>OX638371.1:24198894-25398894 GCA_951812925.1 Calliopum simillimum
TGTCCATCTAAGCGCGCTGGTATGTCAGCTTGTCATTTCATTACAATGCAACTGTAGATATTTTCTTATAAATTGCAGCGCCATCAGGTGATAACAATTGCTATGAATAAAAATATGCTTCGGATAGCAATAGTAAATGCACACATACCTACGTTCGAAACAATATCCTTTTGGCAATAATTTGCAGAAATCGTCAACGACGATAACGACAACCCAACCAAAAAAACTAAAAACCATCACGATTATCCTTGGAGTGAAGTTTTTGCTCCCCTCTATATATATTTTTTTCCTCTGTTGTGCTATGTCCTTGTTTTTGTTAGTTTGAGTTTTTAGTTTATCTTAAGAATTTGCTTGGTCGTTGACCGTGTGGTTCTTTCTTTCCGTTTCTCTCTTCCTCTCAAATACATACATACACTGTATTGCACTGTTTGCTTGTGTGTTGACGACCAACTTGGCGACAAAATCAAGATATACGATTATCGACAAGACTTAATGAAGAAAAACAACTCAAGTTGCTTGAAATAAATTTCATTTTTCATCCTTTTTCTCCTTCTCTGTGAAAATGTGTTGCCAGACCTCAATACATATTCCTACATGTGTGCGAATAAGATAAAAAATATAGGGTAAACTGGGGTAGTATATTTGTCAACCATTTTTCACAGATTGCAAATCTTATTAAAAATTATTGCCAGATTACAAAAAAGTTGTTACACTTTAACTAAAACTGTGTAAAATTTTACACACACTGTGTAGAAAAGAAGCCACACTGTGTGAAAATTTCACTCAGAAACTTATCATATTCTCTGAACAATACAAAAATGGTGAGAGAAATTTATACATTGCTAAGTGATACGAGAATTTTACACACTCTGCAGGAAATATTTAACACAGTAGTACACGACTCTCTTTTAACTCAGTTTATTTCACCTGATGTTATTTAGAGAGCATTTTGTATAGTTTAACACATAGTTTTCAATGTCTCTCTCCTTTCACAGTAAACTTTACTCAATTTCTGTGTGATATTTCTTCACATTATTATATGGCTTCTTTTTTACACAGTTTGTGTCAATTTTCACACAGTTTGTTTAGAGTGTGCTGTGAGAAGTTTCTTCATAGTATTGTTTGACTTCAATTTTCGACATTTTGTACGAAATTCCGCACAGTTTTATTGAAAGTACACGTTTTGTTGCAAGAATAGCTGAAAGACAACTACCGAATCTCATTTTCTTCAATCCAGTTAGTCTTCTATATGCATTTAAACGTTTTTTTTGATTCATAGTCTGTGTTCACACCCTACACTGGCAAAGTCAAATGTGCCTCCGTGTCAAATGTACCCCACTTTACGCTACACTTTCTAACACAGTCCAAATATTTTGTAAATGTAGCTGTGTTGCATTGCTATGGAGGTGTTGATTTTTATCAACGTTGAAGCCAACACAAAAGTGCAAATTGGCAAGGGTTAGCTAAAAGTTGAAAAAAAAAAAAATTACAAAAATATTTGTATACTGTAGCACGGAGTAAATACCTCCATTTTATTTATATATTTAAACATTGGAAAATTTATTGCAAGGTTTTATATTTGCATTGGGGTTGCTCTGTTTTAGTTTTGGTGCAGCCAAATTCATATTTTGTGCATACATTCTGGTAATATATAGAGTTCAAAAAACCTTCTGTTGAAACATAAATTTTATTTTATTCCTTCTGCTGTATGTGCGTGTTTTACGAGTATTGAAAACCATCATTTGAGTGGATTTAAAGACTTAAGCCCAAATTCTAAAAGTAAATAACTAAAATAAATATATTTAAAAGAGAATTGTGTGACTTATTGCGAAAGCTTAAATTATCTTCAACTGTTTTAAACATAGCTTAACAGTTTTGCGTCTGGACAAAGAAGATTTAGGACAACAAGAGAAGAGTATTGATATAAAAAAGTTGGAGCAATCAATATATTTGTAATTTATCGAAATAAAGAAAAATGTCACAAAACCTCGCAAAGAAGGTATCAAGTTGAATCGAAGTACATTGACTATTGTCGAAAAAATGTGAAGGTCATGAAAAAGATAGGGCAATATAAAAAACCATCAAAAATCAAAAAAACGGACTGTAGCGAATTGTATTAAAAAGCATCGACAGAGCCGAAAATCATCCGGCATTATCCAGAAAAAAGACTAGATAAAAGTATTTCATAATGTAAATCGGCATCTGATTTGTAAGAAATGAAAAATATTTGACTCAGTTTCCACGAAAAGTTTAATTGAAGGCAAAGAATTGATCACTATAAGTTTAAACTAGGAATGGGATTACCCTTAGCCAGGTCAAAAATAAAATACCCTACAATGTCCGAGTTCTTATAGTTTTTGCCTAGAGATTCCACAAACGTATATGCATGTATCAGTGCAAAATTTTGTTGCAATACATCGAATACCGCCATCTTGCTATCTTTAGTATCTGAGTGAAATTTGGTTGGCTTTCTGCATAGCATTTTAAAACTATTGCTTCTGTGGAAGATAACAAGCCGAATTTACCTATTTTTTGCTCAAAGCTTTCACCTGCTATAACTAATCTATATATTAATATGCAAGACATAATATTGTCCGTCTTTTTTTAATAAGTTAGAAATGGAGTATGACTTTAAATTATACACCATCAGAAAGGTATTTGTGTGACGATGTGCACAAAGTTAAAATTTTGTTAATATTTTGACTTTAAATCAGGCAAAATTAAATACAAGTTTTTCAATATTAACAACAACAAAATACACAGTACCACAGCTGAAAAAAGGATAAAGCACAAAGAAAAAGACAAAAAGCATAGCACTGACCTCATGTTTTTTGAGTTGTTTATATTTTTGAATTTTACCAGGGATGATACTTGAGCTTTTCTATTTAGTACCAAATAGCAAAAAAAAGTGCTAAAAGTGTCCAAAAAGTAAAAAAAAATTTTAATACATTTGTAGTCGGATTTCGTCCACTGGACGATTCTAGTCTATACACTAATACGCAAGACAAAAATATATCCTTCTTTATTAACTATGTTAGAAATTGAGTAGGACTTTGAATTGCTTACCCTTACAAAGGTATTTGTGTGTAGATGTGCACATAGTTAAAATTATTTTCAATATTAACACACAGTTGTCACACAGTTGTACGTGTATAGAGGATACAGCACAAAGAGAAAAACAAAAAGCATGGCACTGTTTGTGTTTTTTGTTTTGTTTAGGTTTCACATTCGTCATTGTACCAGAGATGATAAATGAGCTTTTCTATATTGTGCCAAATAGCAAAAAAATCATTAAGTGTCCAAAAAGTACCAAAGTTTTTTGATGCATTTGTATTCAAATTTTGACCATTGGGCGATTCTAGCATTAGTGTGTGTTTTGGTTGCATTATCATGAACTGAGATCATTAAATTGACTTTTCACCCTTTCAAGACCATAAACATATTTAACCATTGTTATTTTTAGTTATTTAAGTAGAATGGTCTTTTAAGCGTCTAACGATCTAACGAGGTATTTGTCTAAAATTATCTGGGACATATTTGTTCCTATGGTCGTTAAGGGTTAATTTTTCCTCATACATTTTTATATGACGATTGAAAAACTCTTATTACAAAGGATGATTACTCGGAAAAAGTCAAATAAGCGAAATTCGATGCCGTTCAAAAAAGAACATATACTATCTCCTTGAACAACACAACAAGATTGAAAACAGCGCTTTTTGCAACGTTAAGCATGGATATCTCGAAATCCGGCAGCTAATTAGCAAGTCCTTTCTAAGTTAGTATATTTTTTTCTCGTCTTAGAGCATTTTCTTGCACAACAAAACATCTGAGTCCAATGACTTATTCTTTAACCCATTTCCAGCTGCTGTTGTATTAATCGAATAGTAAAATTGTCCATTTTGAAAAATTTTTTAAACTATAAAAATAAACGACATCAAAAAGAGAGTTAGTGCTTTAAAGTAAATCGAAATTCTCATCGATTTTACAGTTACCCTATAACTTTCCTGTATAAAAGTTCTAGTTGTTATTTTCACAGACTAAACACCTTTTCGACTATGACTTGATTTCTAATTTTATTACTAAAACATTTTTAACAAATCAAACTTTGAGCTCCAATAAAGAGCTACTTGCGCAATATATCAAAATACAAACTGTGCAATGTAACTGATAGATAACAATATGATGCTGACAAATTGACAACCGAAAAATGTCACCACACAATGTAGAATGCAATTGAAACGTCAATGCAGCAGTGGTGCCAATCGCCATAGCCATATCCCTCAAACCACTTGCCAATAAACAATCATATTTATGAAATTTTATACTGATTTATGTGCTTACAGTATAGCCGAGAGTATGCTGTACGCCTATAGATATGCAACATAAAAATCAAAAAGGAAAAAAAAAAATACTATAAAGCACTGACTCCACAAGTGGGATTTGTTGTTAACAAACCAGTGAAGAGGCGCAGATTTACTCAAATGTGCAGGCACACATAGTCTCACATGTCCTATATGTATACATATGTACATATGTATATGGCTGGACCATTTGTCATGTCAGTCATTCATCTTTTGGCTGCCAATTTGTTTGCTGCATCGTTTCCTTTCAATAATTCTTTTTTTTTTTTTTTTCTTTCTTTTCATTTTCTGCTCTTTATTTCGTACAAATCGATCAATTCATCAATATCATTTTAACAATTTTTGCATTGCTGCGCGCCTTTATGTATGCAAAGAGTTTTGTACTTACTTTGGTCAATGCGCGTATGCATTTGCTGCACGTGTGTGGGATGCGTATGCATGTAGGTTTGTTTGACAGGCATCAATACTACCATTTGTATTATTTGCATTTTGCATACTATCACCACCGCTTTTTTTTTGCCGCTTTCACCAATATTCAATTTGATACATTTTTTATTTGCATAGGGAAATGGCGCGAATGGTTTTTCACTGTTTCACATTCTTTAGTGGGATTTCATTTTATGTTTTTTTCAGTTTTGTGTTCTTCTTATTTGCACATTTCAAAGTGAAATTCAATTTTTATTGATGACGAATATGCAGTAACTTAGGAGATGCTTTACAACGCGCCATCGCACAGTAATTCCGCATCTTTGAGGACTGACCAAAAGTGAGTCAAAACAGATATGTTAATTTAAAGCCGTATATGCTGTATTTTGCAGCCCACGTAGTTGCTAATAGTAAATATGGATGTTTTTTCCACTTGTATATCCAGATATTCTTCGTTTTGACTATGAAGCCTTCGGATGAACTTTGGAAAGCTTCGGGTGTCACAGAAACTTAATCAAATAAAGCTTGTTGATAGTCCGCCATAAATGTTTTCCCTCCAGTATATCTGATATTCTAGATCTTCTTCGCTTTGACTTTCGAAAAACTTCGGATGTCCGAGGAAATAAATCAATTAAAGGCTTTTGATAGTGCCCCATTGATGTTTTCTGTCTTGTTTGTATAAAAATATTCTTTGGTTTGACTATGAAGCTTTCAGGTATCCCACAAAATGAATCAGATACAGAAATATCACTTTTAAAATAGTATTGCGCCGATTTATAGCGAAAATGCAACCTATGGGCTTCTATAGTAAACGAGACCAAAGGGCTTAGAAATACTCTATGTATACCTATGTATATAAACGATTGTTTCAATAGGACTCTCCATTAAACTAATCTCCATTAAACTTATTCTGATATTTCTAATAATATTAATTCTGTGTATAGTACGTGGGCTGCTAGATATATTTCTGGCCTAATAATGAAAATGCGAATATTTTTCATCAAAAATGGTTTTATTGATTTTCAAAGTATTTTCCAGCATGATTTATACACTTTTGCATGCGCTCAAACCAATTGTCGAAGCACTTTTCCCACTCCTATTGAGACACCTCCAAAACATGATTTTTGAACGCTTCAACAGCATCTTCTGGCGACGAAAAACGTTGACCACGCATTTTTTTCTTTATGTGCGGGAATAAAAAGAAGTCATTGGGTGCCAAGTCAGGGCTGTACGGCGGACGACCCATCAATTCGACGTTTTGATCGGTCAAAAAGGCGCTGGTTTGAGCCGATGTGTGAGAGCTTGCATTGTCATGGTGAACAATGATTCGTCTTCTCTTGTTCGTTTTTCGAATTTCTCCGAAGACTTCAGGCAAACAAATTGTGGTGTACCACTCAGAATTGACCGTCCTTCGTTGCTCAAGCGGAACAGTCGCCACACGACCAGTTTTTCCGAAGAAACAGGCGACCATTTGCTTCGAAGTGCTTCTTCCACGAACAACTTTCGTTGGATTTGGCTCGTCTTCGAAGACCCACACGGTCGATTGATGTTTTGTATCGGGCTCATATGCATAGATCCATAATTCGTCACCTGTGACGATCTTATAAACGTCTTTTGAAGCACCGCAATCGTATTTTTTTAACATTCTTTGCACCAATCGACACGAGCCTTTTTTTGAGCGATTGTCAAATTGTGCGGGATCCAACGAGAACAAACGTTTTTTACAACTAAGTGTTCATGCAAAATCGAATGTATTGGAGTGGAACAAATGCCTAAAGATGCCTCTATCTCATGGTATGTCACATGACGATCTTGCATTATCAGTTCACTCACGGCATCAATGTTCTCTGGCACAACGGCCGTTTTTGGACGACCTTCACGGAATTCGTCTTTGAGCGAGCGTCGGCCACGATTGAAGTCATTAAACCAGTTTTTCACAGTGCTATAGAATAGTGCTTCATCGCTAAACAAAGATTTAAGTTCATCGATGCACTTTTGTCGTGATAAGCCACGTCGAAAGTTGTGAAAAATTATCGCACGAAAATGTTCACGAGTAAATTCCATTTTTTTGCCAAATTAATTTTTTCAAGTCACTGTTAACAACACAAATGATGGTCGTATGTCAAAACGTTCTGAGTACGTTTATGCTAAAAAATGTCAAACTTTCCAATGGAAATGTCAGATTGCACCTAGCAACACTTAATGTTGCCTAGGCCAGAAATATATCTAGCAGCCTACGTATTAATAACAATAATATTGATACTTTTAAATAAGTAGTACGCAAAGTATTCAATTTATAACAAAACTATTGTTTTAATATGAAATCTATTTGACAAACGTACTTTTCAACCAAATAGCGTACTATTAACACTGTTATGGGACTCTTTTTCTGAGTAAACTACCCAATATAGTTTGCCGCAATTCCTTTAAGTGTCATTAACAACTAAATAGAGGACAAAGTAGACTACAAATCATCAAGAAAAGAATATTGGAGAGTAAAATCCTAGACTTGTGAAAATGGCGGAGGGTGATGAAACTCAACATGATGATACGAATTTTGTTAAGACTAAAAATTTTTAATTGCAGCTACCGAAAAAAATTAATAATAAACTGTTTAAAAACTAAAATTTTGTTTTTAATCTTTGTAAATATTAAAAGTGATCTTTCTTAAATTTAAATATTTTTTAGCGAAATTTGATGCTTTATTGTGGAAAAATGTTACAATATATTTTATTCAAGGTATTGTTCATTGGAAGCTACAACATTTCCCCATCTTTCAGGCAATTTATGAATTCCATCCCAAAAAAATTGCGCCGGCTTGGCGGCCAAAAATGAATCTATCCAATTTTCGATATCTTGAACTTAAGTGAAGCGTATTCCTGATAGGGCATCCTGAATCGATCGGAACAAATGGTAGTCTGATGGTGCAAGGTCTGGGCTATAAAGCGGGTGAGGCAAAATTTCCCATCCGTTGTTTTCCAGGTAATTTTTGACTGGGGCAGCAATATGTGGCCGAGCGTTATCGTGGTGGAAAATTATTAACTCATGTCTGATTGCATACGTTGGCCGCTCTGCCTGGATTTTCTGCTTCAATTGGATCAATTTTTGACGATAGAATTGAGCATTAATGGTTTGGCCACCTGGCAACAGCTCATAATGGATCACACCAAGCTGGTCCTGACCAGGACGTTCTTTGTCTTCGACATCAAAATAACCACTTTTAAACCACTCACGACAGCTTGATTTAGCTGGAGCATAGTCCCCATAAACTTCTACAAGAATGCGATGACTTTCGGCAGCTGTTTTCTTTGCAAAAAACCCCCGCAAATGCTGTCTTTTTCTCCAACTTTCGAGGTTATTCATCGTAAAAAATAATAATGATGCACACAAGATAAAATTGTTTTGTTGACTGATTTTGACAGCTGTCAAATGTTCCTTCAAAATGACATATATATAAAGTTCGAGCTTTCACGATATTTGTTAGTACGGACATCCACCGTCAAATTCCGGTTTTTAAGTTGTACACCCAATACGATTTTTGATTTAATCCTTTCCCCGGAGCTTTAGAGTAATATCGTACAATTTTCGGTTACTGTCCAAATTATATTGATTTAATACTTAGTCATTAGAAAAGATCTTGGCTCCCCTTTATTTTCCACTTTTGCCATTTTTTGACGACCTCTGATATCTTCTGCTTGATGCTAAGTTCAATCAATATCGAAGAAATTTTCGCGTCATTTGGGAAAACCTAACATTTTTTAATGGTTCTCGTAATATATTGGAAATTTTTTTTAGAGACATTGTATTCACTGTGCGCCGTTGCTGCGAATATTTTTTTTTTTTTGCATTGAAAATTCTGTGTTGCATAAAATGTAGCGCAAAATAAATGAAAGATTTTTAAGTGAAAGAAGGACTTTCGTGCAAGTACAGCGGAGCTCACAGCGGCACTACTCGAAAATTGTGTAAATAGTATGAGTGTAGTTACAAATGCATTTGCTAGAGAAACCAAATAAACTGAAGTTTGCTTTTAGGTGCGCTGCAAAAATGAGTTTTGCAGTCATTTGATTGGATTTTGCCCACGCATTTGTCGTTTGCTGAATATTGTTTTGTTTTAAGTTGGAAACGATCTTTTACGCAGAAAATGTTGCCATCATTCGTTAGATACCGGAGGCCTTATAGGTTGGATAAGGAAATTGAAGAATTTATTCCGACTAATAGTAAACATTAGTAAATAATGTATTAGTTTATTGGACTTAGGATACCAAGCCAGGCAACTTCGATCCTTATCATAGGGTCCTACACTAGCAAGCTTTTTTCTTATTTTCATCGTGGTCTAACGACTCTAGCCAGGACCGTGAGATAAATTCACAGGATTATTAAAGCAAAAGTCTTCGGAAAACGTTGCAAGAGAAAAAAATTCAGGAATCGTTTACATTGTGAAGCGAGACTAGAGGAATCGAAAAGCATCAATTTAATAAAAACGTTTCATTTTTACATTGGGATGGCTCTGGAAGTAATACAAGATAAAACAATCTGTCATTTACTATTGCCCATGGGTGAGCGCACAACTTCAGTATTACTCAGCTAGATGACTCATACAGGTTCAGTGTTATGGTTTTTGTTTGACACTTAATCAGGCCTAGATCACAAGGCATATCGCAGCCATACTTACACCATATCTGCTTCTAGTCTTTGACAGGCCTGTAGGGCCTTTTAAGACCCGCATATAAAAACAGCCTCCTTAGAAATACTTATCCGCAACTGTAACAGCTATAAAATTTAATGCTTGGATGTATTCTGTGTCCATCAAACACCTTGCAAAAACTTTATGAGTTCTGTATTGATGTGTTCTGAGTCCATCAAACACCTTCTAAAAACTAAAGGGGATTGAATGTGAGGGTCGTAATGAAAGACGTAGCCAGGATTATGATTTAAGAGAGGTTTTTGTGTGTGATTTACTTCCAAAAATTAATGTTATTATTTGATTTTTTATGTTATTTGTGATGTTCATTTTCATTGGTTGGGTTCAACCCCTAAAACTCCCTTGGCTGCGTCCTTGATGTTAAGAACGCTTAATCTCCAAACCTGTATTAGGTATAAATCTGAAACTATTTAACCCTCAGTCGGCTGACTGGTCACCCGGGTGACCATTTCAACTTTTTCATTAAAAAAAATATATTTTCATTCAGTTTAGGGAACCTTTCTTCTAAGGTTGCTCAAACTTGTAAATTTCAAGAATAAAAACTGCGAAAATAAAATTTGAATTTTTTTAATTGATCACTTTTTTTGTTGTTAAAATTTTGTATTCCTATTTCTGCTGACTGGTCACCCGGGTGACTATATAAGAAAATATAAGGTACTTATGAAAATAAATTTTTCTTTCTTATTCTATAATAAAATGACTAGTACAAAATAAATAAAATATTTGTAAAAATAATCGAGATATTTAGTTTTTACAAGTCAAGTGTTTAACAATGGATTGTGTGTGCTCCTAGCATACAGGTTGATTCACGAGATAGCCCGTTGGGATTGGCTCGAATCTTTGGACTATCGTTTTCCTTATCGCTCTCACTGTCGAGCTCGTCCAATTGGTTCACTATATCACCTACTTCGGCATCCGATGCAACTTCTTCATCTGCTATTCACTCATCATCTTCATTTTCCAATCCATCGCAAATTTCAAGACCTCTGCGTCCGTCAATGCTTTATGTATTCAATATAAAGAATTAACATACTTTATCTTCATATATGCACATATTTATGTATATTTTATGCATTGTATATATATATTGTGTTTAGATTATAAATAAAAGTTCAGCGAAAAATATGGCAAAGTATTAACTTCGAGTTTCAGAGGGCGGCAACTGGCTCCCATTGGGTACTGATTCTCGATCTACGGAGTCAGCTGCCCTTGTCGTAACATTACCTGCTTTAACTTCATTTTAACTTTATTTTTACACTTTAAACGCTTTGATTTTTCCAGTTTTACTATTTTTTATCAACTGAATTAAAACAATCATTCACTTGTCAATAAAGTCAGCTGCTGGTCTTGCCAGATTGTTAATAAATCCAGCTGTTGGCGTTGCCAGAGAGCTATTCCAAAATGTCCATCATTTCCAAAAACAGTTTTTTTTATCAAAAACTTTTAAAAACTATATTTGTAGTCATTTCATTCATTTTTTAAAATTTAGTCACCCGGGTGACCAGTCAGCCGAAATCAGTCGTCAAAATCTTCAGCCGAATGAGGGTTACATTCACGGATGTATTTGATATCGATCAAAGATTTATCAAAAATGGAGGGAAGTGAACAGGGGGTATTTCACCCCAATACATAAAAACACTTGGCGCATGACTGAGTTAACAAAAGGCTATGCAAAAAGCATGAAATTTAGAAGAGGGAAATTGGACCCCCATATAAAATTATAACACAACTTCGCCTATAGCAGTTACACGGAAAGAAAAGTTCTATAATTTTTGTAAAGAAAATTAAACAAAACTAACTGAACATTTTTTATCTTCGTTCATTTAACATATTTATTAAAAAATACCTAAAAGTTTTATAAATATTTAAGACTTCCCCCTATGCACTATTTGAAAAGCAGCATAGTAAAAATTATAAAACAAGATAATAAAAATTACCAAACAGCAAAACAACTTTTTTAAAAAAAAAAACAGCTAATAGTAAAATAAAAGGGAAAAAATCACTAATATAAAAAAAAAAAATATTAATTATAAAAACAAAACATTTTTTATTCTAACATGCATTTGTTGAGACAACTATTTCGTGTGATAACACACTACCTGAATTCTACCTGTAACAAAGTAAAACAATTTTGCATATTTTTTTGCTATTAGAAAATGAATCAAAATTTTCCAAATATTTTATTTGGCGCATTGATCCTCCAACTTAATTATTTTTACGTAACTTATTTATTCGAAAATTCAACAAACAACAAACTACATACTTGCATAATCGGACATATACACATACAACGGCATTATATGGATCAGACGAAGCGTCAAAATGATTGACATAATCGCTGGCAGTAAATCTTTTCACTAATGTTGCATTTCAATTTATTGCACCCAGAGACATTCCCACGATTGCATGCCTTGTCTCTTTCTAAATCATTCAATTTGGCTAATTTGTCTGTAATTAGTAACCAGAAAGAAAAAAAAAAACAACAACAACAAGAAAAACGTCAGCAATTGAAAACCAAAAACAATTGAAAATGTAAACATAAATAAGAAAATGAATATAAAAACGAAGAAATGAAACAACAACAAACGTAAATACACTTGAAATGTGAAATAGAAATGTGAGGAAAAAAAAAAAAGAAAAACAAAAAAAAAAAAACTCTCACAAAGAAAATGAACAGCAAATGGCAGCAGTGTTTTTCCTCAGTTTTCCTTGCTAGACTTTATAATTAGCAGCGATTTTTCAATTTTCTCTGTTTGGTCTGCTGCGTAAGCAACGGTATGAAGTGCAAGATATATACGTACAAACATAAATACAAATGTATGTACAATTTTCGTATGTATGTTGATAGTAGTACTTGCTTTCTAAATTCAAAAGAAAATCGATTTAAGTAAGTCGATCAAAATCGATAGATTATACGAGTAGGTATATATAGGCTCCTCCAAAAAAATTTCGATATACGTTGAAGATGTATTGAACAAAGTCTTTCAGAATGTTAGGTACTTCGTACTATTGTCCTAAAGTTTGCTGTAAGGTTCAGTAATTTACATGTACCCAGTAGCCTACAGAATTTTGCATGTCATAGTTCAAATTTGATCTACATTCACCGCTTACGAACGCAAGAAACCAAGGAAAAAATTGTGAAGGGTTAAAATCAATATCGTCGAAAATGTCTTCTTTCTCCCGGCTACTAAGAACATTTTACCTAAGCTAGTGTCCGCTGACATTCAACCACTTCAATTTAACTTGATAGGAACTACTGATGATATTATCATTCTTTAGCGTTGACCATATCTACGTACCAAATTTCATAAAAAACGATGCAATGGCTATGCCTTTTTAGGGGCGTGGCACCGCCCACTTTAAAACATAATGGTCATAATATCGTGTTTCAGTGCTTACCCTTTATCCATGTTAAATTTAGAGCATTTTTTTCCACTTAAAACATATCATGCTATCGTTTCTTGGTACTAACCTTTATTTCCATACCAAATTAATTAAAAATCGATGCAGTGGCTTAGCCGTTAGAGGGTTTTTTCTATTTAGGGGCGTACCACCGCTGAACCGATTTCGTTAGCCTATTTATATATGTATAGATTTTGTATGGGTGCCTTCTTAAAGGATGCTAAAAGATGATGGTATATTCAAAGAAAATGTTGGGAAGGTAAAAATAGTGCTGGTCGGTGCAAAAATTTTCCCTCTCCCGGCAACTCGGAATTTTTTATCAAAATTTTGTTTGGAACCCACTTTTGGTGTGGAAGAAAGAGTGCCATATTTTAAAAAAAAAGATAATTTTTTGGGAGGGAAACATTATAGTGGTCGCTGAAAATATTTTCCCAGTTATAAGGAATTTTTGTCTCACTTTGTTTTAGAGCCCCTTAAGGGATGAAAAAAGAAGTAGTATCTTCGAAAGAAATTTTTTGGAGGGAAAAATAATCGTGGGCGGTGAACATTTTTCACTCTCCCGGCAACTAGGTATTTTTAAACTAATTTTTTATATCTTAGTTTTTTATGGGAATCCCCTTAAGGGATCGAAAAATATTCTGTAAGGAAAAATATTGATGGTCTGTGCAGATATTTGCCCTCTACCGACAACTTGGAATTTTTTCTCTTAATTTTGTATGAGACCCTTTTTAAGGTGTAGAAAAAAGGGGGTCGTACGTTCCAAAAAAATGTGGGGAAAGTAAAAATAATGGTGGTCGGTGAAGACATTTTTCCTCTTCCGGCAGCTGGAAATCTTATATGCGATCTTATTTAATGGGTGCAAATAAAGAAGTGGATGGTTCAAGTGAAATGTTGTAACCGAGAAAATAATGGTAGACAAATGCTATCCCGTTTGACATCAAATGGCCCATACACTTACATATATAAACGAATAAGTAAAATATGAAGCAAACAAACTAACAAATTTTTATTTCTTCTTTTTTTTGCAGGTAAGTTCAACATTTTTTGTAATTTTGGCTTACATTTATGTGGTAAGTAAGAACACCAGAAAGTGGATGCGACTTTCTTATATCAACTTTATTATTTCACTCGATAATGACCTCCACTTCTAACAGCCGAACAGCTTTATGTGATTATATTTGAGCTACTTTTCTACATGGAGACGGTAATGATCTCCGTTCATAAAAACCGCGTGCTTTTACAATATCTTAGTGAGAATATCTCCGATTTTTGTATATTATTTATTTTCAATATCATTGCGTTTCACTGTAGGATTTGCATTTTGAACAACAATTCTCAGTATTTCTCTTCACCACATAAGTATATTTGCTGCTGTACCTCGTTACACCTTGCAGGAAGCAACTTTTTATCAGGCTCAAATATGGCAAGTTTTTGAGTATGTACTGCCTTATGTGATGAAAAAATATTGTTTTTCCAGAAATCCTAGCTGTTAATTTTCGTCTGATTAATAAAAAAACTAGTAAGGGTGTAACTTTTGACCTGGCCGAAAATAAATACCCTACAATGCAGTATTTCGAAAATTTTGCTTATATACGTACGGGATGTGCCACGCCCTCTTGTCCGAGTTCACCCAGTTTTTGTTCAGAGCTTGCATTTATAGTTTTTAGTATTTAAGTGAAATTTGGTTGGATTATCTCAAAAAACTCTTTCAGTATATCATTTTGAAACTTTTGCTTATGTGGAAGGTGCTACGCCCCTTTGTTCGATTTCACCCAATTTTGTTTGAGAGCTTTCATTTATAATTCTTAGTGTCTGAGACAAATTTGGTTCGATTATCTCAAAAAACGCTTTCAATATAGCGTTTTGAAGCTTTTGCTTATATGGGAGGTACCAGGCCCTCTTCTCCGAATTCGCTCAGTTTTTTTTCAGAGCTTGCGCTTATAATATGCAGTATTTATGTGTATTTTGGTTGTATTGTCGTGAAAAATACTACTAAAATTGCATTTTGAATATATTTTTTGTATGGGCGGTAGGCGTGTCCGTTGACCGATTTTGCTCATTTTCAATCCTCCGAGCTATCTTTGACAACAAAGGCCCCGCACCAAATGTCATTGAATTATCTTGCTCAGTCTTCCCAAAAAGCGTATTTCAACATACAGCCAGCCAGCCAGCCAGCCAGACGGACATGGCTATATCGACTCGGAAGGTAGCGCTGATCAAGAATATATATACTATTCTATATCTTCCACGCCTCCTTCTCTGCATTACAAATGGAAGGACAAAGTGAATATACCCTGGGCGTAGGGTATAAAAATCTCAAACAGAAAAAACCTTAAGGATTTTCCGGTTTTGATTTTCTTAATAAACACACAGTCGGACAACTTTCTGCTTACTCAGTTTTACTTTTTTTTTCAGAAAAGTTGTAGCATATCAAGAAAGATCAAATATTGGGGATTCTGATCATATATCGTTGGGTTAAAACTACAACTAGACATTTACATTTTTCATGTTTTGAGAAAAAAGCGTTTTTAGTTTTTTGAAATTCGTTTTTTGTATGGGATTTTGAAGTTTTCTGCTTTTTATTCTTTATATAAAACTGGGTGGGGATGACATTTCAAAAAACTGACTAGACTGCAGCATAGAGCCGTTTTTTCTTCATGTTTCTGCATTTTTAACTCAAAGCATCAATATATGTAGATGTCTAGTTGTAGGTTTAACCCGACGATATGCAGTCATATCTTTGGAAAATTAGCTACTAGAATTTTGGAAAATTTTGGAAAACACTGCGGCTCATAATAAACAGCTTCCTGCACTGTGTGCCATGAAGTTTGTTAGTTTTGCTGAAGCAGTGTGGTTAATAACTAATTTGTTCAATTTACATTAGCATTATTTTATCATTTACGACACAGTATATTTGCTTTGTTTATTTCGCTTAATGTTATAACGCAGTATTTGACTAAAATTTGCATTTAAGTATATTGTAAAATGTTTTCTAAATCCATATGTATATAAATACGCTGGCCAAAACCTTTTCGCCCTGTTTTTACTTTGTTAGAAATGGCGCACGACTTTGACCATTTGAAAGTTAGAGTCAAAATTGTATTGATGTGGAAAAATAACTACAAATTTTTCAGTAAGGGAATGTCGTATAGGTTGGGACGCCGTATAAGTTGGGACAGCAGTTTTTCTTGAATTTTCAATACTGGCGACACCTATGTTTCAACTGTTGAAGTAAAGTCTGCTTATAACCTAACGTTTCATGTGCAAAAGATCGAAGAACTCTTGTTGATTATATCCATTCCAAACAAAGAGTAAATTGTCATATCAAAAAGATCTTTTCGATAGTTTCTGCGTGTTCGTATTTTGCCGAACTTAAACCAATTATTTCGTGTAAGTGTGTTCAATGTGTCTTGTATTCAGTGTACTTTCATTGCGTGAAAGAGTGATTGAAATGTATTGTTGTGGCATATATTATTTTTGGGCTTTCACGAAATGGCAACTTTGTAAAGGTTGGGACACTCATATCGTATAAGTTGGGACAGAACTTTTTTTTATTCCAAGGCATTGCGATACCATTTAAATTATATTTTTACAATATTTGATGAATGCAATTGTATTTATAATAATTCAAAAGCAATTATTAATGAATTTTTGAAGATTCCGACGCATTTATGTGAAATGAGTTTGGCAAGTTCATTAACGCCCGAAAAACCGATCGTGGAATTATTGATTTCAATGCATTGGTCGCAGAAATCAAGGAAATAAAATTGGCTAAGGCATTCGATCCACCAGAAAAGCCCATAAAATCCCAAAATGCAGTTTGGCGGGGTATACCCAAAAATTGAATGATAAAATTAAGGACATTTCAACCATTGATGACGATGCATTGTTAAAGCTGGTTAAAAGAGTTGCTTCGCACGCCAATCCGTTGATAGTATCTTGTGTCTCGCACAAGAAGTGCCTTAAAAATAAAATATGCGGAACAGTTTCTTCACCTATACAAACTGCGAATCATATTAGGCGGAATATTATATATTTTTACCCAAATTGTTTCTTTGAAATATGACGTTTGAATAAATGTTCTAATAAAAATAATATCGTGCAGATTAACTTAAATTTTTGGCTCACTTTGTGATTTTTGAAAGTGTCCCAACTTAGACGGCAAATTTTTTTTCGGCAAAAAAAGTTGTCTTCATTAAAATGGCTATAACTTTTGATTTGATCACGATATCAAATAACTTTCTATGAAAAAGTTGTAGCCGATGAATATACCTTTTTATTGGTTTATTTAAATTAACAATTTTTCGATCCGTTTCAAAACCACTGACCAAAAACAAAACCCGTCCCAACCTTGACGACATTCCCTTATTAATAAGAACAAAATACGCACACTCTAAGAAAAAAAATAATAATAATCTTTTGAATCAAACACCACTCCAAATGTTTGACATTGAAAAAAAAGTTATCGAATAAACGCACAAAGGTTCGAACTTAGGATCTTCCAACTGATAGACTGAAACTTATACTCTACACTACTGACATATCTTATAAACTGGTGTACAATTTCTATACACAATTTAATATTCGAATTTCTCATTGTGTATTTAATTTCAATTCAATTAAACAAACGTAAATATATTAAAAAAAGGAAAGGAAGTGAACTAAAAAAAATATAAAATAAAAAATTGAGAAAAAAAAATTACTTACACTAGTATTTGAACCCACGCTCATGGATGCCAAATATTTAAATGATTTATTTTGCAAGCGATAAAAAGATTTGCGTGCAACAATTTATGAAATAGTTAGTCGAACTTACAGAAATATTTCCGATGACTTATTTTTTATTTGTATCAAGTGAAATATTTTTCCTAGTGTTTGCTGCAAATACTGATCACTTGGGACAAAAGATAATTGTTTGCTTTAAATAATAAATGTTTTTTTTTCAAATATTCGGTAATTTGCAACATATACTTTACAAACAATCTTTTTTCTGAGTGCAGTCACGCAGAGTATTATAATAGGATAGAGCACAAAGAGAAAGAAAAAAAAACAAACCAATGACTTCATGTTTTTTGTTTTTTTGATGTTTCGCATTTCAACGTACCAGCGATGATAAATTAGTTTTTCCAGTATCGTCGTTACAATAACGAATCACAAACATTGCATAGTTTCTTTAGTGCATTTTCCGAGACACATAGATAGTGTTTCATAATGAAATGTCTAGCAAATTCTAACTTTGCCAAAAACTACAGACACCAGATGATTTTCTAATGAATCGAAAGTGGCTTAAGCAAAAAAAAAAAAAAAATATAACATCCTGAGTTTTAAAGAGGAAACTTAAGAAAAAAATCACGTGACAAAAGTCATTTATGCAACATTTAATTCTTCCGCATACATATTTATATCATAAGTATTTCGGCACTAATTTTGAAACACAAAAAAAATCGAGAAAAAAAAATTTCCCATAAACAATATCGACCAACCGATTTGCAGTCAAGTACCTCACAGCGCAATAACACTAACAATGCTTCCGCTTATCAACAGCAATTGTTGCATTGCACGTTTGTTGCTGCTGCATTCTAATTTGTTGTTGCTGCTGTTGTTGATTTCTCTATTGCGCGTCTAGTGTTTTGGTGTTGCTGTTGCAGCACCAACGTAGAGCTGTCATAAAAACTGTAGCAAGTTATTAATAAAAATTCGACGTTCTAGTTGCACTTGTTGTTGCAACAACTGTCAAAAATGTAAACAATGCGCGTTTGCAATGAACGAATCGATACCAAAAGGAAAAGTGTGAGAACACAGTGTGTGTGTAGTTGAAAACTCCGACGAAAATAAACAAAAATTTACAAAAACAAAAAATCAGAAAAATTACACAAAACATGTAAGCGAATGACCGAAGAAGCATTGGCATTATTGAACACATGTGTTAGAAAGCAATTTTGAAATTATTTTCTGAACAAAAAAAGTAAAAATAAAAGTAAAAAAAAAAAAAAAAAAAGAAAATTAATGAAAATAACACGCGCCAAATTTTCCAAATGTACACGTAACATCAAAAAAAAGGGTAATATTGATATAATATATAGATTTTTAGACGCAGGTTTAAAAGTTAAAAACAGATTTTGGACGCATGCTAAGCATAACCAAAGAACTTCAGTTAGTAATGAACAAACAAAGATCAAGCCATAAAATTTTTGGACATTGAATCTTGGTCTTGGTTTTGAAATTGAGTTTTATTCTTATTCTTGTAATGCAGAAATTTTGGCCGAATAAAATGGGGCGCCAGGATTTTTGAAGATTTTATAGATTTCGATGTGGTCTTTTCGAATTTCAACTTTGTTTCGTATCTTAGTAGTTTACGCTGTCAAAATTAATTTTAGAGAGAAACTCTGGTCAACAATTTGTGGCATATAAAATTCCTTATAAAAGTAGCTTTCAAATTGGTTTCGTGAAGCCGTGTTCATATTAATGTTCTGATCTAAGTACTTTGGAAAGTGCAAAGCAAATTTTCAGCATCTAGTATCTTCAACGGCTTAGGTATTCTGGGAGATTAAAAACGGTATTTTGAAAATATCACAGCTCTTAAATCGTTCAAAATACCAGCTTTGTATTCATATAAACAAAAGTTTTGTGTTCTTTTCACCAAAAATATTATAGAAAATATGAAACTTAGGGCCAATTAGCGTTTCTAATTTGCAATTGTATTATTAAAAAAGTAATAAAAATAGCAGAAAACTTTCTTTGTGCTTATAGACTGATTCATTACTTTTCCACAATAGATCCGAACATGAAAATCGGTTAAGTAATGTCCAAGAAATAAATATTTTTTTTAAATTTTTTCCAATACACAAAAACACAAAAAAAAGGTTATGGGCTTAGTCTAAAAAAAAATCATATCAGGGGCACTGGCTCAGTTTTTTTTTTTTTTTGTGATATTTTTGAAGAATTGTTATTTTTGCAATCTTTACCCAAAAAAATATCACTTCAATAACATTTCGAATTCATGATCTTTAGTAAGTATTTCAAAATATACCTCCATAATTTTTAAAATTCTCATAACTACTAAACCGTTCAAGATATCATCTTGGGTTTGGATTCATATGAAATGTAGTCCTGAAGTCTCTTGCACAAAAATATTTTAGAAAGTCAATATTTTAGAAGTCATGGGGTAGTTTTTATAATTTTAGTTCAAAAAAGTATTAAAAAATTGTATGCATATACTTTCTGCCCAAAAAGTGACAATTTACTAAGCAATAAGTATAACCTGATTTATTGCTTCTCCATAGTAGATCAGAGCCTGGATATGAATATGGTAAAGAAATTTCCTAGGAAAAATAGAAAAGAAAATTTTTTTTTTTCCGCAAAGCACAAAGAATTTATGCAGGCAGCTATCACACCAAATCTTCTTGAAAGCTTACTATTAAATGATTTCCAATATTGAGTTTAAGAAGCTTGGAAGCTCTCTATTTTATTGCTTTCGGGAATAAATATAGCGATTTCTATTAGGGGACCATAAAGGCTCATAATAATAATAGTGATTTACTTTAAATAAAACTGTGTGATGTTTCCACATTCAGTGTTAAAGAGAAGTCACACAACAAAGTTTAAGAATTTCACTCAGAAATACATATGTAAATTTACTCACGACTTGGACATTTTTCAGAGAATTTGACACATTGCTGAGTTAAGTTCTTACAAAATTTAATTTAGGGTGTTTAGAGATGAGACTGCTGGCTGTGGCTTGTCATCTTACGGTCTTATCGAAACTCTCTACCAAATATTTTTTCCAGAGTTTATTGAATCGACATCCGACTCTGAATTTTTGTTATCAATATTTTGAATATCCTCTTGGGTTTAGTTCCTTTTTGGTATCTAAAGGTGTTAGGAGCTTATATGACAAAACTACAAAGTCAGCTACGCCCCAGAATTATATAATAATAGATAGATTGAAAGTCAGCAGATTATTTCTCAAAAGATATTCGAGAAATTAATTGGTAATTGGTTTTTCGTGCTTTTTGAAATTTATAAATACTAACTCAGACGAAATTATAATTTTATGAAAATCTCTCATTTATGTGGGAAACTGTTAATTTCCTACCATATCTCTGGTATTATTTTGCGCACTTCTGCACCCTGTATTAAAATTCATGAACACTTCGGTGCACCCATCATTCACTCATCAATAAATTTCGCAGCGGCAACAGCCAAAACCGAAGCAAACGTGTGCAAAAGCAACAAAAGAAGAACGAACAACAAAACCAAAAAGAAAGAAAGAAAAAAATATGAAAGCGGAAAACCCACAAAGTAATTGAAAAACATCCACACATTGTGGAAAAAAATATGCACATAAATTTACTCGACTGCTGCTGGAAAAGTGTGGAGTGGAACAAAAAAACCAAAAGCAACTTAACGAAGATAAACAACTAAAGAAAACAAAACATATCAAAGTGGAGACACAGAGCCGGAGGAAAAACCATGTGGAACTTATCGCATGCACATGTGTGAAAAACATGTGCGGATAAAGTGCGCAATGACGAACAAATGCAAACGGATAATGGAAATGAAAATGTGAACAAAAGAAATAAAAGAAAATTGAGAAAATTCGCTATGAGTTAGAGGGTAGAGAAATTCAAGTGGAAAATTAAGAGAGCGCAAGCAAAGAGATTTTTTGCATAAGAAATCATTCCATGATTGTGGGAAATTTTTGTGTTTTTGGAGAAAACTGGAGAAGCTTGGTTGGCAACAAAGAGAGAGGGAGAGAAAGAACTAAGAAAGAGATTTGGTTAATTAGATTTTTGCTTAAAAAGCAAATATTTTCCGCAGATTATACGAGAACTTTTATTGGCATATGAGAGAAAATTCGCGTTGGAAGTAGAGAAAGAACAAACCATCTCTTTTGTCGCATACGCTCTTTTTCAAATTGCGCTCTTTTGCAATTTTGCTGAATTTTCTTTCATTAGGAATTTTCGCAATAAAAAAGAAAAACAAATTTCAAATTGCAAAAACAAAAATAAATTTTCACGACGACACAACTTATTTCATAACAACACACATATTATGTACACGTGTGTATGGCTGTGTGTGTGTGTATCTCTTTATATGTATACGTTTCGGTATCCATGTGAATATACGACGGGTACCGCCCAGATGATTCTCACAGCAACGTCACATGGATGACTGGATGGATGGATGGACAGTGGCGGCGGCGACGTGCAGTAAAAAGACAAGAAAAAATGAAAAATCGGAAAAATTGCGCTACCATGCCGACAGCAGCAACAGCAACAACCACTGACTGAGCGACAACGTGTCAGACAACGTTGACGACGAATGTCACATTGACAGTTGGACGAAATTTTTTGACCAGCATGGGTGGGGGATGCAGACGCACACACACACACACATACACAGAAGACAACAGCAGAATTCACAGCGGGAAGGCGCTACGCTGCTGCTGCTGCAATTGTATGCATGAATGCGTAAAAAGGACACGAAAACAAATAATGGCAGCAGCAGCTGAGCAGTGCGTGGGGGGAGGAATGTTGTGGTAGAGTGTGTGCTGGTGGCATGGTTTATTTGAAGCATGAAAATATGAACAGACATTCAGTCCGTCAGTCAGTCAGTCAGATATGAACGGACATATTGATGACAATATTATTGTTATGACAAAATTATTGTGCTCGGTTTTGTTGGAATTGGCAGTGAGGGTGCTGTTTGGTGAGAAAGCGTATGCGAGTTGAAGGGCATTTGTTTGTTTGTTATCAACATCAAGTATGAGAATTTAATAAGAGAAAGGTGTTTAATTATTGCAATAACAAAGTCAACAAGAGTACAATAACAACAGCAACAACAAGCTCTTTAGTATTAACCCACCGCAATAGCAAAAGCAGCCAACAATGGATAGCCAACACAAACAAACAACAGGCAGCACATGTGACGCATGGCTGTTAGCGATAACAATTTAGTTAATGTCTAAAAGTATGTCACAATTAATTTTGTAACAGCAGTTACTATAACAAATGACATTTTTTAATTGCACAGATAAGAAGAGTGCGTAACAATTGATGCAGAAGTAAATTTTTCATTTTATTATACTACTTAATTTATAATAACTAAGCTTCAAATACTGTTTATGCATTTGCCATAAATTTAGTCAATTTGACTAACACAAACTTAATTTAGTTCCAACGAATCGATAAAAGACATCATTCATACTTATTTAAAAAAAAAACACAATAATAAGAGAGAAAGAAGTAGCGAGCAAATCAAAGAGCAAAACAAAAGTGGTAGTCGAAATGACTAATATTATAATTAATGTATGAAAAACACAATTCTTCATACAAAAATAAAATAATAATGAAGCTAATGCTAGTCGACGTACATAACCCACATGAAAATGTTCACATCATCAAAATGAAGCGTCAATCGTAGCCGCAGAGATATCAACAATAAGTAAGCGAAAGCTGTTTAAAACTATGCAAACAATTATTTTTTAATAAGTTGGAAATACTTTCCCAACCTTCTATCTTCTTCTTGAGATATTTAATAAAGGAAAACCTTCCGATTGCTTGGAATCAATTGTGGTAGTGGGTTATTACTCAAAAAATGTACCATTCAATTCCTGATGCTCAAAGCCATATTTAAATGTAAAATTCGATATTTTAACTATTTAATACAAATTCTTAACCAGGGCTTCTATACGAATAGCTTAAAAAAAGTAGCAATTTTTAATATTTTGTTATTATGGCATAAAGTGTTGAAAACTCATTCTCCGTCCTGTCTCTAGCCGCTTCTTGGTGCAATTTTTTTGCCCTCTTCGCATACAACGTTATTTTCTAAAAAAAAAACTTATACGACATTGTTACTATATATATTTCAGCTGCTGTTTTTCTTCGATAACTCTTCGAAAATTCTTTTTATATAGAATTAATATACATAGGAAATGGTCTCTCATATCAGACTACCTCCGCTCAGTTTTCATATTCTAAGTGTAAATGGAGAACTCAAAGTGAAAAGAAAGAGGAGATTCAGTGTGTCTTCAGCTCACTTAGTTTTGTTTTTTCGATGGTTGAGTGTTTGCGTTTTTTTTTTTTAAGTTTTAAAATTTTATAAAGAACGCAAGTGTGCGTCATTCTCCACGTTAGTTTTTTTTATTACTAAACTTATAATTTGATCTTTATATAATTAAATCCATAAACAATTAGAGTGGCTTGTTTCGAATTTTTTAAGAAACTGTTATTTTCGTTGTGATATTACTTTTTTGCAACATCTCGTCAGTCTCCGTTTAATCATTCTCCATAATAGTTTGCAACATTTCATCGCTCCCCGTTTAGTAACCATCCACCTGGTTTTTTTGTTAGTTTTGCTTAAACTATTTATTAAAAAAATAAAAATTAAAATTAAGTCTTAACACTTAAATAAACTTTTTAAAAATCTCACATGAATTTTTATGGTTGCCACCTGGTTATTTTTGAAAATCTAACCTGTACATGAAATACTTACTTTTTTTGACTTATTTGAAATTTTTGCTTTCTATAACGCTCAGATAAACTTTTTTAAAATTTTACAAAACTTTCGGTGTTGCCACCCGGCTTATTTTTTGTTAGTTTCCCTTGAACAATTTACTAAGCAAAACACGCCAAATGTACCTACTAGCTGTCTCCGATTTCGCTCAAATTTGGCAATATGGTAGTTCCGGTGTGCAAAAACAATAATCCGGGAGGATTTGTTCCTTGTCGATTTGTTGTTAAAATACAGGGTGTTGAAGTTGGCGTTTTAGTCATTTTCATGAAAAGGGTTTTTTTTGAAAAATTTATACCTTGCACCAAAGTTTGTAAATTGATATATATAAGTGACTGGTCCCATTCATTTTTAAGTGTTCTTTTTACAAAAAAAAAAAAAAATATTACTTGGTGAAAAAAATTTTTTTTGACCAACATTTTTACACTTAAAAATACTTTTGAATTTTTTTTAAAAAGACCCCCCCTTAAATTTTTTTTAAAAGTACTTTAAATTAAAGCATAATTTACAAGCCTTAAAACGATGTATGACTCAAGATGGGATTTGGTCGCTAGATGAGAGTTTTTGGCTTTTGAACGCCAGCGGTAGGCGAAATTCGTTGTTTACTCAAGAGAAAGGCATCTTACGAAAAATGTTTACTAGGAATAAAATGCTTTGAATCGTCCAAGAAATATGTGTGAATTTTTTTTGGAATTTTTTCAACTCTTTTTTTTTTTGAATAATTTTTGAAAAATTTTTTTTTCAAAAAATTAATCAAAGAAAAAAAAATTTTTAACTTTCCAAAAAGTTCCCAAAAATTTCAAATTTAGAGTAGAACGGGGCAATGTCGTGCACTCAACTTTGACATGCTCGTAAAGCCGTACATCTAAAGCAAATGCGACGAGTAAGCATCCGATCGAAAGATAATTTCATTGGTTACATCCATGTGTAACAACATTTGTTTAGCGAGAAATTGTGTTTGTGTAAGTGAAGAAAAACAAAAATGTCCACGACATTACCACCCTCAAAATTTGTGGGGTAATGTCGTGCATTGTTTTCCGAGTATAGTAAAGGTACCAAAATGTGTGAGAAATGATAGGTAGTAGTTCTATTAGAGGAAATTTAGCATTATCATGTATTTATTCATTATTATACAAGTGTAAAGTACATAATATGTTGTGTAGAGTAGAACGGGGCAATGTCGTGCACTCAACTTTGACATGCTCGTAAAGCCGTACATCTCAAGCGAATGCAACAAGTAAGCATCCGATCGAAAGATAATTTCATTGGTTACATCCATGTGTAACAACATTTGTGCAGCGAGGAATTGTGTTTGTGTAAGTGAATGTGCACGAAATTACCCCAATGGTCGTTTTAAAGGTCAATTTCGATAACTCGGTGAAGCCCAAAATTTTTTTCGAAAACCAAATACTTCTTTTCTTTGGCAGGATATTTCGTTTCAGAAAACACTTACCTGGTATATTTTCCCGCAAGGAAAATTATTTTTCTGACCCGATGAAAAAACACTTTTATCGTCCCGAAAGCGTGCGTTTTGAAAAAAAGGTTACTCTGTAGAGACGAACGGGTGAAAATAGCTAGTATTATATGCATAAGCTCAGTAGGTCAGCAGGTCCCTACCTTACGAACAGTTGGTAAATCATTCAATTCTTTGGGCTAAAACAGCCAGTGCACGACATTACCCCTGCACGACATTACACCGTTCTACTCTACTTAAAAAAAAATAACAAAATTTAGCCTTAAGACGCTTAAATAAACTTTTCAAAAATCCAACATGAATTTTTATTTAATTCTTTTGTTTTTTTACTAAATTGAAATTTTTCTTTTCAGAACAGTTCAGATAAACCGTCGTTCTAAAATTTAAAAAAAAATTAATATTCAGAGTTCCCACCCAGTTTCAAACCAAATTTCGGTTCTATGAGTATTTAACGATTTAAGCGTCGATGAATATTTAGCGATTCAAACTCTTATTTTTTAGTATGTAATTATAATGGCGAACGTTAAAAAAACAAGATTTAGAATAAATTTTACCAGGGACTTTTAGTCCACTACTTTTAATACAGCCTTATTTCTTTTCCTAAAAGACTTGATGATAAACTTCGATCTAAGATTTCCAGAGAGTAGGTTTTATTCATTACTACTTGCGTAGTTTCTATAAAGATCTGGTTATATTGTGAGTGCGATTTGGCATCTGACGCTTTTTTGACGTTTTCGGTACAATCACTGCGAGCTTTAAAAGTGATATCATTTCTGAATGGTAAGCACCATTGCAATCTAGCTTTGCATATCATCTAAATATTCATTTAGTTTCCCTTGGACTCCTCTTTCCAGAATAGACCAGATCAGAACAATAAAAACTTTGGTTTAGATGCACCCCGATTTTGTTTGTTTTAGAGTTAAATGATCTTAAATCAGAAGTTTTCAGGAAAAAATTTTCTGAAATATTCTTTGAAAAAATATACAAACTACATTTCGATTTTATTTACTTCAGCTCCGTAAAACTTTAAAAATATATTTTATTTTTTCAAATTTGTTGTTACCTAATACCTATTCAATTTTAAATTTTTAAACAAATGATAATTTTCAAGCATAAACTTTAATGCCATAAATTTTTGCTTTTTCCCTTTTGTCGCACATAAAAAGTTCGCAAAAATAACTAAGCACGCGCCTAACAGCATGCTATAGAAAAATCTACGCTGCCACAAGCAAAAGCAACAGTCTATTTTTATGTGTGTATGTATAAGCAGGGAATATACACACACACTCACTAAGCCATTATTCGCAAATAAATATACATTATATATAAAGTATATAAAGCGAAAATATAAGTAAGTACATATGTACTTACTTTGTGACAACAAAAAGTTTTCGTAAAGCAAAATGCGTAAGTGTTGAGTTGGATGAGAGGGATGGTTGAATGGATGACTCTTGTTTTATGTAACAGAAACAAAAACAAAAAAAAAAAAACTCAAAAAGCAAAAACAAAATTGAAGCTTTGTTTTGATTTTAGCTGCGTTTTGGTGTAGTTGTTGGTATTTTTCAACAAACGGGAATATTAAAGTGTTGAAAATTTAATATTATGAGCGCTTGTGCTGAAAAGTATGCAATCGATTTTTGTTTATTGCAATTTATGTATTCAATTTGATTTGATCATTGAATTTTGTGAATAATTAAGAACTTCTTATGTGCTGCATTGGAAGTTTTTGTTTTTTACTTTGCTTAGAAGCATTCAGGATAGTCTAATGTCACTAGGTATACTTTTGGCACTCACTATGGTCAACCTTTTTTTTAAAAACTTGACGAGCATATTTGCCCTGCAGCCAGACTCTAATAAATACTCTTATCTGCAGATTCTGGACAGCAGGGGATGCAGATTTTTGATCGAAACTTTTGACATCAATTAATTCAAACATTTTCCAAAAATTTTTATTTCGATAGAATTTCACTAAAAAAATTATCCTTTTGTCGCGTCCCATGCATACACTTAAATATATTTATATCTGAAATTATATACGTATATATGTACATACACATATATTTTCGCATTTGAAATATAATTTTTATAACTTCATATAAAATATAGGTATTATGTTATATATCTTATTAAAGTAAAACATTTACTACATATTGCCCATAAAAGTATAACACCTCTACATATATGTTTGTAACGTGAAATAACATCAGCTTAATTTAAAAGCTCTCAAGAAGACATTTGCAGTTCATTCGTGTTGTTGTTTTCTTTTCGTTTTAGATCTTTATAGACATTTAACGTATTTTATAAATTAAGCAGCAGCTACAGCTCAACATTTTGATTTTAACGTTTACGACTCCACATAAAAGCTGGATCTCATTTGATTACCTTCACGTACGCAGAAAATTGAGGAGGTTGCCTTTTAAGCGGTAGCATTTTACTGGGTATCACTTAAATTGCCAAATGCTTAAAATGAAATAAGAAGTTTTCTTCTTTTTTTTTTGTCAGTTATGTTATGCATCGCTTTCAGAGAAATGCTTAAAATAAATATGAAAAAAAAGGTGAAAAAAAAACTATTAAATGAAGGTTTTTGAATGAAAATTTCCATTTAATTGTAAGATGTTTATAAAATCTTTTGTACACGGCCACGTTCACTATAGAAGATTTTTTCATGCATTTGAGCTAAAATTAAGATTATAAATTGAATCACCGAGCATTTTCGAGGAACCTAACTAAATAATTGGATGAAGGAGATAGAAGATCAAAAATCAAAAGAATAATTTTAATTTTGGCAGTCGAATAACATTTGCATAAGCTAAATAGGTCAAAAGTTTTTTAGATATTTTCCGACTTGAATCACAATTTTTGCAATATAAGTTGATAAGATTCACTGCCTTTAGCTCTAAATGTTACCGTCCTTGGAAAGGGTACCTTACCTTCACTCACAAAATTTGGCAGTAGGGGAACTCATGCTATTGTGGTATAGCTAATGCTTTGGTGGAATTTGAAGGAGAACCATTAGATCAATTTCAGCCAAATGTGTTTATGCTAATCATTGAAGTATTGGCTACAGAAGACATTTCAATAAAATGTGTGCAATTTCATTAAAAAAAGTTATTGAGTAAAATCTGAAAAAAGTCAAAAAGCTGTTTTCAAAAAGTTGACAGGTAATGTGGTATATATGGTGGCACAATGTGGTATATATACTGATCAGTACTTGTAAAGTGGGCTGGTAATGTGGTACATATAAGTAGGGTAATGTGGTGTACTTAACCATACAACCAAATATAAAGTTTGAAGAGTATGAAATAAGTTCACAATAACATTTACATTGGTTCTCAAACTCATAATAAACAGCAATCAAATAATGTTAAGAATATCAAGAAATGTTCATATACCACATTAGCAAAGCCCGACTATATCACACTGGCAAATTTTTAGAAATTACAAAATTCTGAAATAAAATGGGATACTTTGAGAATTTACACAGTTAAATACTTATTTCGCAATACTTAGCACTTATCTTAATTGAATATAAATAAAACTTCCACAGAAAAAACCCTTTTCTTAACAAAATTTTTTGGAAAAAAGTCCGGAAAAAAAAATCAACCACACGCGACTTAAGTTTCGTCCCAGTGTGTCAGACGGTTCATATCTCCGCTTTTTTATTCGTTTATTCCAAAAAAAAACTATTCGCTTTTTTTTGGGAATCTCTCCCGCAAACGGATCAGTAACGGATCCGTAACAGACAAAAAAGCGGAGATATGAACCGTCTGGCACACTGGGGAAAAATTTTGTTTGGTGCATGACAGCAACACATCCCTGGTTTTTCATGTTTGCTGATAGGATAAAAGCAGTGACGTTCGCAGGCTTTTCCCAAATCGGAGATATGCGACCAAACCACATTGAAAAACTATACCACAATAGCATCAGTTTCCCTACCCACAGGTTTAAAAGTTAAAAAATCTGCGAAATCGTCAAGAGTTTTTTAATGCTACTGATTTGATGATGACTACGAATAATGTCACTTTAATTTCCCATTTGAATTATCTCAAAATTTTCTTTATCGTTTTTAATATCTTTTTAAATTCAAAAGCTACGTGACATAGTTTTCCACCATAAAAATTTTTAATTCAAAATCTCTCAAAAACCAGGACTTCTCGCTGAAAGTTGTTTCACCTTTTCTTGTGAAGTTGACGTGGAATCACCAATTCTTCAAAAAAATTGTATTTGTCTCAATCCACTTTACATGTTTACCAAATCTCATAAATGCTGATCCTTTTTTAGGGGCGTGGTATCGCCCATTTTGCAGTGAACATTATTTGTTCCGGCGCTCTTTACACATTTATTAAATCTCATTCATGTGCGTAAATATTTTCAGAGACATGATAAAGTGATTTTAGTGGGGGCGTGATGCCTCCATAAGTCCTAGTACACATTATTTTTTTTTCTGGCGCTTTTAACATATGTACCAAATCTCACCCATGTTTTGTTCAATTTTTGTCTTGGAGTGAATATGTTTGGAAAACAAAACACAACTCATTGCTTTATTTCACTTATTCCACTAAAATGAATGATAAAAATGCGTTTTTTCTTTAGCAATAAAGCAGAAAAATTACTATGTAGTAAAGAAAACTACTTTTTGAAATAATGTGCTACAAACAGATGCTCCAATATATATATATTTTATTTTTTCCATAAAGTTATCACATCTCAAATGTCGGTAAAAGCCAAAATGGATCGAAAGTATTAAAATACACTTCGAAAAATATCGGTAAAACTCCCAAACTATCGGAGTATATTGAAATACATTGAAGAAATTGGTAATAGTTGAAAAATATCGAAAAAATTCTAAAATATTGGTAGAAGTCCAAAAATAAAGGAAAATATTAAAATACATCGAACACATTGGTTAAAGTCCAAGTGTATCTAAAAGTCAAAAAGTACCTATTGAAATATATCGAAAGAATCGGAAAAAATCCATGTGCATCGTAAAAAATCCAGAATATCTACAATAACAGTATCGCAAAACATCTAACATGTTCAAAATTATCGAAAAACATCCAAAATATATCTAAAAGTCTAAAAGTATAGAAAAATATTGAAATACTTTTTTTTTTAGTGTTTGAAACAGATGATGATTTACATTATTAGCTACCAACAATGAAAATACATTGATGGTCGGAGCTTACTGCTCAGTGTTTTTGAGTAAAACAACAATAAAAACACAAAAAACAAGGCAAAAATACACATAAATAAAAAAAGAAAAAAAAAATGTATCGGAAGGCTGGTTTGCGTTACTAGTTTTGGGACCCACCACAGGGCAAAATTGACTATAACAAGTCAATTCCTCATCAGACGCTTTGCCGACATCTTATAGAATTTTGAAAGAATACTTTATTTAACTTTTAGCATAGATTAAACGAGAATCACAGCTACAAGAAAAACACACCTCATGCAAAAATTCCAATTTCTTTGTTTTTTCCCTTTATATGCATTGCCCTGCCGTTGTAAGTCATCGATATTATACTATTTTTGCATAGCACTTCGTTTGCAAGGTTTTTTGCCGAGACAAAACGAAGTAGCAAGCGGCTCTCTGAGATTTTCTAATTTTTTGTTTTTGGAACAGATGATGATTAACATTATTAGCTACCAACAATGAAATACATCGATGAAATCGATAAAAATTCATGTGCATCAGAATGATCCTGAATATACGTATTCGTAAAAGTCCAAAAGTATCGAAATACTTCGAAGAAATCGATAAATCCAAATGTATCAAAAAACATTTTAAATATCGGCAAAAAACCCAACAGTAACGAAAAACATCTTAAATATAGATGAAAGTCCATATATATCGAAACACATCGAAAATATCGGCTAAAGTGCAAGTGCATCGAAAAAAATCCAATATATCGTGGAAAGAGTCCAAAAGTATTGAAAAACATCCTTAAAAGTTTTGATTATCTCTAAACATTACATTCTTATCTTCAAAAGGAAAAGGCAGACTGACATGTCTATATTGATTGACGAGGTGACACTGATGAAGAACATACTAACATACTTGGGTGGGTGAAAATTTTCCGCGACCGTCTATGTACAAAAAATTTCATAAAGAAACCATAGAAACCATAGCCGTATCAAAACTATACTCTATTTCTATTACTTATTACTTATAATCAGAAAGGATTGACCAACATTTTATTAAGAAATATATAATTCCTTAATGCATGCCATACATTGGCGTCGATACTAATTTGAGAATCATGGTTTCTAAGTCAGGTTATCTCAGAATTTTCTGCTAGACTTAATTTCTTGTACCCGACCTAAGTATTTGACCCATATACTTCTCTTCACCTCTTACGCTGTCTTTTCTGCATTACAAAGGTCAAAAAAGATGTATTCTATTCGTAGTGTAGTAAAACGTAAAATTGCTGAAAACATGAGAATTTATATGACCTAAACTTTATAAAAAATTTTACCGTTTTTTGTCAACACATTAAGACAATACCGTTCAACCAGAAAACTTGTTTTTAAAGCAAAATTTAAGCTTGAAATTAAAATTGAAACAAAAACTCAAATTGGAGAGAAAAAAAAAACATTTTTCACTGGTTTAGCACCACATTGTAGTGACAGTGCCTAATTCTCTCAACAATAATTAACATACAAAACAAAAAAAAATTTCTTAATTTTGTTGCTTCCAAATTTAAACCAAGCAACTGACAAAAGCACTAAGCATCCCTGCAGTCCTATTTAAAGCACCAGTCAGGCATACTCGGTACAACAAAAACAATATAACAAAACACAACAACACTTCATTGTCGGCACTTGAGCTAAAAAGATGATATATGCGATAATTCCCAGAAGAAGTAAGAGGACGAAAAAAAAAAGGAAATTATGTGAAAAAGGGTTGGTTTTTTGCGATTGCTACCATATGTTTGTTGCATTCTTTTTTTCAAGGTTTTCTAATTTTGTTCTTGTTTTTCACCAAAAGCATTTAGACAATTACGAGTATATTTATTTTTTAATTCCAGCAAAGTCAAAGTTGTGTGTTATTAAGCTGTGTTAATTAAGTTATTAAAAAAACCACAGAACTTCTTTTGAAATGAATGTGTTTGATATCCCTATTTGGTTAAAATATACTACGTCGGTTTGTTGCGGAATGTGAGTTACGTATGTATTTAGTTGAAAACAAATATATTTCGTATAGTTTTAGGCACATTTTAGTGATTAATTTAATACTGTTGGTTTTTTATAACCCAAATTAAAAAACTTATCTGGCAATTGCCAAATTGCTGTTGAAGGCTTAATTAAAAAACCCATATCAATGTTAGCAACATTGGCTTTACTTTTAAAAAAGGCAAAATTTCATTTTTAATAACATCGTTTGTTTTTATTTTTTACATCTGCCATTGAAATATTGTGATACTTTTCTATCATTTCTACAAAATTAGATAAAACTAATGAGTTCTGCACTCAAAAAAATTTTATTTTCTCCTTACAGTTATAAAATATCACTTCAAATAACCAAAACTGTTAGTTTTGTGTGTTAAAATTTGAATTTAAAATGCTGAAAATGTTATTTTAACGTGAAGATGTTGTAAAATTAATATTTTTCGTATTAAAATAACATTTTTCAATGTTAAATTAAATCGTCTTGGTTGGATCACAATTTGTTTAAAAATTTTTCATTTCCCTTCGTACGAAACTTTATTTCTAAATCTTAAGATTCTATAGAAGTATAGAAAATGTAAAGTACTTAATACTTAATATGGCAAAGATATCTACAAATTTACTTTCTCACTTTTGTGGGACGATAAATTTCAATCAATAATTATTATCTACATTTAAAACTTCAAATAAGTATTTTAATTTTTCTACCCAATTTTCTAAAGAATCAAAAGCTCATAGAGGTTTTTTTTTTTTTTAATATTCAACATCACTTGCTTTGCATATCGACGCCTATATGGCACGTGTCGTCGAATAGAGACTAAAAACTCCCTGAACTAATTTTGAAAATAAAATCTCATTTCGCACATTCTAATATCATAAACTCCTCAACGAACGCACAACACAATTTGAAGTGAAGATACATAACAGTCGTCGGTCCTTGCAAGGATACTCATGCATATCTACTTTAACCCCATTTGTTGTTTATGCTGATGCCTCTACTGCTGCTGCTGTTGTTGACAAACTTTACTCTAAAACTGTCAATTAAAATGCGGCTAACGTAATAACAACACCAACAACAACAAAAGCAGCAGCGAAAATGACACAAATGTGCCAGGCCAGGATAATAAGGACAGCAGCAACAATAATAACAAATGGTCCAACGTTCATGTACATACAATTGAACGCAAGGATAAAATAAAAGCGCCAGCAACAACGATGACTTAACTGACAAAATCGTTAATCGTTCGCAACCATTACGCATCGATGAGAAAACTTTAAGTTACGAAATGCCATTACAAGAAAATCGAAAAAACAAGAAGACGTAGAAAATCAAATGAAGGGAAATAATCGGAGATGAGAATAAAAAAGAAGGAAAAAGGAAAGCAAGCCATGGAAGAGACAAAAAAGCAAACGTTGCATTCTGTGTTGTACACAGAGGAAAAAATCAAACACAGCCAGCATCAAAAGTACAGTTGTTTGATTAGTCGAGCGCCTAAAACTATGCAATAAAGTTGCTGAATAACAATTATGCTCTTAACTAACAAATAGTTAAAAAAATGAAGTGCATATTTTTAGGCGCTTTACTCACTTAGTCAACATTCTTTGACTCAATGTACACAGACTTTTTTTTTTAAGTGTAATCACGACTCTACCATGACAAGTTATGAACCAGTCGAGCGTGTCTAAACGCACTTGCAATAATAAAAACGAAAAATCAGTAGTAGCGGTAATAGAGAGAAAGAAAAAAAAGAATTGAATGAAATAGAATAAAATCTAAATCCTTCAACTAAAACAACAAAAAACTACAGTATGAGCAGCAACAAAAAAAAAAAGAACCCACTGACACAAATTTTAACAAGAATAAAAAAAGCAACAGCGCAACATCAGCACATCCTGTCATCTCGTCGACGTCGTCGTCTAAGTCCAGTCGTGCGTTCGACTTTTACTGCGTTGAAAGTTGAAACAAAAACAACTATATATACAATAGTATGTGGGAATAAAAGGAGTGCAAAAACAGACGAAAAAAAAATTGAAAACACATACATCCCACTTTTAATGTTATCTCGATGTAGTTAGCACAGTATCCTATGAATTTAAAAAAAAAAAAAAATTTTTCTTTCTCATGTAAACATTGTTGCTCCACATTGTTTGCGTTCGATGTTTTCCAACACTGTTTTTTTAAGCAGTCTTAAAGTTATTTTGTTTTTTCGATCTGTCGTGATGGCAAGACTAAACATTAACTCGCTTTTAACAAGACTTTTAAAAACTACCTTTAGAAACTGATTTCATCAATAAAAAATATTTTCAGGTAACACTCCAAATAATACTGTGAAATTTTACGCAAACTATGCGAAAATAAATTCGCTCAATAATTTTAAAAAATTCCACTCACCCACATCGGTGACTCTCATATAGTTGATAATTTTACTCAATTTCTGTTGAAAAATTTCAAACACATTTAATTTCAAATTTCACACAGTTTCATTTAGATTGAACATAAATTCTTAAATTTAGCATGATAAAAAACTCAAGAAACTCAAAACTGATAGCCATATGTGATTCACTTAATAAAATTTGAATATTTTAGTTTATCACCATGTTGGAAACAAAAGTTCGCGTTCTTAATTCAAATGTGAAATCGGCCTTGTTGTCATCAGTGTCTTGAAGTTTGAGGCAATTACTGAAGTCGTGAGTTTATCTCTCACGTTGACTAACACATTAAATGAGACCAGTTTGCCTATTGCTTTTGAGACAAAGCTAGTTATGAGCAAACCATGACTAAAAAGTAGTCGCGGTCTTGATGATCATCGTTACCACGATCATAGCAGTTTTGTTCTTAAAATTATTTTAGCGTCTTGGTCTTGGCCTCAATAAAATTACCAAGACCAATACTCAACACCAAGACCAATTTTATTCATCACGAAGCTAAAATAGGCAAATGTGATGTCGGAAAGAATCTACGGACACGAACCAAAGTAGCTTTCCCCAAGTTTTTGAAAGCGCCAAAGTAACGTTGAAAAGGCAATTTGGAGTAAACAAAAGCAATTTTTTTTGGCCTTATGTTACACCAAGGAAGCATATGGCAAAAAACTCACAAATTGTTAACAAAGGGCGTGAGTAAAAAGTAGAAAGTAAAAAGTAAAAAATAAAAAGTAAAAAGTAAAAAGTAAAAAGTAAAAAGTAAAAAATAAAAAGTAAAAAGTAAAAACTAAAAAGTTAAAAGTAAAAAGTAAAAAGTATAAAGAAAAAAGTAAAAAGTAAAAAGTAAAAAGTAAAAAGTAAAAAGTAAAAAGTAAAAAGTAAAAAGTAAAAAGTAAAAAGTAAAAAGTAAAAAGTAAGAAGTAAAAAGTAAAAAGTAAAAAGTAAAAAGTAAAAAGTAAAAAGTAAAAAGTAAAAAGTAAAAAGTAAAAAGTAAAAAGTAAAAAGTAAAAAGTAAAAAGTAAAAAGTAAAAAGTAAAAAGTAAAAAGTAAAAAGTAAAAAGTAAAAAGTAAAAAGTAAAAAGTAAAAAGTAAAAAGTAAAAAGTAAAAAGTAAAAAGTAAAAAGTAAAAAGTAAAAAGTAAAAAGTAAAAAGTAAAAATTAAAAAGTAAAAAGTAAAAAGTAAAAAGTAAAAAGTAAAAAGTAAAAAGTAAAAAGTAAAAAGTAAAAAGTAAAAAGTAAAAAGTAAAAAGTAAAAAGTAAAAAGTAAAAAGTAAAAAGTAAAAAGTAAAAAGTAAAAAGTAAAAAGTAAAAAGTAAAAAGTAAAAAGTAAAAAGTAAAAAGTAAAAAGTAAAAAGTAAAAAGTAAAAAGTAAAAAGTAAAAAGTAAAAAGTAAAAAGTAAAAAGTAAAAAGTAAAAAGTAAAAAGTAAAAAGTAAAAAGTAAAAAGTAAAAAGTAAAAAGTAAAAAGTACAAAATAAAAAGTAAAAAGTAAAAAGTAAAAAGTAAAAAGTAAAAAGTAAAAAGTAAAAAGTAAAAAGTAAAAAGTAAAAAGTAAAAAGTAAAAAGTAAAAAGTAAAAAGTAAAAAGTAAAAAGTAAAAAGTAAAAAGTAAAAAGTAAAAAGTAAAAAGTAAAAAGTAAAAAGTAAAAAGTAAAAGTAAAAAGTAAAAAGTAAAAAGTAAAAAGTAAAAAGTAAAAAGTAAAAAGTAAAAAGTAAAAAGTAAAAAGTAAAAAGTAAAAAGTAAAAAGTAAAAAGTAAAAAGTAAAAAGTAAAAAGTAAAAAGTAAAAAGTAAAAAGTAAAAAGTAAAAAGTAAAAAGTAAAAAGGAAAAAGTAAAAAGGAAAGTGTTTCTCTTTGATAAGCGCGCTAAATGGAAGGTTGCTGCTCCTACAATCCCCTTCTTAGAATCCGTCGTTGCGCAGGAGGGGGAAGAAAGTGCACTTTGCCGGTGGTGGTTTTTAAGATTTGCGGAGCTTATTTTTTCAATAGTCTGAGTGACAAGGTCAACAAAAGGATTACTAATGGCTCTATACCCTTAAAAATTTTGTTTTAGGATACTACAGTGCACCAATTTTGGTGTAATTGTGTCTGTAAATCTTTGCGAAAATAAATTTTTTCAGAATTATTCTCAATACACATAAAACGGCTCAATATCCAATTATCTTATCCACTTACCATCAAACTGTTGTTTACACTATGATGTGTACGTAATAGTTACCCTTTTTTCTGCCAGTTTTCTCTACTCAATCCCCTTTTGGTGACGCCGCAACATCATTAAAAATATTTCTTTTTTCATTTTGTTATTGTCGTCGTCTCTAAAATCAATTTTTCCCATCTTCATCGTCCTTGCGAATAAAGTTTTCTTTTTCTTCATTTATTCATTCATTTTTTTTTTAATTTGTTGTCGTCTCGGTGATGATGGAGCCTTATTTGGGTTTTTTTCACATCAAAATTTTTGGTATGCACCCACCCTTAAATTTCATACCTCAGAAAAGTTCGTCGTTTCGTTTTTCTCAACTTGTATACGTATCTGTACATCATACGCGGCGACGCATCCTTTTCATGAAAACAAAACAAAAAGAAAAAATGTTTTTCTTCCTTCCTACTCTTTCACTTACTTCTTCGCTCATATTTTGACTGTTTGTTTGATTTTTTCGTTTTTGTTTTTCGTATCCTTCGTGCTTTTGGTGAGTACTTCAAAAAAATTTTCTTTTATTAAATTTAAGTTCTACTTCTTCTTGATTATTGTGTGTGTTGCATCCCACACCCATCACTGTACACCTTCTCATTTTTATGTTTTTTCTTTGTTTTGTTGTTGCTGCTGCTCAGCATGGCTCAATAAATTGATTTGTGCGCCGTACGTACTTGTTTCCCATTTCTTATTAGATTTATTTGGTTTGCCTTCTCTGATATTTTTCACATACTCGTCCTTTCGTCCTTTATTCTTTTGGTTTTTGTGCTGTGTTATCATTTTCCGAATTTCCTTTCATTCTATAAGATTTTTCCTCTCATTTTTGCTTTTGCCGGTTTTCATACCCATCATCATCATCATCACCCGCTGTTATCTTTTTCATCGTGGAAAATTGTTGCGTTTCGCTTAATGAATTTTAATGTGTTCCCAATTGGAAGTTTTACATTTTCCTTTTTTTCTAATGTCCTTTGGCAAAGTTTCCATCATACCGCATACGTGCGTTCTAGTGAGCATGTGTTTTTTACAGCAACTGCTGTTTATAATTTTCTCTTTGCGAACCTATAAGGAAAATTCCTTCTTTCCCCTGATTTGATAATTTCTCTTCATATTGGGTTTTATGCTCTTTCTGCTGGAATTGTAATTCTTTCCCCTTACTGTTTTCCTATCTCATTCTCATCCCTTGTAAACATTTTGACAGTTACACTATAAGCCTTAGTCCCATGTTGTCTTCAATATTCTATTAGAAAATATTAATGTAATTCATATATTATGTAAAAGGCAGTCAGAAAACAAGCTCATTCATAAATAAAATGTATGAAAAGGCACTCGCTTATAAAGAAAGTGATCCTTTAGTAGAACTTGTGGTAAAAAAATGTAATTCTAAAATTTTAGTTTATTTTCGTACACATTTTTCAACTAAATCTTATATATTCACGCCTGTCCTGTGAGTGATTTGAATAAAATTTTCGAGTACCCCATTTTGTTTTTTGTGAGAATGTAAATATCTTCTTCAAAAGATGATCTTCTGCTTCTTAGTTTTATTTTAAGCAATCTGAAATTCGGTTAACACAGGTTTCTTCGAATTCTGCATAGTCGGTCGAATTTCTATAGGCGAAATTATGCTTTAGCTTAAATTGTTACACGAAAAACTTCTGAAAGCAATTTCTTCATCTTTTTTAGTCAAAGAGCATTAATGGAAATTCTTGTTAAAAGAGGCTACCACAAAGCAAATGTAACGTGACTTTTTGTACCCCTATTGAACTACGCCATGTCAATCAATAGACTGCGCGAAAAGTTGCTAGAGAGAGTTTTTTTTTTCGAAGACTAATATTATAAATGCACTTTAGGTCTGAAAAGAGATTTAGCAATAAGACAAGCTTAGTAGTTAAAATTGATGAGATATGTAAGACCGCGCTGTAGTTATACACTCGTGCATATAAATATATATATAAAAAAAAAAGTTTAATAAGTGAAGTCTGGACATAAAAAAAGACAAAATAATAAAATTTGATTAAAAAAAAAAAAAAGGCTAAGCTTTTTAAAATTGAAGAAAACACCTGAAAAAGTGTTGGAAATATAGGTGAACAGTGTCATCATTTGTGGCTTACATCCACCAGAAGATTCAAGATCTCGCAGTTTGCTGACGGTACCCGAGGTAATTAACAAAGGCACTTTAGCTAAAAGATTTTAAGTAAAAAAATCAATTTTTTTTTATCAGATCGCTACCGCTTTCGAGGTAAGTGGTCTCGGGCTATTTTGTCAGTCAAGAAATTAGAAACCCGCTGGACACATTGCATTCTGCTATACCGCCATTACAGAAAAGTGTCGGCAAATCAGTTCATATGGAGTTCTAGTCATATATATGCTTTTTTTTATATACCGAGTTATATACATATTTGAGCGCCAAATTTCAACCTGAAATACATATCAGCAATCAAGGTGACCTGCATTTAAGCACCGTTGCATATAAAAAAACGTCAGTAGCTGCAACCATAAAAAAAAGTAGCTTACCACAAAAAAAAAAAGCAAAGAAGAGATGTATTAAATTATAAAAACGCAGTAAATTTAGTTAATCGAAACAAAAACTAAAAAAAAAAAAAAGGAGATTAGTAATAATTAAGAAGTTTTTTTTTTTTTTTTTTTTGAATTCATTTAGTTTTTAGTTAATTTAAAATTTCTTTTGTACTTAATTATTTACTTAATTATATAATGCAAAACAGCACCAAATAACCTTCTTTTTTAAACAACAAAAACCAAAAACTTACATCAATAACCATATGCTGGCGCCAACATTTTGGAGATTTCAATTTGAGGTGAGTGAAATATGATTTAGTAAAGGGGTTAATTGCTGTTGTTTTCTTTGTTCACTAGATTACTATAATACTGGATTTTTCATACTTAGATATAATTTTTATAGTAAAAATTAAAAATTCTCTTACTATGTTAATAAATTGTAATGAACTGAAGTCCTGAATCGTTTTTAAACAATTTAAATATGGAACTTTAAATATTTTTGAGTTGGCGTAGGTATTCTTGTTTCCCATAATGGTCAGGCGGACAGACGAGGACAAAATACAGACGGACATGCATTTTTAGACGGACATGCATTTTTAGACGGACATAGGCTTTCGGACCAGGGGAATACATCTCAATCCTTGGGGGCATAGATGTGTTCATTGGCTGCAGCATTGAGTTGGACTGTAGGTGGGAGGGTTAGCCCCTATGACTGGACTTGACTGGACTATTATGGTATGAGTGTAGTGGGTGGGCATGACTACAAGTGTAAATCAGGTATGGCTGAGAATAGCGTGGAAATGTATGAATTACAATAGCTGCAAGCTAAGGGTTGTGATAAGGTATGAGTGTTTGAGTTAGGTGTGAGTTAAGGGCATGATTGTGGTATGGGGTGAAAAAGATTGTATGAGTGCATATAAAAGTGGATTTTTATATTTGTAGGCATGGTATGTTTAATTTAGTTGGACAGTGACATACTCTATTCTTTTAACTTCTTCTCTTCTTCTTTCCTTATATATATATATATATGTTTTCTTTTCCTTAATTTGGCATGATTTCTTTTATGTTTTGAGTCAGTGTGGTGGTCGAATTGGCAAGAGCCACGCCCGTGACGGCGAGCTAGTCGGACTTGCCAGCATGCCAAACACCGCCAACAACGTCACCCACGCACACAGCTGGTCTCATTTCATTGGCGCCCAACGTAAGATGTTTTCTATTTCATTTCATTAATTTTCAATCTTTTCTCTATTCTTTTCCAGTTCTATTTTCTTTCCATTAAATTTTGCCTTTGAACGGAAATTACATTTCATTATGATTTCGAGTTATAGTAGCCATAGCTTTTTACTCTAGTGATTGTCTTGAAGTGTAATGGGGGTATTGGACAGATTTTGAATGAGGTCTTACAAACTTGATATCCATGCGAGTAGGTAATGGTACTCGCTCAAAATGTTCCAATGGGGGTGTATTTGTTTTACAAAACAAAACAAAAAAAAAAAAGAGGCTTGAAGGTTCCAGCTACCAATTCATTTGGTTCCGACTGAGGTATTGTGAGGTTGTCCTTTTGAGTCTTTGGGGATTTTCTGTATTTAGTCGTCATTTATGAATTGCGATTCTATTTGACTGTGATAATACATTAATTGACGGGTGGGGTGGGGTACATAGGGACAGTGACTTGACATGACCTACATTATGATTTAGAAACATGAATACAAAACACGCCAATTTACATATATCGCTTTATTTTGTTTTTACTTTTTTTTTATTTACATACAGCAAGATTTGTATAGGATCGTTGTTGTAAAACGTTTCTAAACTCTTTCTTATTTTGTTTCAAATAATAGATCTCTTCTGTGCTCACAAGTTTATTTGGTCCTCTCAGAGAGGCTTGATTTATTTACTAGGCTTGATAATTTGTTTACTAAGCTTGTATTTATGTATATGCACACACTTCATCTCTTAGGCGTTTGAACTAAGTGAGACTTGTCTTAAGAGTAGCTTGAATTCGGTTTTGTTTTAATTTAGTTCTCCTGGTTGTGAGTACATAAACACATTGAAATTTATTTTGTTTTGTTCTTTTGGTATGAAAACGTGCTCTTGCTAAGATAGGAAGTTTAATTAAGAGAGTTTTAATAAAGTGCGTAATCTGGAGTATAGACTTACATACCTACCGAAAGAGTTGTAAAATACCGTATTTGAAGTCGTTTACTAAAGAAATAAGAAATTCCGCTTTGAAATCATTTAGCAATTTATTTTTGAATTTACTTACATTCTATTTATATAGATGATATTTTATTACAACTAAAATTATTTCTTTTTCTCCGCCTTTTTGAATATAATATATTCGTTATAGATATAGCCTTATTATTGATTTAAGTTGGTTATTAATTCACATATACTAGAATCATTTTAGTAGATATAAAGTAAAACATTATATAAAAAACAAAAATATACAAAAAAAAAAAAAAAAAACATTTAACTGGTACAGTATATGGAGGACCGCCGTATCACCAGAAGTTTAGCGAGAATTTTAAATGATAGAGAGATCCAAGACGTTTTAGGTAGGAGTCTGAGACGGGAAAGTCATTTAGAAAATATCAGAGAGGAATCAGTAAATTTTAATTTTAAAGTAGATGACCTTTGTAGTACGTGGTTAGACATGTCACATAACGAAAATAACACTGCCGTAAATGGTGAAGTCTCACCACCAGACCTAACCAATGCAGATGCTAGCGAAGATCAGCAACCATTGCAAGAGGCAGTTGGTGGTAGTGATGCACCTGGTGTCGAGAATATGGATAGGAATGTGAGATCTACAATAGATATGAGATTGGATAATGTGGCTGATGCAGTGGCGTCGCTGCAACAACTAGTCATAGATAGTATGGAAGAAATGCGTAGGATGAAAAGTAAAATTGAGAGTTTGGAGCCAAGACTTTCGTTAGGTGATGTTAATCAGAGTCTGCAGCCAGCTATAGGCATACGTGATAGTATTCAATTACAACAACAACCACAGCCGCAAACGTCACAAATATCACAACAACAACAAACACAACAACAACGACCGGGCAATACCAGACCTCAATGTCAGCCACTACCAGCAAGTAATAACACTAATTCTTTTATTAATTTGCCGTACACTGCGAGTGAAATTGAAAGACAAAAACGTTTAGACTTAAATAAATGGAATATTAAATTTGATGGCAGCGGGAAAGATATGACTGTCGATAGCTTCATATTTCGTGTCGAAAGAATGGCGGAACGCTACGATGTATCTGAGCAAAAGATTTTTAGCGATTTTCATTGTTTTTTGACAGGAAATGCTGCTAAATGGTTTTGGCAACTCTTAGAAGACCATAAAAATGATTTATATTTTAATTACGCCGAACTAAAGCGCGAAATGTTGAATTTTTATAAAAGCACTGAAAATGATTACGAAATTATAAAGGATTTAGTAGAGCGTAAGCAAGGATTTGGAGAAAGTTTTGATGATTTTTACACGGAAATGCATAATATAAGTTTTAAACTACAGCAAAGGATGCCTGAACGTGATTTGGTTAATATTATAAAAGGAAATTTGAGAGGAATATTAGCAACTATGGTGTTCTCTAGTAATATTAGAACTTTGCCTGATTTACAAAGGAAGTGTAGGAAAGCAGAAAAGGTTTGGAAGGAATCTAGACCAAAACCAAGGGCGCATAATAATGAATTAGAATTTGAGGTTTTAGAAGAAAAGCCAACCACCTCTCAAACAAGTGTAGAAGTTATTAATCAAAATTTTTCGAAAGCCCCTCTTAAGCATAACTGTTCTCAAAACCAACATCAAAAGCCTTTCAATAAACACGATTTTTCGAAAAACATACCTGAACCTGAAACTCAAAAACTTTGTCCATCGCCATACCACCTTAATTTATGTTTCGTGTGTGGCATGCCTTCTGATCATTATCGTAGAAATACAATGACTAATCCAGAAAACATATGTAAGTGTATGTTTCATAATATGAAGTGCTTTAGGTGCGGTAGAAGCGATTCTTATTACATTTTGGATGTGCCTGCAAATAATATATCAAAATCTTTAAACCATCCACTGGCAGAGGTGCTCGGGGACCCGAGTCAGAGAAAAATGACCCCGAACCAATAAAAATTTTGAAACGGATTGATTTGGAGAATGATCGAAAAGAGGAAGTTAGAGTTATAAAAAGTTTACACCAGAGGAAACTAGAGTATAATGAGGCTAGAGCGAGAATATTTGCTGAAGAATTGAATTTAAAAATGAAAAGTAAAAGAAATGTGGAAAAAATAAGAAAAATGCGTTTGAATAAAAAGATTAAGAATAAAGTTAAAAATAAAATAGTATCTGCAATAGTATCACAAAAGGGAGACAGGAGGCTTTTTGCTCAAACAGAAGTTGGTGGAATAGATGTAGTTGCTTTATTAGATTCTGGAGCGAGTGCTAGTTGTATAGGGAACGGTGGTGAGAAAATCCTAAACGGGAAACAAGATCAGATTGTGCCAATTAAATTTCAAAATGTCCGTACAGCCGATGGTGCTGAAACGCCAGTCATTGGTACCATTGTACTTCCAGTTATATGGGATAATGAAGAAAAACAGATGGAATTTTTAATTGTGCCTGCGTTACAGCAAGAAGTGTATTTCGGTATAGACTTCTGGCGCACATTTGATCTCAATTTAGTAAGCAAAGGCAAAACCATTTTTTGTAGTACCAGCTGCAAGCAAACCGAACCTGTGGTATCTGAAATTGAGCTTTCGCAAAGTGATAAGGCTATAGCTTTAAATCAACATGACCTAACTGCAGATCAACAGGATCAGCTTAATCATATTAAGGCAATGTTTCCTTCATGCACAATATTAGGCCTCGGAAAAACAGATCTTGAAAAACATAAAATTGAAGTTATAGATGAACATACCCCAGTAAAGCAACGGCATTATCCGGTGTCACCAGTTATTCAGAAGCTTATGTACGCCGAACTAGATAGGATGTTAAGCTTAGGCGTGATAGAAGAATCTAACAGTAGTTGGAGCTCCCCTGTGACCTTAATTGTAAAACCAAATAAAAACAGATTATGCTTAGACGCACGAAAAGTGAACGAAAGGACTATAAAGGACGCGTATCCGCTTCCACATATAGAGGGAATTTTGAGTAGACTGCAAGACACTAGATATATATCAGCCATCGATCTCAAGGATGCCTTTTGGCAGATCCCTTTGGATATGAAATCTAGAGAGAAAACTGCATTTACGGTGCCTGGGAGACCCTTGTACCATTACACGGTCATGCCCTTCGGGTTGTGTAATGCAGCTCAAAGGATGTGCCGTTTAATGGACAAGACCATCCCAGCAAGGCTCCGCGAACGTGTCTTCGTCTACTTGGATGACCTTCTAGTATGTGCTGCTACCTTTGAAGAACACCTGCAGTTATTAAAAGAAGTCGCAGAGTGCTTAAAAGTTGCAAAGTTAACCATAAATGTAGAGAAAAGCAAATTTTGCTTCAAAGAGTTGAAATATTTAGGGTTTATTGTCGGGAATGGGTGCATAAGGACTGATGATGGGAAAGTGGCCGCAATCCGAGACTTTCCAGAGCCAGTGACAGCCAAACAGCTCAGGCGTATACTTGGGATGTTTGGATATTATAGGCGCTTTGTTAAGGATTACGCTTCGGTCGCCGCTCCACTTCATGACTGCCTTACGAAAAACAAGATAAAAAAATTTGCACTGACGGATCAGGCACGTGTAGCTTTTCAAGAGTTAAAACAACGTTTAATTTCTGCCCCTGTTCTGGTAAATCCAGATTTTGAAAAACATTTTTATGTGCAGTGTGACGCGTCTACTGTAGGAGTCGGTAGTGTGTTGTTTCAATTGGACAAAGAAAATAACGAGCGTCCTATAGCTTATATGTCTGCGAAGCTCAATAAGGCCCAGAAAAATTACAGTGTAACTGAGCTCGAATGTTATGCTGCAATTTTGAGTGTAAAAAGATTTAGACCCTATATAGAAGGCTTACCATTCACCATCATAACCGATCATGCCAGCTTAAAATGGTTAATGGGACAAAAAGACCTAACAGGCAGATTGGCTAGATGGAGTCTTAAATTGCAGGGCTTTAACTTCGTTATTCAGCACAGGAAAGGATCTCAAAACATCGTACCTGATACCCTATCTAGGACACATATGGAGTCGATAGTACTAGAAAATAGGTCGGTAGATATTGATTTAAGCTCTCCATTTTTCAAAACCGACGAGTATGAAGAGCTCAAAAAGACAGTGTTAGAGACCAAAGACCAATGTCCAGATTTGTGTGTATCTGATGATTTTGTGTATAAAAGAACACAATTTTACACAGGTGATACCATTCAAGAAGATCAGACGTGGAAGTTATGGGTACCTAGAGAGCTCCGTCCAAGTTTACTCGAAAAGGCCCACCAATGTCAGTCCTCAGGACATGGCGGCATTCACAAAACTCTTCAACGATTACGTTTGTACTATTTCTGGCCAGGCATGGTTAATGATGTCCAATCTATGATAAAATGCTGTGATATTTGCAAAAGTAGTAAGACGCCAAATACCATTAGGAGACCTCCAATGGGAGCTCAACAAGTAACACAACGTCCGTTGCAACGGTTATATATAGACTTTATGGGTCCTTACCCTAGAACTCGGGATGGCAACACATTCATTTTCGTAGCTTTAGACCATTTTACCAAATATGTTTTCCTTAAACCAATGCGGCGAGCCACTGCAGTGGAAGTCATAAAATATTTAGAGAAAGATGTTTTTCATTTATTCGGAGTACCTGAATTTATTCATTCCGATAACGGAAAACAGTTTATTTCCGAAATTTTTTCACAGTTTTTAAAGAAATATGGCGTAAAGCATATAAAAACAGCGTATTATTCTCCACAGGCTAATGCCTCCGAAAGAGTCAATCGGTCAATCCTCCAAATAATTCGATCATATATCGGCGAAAATCAAAAGAACTGGGACAACTATGTCAGTGATGCTGCATTCGCTCTTAGAAGTGCAGTTCACTCCACTTTGGGTTTTGCACCCTACTATGCACTCTTCGGAATGCACATGATTCAGCATGGTGATACTTATAATATCACTCGAAAATTGAGCAATTTATGCGAAAGTGATTTTAATATCGAGGGTAAAAATGATCGTTTACATTTATTACGGGACAAAATAATAACCCAACTTAGAAACGCTCATGAGAAAACCGAGAAACACTACAACACTCGTTCTAAAGATGTTAAATTTCAAGTTGGTCAGATGGTATACCGAAAGAACTTTAAGCAAAGTAACTTAGCTCAGGGCTATAATGCTAAATTAGCACCCACAAACGTTAAGTGTATTGTGCTTAAAACTATTGGAAACTCCCTTTATGAGCTGGGTAATTTAGCTGGCAAAAAGATCGGGGTATACCACGCAAAGGACATTTTTGTGGCATAAATAGCTTTGTGATATTATTTAATAGTGTAGTTCCAGTGCATTATTTTATTAGGATGGATATACTGAAGTTTTGTCAAATCGACTTATTTATACAGAGAATTTGTTATTATATGGTTAGTGTATTTCCTTTTTTTTATTGACTTTCGACTTCAAAATACGAGTATTTCTCATTTTTCTATGCTTTGCAACAACAAAGCAAAAATGTATGCGACCAGCTGTGCCACCTTTTCTTTGTGATAAAGCATAAAACCCGACTAGCAATAGTAGAGCATTAGGGTGAGGACGAAGCCCCACGTTTAGGAAAATACAGGTGTATCTTCAGTCACGTGAAAACAATATTTTACGGACTCGCTCCATTCCTTCTTCACAACCAAAAGTCCTGCTTCAGGAATCGGACGGTTCCGAGCCTGTAACGTGACTTTTTGTACCCCTATTGAACTACGCCATGTCAATCAATAGACTGCGCGAAAAGTTGCTAGAGAGAGTTTTTTTTTCGAAGACTAATATTATAAATGCACTTTAGGTCTGAAAAGAGATTTAGCAATAAGACAAGCTTAGTAGTTAAAATTGATGAGATATGTAAGACCGCGCTGTAGTTATACACTCGTGCATATAAATATATATATAAAAAAAAAAGTTTAATAAGTGAAGTCTGGACATAAAAAAAGACAAAATAATAAAATTTGATTAAAAAAAAAAAAAGGCTAAGCTTTTTAAAATTGAAGAAAACACCTGAAAAAGTGTTGGAAATATAGGTGAACAGTGTCATCATTTGTGGCTTACATCCACCAGAAGATTCAAGATCTCGCAGTTTGCTGACGGTACCCGAGGTAATTAACAAAGGCACTTTAGCTAAAAGATTTTAAGTAAAAAAATCAATTTTTTTTTATCAGATCGCTACCGCTTTCGAGGTAAGTGGTCTCGGGCTATTTTGTCAGTCAAGAAATTAGAAACCCGCTGGACACATTGCATTCTGCTATACCGCCATTACAGAAAAGTGTCGGCAAATCAGTTCATATGGAGTTCTAGTCATATATATGCTTTTTTTTATATACCGAGTTATATACATATTTGAGCGCCAAATTTCAACCTGAAATACATATCAGCAATCAAGGTGACCTGCATTTAAGCACCGTTGCATATAAAAAAACGTCAGTAGCTGCAACCATAAAAAAAAGTAGCTTACCACAAAAAAAAAAAGCAAAGAAGAGATGTATTAAATTATAAAAACGCAGTAAATTTAGTTAATCGAAACAAAAACTAAAAAAAAAAAAAAGGAGATTAGTAATAATTAAGAAGTTTTTTTTTTTTTTTTTTTTGAATTCATTTAGTTTTTAGTTAATTTAAAATTTCTTTTGTACTTAATTATTTACTTAATTATATAATGCAAAACAGCACCAAATAACCTTCTTTTTTAAACAACAAAAACCAAAAACTTACATCAATAACCATATGCTGGCGCCAACATTTTGGAGATTTCAATTTGAGGTGAGTGAAATATGATTTAGTAAAGGGGTTAATTGCTGTTGTTTTCTTTGTTCACTAGATTACTATAATACTGGATTTTTCATACTTAGATATAATTTTTATAGTAAAAATTAAAAATTCTCTTACTATGTTAATAAATTGTAATGAACTGAAGTCCTGAATCGTTTTTAAACAATTTAAATATGGAACTTTAAATATTTTTGAGTTGGCGTAGGTATTCTTGTTTCCCATAATGGTCAGGCGGACAGACGAGGACAAAATACAGACGGACATGCATTTTTAGACGGACATGCATTTTTAGACGGACATAGGCTTTCGGACCAGGGGAATACATCTCAATCCTTGGGGGCATAGATGTGTTCATTGGCTGCAGCATTGAGTTGGACTGTAGGTGGGAGGGTTAGCCCCTATGACTGGACTTGACTGGACTATTATGGTATGAGTGTAGTGGGTGGGCATGACTACAAGTGTAAATCAGGTATGGCTGAGAATAGCGTGGAAATGTATGAATTACAATAGCTGCAAGCTAAGGGTTGTGATAAGGTATGAGTGTTTGAGTTAGGTGTGAGTTAAGGGCATGATTGTGGTATGGGGTGAAAAAGATTGTATGAGTGCATATAAAAGTGGATTTTTATATTTGTAGGCATGGTATGTTTAATTTAGTTGGACAGTGACATACTCTATTCTTTTAACTTCTTCTCTTCTTCTTTCCTTATATATATATATATATGTTTTCTTTTCCTTAATTTGGCATGATTTCTTTTATGTTTTGAGTCAGTGTGGTGGTCGAATTGGCAAGAGCCACGCCCGTGACGGCGAGCTAGTCGGACTTGCCAGCATGCCAAACACCGCCAACAACGTCACCCACGCACACAGCTGGTCTCATTTCACAAATTTGCAGCCATGGTCGATGCATGGCTCATGCTAATGTCCAACTTAATGAGGGCATACACCGCCAATAGACCGCCGATTAGCAGTTATATCCGCATCGTGAGTGAACTTGGTTTACTCAATACATTTCAAGCAACCTCGCTATACAGAGAATAAAAATTTGCTGGATTTGCAATTCCGTTTCAAATTATTCCTCGAAAAGAATAAATTATACGGGTTAACCGCAAAGCAACGAACCAAGGTGATTGATTCCTCACAATATTTAAAGAAAAATATGTGGCCAGTGTACAAAATTTAATAATAATACACTTAAGGGATGCTGTGGAATTCATAGTCAAAATTAGACTTTTTGATAAGTGTACAAATTGTTAACACAAAGTTAGAAAAAAAAAAAAAAAATAGTAAAAAATATGAATTGTTATTGATTTATCTTTGAAGAGTACCGATCTATGTATATTTAGTTAAAATTTATAAGAAGCAAAAATTTATTTTACACTGAAAAAAAGAAATGTCCCATAACTTTTAAAAAACCGGAAATGCAAATGTTTTGAACTTCTAAACAAATCGAGGTATCTCTGTAGACTGAAAAAGATTAATATGAGAGGTGCCACGCCCTCTAGCCTGAATTAACGTTAATAGCGTTTGCATTTAAATTTCTTAGTAAATGAGTTAAATTTGGTTTGATTATCTACAAAAATACTTCCCGTATAGTATTTGGAACTTTTGCTTGTATGGGAGGTACCATGCCTCCTTTTAGGACTTCACTTAGTTTTGGCTAGAGCTTGCACTTACCATCCTTAGTCTTTATGTCTGTTTTGGTTCTGTTATGGTGAATAATGCTCTTAATATTGCGTTTTGAATATATTTTTTGTATGGGCGGCAGGCGTGTCGGTTGACCGATTTCTCTCGTTTAAAATTCCACGTGCTTACTTTTACAATGAAAGCAGTGTACCAAATTTCTTCGAATTTTCCCGTGAAAAATATTTCCACCAACGGACAACCAGTGGATATAACCTGGGTGTAGCGTATAAAAAGTCATAGGTTTGCTGATGAAAATCATTATAACTCATAAAACCGCAATCTTCCGCAGCTAGTATTTTTATATTGTGTTCAGAATTGTTGTGCCTATTTAGTCATAGCTGTCCGAAAAATGCCTCTTGCGAACTTTTTTTTAAAGTTAAAAAAAAGATTAAAAATAGTGTTTCAGAAAAGTACAGTCACTTCCGACATTAAAAAAATTCATTTATTTTTATGGCATATATAAAAAAAAGGTAACTTTTCTCTCATAAGTTGCAGAAAAATTTGAATCTTGAATAAAAAAAATTTTGAAACTCGAAAAAACCATCCACCATCTACAAAGCGAACCATTTCTTGAAATAAGTTTAAATTTTATATTCTTGAGTACTGGTCACTTGTTTATCAAACTGCATTAGTAGATATTGCGAATTTCTACCACACAAAAATTGATTTTCTTAAACACTTTTGAGAAATATCGCCATTGTGCGCCGTTAGACCTTCACTCCCCTTACAATTCTTCCATAGTTTCATAATAATAAACTTTTTCTGTGTTCCTATATGGCAAAGGCAAAGAAGCAGCAGTCATATAATGGATATCCTTAAAGAGAAGTGTTTTTTAAATTTTTAACTGTCTGCACTGTGAAGAGTTTCTTATGATTTGTCTTTTTTGTAAAAGTGTTGAGTAGGGTAACAGGTAACCATGCCTTGCCTAGAATAGATTTCTCTCTCCTTTCAGAATAAACACTAATTTTAACTGACAATATGCATCGGTTACACTGAAGCTTAAAGAAACCGTCGAAAATTTGTATTATTCAGCCCATGAGTCTTTTATTAAAGGTGTTAGGGGGCGTAACTTCAATCATGGGTTTTGCTTGTGCAAGGCGTACTGTAAGTTATGAAACAAACGAAGTTTGATGTTCAAAATTAGGATTGGAATGAAATTATTGTTTTGGAAATAAAATAATATAAGCTGATTTAAGTCATTCAAAAATGAAAACCAGAAAATGGGCATAAAATATAATTCGTAAGAGTTTTCTCAACAAGGCGCACTGCCTCAAGTAAAGTAACAGCGCATGAGTTCTCAATTGTTTCCGCAGCGTTTTTAGCCCAAATAACCATTATCTTTTTGAATTTACACTACGTGCATTTCTTTCTTGGACAACATTCTGTTAAGTCTTTCCAAATCTGCTGATTTTTGATATCTTTGCTGTGCATCGCAACCTATTCACTTAAAAATTTTTAAAACTCGTTAGTTTCGATCTGTAGTTGGACTTGCTAAATTGTTTACTTAATAGTTTTTTGAATGTTATATCCACCATAATTTCTTAAGATTTTCTTTGACGTGGACTTTAGACTATGTCCAAAATCATGTTTCCTGCTGCTGATCAGCAGGTGGTTTTGATTTGTAGGTTCTCGTTTTTGTTTTTGAATTTCTGTCCTTAATAGTACATATTTTCATAAACTGGACTTTGGTTTCTTTTCGCAGAAACTATAGATGTACGTGCTAATTTTTAATTTTTTGCATGTTTTACAGCTTTTCTTTTTGGATTATCTTTTAAAAGACTTAAAGTTTTGCTATTTATCGCACCCAAAAAACACCAGCGGAACTAAAGAAATTTGTATGTATGTTTTGTAACATTTTGAAGTCTTCCATCATACTAACAGAATTAAGTTTGATATATTATGTGTCTGAAAAAATTTTTTAGAGCTAAAGATGCAGATTTCCTTTCCTCGCAATTTTTAAGGAACGAACAATAGTGCTTTTTACGGGAAATTAGCATAATATCTAAAACTTTCTATGGTGGCATCCTTTTGAGAACTTAAGTTTACACAAAGATCTTTAGAATGTCTGAAATCCATGAAAATTATTTGACGTTTCTATTCTTTCCAACTGAAAAAAAAAAAACTTCTCAAAAAGAGGGCAACATTTTCATTAACTTAAAAATTTAGTTTTTCACAAAAAATGCATTAAAATTTCACACAACTGAAATGAAAAACAAACAACAACTTAAATGTAAATTTAAATTTTTAAGCAAAAAATAACAAAACGAAAAGTAGAAAATACAAAAAAAAACTACAAACACTTTTTTGCTCGCATGCCAAATAACATGAGAAAATTTCCCTTTGCAAGGAAAAAAACACAAAAATTCCAATTCTCCATGCATGCAGATTTTCCAAAACAAAACGAAATGAAAAGCAAAATAAGAAAATTTCTGTATTTTCCAACCAGAAACAGAAAACAAAAATACTAAAAAGAAATACATAAAATAAAAACAAACAATAAAAATAAAGAAAGAAGAAAAAAAAAAAAATCACACGAAATAAAGCAAAGCATACGAGAAAAAAAGTCAAAAAGAAAATTGGAAAAAACTCAAATCGAGCCATAGTAATATGAAATTTTCGCGTTGCTCCAGTTTTCATCAACTAAACTGAAAGCAGAAACAAAAACAACAACTAAAATAGCAACAACAAAACCATCAAACGCGCGCACTGGAAAAATTTTTCTATCGCTTGCCCACTCGCACGCACAGCGCCATCTTTGCGCGAATTGTGCAAGCGTGCGCTCACTCTAACAAATTTCGCATAGCAATTTTCCAGCAAATGTACGTGTTGTTTTTGTGCTCTCGTTTTTGTTGCTGCGGCTGCTGCTGCTGTTGTTGTACTCGTTGTTCTTGCCTTCCTTCTTCTCGGTGGTGGAAAACTAACAACCGTTATAAATTTTTGTTCAAACCCTCCGAACAGACACACAGACACATTACGAGGTGTAAGGCACGCGACACAACACGACCAGCATATCAACTGACACACGACCAAAACGACAACGACGATGATGACGACGATGATGATGATGAGGGAGAGCACAAACGATGTTGGTCGGTTTCCAATTTGTTTGTTTGTTCACTTGTTCGTTCGTTAGTTTGTTCGTTGCACATTTGTATGGCAGGAAGTTCGTGCCGTACCGTGCGGTCTTTTATGTTGGTCACGTTCGTTCGTACCCATACTACACTATTCGTTAGTTTGATACATTTTACAGTTAGCTACTCGTTGCAACACGAGTTGCAAGTTGGAAAATATTTTTTACTTACTCGTTCGTTCGTTCGTTCGTTGGTTTTTACTTGTTGGAATTTTCAATCGCAACTCTGTGTGTTGTGTGGTAAGTATTGTATGTTGCAACTGGACTCATCATCGTTGTCATCGTCAACATTTGCGACTACGACTTCGTTTCGCTTCTGCTCGCTATTTGGTTGGTTCCATCATCATCAACATCATCGGTGTTTTGTTCGTCGCTCGGCGGTACACCGTTTGCCGTCAACATCCGTCCTTTTTCAGTACGAATTTGAGTTTTGTGTAGTTAAGTCAGAATATTTCGTGTTATTCTCGTCTCGTTAGCAAAAACAAAAAGAAAAACAAAATAAAAATACAAAAAGTTTAAAGTCATTCACTTACTCACCCACACTAATACGACCATTACCACAACTACTACTATTGCGATAACTGTCTTTCATATTTTAACACACACATATAAATACACGCGCATATATAATATATGAGAAATCAAAAATTCTGATATTTTTTAATATCAATATTGATGAATTAAAAGAAAAATAAATTTTATTGAAAAAAAAAAAATTGTTATCAACAACAATATTGTAGTTATTTACAATTGAAAAATAGTTATTTCTAACAAACAAAATTTGTTGTTTATATCAAATAAAAGAAATTGTTACGAAAAAAAAAAAAAAAAAAAATAAATCACACAAAATTTTTTCCTGCAAACGTGTCCGTGCCGCGAAAATTTAAAACGAAAATTGTAATTAAAATAAATAAATACAAAATAAACCCAAACTAGAAAAAATCAACAGTTTTTTCTCAAAAATCAAAACAAAAACAAAGAAAAAAAATTGTGTTAAGTTTTTGTGCAACAAATTGGTGCAAGTGTATGTTGAAGAAACAAATAAAAAAAAAATATTGAAGTAAAAAAAATATATCGAAAAAATTATGAGAAATTTTATTTCTCAAATTTTTTTCGAAAATTTATCTGATTTTATATTTAAGACCATTTTCTCTTCCAAACATATGTTTTAAGCATTTAGCCTTAAGGAATTTTCTGAATTTTATGTTTTGCTTTATCAAATGGTAGTACATGCATAGTTTTACTAGCATATAGCGCCTGAAGATATGCTTTAATTTATAGTTATATGCCAGTGGGCAATTTGCATTAAATTTTATTTTCACTAAGCTTAGTGCTAGTGAAAAAATGTTCACTATCAAGAATTTTATTAAGTGTTAGCGAAAAATCTCTCACTATCAAAAATGTATTTTTTGGTGGTGAAAAGTTTTTCATTATCACTGAACTATCAATTTTCAATAAAAAATTCACTTAATTTAGTGAAAGTAATATTTCTTTCACTATCAAAAAATTGGTTAAGTGGTAATGAAAGTCTTACTAAATTTATTGTAAGGAAAAATTTGTTTCATTGAATTCAATGAAGCTTTAATGAAAATTTTCAATAAACTTTAATGAAACTTAAATGAATATTTAATGAAACTTCGATGAATGTCTGAATAAAGTTTCATTAAATTTAATGCAGCAGATTGAATAGAATTGAGTTTATTAAAATTTAAGTGAAAATTTACACTTAAGTTTCATTAAATAACCGTATTCATAGATTTATCTTTTACTATCGAGAAAAAGTAAATTTCGAAAATAAATCTGTTAGGGCCTAAGTATATTAAAATTACCTATGGTAACACAAATCTAATGTACTGGCAAACAGAAGAGCTCCAGTGGAACCACAAAATTTCATAACCATCAAAGCACATCAAGTTTTGACGTAACGAAAAATTAATAACATAAATTAAAAACAGAAAAGTTTCAAACGAAATATATCAAAAGTTGGCAAATTGACTTAGCAAAATACAAGACTTTTCGGTATTGCCGGGCGCGAAATAAAAAATAATTTTTAAAAGTTGTCTTTTTTTGATCAAAAAATCTGAGCTTTTCAATTACAATACATTTTGGACTTTTTGAGGGTTTTTTTTAATTAGGAATAAATAGTCGACAACTTAATTACTTTTCGCCATCGTCGCTCTAAAATAAATGTTAGGTATACTATTTTAATTTATAAGTATTAGATGGTATGTTAATGATGGTCGACATTCTAGAATAAGGACCATCATTAAAACATAAAATTTTTATAAACTCCTTAATATATAATCCTTTCTAGAAGAATTTAACGTTTTCGAATACAATAAATGTTTGCTAACTTTCGAACGCTACCTAAGGGATAGAAATAAAAAGTTAACAACTAAGCTAAATTTGCAAACAGTTTGAGATTAGTGGCGGAAAGAAAAAGAGTTTTTGTTATTATATAACTATCATAAGTGTCACGCCATAAAAATCTAAGTAATACGTTTAATTTAATTATGTAGCCAGTAAATATTAAATTTTCAAAGGTTTGAATTGTTTTTTTAAATGCGATTTGCTATGAGTTAAATTTTTTAAAACGGACTCAGTAAAAGTAACTCAACTCAAACTTTTTTTGGTTCGTGCTTTGAAGGGTTTTTGACCTTATATTTTTTTTTCAAAAATTAAATTTTTTTTAAAAGTTATAAGCATAAGAATTTTTGTGTAAGTAATTTTTAAAATTGCGATTTCTTTGTGAACATTGAATGAAAATTTATGGAATTTTTCTGGTATAATTAAAAATAATTTAAAATTTAGATGAAATAAACTTTTCACACAATTTTTTAAATTTCTCATAAATAATGCACTTTTTAATAAACAAATAGATATTAAGGTAAGATATTAACATTTTTTCACAAAATTGGTCTGAAAAATTCATGAAAAAAATTGGAGTAATTTTTATTACTTCAATGCCGCTACATGGGCGCCTTGCCTATGCGATTCATATATTTACGCTCGCTGCGCGTTCAAACGTGCATTCCCAATTTCTGCATAAATTATGATTTGTTGTTTTAAAATGGTATACAGCGATAAAATTCTAAAATCACATAGGCAAAGCTTCTATGTAGCGGCATTTAAGTAGGCGTAACTTTTTTGTCTAATAAAAATTTGTCCAATTTTTTTTCATAGAAATGTTACTTATGCAGATTTTACAGAACAATTGTGTGTAAAAATTTTGTTTTTATTTATGGGTAAGTATTGCCTTAATATCTATTTGTTTATTAAAAAGTACATTATTTAGAAGAAATTTAGAAAATTTTTATTAAAAGTTTATTTCATTTAAATTTTGAATTTATTTTAGTCCTACCACAAAAATTTCAAAAAATTTTGTTTAATATTTACGGAATAATCGCAATTTAAATAAAGACGTACATAAAAATTCAAATGCTTATAACTTTTAAAAAAATTAAAATTTAAAAAAAAAAAAAAAACTAAGCCAATAAAAATAAAATAATAAAAAAGAGCAAAATGTCATGAAGTACCTATCTCAGTTTTAAGAGTTAAGTTATTTATAAAAAAGGTAAAATATCTGAATCCCAATCTAAAAGTGAAGTACATTTTTTTGAAATAAAAAGAACGATATTTTTTAGCAATATAATCTGATGTAGCATTCCACAAAAACACATCAAATGATATTGGCATACTTTTTGCTCCAAAATATTATAGCATAAGTTTTTTCTACATGGGAAGTTTTTAATTTCCTCTATATAGACCCATGTAACAAATTTCACTTAACGATATTTCCGAGAACGGAAATGATACCAATTTATTAGTTCCACATAATGTCATAAGTGTCATAAGTGTCACATCGTCATAAGAGTCACACTAAGTTATTATTGTCAATGTAAGTGGTTATTTCGTTCTGATATGATGACTGTATTTATTAGTGAATCTTTGCTTTGAAAACTATTTGACTCTCGAATTTTTCTCCCCTTAGAAAAACTGAAGGCAGATTTTATATATTTCATATTTTCTCTTTTGATTTCAGACTTAAAAACAACATTTTCTTTAAGATTTTGTATTAAAATTCTTTTGTTATCAGGTCTCATAATTAAGCAAAGAAGAAAATTCATTAGTGACAAAAAATATTAAGCAAATATTGCGCAGAAAAATTTCTGAAAAAACTGCCTGCCATTTTGAAAAAACGCCTTCCATTTTGTAACCACTATCAATTCCAAACATTTTGAGTATTCAAATATTGGACAAAATTCATTTCAAAACCCAAAATCGGAGATTTCCCACCGAACATTTCACCCTGCAAAAATTTAAATTTTATTTTTAATGATGATATTTTGATATGATTTCATAACTCCTCTTTGTTAATTTTTGAGAAAACTTTTGAAAAAATCCTAAATTTTATTATTTCTTTATGACATTTTCCTACTTGTAAGATTTTTTTATACCAAATACTTTAATATGAACATTAAATATTATAATTCTCTAAATCTTTTGGGAACGCATTAAATACTAAAGCGCGTCAAGAATGCCTCATGGTCGTAAATATTTCAGAAAATCTGATATTAAACTTTCTTTTATAATATCAATAAATCATGTGGTATTTACAAATATTCTTTCGGAAATGAAGATATCTTTCATCCTTAATAAAAAAACTAAACTTGATTTATGAAAAAAAACTCCAGAAAAAAAATTAAAATATTTTCAAAAGCTTTATTAGATCAACAGCAAAATTTACTAAATTTTTTGCTTAAAAACAAGTGCATATTTTTTTATTAAAATTGGGTTTTTTTTTATAAAAAAGTACCAAACCAAATTTTTTCGGTAAATGTATGTATGTATGTATTCTCCTTTAACTCCTAGGAGGACCATAGGGCCAATATGAAATCTCTCCATTTGTCACGTTCCTTTGCGATGACTTTGATCTCTTGCCACGATTTTCCCGATTCTTGAATTTCCTTTTCCAACGACCTTTTCCAGTTGGTTTTGGGTCTACCACGTCCTCTACTGCCTTGTGGATTCCACTCAAGGGCCTGGCGACAAACTTCGCTGTGTGGTTTCCGGAGAGTGTGACCAATCCATCCCCATTTGCGCAGCTTGATTTCGTTTGCTATTGCCTTCTGTTTGCATTTTTGATGTAGCTCGGCATTTGATATAGTGCGAGGCCACCAAACCTTTAGTATACGCCTTAAGCATTTGTTGACGAATACTTGCAGCTTGTTCGTTAGTTGTTCAGTAACAAGCCATGTTTCACACCCATATAACAAAACCGATTTCACATTCGAATCAAAAATGCGTACTCTCGTTTTGGTGGATATAACGGATGAAGACCATATTTTGTTCAGTTGAGCAAACGCGCCTTTTGCTTTTGCTATTCTTGAGTTGATATCCTCTTTTGCTCCACCATCCATGGAGATAATGCTGCCTAAATACGTGAAGCTATCGACGTTTCCGATGTCATCACTGCCAGCTTTAAACGTGATGTCATTGCTTGCGTTTAGCTTCATGCTTTTAGTCTTGGATACGTTGATTTTCAGGCCGGCCTTTTGTGATTCCAAGACAAGGTCTTCAATTTTGTTTTGCATATCTGAATGTTTGGACGATAAGAGGCAGATGTCGTCGGCGCAGTCGAGGTCTTTAAGATGTTCAGTAAAGTTCCATTGGATACCCTTTTTGGCCTTATTTCGGTAAATACTACATTCATTTTATTGAGAAAAATTTCAGAATAACAAATTTTTATTAATAAAAAATATTTTGAAAATCAAAAACAGCCAAAAATTTTAATTAAGATAAATTTCATATCAGAAACACACAAGGCTTACTTATATTCTAATTTTAATATAAGTAAATTCTTTATCTACCATAAAATTATTTATAATTTTGGCGATGTTTTCTAAGTCTAAGAAAATTCTACTTTCAAATTTTGAGAAGATTCAATAAATGAAGTCATACACTAAGCAATAAATGGTAGCTACATTATAAGTTTATCATGATTATGCAAAAGTAATATTGCAGGATTTTCTTACCAGGACTGGTCAAAAACAATCTCAAAATAATATTTTTATTCATTTAAAATTATGTACAAAGTAAATATTTCTAAAAGAAAATAACCAACAAAATCGTTTGTACTTTTTGAACAGCCAGATTAAATTCACTACTTAAAATTATCCAATTAATGAGTCGAGCTAGAACTCCATACAACAAATAAAATTTTAAAGACAAGCAGTGTACCTTTGAGAAAGACAGCCCCAATGCAAAAAAAGTAAAACATTTTAATGAAAAACATTATCACTAACCCACTTTAAGAAATTCCAAAAAGAAACTTTAATAATTTTACCACAAAAACACAAAAAAAAAAAAATTTCCAAAAAGAATTTCCAAACTTTTCGCATAAAATATTCTTCCCTTTCTTTCGGAATGAGTAGATTTTTTGCCATTTGCCATAATTACGTACAATGCAAAGATACTCATTTGAGTCTTGAAGTTTTCTTCTTAATTTTTTTCTTTTTTCATTCTCTTCTTGGTTTTTATATCTTTTCTTTTCGTTTTTGTTTTGCCATAAATTGTTTTTATTGCCTCCGGTTTTTCCCAAATTGTTTTCTTTCGCAATACGGCTTTACTGCTCATCTTTCTACTGCTGTGCTCTTTCGATTTAAAGCAACATTTTTGCGTTTATTCATTAAATGTTTCAAAACAAAAAAAAAAAAAAAACAAAAAATACTGACTCATACAGGAAAATGTGCAGAATATTGAAATTTGAAAGAAAAATTGAGAATAAAATATATATTATATATCTATAAGATGTATAGAAAAAATGTTTTGTCTGTTTTTTTAAAAATTTACAGTTTTCTTTTGCTCTCTGGTTTTTGTTATTGGAAATAATTATTTTTATGCCAAATGTAAACAAAACTTAAAATTAATGAAGCCTTAATTTAATTTGTGCAAAATTGTTTGTTTTCAATTTATTTAGAAATTATTTGGTGCTATGGCGCACACCTTTGCTAGCTGTGTATATATGAATATATAGCTGTATTTATTCAGTATCTACTATTTTTGACTAAGTGTTTATATAAGCGAAAATACAATTTTTTTTTTTTTTTTGTTTTTTCATTTTGGTAGAAATAAATTATTCAAGTTCAATTTTTACTGCACTTTCGCCAGATGGTGGTAAAGATAATTATGTTGTAGATATATATATAATAACTAAAGAAAATATGCTTTTAAATAAGTCTCTATGGTGCATATGTTACTAAAATTTAGCAATAAATCGGTAGTATGGCAGCACTAAAATTTTATGGAAAATTCTTGCCAGTACATATAATTGATACATATAATTGACTTTAAATATAATATGCCACAAAGTTTTCCTAATTGACTGTAAAACAATTTAAAATTAAGTGGGAAAAAATTTTTAAATAAAAGTTATACAGCAGTACTTTACACATTAAACATAAAAATTAAAAATATCTATAAAATTTCATATAAATTCATGCATCTAAAAAATGTTGAAAATAAGATTTATTTTTAACATAAGCTCAATAAAAGATATCTCCTAAAATATCTAGCGGAAAGTTAACAAAAATTCAATAATGGTGCTTTTCCAGCTCAAAAGAGACCTTATGTTCTAAAAAAACATCATTCATTTCAATTTTTTACATTTCCTAAAAATGTATATTTTTTATTTATAAAAGACCAAAATTCTTTTGAGTTAGAAAACTGGAAATTGTAAAATGAATAACTCAAGTTCATAGATAATGAAGTTCAAAGTTTGCCAAAATGTATGGAGCTCCTTGATACATGAGAACTGAATTAAAAAACGAAATCTCCAAATTTCTTGTAGTGTCAGTAAAGAAATTTTATCTGGTGATTGTAAAAAAATGAGCTGCCCCGAGGTACTTCTCAAAAAGTTATTAAAAACTTTTGGAAAGTATTTTATTTTCGTAATAAATGAATCCAGAAATTAAACTTTTGTAGGAAAAGATGCCATATGGCACTCGAAACAGTGCTTTCTACTTTTGATTCAAAATGCATCACTACTCAAATTTTTGGAAATTTCTTTGCATATTTAATTAAGTTTGCTATCTTCTTTCTGGCCATACCTACCTATACTGAAAATTATCATTTGATATTTCCTTTGCTAACAAAAGTGATCACTAAGTGAGTGCAATTTAGCCAATGCCCAGAAAATTCGTTTTCAATGCCATTTAAGAAGTAAATCAGAAAATTTTATTTAATAAATAAATTAATCTAACAACAATTATATATCATTGGAAAGGACAGGACTAAGACCTTTGAAATATAATAATTCCAAAATATTATGAAAAAGTTTTGAGGCCAATGATTGAGCAGATAAAATGAAAGTGCCATATAGCACTCATGACACAAACAGGGGGTAAGAGTTTTAGGTTAAATCTATTAAGATTTTACCATATTGCCTACATATTGATAGACTTTTTAAGGGCGTGCTAATCATGAATATAATACTACTGGTACTTTTAGACGAAGAAAGGATTCCAAGTTCCGAAATCAAAGGCTTCCAAAATAAAATACGTTTGAGTTTTTGTCCATCCCACAGGATGAAATCACCAGTAATCCCAAAAGCTTATTTTAAATAATTATTACTGTTAAAAAAACAAAAGCAGTTGTCGGTTTTTCGTAGTGTCGATAAAACTCGGTATTCCCATCAGTAAAAATTAAGTTTCCGCTCAGATTAATTCACTCGGCCTTATACGTAGGCTGCCTTTTATATTTCGGGATTGGGCAACACTAATGTCAATAGCTAAAATCTGGCAACACCATAATAAAGTTTGACATTTTTTAGCATAAACGTTCTCACAACGTTGAGCTAAGAAAATCAATTTTTCCATTGATAATTTAAAATATGGCTAAATTATGGGGTTTCCAACAAGAACAAACCTTTTTTACTGCCAGGTGTTCATGCAATATTGAATGTATGCTGGTCCCACTAATGCCTAAGGTTGTCTCAATCTCACGATAGGTCACATGACGATCTTGCAATATCAGTTCGCGCACAGCATCAATGGTTTCCGGAACAACAACTGATTTTGGACGATCTTCACGAAATTCGTCTTGGAGTGAACTACGACCTCGGTTGAAGTCACCATACCATCGATAAACACTGGTCCTTGATGGAGCTTCATCGCCAAAAATTGAATTAAGTTCATCGATGCACGGTTGTTGAGTTAATCCACGTCGAAAGTTGTCAAAAATTATCGCACGAAAATGTTCACGAGTTAATTCCATTTTTTTGCCAAATTGATTATTTCAAGTCACTGTAAACAACACAAATGATTGTCGTACGTCAAAAAGTTGTGAGTGCGTTTATGCTAAAAAATGTCAAACTTTATTATGGTGTTGCCAGATTTTAGCTATTGACATTAGTATTGCCCAATCCCGAAACATAAAAGGCAACCTACGTATAAGAAATATTATAATACAAACATACTTTCATTATTATAACAGAAATATAGATTTTTTTTAATTTCCGTGAAGTACATTTAATTTTGTATTTAAATCAGTATCTCATTTTTCTTTAAATTTTAGTTTTTTGACTTGTGATGTTATTGAAGCAAACGAGCAGTAGTTCTTAATTTTAATTTCTAAAGTAAAGTCGTTGTTATATTTTCATGTAACATTATTCCGGAAAAGAATTCAGAAAATTCTTTATACATTATTGTTTAAGGTTACGGAAGATTACTTAAAAATGCTCAAATATAACGAAAAATAGGAGTTAATTTTTTTTTTACATAAAAGTCAATCAAATTTTTGTCATTCCTTTTTTTTTAAATAAACCATCTTCAGTGATTTTTGCACTAAAGAATTCCAATAGGGACCACTTCGCATCCAAAGTTACATTTTTATTCTCTCGCCACCTAACTCCAAAGGTTTGATCGGCTATCTTTCTAAGTAGCACTATCTGTCAACCAAATTCAAAATTATATATTCGATGATTTAGAGCTCTATGTAATTAATAACCCCATCGATATTGTGCTGAAGTGCCTGAATCGTTACTGTACTTTTTTAAAATTATTTTGAACTTAAATGGCAACATTCTGGAACATTCTGAACATTCTGGCTGATTCAAATCGGTGCACCACACATAACAGAATTTATTTAACTATTTACGGAAAAAATAGTACAAAATGAAGTTTTTTTGTTGAAAAGTCTGAAGTTTTGACTCAAATTGGAAATTTATTTTTATAAATGAAAAGTATATAATTTCTGAAGTAGCTAAAGAATTCTCGAAGCCCAAAATATTAAAAAAATGTACTCTTCAACTATTTTTGAAACAAAAAATTCTTTGAATTTTCACATTCAATCCAAAATAACAAAAAAAAAAACACCTTTTTTTTAATTTTGAACTCCGAAAATCCCTTAGAAATTAAATTGACTCCACTCAAAAGAAATCAGAGTCCAAATGCAAATATTCTGTCCAGCTCAGCATTTTTTTTTTTTTTTTCTTTTTTGAAAACAAAAATTAGTCAATCGGAGCTAGGTCTGATCGATAGGCTGAGAAAATCGAAATATTGTAGTACATATTTTATACCGGACATCGGGCGTAATTTGACTCAGATTCCGAAACGCAGTATGAGAACACCTCTCAAAGATATTCCCATTTTTTCTTTGGTGGCTTTTTTGGACTATTTCAAATATAATCTATTCATTTAAAAGTATTTCTTCTCAGTCTGAAAAGATCGTCACCGTATCTGTCAACTTAGAAGTTCACCTAAGCACCTTAGTTTCACCTGCAGTAAAAAATTGATTCCGTTATTAGTTTTATAATATATAGAGGTTCATAAACGAATGTTCCAAGACTGTTTGTTTTTGCGGTGGGGTAAGAATTATTGGCATGATCACGGAAACTTAAAAAATTACTTTTTCGACTTGTTTTTACGACAGCCAAACATCTTCGGATTAAAATTTCTAAATTTCTAAAATAAGTTTTGGATTGCTGATTTTGACAAGTCGGGGTGATTTTAAAATTAGTCTCCTCAAAAGTATCTGCCACTTTATACTTTTTCCAGAACAAAAATATAACTAAATTTGATCTTAAGCAAATCATTTGAATTTTTATTATGATACTTAATATTTTTAAGTACACTTTATAGAAAAATTGGAGATACATTTGAGTTTTGTTTAAAAAACGGTATCCAAAATTCTATATTTTCGATATATTTGAGTAAAACTATGGAAACAATTATATTATTAATTTTTTTTTTAATAAAATCTTACAGCTCAATTAAACAAAGCGCATAATTTTATCAAAACACTAAAGAACATTTTGTCTATTAAAAGTGTTTAAAACCAATATAAAAACAATCAAAATTTAACATATTGACAGCTACAATAGCAAAATTTAAACAAGAAAAACAAAAACAAAACACTAAAAACAAAAAGTTAAAATTAAAGAAAAACAAAGCAGAAATATCAAATAAACGCAAAAATCAATAATTTTTTGTAAAAGTGTGCGTTGAAAATACAAACCAAAAAACATACCGAAATATAAATAAAAAAAAAAAAAATATTAAGCCCACACAATAAAAGTCAGATAAGATAAAATTTCAATTAAAACCAAACTACAGTGAAGTGCATAAAAAAGCAAACTAAATGTAAAACTAAAACAAAAAACTTAAACAAGAACCAACAATAAAGAAAAGTATTTTCAAAAACTACTAACCCATAAAATTGTGCAATAAAATTGTACAATATTCATTGAAAATAGTGCAATAAATCGCAAAGATTAACAAATTGCGAAAGAAAAACAACTCAAGCAGCCAAGCAAAATAGAGCTCTTTAACAACAAACAGCAGCAACAGCACCCTTACCAATTTATTTGCCAAAGTCATTCTACGTCAATAAGGAAGCAACTTGAATATTTAACACAAAAAAAAATTATTCCATATGGTTCATATTATTGAATTGGTCGGCCAGCCGAAGGTTGAGTTTGCTCAACAAGTTACTGTAAGTAAATACACACGCATGCACACACATATAAAACGTATATATACACAAAAACTATATTTTATAGCGTAAATGTTATGTAAAGCTCTCAAAATGAATTTGCAGATAAAAGCGCAAAAAATCAAAGACAAAAAACCGTCTGAATGCGTAAAATAAAAATAATAATAAATCTTGATTCCTCCATGCCATGTAATGACAACAACCGCCATACATATAAAGCATGTAAAAGTATGTTTGTGTTTCTTATATATGTATATACTACATATGCGTTTGTTTTACCAAATAAAAGTAGTACCGGAGAGGGAAAGGAAGTGTATCAACAACGTTGCTAATATTAAAGCAATTAATCATTCTGTTCTGACTGTGGAATTCTGACTTTTCAACTTTGTCAAAGCTTGAAAAGAGAAAAAAACATTTTTTTATGTGTAGTAGACTTTGCTACCTTTCTGCTGGCATGCATAAGCTTTATTTTGATAAAGGTTGTATTTTAGCAAATTAAAAAATAAATTCAGTCTGAACACTTGCAAAAAATATTCTGTTCTATGATGTATGAATGGCACAGATCCATAAGCTGCCATATGCTTTAGCTATCAAATACATAAATTTATTTTAAAAATATATTCAACAAATGATAGGACGGTATCTCTACTGGATTTGGAGCTATAGTTTTTTTAATATTTCGAAACATAAACCACTTCTATTCACTACCTTTCAAAATAGGTCTGAAAATTAAAATCGGTTAAGAAATGTTCTAGTTATGGACAGTTTTTGTGAGTTTTGTGAAGAAGTTTCGGTTAATTTCATGTTTTGAAACGTTAAAAAAATTCATTCACTGAACAGCGAAATATACCATTTCTTCCTCTTTTTCATATAAAAGGGAATTTCGCTTTTCAAAAAATATAGAAGGTCAAAAGAGGTGTTTTTAGTAGTTTTATACTAAAATAGTAGTAAATTTAGTACTTCTTACCAATATAGGTATTTTGTGCTTATAGCCTGAAAATCGGCTAAGAACTGTTCAAGTTATTGACAATTGAGGAGTGGCCGTACAAAAGGGCCTAAGTACCATTTCGAGGCAAAAGTAGCGTCATGATATGAAACGGGTGGCATTTTGTTAGAAATTAATAAAATTGTTTTCTGTTTTTACTAAAAATTTTCTTGATAGAGTGAAATTGATTTCATTATGTTGAAAAAATTATAACAGTCAAATAACAGACTATTAGGTACATAAAAAGTATGACATTACTTTTGCCGAAATGGTACTTAGGCCCTTTGGTACGGCCACTCCTCAATTATGTGAGGAGAGTTTATACAAATTTTCCAAATTTTCCACTCTTTGCACCACTCTACGAAAAAAGTCGTAATTTTTGAACTTCTTATTTCTGTCAGACTGAAAGGAAACCACTTTTCAAATTTCAACTTTCAACGAAATCGTAAGGGGTGTTGCAGATCTTGTTACGCTAGGCATGGTGTGGCTGTACAATTTTTTTTAAAATATTAGTGTCCTGTGAAACAAATTGAAATTTAGAAATAAAAAACTGACTTATTCGAGATACGAGTGTATCGATTTGATCTTTATTTTTACAGCTATTCATGATAACGAAATCAAAGTCATCGCAAGGGATCGTGACAAATGGAGAGATTTCATATTGGCCCTATGCTCCTCCTAGGAGTTAAAGGAGAATACATACATACATACATGATAACGAAATAAACCTGACAGTTTTTGAAACCTTATTATATTCTGCATATTCCTGAAAAAAATGTTATAATTGTCCCACAGAAACCAAAGTTCAGAACCAGTCTTTTTTAAGCTCAAAAACACGAAAATCGCATAATTTTTGTCATATGGGCCACTGCTCAAGAAACCGGTTTTTGGGTAAAAAACGTGTCTAGTCAAATTGATTAGGAATCGTGTCAAAAAGTTTCAGCGCAATGATGGTCATATTTGACCCCAAAAATGTTGGTTTGTTATCCCGCAGAATCAGTCATACCTGACTGAGTCTTTCAGACTAACCTATTATCAAACGGTACCTATTAAAAAGATTCAAATTTTAAAATACTCATTGCTACACATTTCCACAAATGTTGTGTCAAAGATTTAATTCAAATTAAACTGATTATATTTGAGTGCGGCAGATATGACTGATTCATCAGTAAACCAGAAATGCAAATTTATAACATTATTTTCCATTCTCGAATTTTATATCTGAATAATAGTGTATAGGCCCTCCAATTTTTAAATCTGGAATTGGTGTCATAATTCTGATTTATCTTTACTTCAGATTGCGGAAAGCGTTGAAAAAGCATTATTTGAGTCGATAAAAGTGAAGTTAAATGAGTAAAGTTATGGCTATTTGATACCTTTGGTAAACAATAACTACGCCATTACATATTAGTTGTAGTATAGCTTGAAAAATGTCTCGTAACAGCGATTTTTACACTTTGAAGAAGGATACTTGAGAATCCTGAAGTGATAAAAAAAAAGGTTATTTCAGATTCGTCAATATGAATGAAGCACATATTCGTAATTAGCTATGAGATATCAAAATATAAAGCAATTGTAGGTACCCGTAATTGAAATTCGTTCTGTGAACACACTTCTTTGCGATTTTCAACTTTTGAATAAACCTACTCATCTAATTCAATATTTTCTTCCATCTTCAGAGTATTTTGCGCTTTACTGAAATCAGCTTCTTCTACATTGCTTTCATCATATTCTTCCAAACATTTTTTCAAAGGTCTTTTTTGCATCTTTTTTTATCCGGTCAGTTCCGCAATCCGTGTAATTTCAATTACGTTTAATTTTGAAAACTTTTTGATAACTTTTTATTTTCGATGTGGAAGTGAGGTCTATTTAACGACTGTTCAAGACGTTTAACTTTTCACAGCTGAAATGTAAACTTTTTGGATTTAGACAGCTGTCAGTTAAAAAATATACACAAGTAAACAAGATCTATGAAGCAAAATACTTTTAAAGTATTAAATTTAATTGAGCTTCACGTTAACAATAATTGCTTAGAATTTTGTCTGTCAAAATAATATATTAGCTGATATGCCCTATTAAGGATTTTTTTCTGATTTGAAGAAATTTGAGAAAGATTTTTTTTTCATTTTCTATGCATTATACATATTGGGTTTTTTGGATGCTCTATTACAATTTCAGAAACAAAACTAGACGGCATCCTGTTTTCGAACAATTTCTACTAACTCTTTGATATAATGACTTGTCAAATGACTTTCACAGACACTGATTTCGAAAATGCCAAAACGTCGACTTTTTACTTATCATCGGAAAAAATATTTTTGTTGTTGTAAGTTTTTATTTTAACAATATTTACAATATAATTTTTGCAATAAAGATTTGAAATTCCTCGATAAAATAGAAAAAATTCTGGAGCTTATATGTGTGTATTTTTTTCTTAAATTTCATTAACAAAACAGCTTTGAAAAGCAAAATTCATTGAAAAGTCGTATCATAAACTCATTAGTGTTGCTGACTTTTCAAAAAGTTTGTCATTCCACTTCATATCCACCTTCGTGCGCGAAAGTAAAATTGCGGACTTTTCAAAAAGTCTGCCATTCTACTTCATATCCACTTCCATGTGAAAGTGAAATTGAGAACAGCGGTATTCCTAACATTGTATTCTTGCGGGAAGCGTTATAAAAGCAAGTAGCACTTTTATGTATCTTATCGAAAAATATATTCGCTTTCATATTAATTTCGTGATTATTACGTGACCAAATATTAAAAAACTAATTTAAACAGCCAATTCTGAAAAACAGACATATCAAATTTTTGACTATTTTAGATTCGCAGACGTTAAGAGAAAAGCTAGTCTTCAAATTCATCTTCGGCATAATTATTTTGACAAAATCGATTCGTGACTATCAAACGTTGCTTTGCTTAAAACTGTGAAATAACTTTGGGAAAATGATGCTCAAAAGAACGATCATATTTACACCTCTAAGCATTCCAAATATTTTGTAGTTTACCGTTTGCATTCTTTTCTGCTGATAAATCTGCATAGTTAAAACGAATGTTATCGTGTCATAATTATTTTGACACCAACTTTGCATAATCACTATTTTGCTACAAAAATTATGATTTGAACGATTCAAATTTAATCCAATTATTTGGAGTATGCTTAGCGAAAAAAAAAGTTTAAAAAAAATTTTCGCTCGTCTAGTGTTGCCGTATTCGTAAAAAAGCTGTTTTTCTAAATATGACTTTACTTTAATATTACCACTGTAACTCAACTATGTTTTAGTTGATCAATTTGAATCGTTCGAATCACAATTTTTGCTGTAAATAGTGACTATACGAAATTGATGTCAAAATAATTATGCCACGTTTGCTTGTATTCTTATTAGCAGAAAAAGAATGCAAACGGTAAAGGACAAAATATCTGGTATGCATAAAGGTGTTAATTTGTTCATTTTTTCGAGCATCATCTTTGCACCGTTACTTAACAGTTTTAAGCAAAGGAACTTTAGAAAGTAACTAATCAATTTTGTCAAAATAATTATGCCGACTAGTGTACATTTAAATTATATATGGGGTTATACAAAAATTGTGACAATACCTTTTTTTTTGTCAATTTTATTTAAGTTTCAACATTTCTGCAATTTTCGTGAAATATTTTCTATTCACTTAAGTCTTGTATTCTATATAAACTTATCGCTGCTTTAAAAGAAAAGGGTATATTTTATAGATAAGCAAAAATTTTCTGAAAAACCACCCTCACATCAAATGAGATGTCGTCACTACATATTTGTTTTTCTTTCCCTTTTTTACCATTTTTAGCGCTACTTTTGCGTCACATACCAATTCGTATTGGCCTCATTGTTGTATTCAGCATTTATGCGTATTTATTGCGTATTTCTTTATTATGTTTTGTCTCTGCTGCTGCCACTTTTGTTTAGTGTTTTTTTGGGTTTTTATTCTCTTTTATTGTACTTTATGTGGAACTTTTGTCTATATGGGTTTTTGCTTATTTTATTAGTTATTTTTACTATGCTCAAGGGATGTTTTGGCCGCATGATGATGATGACGTTGACAAGTTCTCGTACTCAAGTTGTTTTCGCAACGTAAATTGTCACTTTTGTGAAATACCTATATAGTATATGATATATAATTTTGCTAATTTTCTAAGTATTTTTTTGTTTTTTCAAAGTGTGGATTTTCATTTCAAACTTTTCTTTTTTTTGCGCAATTTACCATCATTTGCTTATAGCAATAGATACAAATTAAGTTAAAATTTATGCTGTAGACTGCTCTGCATTAAGGAGATTTATGCATGTAAATTACATCATGCATAAATTGTTTTGATCTTATCATGGCAGTATATAAATTTTGTTACTTTTTTATTGCTACATATAACTTGTGCTTTAGTAGTGGTTGAAAATTTATATGTTAAACAGCCATAGCAGCAATGGTTTGAGTTGAATTGGAAAAATAAAATAAAAATTAAATAAAACAAAATAGAAAATCCTTTAAATTTCTACTCGCCATACGCTCCTTGTTTTAATTTAACAAAAAGTGTGCCACATATATTCATAACTTTATTAAGCATTTTTCTGCTAAATGAAGTAACCACAAACTTTTGCATGTGGATAATTAACACAGCAATTTAATGCCTGTTGTCGTTGACATGCTTTGCTAACACTTATACAATTCATTGCTTTTTATGCACACTAGCACACACACACAAACACACATGTAAAATTTAATGAGCGTTAAAAGCCAAGGAGTTAAAAAACAACTAAAACGACAGTTCAGAACACATAAAGCAACAAAAAAAAGTAAAGCATAATTTTAGGCTTGACACGTAAGGTATTAATTTCACACAAACATAAACTTACTAGGTACTTGCTGGTATTTGGAAAAAAAAAATATGAAAAATAACGTGCGACACTGATTTATGTAATGTCACACTTACAAGGCGTAAAGCAAAACTATGTATACACACAGTTATAACATGCTTTTCCATTTGCTTGACGCGCCTACGCGTATGCAATGTAATTTGCAATCATAACTTTTGTAGGTAGGCAAGTAAAGTTGTTGTTTTTACTTGAATTTCTATTTTTATTCTTTTGACTACGTTTCTTGCCTCTTTAGTATGTTGTCGCTAAAATTAGCTGCTAATAAGCAAAAGGGCAGCAACAGAGTAACATTTACTACTATTGCATTTACTACCTTTATTGGCACATACACGTACTTATTTTGTAACTACAATCGTAAGCAGCTTGTTTGTTCATACTAAACACACACATTTGCGTTTATTATTTATAAAACAATAGGCTTAGACGTGAAAACTATCGCACAGTAGGCGCGATATATTCGCTCTTTTATTGCACCCATTTTACTGTTCGATTAATCGAAATAAATTCAAAATATAAAACAATAACAAAAACCGAAATTAATAATGAAGTTTTATAGGCAAAGCAGAAAGCTATCATTTGCAATTCAAAAAAAAAAAAAAGCACATGTCAATGCCTGCATTAATTAATCGAACGTACCATAAATTTCAATACAAATAAGACCAAACATGGTTGGTGAATGCCTCATAGTCCATCAAACGGAAGGTAAATATAAATGAATTGCGCATACGCCTCGTGATACTAAAATTCGTTGAAATTTACCCCTTCCCCCTGTGTGAAGATAGCGTAGCAAACGTTCGATTAATCGAACACTTGATTTTTCGATATGACGGGAAAACGGGTGGAGCAATTATTTTTTTGTGGTGAATTTGGAATCATGGGGTGCCAAATACTCGTTCTTTATGGGTGATTTTCCATTTAATGTTCCGAGACTCAAAACCATCTTTAAATTTAAAATATGATATTTTAACTATTAAATATAGATACTTAACCGGAGCTTCTATACGGGTAGCTTGAAAAAAAAAATTTTAATATTTTACTATGAAATTGTACCAATTAAAAGTCATTCTCCATCCTGTCCTCAACCACTTCTTAGTGCACTTAGTTTGCCCTTTTTGTATATAACGTTATTTTCTAAAAAAAACCTATATGGGATTGTTTGGATACATATCTCAGCTACTGTTTTTCTGTGTTACCTATTCGAAATTTTTATTTTTTTACAGAAATGATATAAATAGAAATATATCCCTCAATTTAGACTATCTCCGCTCAGTTTTTCTTATTCTAATTAAAACTTTTTTAAATATTGAGAAAAAAACTGAAAGTGAGGAGAAAGAGGGAATCAGTGCATTTTCAGCTTAGTCAGTTTTGGTCTTTCGATTGCGATTGTTCGTGTGTTTTTTTTTTTAAGTTTAAAAATTTTGTTAAGAAAGCATCATTCTCCGCGGTTTTTTATATTATTAAACATATTCTTTTATCTTTATATAATTATATAAATTAACAATCAAGGAGGCTATCCACCAGTTTCAACTTAAAAAAAAAAATGCTATTTTCATTGTTTTTGCAACATTTAGTCATTCTCCGTTTAATCATTCTTCGTCGTTTTCTTGCAACATTTCATCATTCTCCGTTTAGTTACACTCGGTTTTTGTTGTTGGATTTGCTAAGACTATTTATTTAAAATACAAAAATTAAAATTTGGTCTCAAAACATTTAATAAACTTTTTAAAAATACAACATAAATCTTAAGCATTGCCACCTGGTTATTTTCGATAATCTTATATAATTCTTATTTTTTTTGACTAAATTGAAATTTTTGGTTGCAGAAACGCTAAGATAAACTTTTTTAAAATTTTAGAAAACTTTCGATGTTGCCACCGGGTTTTTTTTGTTGTTAGTTTCACTTAGATCATTTTTTCAAAAAAAAAAAAAAAGCGAATCGTTTTTTCAAAACGGATTCGCTTTAAATAATGTTAATGCTGCTTATAAAAAAAAAAGAAGAAAAATGGTGAAGCGTTTCTTTGTCTTCCCTTCTTTTGATAAAAAATATTACATACTCAAATTTGGAATCAAAAACGTTTCTTCAAACATAGTTTGAAAAGTTTTCTAAAAATAATACACAATAAAATAAAAAAATAAAAAAAAAAAAATCAAAAATGTTTTTTTCATCATCATTAACATTAATTAAAGCAAATCCGTTTTGAGTTCGTGTTTGAAGTATTTACGGATTCGAAACGGATTTACCCAGGTTCGAATCCTACCACAGGTGGATTTTGATCCTTGGTTTCGAAATGGATCCGTTACCGCGGATTACGTTTTATATCCCTTTATGAACTCGTAACGGGTTCGAAACGGACCCTCATCCGTTTTTGTGCACATTGGGACTTAACTAAACTTTTTACATATCCAACATAAATTTTTGGGGTTGCCAACTGGTAATTTTCGAAAATCTTATTTAATTCTTTTGCTTTTTTTACTTATTTAAAATTTTTGATTTTGGAACCGCTCATATAAACTTTTCTGAAATTGTGGAAAAATTTTCAGAGTTGCCACACGGTTGTTTTTTTTTTTTTTTTGTTGTTAGTTTTGTCTAAACCTTATTTCGGTTCAATGAGTTATTAACGATTTAAGCGTCGATCAATTTTTAACGATTTATCCTATTATTTTTTAGTGTGTAATTATAAAGGCGAGCGTAAAAATAAAAGAAGATTTAAAATAAGTTTTCGGAAGCAACCATCTTTTATTCTATTTTAATTTTTTAAATATATTGTTCAAACGAATGGCAACCCTGAAAGGTTATGTTCATTTTTTAAGAAAGTTCCAGAAGTTAGGTTAGGTCATAATGTTCTATACCTCCAAGTAATAAAAATAAATAAAAATAGGTGGGGACAAAAAAAACATGTTTTGGTAAATTTTTCGGAGATTTGTCCATATACTTAATTTTTCCTAAAACTCCAATTTGAGTTACCTGCTCCTATTTGTAGTATTGAGGTAACGTTATAGATTTTGATACCGAATCCAGAACCAAAATTGAATTTGGTCCTGATAGCTTATATGTGAATACTAAGCACTAGAGCTGAGTATGCAAAAAGACATAAAACTTCAGTACCATTGCTTTTCATGTTCACTTAGTAAGTTACCCCACTGTGCACCACAAGTTAAGGAAATCAAAGCATGCTTTTAGGCGCAAAAGCGCAAATACTTTTCTTTCATAATGCAAGGTGACATTTTTATAGCATTGATAACTGCCTTTTGGTGTTGCCGCTTTCCTGCAACGCACAATTTTTCCCTTCTTCGTCTTCTTTCAGTGGGGGAACGTACAATACGTAGAATTTTTTTTAATATAAACATACACCGCGCGCCACATGTTCAATTCTTATCTTCATCCCTTATACAATTTTTTTCGTTGATTTCTTCTTCTTGTTCATTATTGTGTTTTCACTATTTTATTTCTATGAAGAAATCCATTGTGTGTTTGTGTTGGGTGTGGGGTAATTTTCGCCTAACAAGCATTTCGTTATATTGTTAAAATGCTAAACATTGCACTGTACTGAATTCGATTTTTTCCTTTTTGCTTTTTGTTTTTGTTTTGCTTATTTTTCTTAATAAAATAGTTTAGGAAATACAAAGCAACAACAACAACAACATGTATGTACCACTGAAATAGGGTGGTTAGTTATATGATGGTCCGCACTGTTACATGCGATTATGGGTTCACTTCATTATACGTGCTGGGAACGCGGACACAAATGAAAATCCAAAGTGGAAAAGGTGGAAAATTTCGATCGATTGTATTTAGATTAAAAGTTTTTTGACGTTTATTTTGCCAACACAACAAGCAAGGTTTTTTCACCTTTGGCAATATATTTTGTTGCTTGCGTGAAACTTTAAGTTATAGCAAAATTGTTGCTTTAAGTTGAAAGAACTCTATGTTATTACGAAATAATATTATTTATTTACAATATATTGTAATATAAGGATTCTGCCATTTGATAAAAATATGTAATTAAATTCTCGCTGACCTCATATAAAAAACATCTGTTGATCTTTAAGTATAAGTACTTAATTATAGAATGTACAAAAGACTACCTGTGTATGTGCTTTTTTCTACATATTTCAACTTCTAATTCATGCGCCAACTGCTGGTGCCAAAAAACTCAAAAGAAGCTGGTTGCCTGACAGAGTTATTTTCTTAATATCAATTCAAATTTACTTATTAAAATTCCAATTTTCTTACATCAACCCAACAAACAATTCTATATTATTTACAATTCAACACTTGGAAAAAGTTTATTTCCAAATGTTTTCGTAACCGTTTTCCAAACTTTCGAGAAATTTTTATTTTATTTTTTCAACAACTTATCGAGCTAAGTAAAACACAAGGCACTTGAATTATAACTGGTACGTTAGGTCAGTTGATAAGATCGTTGACCTATAACCCGGAGGTCATAGGTTTGATTCTCAGTAAACATACATTTTTTATTTTTATTTTTAATTAAACATAGAAGTGTTTAGAAAATGTTGTTTATTAAACTTAAAAACCACTAGCAAATTGTTTGATAAGAAATCTATAAAACAATTTAAAAATATTGTATAAAAACATTCATAATAAATTTTTTTTAAATTTTTTTCCATAAACTTACTATGAATGGTCCAATTTTGATTATTATACAATTAAAGATCAGCAATTTTCAATCATTTTAGAAGTTAATTTCAAAAGGAAATGTTTTCCTACATGTTTTTATTTATCGGATATTTTTATGATTTCTTCTATATTTTTCGAATAGTTAGGTATTTAAAAACACTTTCCGATTTTTTCAAAAACTTTCCTATTTTTTAAAAATGCATATTTCCAATTCCTTAGTCCTTTTTTAAAACTTCCTTACATACTTTTTCTCCCACTCCTACTGTCTAAACATTTTTCGATTCTTACGCTACATATAATTCCCAAAAGTGTTATAAATTTTTGACATTTATCGGATTTTTGATTTTTTTCGAGTTTTACCCCATCCTTATGAGTTTTTTAAATTTTCCAATATTTTTCAATAACTAAAACATCTTCGATCATCTTTCGAATTCTGCAACATTTGATGTGTACTGTAACATTTTTCGACTTATGCTATATTTTTCGATTTTGTCAAATTTTATTTATTTTTTAAATATTTTAAGAATAATACATATCACTTAGATTAATAACATTTGCATTTTGATTTTTTTCAGAATTTTCTCACTCTCTTCTCTCTTTCTTTTTCTCTCATCATTTTATTCCAAATTTTAACTATTTTTCGACACTACCTCAATTTTCTTGCAAAATAAGTTGAACATTGTTTGAATTCCGCAACATTTTTAAACAATTGAAACATTTTTCAACTTCTGAAATATTTTTAAATTGTTCAACGTATAATTTTTTGGACTTTAAAACAAATATTGCAGAAACGTCCAAATTACCTATTGCTGATCGTTCGAGTTATGCAACATCGTTCAACATCAGCAATATTTTTCGAAATTTTAACCATTTTGCAACATTTTTAGTTTCTGAAACATTTTTTGACTTCCTCAACGTTTTTAGATTTTTCAACATTCTGCAACATTTTTTGACTTTTTTTACTATGTTTTTTTCTACTCCGAATATTCTGCTATGCTGAAATTGTTAGACATTGTCTGAGTTCTGCAACATTTTTAACTTTGGCAACATTTTTAGATTTTTTGCTGCTTTTCGATCGTAGCACAAATTTTTCAACAATTTCAAAATTGTTAAACAGCAATAGAATTTGTGCAGCATTTTTGACCTTTGCAACATTTTTAGACTTGTGCAATATTTTTTTTGAGTTTTTTACTATTTTTTGACCTTATCTCTTTTAGCTAGTATTTCAAAACTATTGAACATCTTTTGGCTTCTGCATCAGTTTTGACTTCTGCAACATCACGGTGCACCTTTTAATTTCTGCAACATTTTTGAAATTCGTCAATAATTTTCGAATTTTTTAACATTCTCTTCTCTTTTAATATTTGCAACATTAATTTACTTCTGCAACATTTTTCGAATTTAACAATATTTTGCTGCAACAATTTTCAACTTCTTAAACATTTTTAGAACTGCACGTCAGCATTTTGCTTAAAGTTTAAAACAAAAAAGCCGATTACAACAATACATTTTAAGAACTTTCAACATTTTTTAAAATTCTCCAAATTGTTTTTACTTTTGCAACATTTTTTTACTAGACACTTCAAAAAATTTCCAATTTTATAACATTTGCAACATCTTCTAACTTTTGCAACATTTTTTATTTCTACAACATTTTAAATTTTTTAACTATATTTAGCGTCTTTTAACTTGTGCAACATTTTTTTTTTTTCCAGCATTTATTAACATTTTTTGAATTTAATGACTTTTTGCAATTTTTTCTAGCCTGCGCAACACTTTCCCGACTAGAAATTTGCTTAGGCATGCCTTAAAATACATTAGGCCCTAATTGGGAAGTAATGGGGTTAGCCTAAATTAGGAATGCCCATTACTTGCCTAGTTAAGTAGGCTTTGGGTTTGTCCAAATTAAGTTTGCCTAATAAACGCCTAATGCGGTGGTCATAGTGATAAACGAACAGTTGCCGAATTTCGTTTGCCTAACGAAAACCTAACGTGGGGGTCATAGTGATGAACAAACAGTTGCCTAGTTTCGGAATGCCTAACAATTGCTTAGTTAGGCAGGCTTAGGATATTCCTAAATTAGGTTTGCCTAATGAACGCCTAACGCGGGGGTCATAGTGATAAACGAACAGTTGCCTAGTTTCGGAATGCCTAGCATTTGCCTAGTTGGGAAGGCTTAAGATTTACCTTATGAACGCTTGTAATAATGAAAAACGAGAATTTGCCGAATTTCGGTAAATCTGGGGAAAAAGAAATGCGATATTAATGAGAACATTTGAAGCTGCTCCAAAATTAAATAATGTAAATGTACGAATAAAATGTTTGTTCTAATCTTTAAGATAAAATATTATTAAAAACTTGATTATTACCACACGAACTTAAGATCATGACAGCTGTCATAGATTTTTTACCAGGGACTCCATTGTGAATTTTCTTTTTTCTACGTGCTTATACAAGCATATATAAAATGTCGTCTAAGACACAGCTACATATTTTTTATTTTCCTTTCGTGCCAAAAAACTCATTTGTTTCAAAATATTCTTAGGCCTTTTCCATTTTTATTTGTGGTGGTGGTTGGTAATCGGTAGAACACCAAAAAATGTAAGATTCATGGGACGAACAACTTCTCTTAGTTCTGTTTTTAAAAAACTTACGGAGATATAGCCATCGGAAGATCGGGATATGGCTTTATGAAAACCGGAACCTCTTGATAGAATTTAAAAATATTGGTGCCAAATGAATTTAATTCACTACAAATTTGGTTTACAAAAGTTTTAAATCCGAGTCATGATTTTCGAAATATGACAAATTTTCGAACATTTTGACCAGTTTTTTTTTTTTTTTGAAGCCTTTGTTTTTAAGTCTATACCATTTTAATTTGTTCGATATATATGTATTAGGGATGCCAATTTTTGGGCCTTTTGGCGAGCCCGAGATTTTCGGGATTATAAATTGCAATCCCGAAATTGAAAAAAAAACCAACACTTTAAATTTATGCGGTTTTTTTTTTTTTTTTTAAATAGAAAAATTCTAACCAAAAATAGTAATTTTCACTGCATTTGCCAGTTCTGAATCCGAGTCGGTCTATCGCGTACGGTTTTTGAGATGGAGTATGCACGAAATTATTTTCTATTAAATGCAGCATCTCGTTCTATTCTTTAGCCGTGTTTTTTTTTGACGCGTATATAAAATTGTAATTTTCAAATTGCGATAACTTATGAATGGTGAGTCGTACGATAAAAAGTCCAAGTGTCTTTTTCAGGGAGAACCACATGCTCTACAAATAATTTTGATCTTTTGTAAAAATAATATTTAGATAAATAATAATTATTTAGAAGTTATTTAAAAAAAGTGATTTTTTGCCGTTTATCGGCGCTTAACCAGTTTTTATAGAATAACTCCTAAAAGATCATTTTTTTTAAATATAAAATGAAAAGTTTTTGTTGAGAACGTGATTCTCCATAAAAAAGTGCCTTAGAGTTTTTATTGTGCGACTCACTGTTCATGAGTTATTGCAATTTAAAAACATATACAATTGTATATACGCGTCAAAAGGAACACGGCTTTTGTCTTCAAAATGAGCTATGATATAGTATCAAAAGATTTTCTTATAAAAAGTTACGATCATTTCAAATGGTTTCATGAATTTATAACTCATTTTGAAGGCACAAAATAGTACTATATGACGCATTCAATAGAAAATAGTTTCGAGTGTCCTCCATATAACCTCACAAATCGTGTTATTTCAACTTTGAGTTGAGGATATCTCAAAAACCATACGAGATAGGCCGATTTTGATGCCAGATTCAGATTGAGCATCGACAGATGCATCGAAAACTAATATTTTTGTTGAGAATTGTTCCTATTTTTTTTAAACTGCATAAATCTAGTGTTTTTTTTTTTTCTAAATTCAATTACCAACAAAATGAGCAATGTCGGATCAAAATCGGTGCTTGTTCAACAAAATTAAATAATGTTTACTGAATTTTTTCAACTTAATTTCATATTTTTGATAAAAAATAGTTTTAATAAATCCCGGGATTTGCATGGACTCTAACCTCCACCGCTTGTCTAAATAGAGTTAGGAATCAAATCATCCATCGGCAGCCCTGACATTTAATTTGTTGTTCGGTTTGTGAATAAAATTCTAATAAATTGTAGTTCGAAAAAAGTATTTTGCATCTTGGACTAAACATAATCGTAAGTGCTTTTGTTCTTTTAATAAATAAATCAATTTAAGCGATAGCGTAATCATGTTCTGTTGAAGGAATGCCTGTACCTACAACAACTGAGCCAGATTCTGAACAGACGCGGCAACAACAAAACTCCCCAAATCCTAGTCAAAGTATCGCTGTCAACATTGGGACAATGCCTTGCTGTTATTATGACAAAAAAGAGTTGAAAGACACACCATCTGTATTGGATGACATAACATTGGACACGGAACGTCGCTGTTGCAAAGGAGGCGCACGCTTCATCATGAGTTGTGGCACCGAAATAGGCCTTGGACACAATATCATTGCTACCGGAGTGGTGTACTTTCATCGCTTTTATATGTTTCATTCGTTTAAGAGCTTTCCGCGTTATGTCACTGCATGCTTTGGCCTCTTCTTGGCGGGCAAAGTGGAGGAAACGCCCATGAAATGCAGGGATATAATGAAGACTGCACGTGGACGTTTAACGGACCCGAAATTCTATTCATTCGAAGAAGTTCCAAAGCAGGTGCCTTAGTAGAAATCTAAATTTATTATTATTTGGGTAAATTTTTCTTAAATTCTCTTATAGGAAGTTATGATTTTGGAGCGTATTCTGCTGCAAACCATGAAAATCGATATCCAGGTGGAACGTCCATACGCATTCTTGCTCAAATATGCGAAATGCTTCAAAGGCGATCAGCAGAAACTTCAAAAAATGGTGCAAATGGCATGGAATTTCGTAAATGATTGCTTAAGCACTGTCGCCTGTCTACAGTGGGAACCAGAGATGATTGCAGTTGCTCTGATACATCTTCCTAGTAAATTAAGTAAGTTTACTGTCGCTGATTGGGTTGGTCGTCAGCCGGTGCATTTTCGTTATGCTTTAAGTTGCGAACTGGCGCTTAAATTCAACTGCACCAAAGCAGCCGAAGGGGTACGTATACTTAAAAATTTTTTTACGAAATAATGCACAGCTTACTTGAAAAATGTTTTGAGATAATTACGTTTTTCTTTCCTTGTGGAAGAACAAATGCAATGATATTCAGATATGTATATGTTACTATTTGAAATCGAACTGCATCAAAAACATTTTTCAAGGGTTGTCACGTTATTTCTGAACAGTGTCCAATGATATTAATTTTTTTTCTTTGCAGATGCTTTCGTTAAAATTTTTCCAAAATCGAAAGAAGATCTTAGTGAGCATACCATCATAAAATCATTGGCATCAGCTCTTTATCACTGCAGGGATTGGAATGGTGGTCGTGCTGCACGTGATAAAAAAAGGTTTTTAATTGAAACCCGCAGCTGATTTTATTTCTAAATTTTTTTTAAGTTTTACTATTGATTTTTTGGTTGTAAATTGTCACTTTAAATGCAAAAAGACGTTACAACAAAATAACTCAAATTCATTTCAGAGTGCACTTCTATAATTTTTCTTATTTATATAACATGTTACGTCCTTTTGCATTTTCGTGCCGATATGTTGATTCATTTCTATTTAATAGACTTAGCATGGAAACGAATCGAATGACTGATTTTCAATTGCTTACAACTTCAAAGTTAAGACAAGGATTAAAATTTTTGCTTACAAACTTAATTCTTTGAGTTAAAATGGAAGCTTAAGTCAAACCAAGTTTTTAATGAAAATTTCAATAGGCTGATATTAACGATTGATTTTTAGTCACTCGATTCGTTTCGTCTTCCATGCTAATGTTATAATTAAAGGCAACTTCTTCAAGTTTTCCTTTCCATACATGATTCATTCATTCTTCCAAACAATTGTTTCATTAAAACCCAATTTTATTAAATTTCACGGTTCAAAAACTAAATAAGGATTGTCAGATATATCTGCAATTGTATTTATTTTCAATAAGGACTGTTCCGTTATCCGTGTGGTTTCAATTATTTTCCATTATGGAAGCTTTTGATGAAAATGGTAAGTCACACGATAAAAAGTATCAGAATCTGTTTTGTGGAGAATTACTGGCTCTACAAATAATATTGATTTACATTTACGAGAAAGTAGCCGTTTAGGAAATATTCGATAAAATCGAATTTTTCGACTTTTTGCGATTTTTTAAGAAAATTACCCAACGATTACTTTTTTGTTAATCCGAACTTATATTATTTGTACAACCTGCAACTCTCCACAATATTCCAATTCTTTTTATCGTTCGACTCACTGTTTTAATCAAAAAGCCTCCTAAATAATAAGTAATTGAAATCACACGGATTTCGGAATAAACCTGAATTATCTTTAATGTGATCAGTTATTATAATTTAGCATATTAAAAATTCTTAAAAAATTAAGAAATAAAAAATATTTTTAATAAATTACTAAAAAAAATACAGAGCTATTTTTCATTTTATTGATTTGAAGATTATTATTAGAATTAGGGCCCAATTGGTTTTGCCTAAGCAGAACGTTAGGGTAAAGTGCGAAATCCCAACGATGGCCTAGTTTGGTAAGCATCAAATTTTCCAAAATACGAACGCCTACCTAATTAGGCCGGCATTAGGCATTCCTTATTTGGGAAAATAAGGGGAACACCGTTACATCCGATATGAGGGCCTTGTTAGGCTCCCGCGTTTGGCCCTAACGTTCTGGTTAGGCAAAACCAACGGGGCCCTAATTGTCGCCACACAAAATTTTCTAGTCGGGTTAGAGCTATGTAACTTTTTTGAATTTTAAATATTCAGTAACGACTATCTTTTTACTTCTGCAGCATTTGCTTCCTTCTCCAACATTTTTAAAATTTTGTTGACATTTCGTAACCTTTTTATCTTTCGCAACATTTTCCGTCTTGTGCAACATTTTTAAAATTTTCTACATTGTGCATTATATCTCAACTTTTGACAACATTTTTTGACTCCTGAAACATTTTTCGACTGCTGCTACATATATCGAATTTTGCACAATTTTCGGTGCTACTTCAAATTATTCAGGTTTTTGGAAAACGTTCAAAATCTGCTACATTTCTTAACTTTTGCAACATATTTTGACTACTGCAGCATTTTGCAAATTTTTCACTAAGAATTGCTTAAACCAACCTCAAATCTTTCAGGGGAGTCAAAAATGTGGAACTACTGCAACATCTTTTAAACATTTGCAAAAATTTTCGGCTACCGCAACATTTTAAGAATTCTGCAACATTTTATGAATTTTAAAGCATTTTTTTTTTTTTTTTCCCTACTAAATGCAACAAATACAAACTAATAAAATAAATGAATTGTTATTGTTGGCATAAACTCGTGACTCACGCACAACATACCAACCCATTGATAAATGTACAAATATATTGCGCGGTACACAAATATATGTTTGTATTTATATTCATATTTGTATAGTCACACCGCAACGACATTGACAGCAACAACAACAACAACGGTGACGGCGGCGTCACGCTAACGTTTTCATATGTTGCAAAAGTCCTTGCATCATATGTTGCAATCATCATTCTGAAGTGTGTGCTGTTCCTCTTGCATGCAAGCCAATGTGCTGTCATTGTGGCGACGATGGCGGTAACTGCGTGCGTGTGTATACAATATGCGACACATGTATTTTTCTATACAACGTTACTGTTGTTGTTGTTGTTGCCTGTTGACGGCGTGTCATTAGCGTACGTGTCAATTTAATTTTTTTTTTTTTCCATTTATTCGTACATTTTATTCCATTGTGCCCGTATGTACGATTGTAAAGTGCAACATTAAAAAGCAGCAGGTGCGGTGGCATGACGCCGCAAAATTTTTATGCAACAATAAATTGTTCATTTTATATGTATGTATTTAGTATGTACATACATATGTGTGTTCACATTTTGCCACGTAATGGTTTTTTGTTTTTATTTTAATTTTTAACAGTTGTTGCTGCTGCTGCTAACGCCATTGCAGCGTGCAACAAATTGGTTAATTTATTTGTAGTTAGGCGTAGGTGTGAAGGTAATTTATTTAATTGCAAAATTTAGTTGGAGTATTGTAGAAGAAAATTTATGGTTTTCGAGAAAAAAATGACTAATTGCTAACTTCAAAGCAGACACAATATTCATAAGGTGTCACTGTGAACATATTGGCAATGAACAAAAAACCAAAAAAAAAAAAAAAAATTTTGTATTTTATATAGCGTAAACCCGAGAGATATGGCACCTTGTTGTTGAACTGCTATAAAACCGGAATTAAAAAAGCTTTTTAAAGGAACTAACAGCGAATAATTTCAAACAAATGACAGTACTTCAACTTAAATAAAAGTATTTTTTTTTTTTTCAATTTAAAAAAAAAAAACTATAAAACTATAAATCACCCAAGACTATGGGTGATATGGCACCATATCATTGGTTAGTTGGCACCCTTTGTGGTTTTTAAGCTTCTGTTGCCAGAATTGTCTGGCTTAGTGGCTTGTGCAGAGTCTTTTTTCCACATTCAACGTACCCATTAGATTTATCATGGAAGTAAATATTTTCTTCACCTTCATCGGAAGAAGCATAACTGGTACCCATCTTTCGTTTACGTTGCGTTTTCCGCATCCAATTTTTCTTTTTCTGCTGGACCATATTATCGGAAGACGTTACAACTCTTGCCGTTTATTTTCTTGTGTTCTGCTTATAGCTTTTTGAAGTCATTGGTTCAGAAAAAATTTAATTGACACCGTTTCTGGCGTGGTGTCACTTTTGTTCAGGATTTTCAAAGAGTTTTCTAAAACTTAAGCGAAAACCACAAATTAATCAGGTAAAAATTAAAAAGGAGAAAATGAAAGTTCAACCTCAATAAAATTCTGCGATTCTGAAGTAACTGTACATTCAATCGCTTCACATTTGTAATTCCGAATATTTTAGAACATGAAAAGGGAGAACTGGCACCATTCTTGAATGCTATGAACGCTGCATGTATTGAAATTGAAAGGGTTGACCCTAGAGCGAAGAGAAAGTTAGATGGATTAAGAACAATAAACTACTGCCAGTTTAATTCATTTCCATGTATTAACGATACTAACAAAGGACATTTTATGGAGCACCCGAAAGTTGAAATCAGGTACTACAAGAGTGCGCGAAACGTAGTTTTCATATAAATAGTTTGGACTTCGTAAGGAACGTTATTTTTTATCTATTTTAAGTATTTTCGTGATCACTACTAAGAATTTTTAAATAAATTTGCCTTAAATGAACATTTCTTCTTTTGGAGAAAATATATCAAGCTGAGTTGTTAAGTGCCAGCTGAAACCTTTACCTTGATGCACCATCAGGGTTACCAATAACTAGCTCACTTTATAATAAGTAGTATTATCAAAGTTCGCGCTAGCTTCATTTTAGCATGTTGCGGAATGAATGTAACAGTGCACCAGAGTATCCTTAAAATATAATATATCTTACTGATACTGGCTGATATGATCTATTCAAGTAAAGTTCGAGTAAAGCTTAGGGAACAAACTGATGATTACTGACTGCTAAATAATATAGTTCCTGCAATACCCAAGGGTGAGGTATTACTAAAATCGTATGGAATTCAAATTTTTCTGCATTGTGCAAATGAAGTCTTCAGAGAGGCCTATTGGTCGTAACAGATACACGTAAGCTTAAATTGAGCCTTGCGGAACTCCAAAAAAATTGTTCTAAAACCTGGGAATTTATTCTTATGAAGAAGTTTTTGCAATGAAAGATATAAGTAGCTCTTGACGATTTTTAACGTAATTTGACCGAATGTAAATTATCAGTTGACGAAAATTTTTCCAGGACATCTTGGAGTCTCTTTATTTCAAAGACAATTGAAAACCCAAAGCCAAATAAAATATCAAAATTTGATTGAGTTCTGAATAAAATGAATAAGTTTTGTCCATTAAGGAGTCTTTTGTACTTAATATTTCTTTGCATAACAGTAAAAACCAAGAAAAAAGAATATAATGGATAAGACCACGTGTTGCCATTTAGATACATATGCTTGTAAAGGGTTTTTTAATAAGAGCGCTCCAAAAGTTTTTTTTAAATAAAACAAAACGGTTTTGGATATTAATGAAATTCTCGATTTCTTTTGCATGGCCACCACGGGCACGCTTGCAGAAGTCCAGACGCTGAACCCAATTTTCGACGGTTTTCAAGCATAAATCGGCCAATACTGCTGCAATTTCACTATCGATATTCGTACGAAGTTTATCAATCAGCCTTACAGGAAATAGTCTAACGGAGTCAAATCGCACGACCGAGGCGGCCAATCCACTGGGCCATTTCGGGAGATAACACGTTCACCAAACTTGGTTTTCAATAAATTGATTGTGATATTCGCTGTGTGGCTTGTGGCGCCGTCCTGTTGAAACCACATACTGTCCAAGTCCATTTCATCCAATTCGGGCCAAAAATATTCGGTTATCATTGAACGGTAGCGATTACCATTCACAGTAACGTGCCGGTCTTGATCATCACGGAAGAAGTACGGCCCAATGACGCCGCCGGCCAAAAACCGCACCAAACCATAATATTTTCGGGATGCAATGGTGGCTCATGGAGTACGTGTGGATTGTTGCCTGACCAATAACGCATATTTTGCTTATTGAAAAAGCCTTTCAGCCAGAAATGAGCCTCATCGCTGAAGATGATTTTTCGATGAAAATCCAAATCATTTTCAAGTTGTTGCTCAGCCCATTTCACGAACATACGACGCTTTTGGTGGTCAAGCGGTTTCAGTTCTTGCGTCAATTTGATTTTGTAAACCAAGATCTTTTCGCAAAATTTGTCACAACAACGTCACAGAGATGCCCAACGCTTGAGAACGAAGTGTGAGAGAGACATTTGGGCTTTCTTGAACTGAAGCCTCAGCGGCAGCAATATTCTCGACACTATGGGCACTTCTTTGTCTCACTGGCACGGACAAATTTTGTACTGTGCCTGTGGATTCAAATTTTTCCACTAGATGCTCAATTGTTGATCTGGTAGGACGATTATGACGATCATAAATTGGACGTAGCTCTCTTAAAGTTGAGGCCACTGACTTCGAATTTCGGTAGTAAATTTTAATAATTTCTACTCGTTGTTGGCTCGTATATCTTTCCATGAAGAAATGGCAAACTCTACTGAAGAGAAATGTTAAGAGAGCGGGAAAAAATATGAAGTCGTTTGCTGTCCCTAATGGTCTACTTTTGTAGCGTTCCTATTGAAAAACCTTTTATCTAAGTGTGTAGAACTAAATTTTTTTGCTCAAAAATTTTGTTCTTTGAGGCATAAAATAAAACTCTTATAAATTATTCATAATCATTAATTAAAAAAGTTTACTATCAGGTTAACAGATTCATTTTTGTAATTTTTGTGTGTATTATTGCAATATTTAATCCTTAGCCTTTGCCTACTTGCAGATAAAGTTCGTTCTCATGCTTACCAAACATTTGGGTATCGGACTTAGGGTATAGTACTCCATTACAAAAAAAGGTATAAAATTTTGTCAATCCCGCTATTCTTTCACAAACTTTTCAGTCCTTTTTTGTATAGGTGGGTGCAACACCTCTTTTTAGAAACTTCGCAATTTTCACGAAATGTTTGTAAGTATGATAACGATAGCTGCTATACGTTTTAAGGATTTTTTTTATGAGATGTACAAGACTTCTTTCTTCAATATCCCCACATTTTGCATAATATTTTACAAGGACAATACTCACCTACATATCGATACCTTAGAGCTCTATAGTCCTATCTTCATTTTTCGAATTGTTGGGAAATGCAAAAAGAAGATTTCAAACAGTGGTTATTTAGGATTGGCTGTTATTTTGATATAACGATACATGCAATATTTTTACCTATAGTATATTTTAATATAATTTAATGTTTTTAACCAATTTTATTAATTTCCAACGAAATACCGGCCAATTTATTTATTTTGCCCTTAGATAGAATTCCACTATTATTAAAAAAACGACGTTTTTAGTACATTTTTTAAATTATTTCTACTAAAATGTCGTAAAAACTCATGAAACGCGTAGAAAACACGAAAAAAATGAATTTTTTTTTTGTTGGAATTTTTGGTTCCAACAAACAAGAGTGGAGCCTTGGGTGTAACCAAATTTGTTAACTTAAATGTCGCAAAAAGTCATGAAACGTGAAAAAACGAAGATTTTTTTTAAAATGTGGCTTATTTGAATGTTCAGTGGAGATAGGACAGTAGCGCTCTTGAAAAAATTAAAGTTTGGAGATAGGACTTTTCTTAATTATCGAATATTTTGGTATTTCAGTGGTATTTTGACATCAAACAGTTTTCCACACGGTAAAGAAGCCCACAATGATGCCATAACTGCAAAAATCTCAAAATGGCAAAAAGTGGAGATAGGACTATAACGCTCTAAGGTATCGATATATTTCAGGTTTCATAACGGTAGTTGCTATAAGCGCAGATATATAGCGTTTAAAATATTTTCTGTAAAGGGGTACGAAACCCTTTAGTCCAAATAATGCACGATCGATCCTTCAGTACAATATATTTTTATTTATGTGTCAAATTTTAGAACTAAAGCTGCATATTTGCTGAAGGATAGCGCTTTAGAAGTCTTTTTATGGGGACAGCCATATGCCCCTTAATTCGAAATCTGTTCAAGTATGCTTCCAGCGCATCAAAATCTATAAGAACCAAGACATTTTTATTTTTTGATCGGCTTGGGTAATCAGAAGCGCATTTTTGTGGGTTACACATGTGGCTATACCACCGAGATTCGAAATTATCTTGGAAAAAGACGTGAAAGTAACATTAACATAGTGATTTTGATATGCTCATAAGAAAGACAGAGCTTGTTAGGCCCTCCCTCAAACCTCCGTAAAAGTTCTTTCTGCACCTTTTTCTGTGCAATATATTACTGTAGGGTTCATGAATATATTTTTATATCATTTTCAGGCAACTTATTGTAATTATACAAAAATATTTTAGAAAAAAGTTTCCAATAAAATTCAAATTTTTATGTTTATTTTACAAATTCGAGATTTTCTATTTTCCAGACAGTTAGTTGTTGGCCTTGTTAGAGGCAATTACAGAATTTCTTAAAATTTTCAAAAACTTTTTTTCCATACTTTTACTTAACATGAGGTGTTGTAATACCAACAAGTATTTTTTTTTACCTAATGTTTATAAAATATTTTTTCTAATTTTATAGCAAAAGTGAAAACACACTAAACGTTTGTTTACATTTATGTACAAAATGCTGTCTTAGACCTCACTCTCTCTCTATAATTTTCATTATTTTAATGTACCACAAAGCGAAGAAAACAACACGAGAAAAAAATGCTGCTCTATTTGTATCCAACAGATTTGTTTATTTGATTTCCATAAGCTAAAAATAGCCACAGAATTCAATTGAAAATGTAAACAAAACCAAAATCCAAATCGATTCGTTTGCATATTCCAAAGTATTGAAGAATTTAATTAGAAAATTGAAGAAAGGAAAAATTTACTTCGCAGTTTAAGATACAATTGTGTAAGCAATAGCAAGAAAACAAACTAAAAAAGATACAATAGCAACGTGTCTGTATCCAGCCGCTGCTACACTTTCGTACGCAATGTTGCGCGTAGCAACAAAGAGCGAGCGCAAAGATACAACGCAAAGATGTGAATGATTTAATGTGCGAATTTTTATTACCCGCACCAGCAGAACGTGAGTGAATGAGTTTGCATGTGATGTTTCAGTTTGTACAAAAAGGAAAAAATATCCATAAATAATAGCACAGGTTCTGTTGTCCCCAAAAAAAAAAACGTATTGTGCGCCCCCTGTTAGTAACAGTAACAACAACAAAAGCACGCATAATTGGCAATAAACAGTCAATAAAAACATGACTTCCTTAACGCATTTATTAAATTACAACAATAGCAGTGACGCCGGTAACGATATACATAATATTGCTAACAATAGCAACAACGACTGTAGCAAAGTGTTGCCAAGTCATTAAAATAAATGGTGCATAAGAAAAAAATTCGAAAAAAATCCCCTTTTTTGTGAAAAATTAAAACAAATTTCACATTTCATAAATCAAAATAACACACGCAGAAATGAAATTAATTCTGTTTTCTGTGTCCTTACACTTGTTTCACATGGCCCAATCGTTGACATGTGACTCACGTGATCAGCGCTAATATTTTAGCATTTTGCATGAACACGTGACTTTTAATTGTTGAAATTTTGAAGTGGAAATGTAAGCGCCGCCCTTGAGTTGTGATTTAACAGCGCTTTCTGCTTTTTCATTTTATTCTGCGGCGTTGTCCAGGCAATTAGTTTCTTTATAGAATGGAATTTTTAATAAGGAGTTCCCTGTAAGCGATTCGGCAAAATTTCGAGGCCGCGACAAATTTTTCAACACTTTTTTGGCGACGCATTTTTCGACCTTGTTTTGGCGATAAATTTTTTGATACTTTTTTGACGACACAATTTTCGAAACTTTTTTGTCGAACTATTTTTTGACATTTTTTTTGGCGACACGCATTTTGATGCTTTTTGCCGACTAGTTTATCGACACCTTTTTAAAGACAAATTTTTTGATTTTTTCGCGACACATTTTCCGTATTTTTAGTGACACATTTTTCGAGACTTTTATGACGGCACATTTTTCTAAATTTTTTTGGAAAAAAGTTTTTCGACATTTTTTGACGAAACGTTTTTGACACTTTTTTTGGTGACTCGCATTTTCATTCTTTTTTGTCGACATTTTTTTAACCATACATTTTTTGATTCTTTTTTCACGACACGTTTTACGACATTTTTTTGGCGACACGTTTTGTGACACATTTTTTGGAAATTTTTTTGACAACACATGTTTCGACACTTTTTTGCGACACATATTTTGATACTTTTTGGGCGAAACATTTTTTGACAGTTTGTGGATAATACATTTTCGACTCTTTTTTGGCTATAAAGTAATGTCAATCATGTTTGGTACCATAATATTCGGTTATTTTTACGATATCAGTTTTTATACCCTACACCCAGGGTATATTCACCTTGTCCTTCCGTTTGTAACGCAGAGAAGGAGGCGTGGCAGATATAGGAAAGTATATATATTCTTGATCATCATCACCTCCTGAGTCGATATAGCCATGTCCGTCTGTCTGGCTGGCTGGCTGTGTGTTGAAATACACTTTTTGGGAAAGTTAATTCAATGAAATTTGGTACACTGCCTCCGTCGTTAAAGATAGTTCAGGGGATAGAAAATGAGCGAAATCGGTCAACGGACACGCCTACCGCCCATACAAAAAATATATTCAAAATGCAATTTTAGGAGTATTTTTCACGACAATGCAACCAAAATACGCAAAAATACTACAAATTGTAAGCGCAGGCGCTGAGAAAAAACTGAACTGATTCGAACAAGAGGGCGTGGCACCTCCCATATAGGCAAAAGCTTTAAAACGATATACAGAAAGTGTTATTTGAGATATTCGAACCAAGTTCGATATCAGACACTAAGAATCATAAATGAAAGCTCTCAACAAAAATTGGGTAAAATCGGACAAGGGGGCGTGGCACTTCCCATATAGGCAAAAGCTTCAAAATGCTATACTGAAAGTGTTTTTTGAGATAATCCAACCAAACTTCACTCAAATACTAAAGACTATAAATGCACGCTTTAAGCTAAAACTAGACGAACTCGGACAGAGGGCGTGGCACCTCCTATATAAGCAAAAGCTTCAAAACGTTGTACTGAAAACGTTTTTCACTCAGACACTAAAAACTATAAATCCAAACTCTGGACAAAAACTGGGTGAACTCGGACAAGAGAGCGTAGCACCACCCATGTGAACAAAATTTTAAAAATACTGCAGTGTAGGGTATTTAATGTTTGGCCAGGCCAAATTTAACACCCTTACTAGTTTCTATTAGTGCCGTCAATTTCACACCACCTTGTTAATTTTTTGTGAAAACAAAGCCCAATTTTATTCATTTCTAATAAAAATTCCAGCTATTAATATTTTGACAATACTCCAATAACTCAGTTGGTTTTGTGAATTTCAAAAATAGGAATTAATTAATGGAATTAATTGTTCCATTAAAATGGAAAAGTTGTTCAGAATAGTGAAAGGAGACTTATATCTTTCGGTGTTCTACCGATTTCCAACCACCCTGTGGATTTTTATTTGCGATTTTTCTTGTGGGTAAGGTCAAGTTTTCCGGATTTCTATTACAGCAGGTGTAAAAACAAATTTTTTGTTTTAGAAAAATTGATGTGTACTAGATTAATATGAGCTTTTAATTACATGAAATTAAAGGTACATTGCATTTAATCATATACTTATGTGTATACACTTTATGCATTTACTTCTTTAAATATGTAATCCTCCTACTACCATAAGTATTTGTGTCGAAGGAGCAAATAACCAGTGGAAAAAAGCACTGAAAATCTTCAAGCGTAAAATTTACTCTAGAAAATCCTTTTTTTTTATCAAAAAGTACAATGTAAAACTTGCAGCTCCATTAACAATCAGCAAAAAAGTTGCAAACAAAAGTAAAGAAAAAATATGCATGAAGAGAATTACAACAACAACGACAACAGCAAGAATGCTACTGACCCAACGCCTAAAAACTGACTACAAACTTTTGCTTTATGTGTTCGACGACCAAGTCCCATTGTGCTGTTTGCTTGCATGCACTAGATGGGATGCATCGCATCGCATCATTCATCTTTGCTGATGGTTGAACATCAATATGCTGCTGTTTTGTTAACACAACAACAACAAAAGCAAGCAGGAGTTTTACAATAACAAATTCTAACAAAATGGAAAAAGTTTAGAAAATTTTATGCTTGAAAAAAAAAAATTTATTTTTGCTCGAAGAGAAAAACAAATTTGAGTAAAAAAAAAGAAAAGTAAAATTTGTGAAAACACAAAATCCATTTGTTTTTCTTTTCTTGACAGGTTTTGTTTACGTTCGCTTGCATGTGAACTTGTTTTTTCAGTGTAAAACTTTTTATTTTTTTACTTTTTTTTTCAGTGTAAGTTTACTGACGTGCACTCACGTAGCTGTGTGCGCATATTTTATTTTCTACTTATTTGCATTATTTCTCCTCTTACCCTTTTTTGTTGTTGTTGAAAATGGACGAGTAGATATAGAAAATTCAGTTTGATTTGATATGCGGCCATGGTACGAAATAGATTATAATCGATATCTGATTGGTATGGAATTTGTTGTATTTTTTGGAATGCAATATAAATACATACAACATAAGAAAATAAACTCACTCTGTGCTTCGTACAAATTTGCATTTGCGTAGTGGGTTGAAGAAGGCTCCACATATCGATGTATTAAAATATTGCCAGCTTTGTTATGTGCGATTCCTGATATATTGGTACATTGATATATTGATGTATTGATATCTTGATATCTTGATATATTGATATATTGATATATTGATACATTGATATTTTGAGTCATTGACATATTGACATTTTGATATATTGATATATTGATGTATTGATGTATTGATATATTGATATATTGATATATTGATGTATTGATATATTGATATATTGATATATTGATATATTGATATATTGATATTACATTGATACATTGATATATTGATATATTGATATATTGATTTATTGATTTATTGATTTATTGATTTATTGATTTATTGATTTATTGATTTATTGATTTATTGATTTATTGATTTATTGATTTATTGATTTATTGATTTGTTGATTTATTGATTTATTGATTTATTGATTTATTGATTTATTGATTTATTGATTTATTGATTTATTGATTTATTGATTTATTGATTTATTGATTTATTGATTTATTGATTTATTGATTTATTGATTTATTGATTTATTGATTTATTGATTTATTGATTTATTGATTTATTGATTTATTGATTTATTGATTTATTGATTTATTGATTTATTAATTTATTGATTTATTGATTTTTTGATTTATTGATTTATTGATATATTGATAAAATGAGATATTTATGTAAAGTTATATGATCGCTTTAAAATATTTCTAGTCGACTCTAAGCCACTGTGCACGCTCACTCTAATTTTTACTTTTGCACTCAACTGATGGTGTTGCTCCTACTGGATATTTGAAAATATCATTGATGTTTTGTTTGTTTTGTATATTTTTGCAAAGATATAGTTTTTCAATATGTTAGAAAAACAACAACATCACGCAACAACAACAATAAAAATCAAACAAATGCAGCACTGCAGTATTGAAATTTTGTATTCTCAGTGTGCAGCATCAAAGGTTCGTTCAACTATAATCGCTTTGGTGTTGCTTCAGTTTGGTTTTGGTTCTATTGGCTTGTTTCATTTATTTCGTATCGTTTTCATTTTGTTGTTATTATTACACTGTTGTTGTTATGCTGCCTTGAGGGCCACAAAAATATTTGCTTGAAATTTTGATGAAAGATTTTTAATATACAATATACTTTGTACTTTATCCAGCTTTTACGTATGTAGGGCAATGTTTATACTTGCTGATTGAGTGAGTGAATGATTGAATGCTTCGTTGGCTAGTTGGGTCAACAGTGAGAAGCAATTCTTTCAGCAGGTGTGGAAATTTTGAATTTATTTAATTAATTTTTGATAACTGTTTTTACAATATATATGTATGTATTTAAAAATGTAAATTTTAACAATATTTTTTCTCTATCTCTTTTTAGGTAAGTTAAATATCTTTCAGGCTGTTATTCTGTATAGTATGTAAGTACAAAATTATTGTTTTCTAATGAAAATTTAAGATTATTTAAATAAAAATGTTTTGCTGAGCAAGTTTGGTAATCCCGTATAAAACAAAATTTAAAATTTTTGGCCGGAAATTTCGGCAAAAACATTGGTTTTCTTAATAAAAATGTATTATGAACTCAAACCACCTGAAATCTGAAATTCTATTCAAAAATAACGTTTTTTATATTTGGTTCTGGATCTACAGAAAAAAATATAAATAAGTTGTACAGTCATTTGGTAGTTTTACTTAGAAAGTTTTGCGGGATTCTTGCAAATGAATTATTTTATAGTTTTCGATTTGCTCTTTCAGAATTTCAACTTTGCTACCACGAATCGTGTGTGCTCTCGCCACCATATTGGAAAAATTTCGTCCAAAATCAGTTTTTTACAAATATCTCTTTAACGGTTACATTTAGAGAAAAATATTTTGGCGAATATTGTATCTTATAAAATACAGTGATGTGTTGAACTTAAAATTACGATAACTCATGAACGGTGAGTTACGCGTTTAAAGTAAAAATAATTGTTTATAGGAAATTACTTGCCCTACAGAAACTTTTTATTTTTTATTTTCATATGACCTATAGTTTAGGAGATCTTTATTCAACAAACCTAAAATTTAGCAATCAAGAGTGTTAATCTTTTTTAAATGACATTTGGGTCAATTATTGTGTAATCGATTAAGAATTGGGTTGACATCTCCTATTTTCTTGAAAATTGGTGAAAAGATAGTATTTGACATACGTATTTATGACTGTGGTAAAATGATTTACCAAAATTCCAAAAAAAATCCAAGATAGCGGCCATAGAAAATTTGATGCAACCCTTGGATACTCAAATATTTGAAAAATTCATAGCTCCGCGGCGTTTTATCCGATTTTGAGAAAATTTTCAGGGTAAACGTAAAAAAATCTGAGCTTTTGAATAAAAAGAAGTTACACTGAAAAAAATTTTCGTTCTTGGTGTAAAAAAAAGGTTATTTTTTTAAAGCCAATTTAGGGCTTAGAAGACCCCATATTTTAAAAAAATATTTATATATAAAAGTCAATTTTATTGTAATTATTTTACGACCCTCAAAATCGTGGAACACGTGGTGCACGAGCGCTGCCATAAAAGGTTGCCACCGTCTGGACGGTATTTTTTTTTTTGGTGCCCATAGTGAAATTTTTTAGGATATATTAGTAAAATCAAGTTTTCGGAAAAAGGTGTCAAAAACACCTATGAAAACGGGATATAATGGGTTAAAATGTTCAAAAAAATTGTTTCTTGCTTAATTTCACGTTAATTTATGTGAACTCTTTATGATGTTTTTCGATATTTTTAGATTTTTACCGACATATTAGTTGTTTTTCGATAACTATTTTTCGATATTTTTGGACTTTTCTCGATATTTTGAATGTTTTCGATACACTTGGACTTTTATAGATTTTTTCGATATTTTTCATTAATGTTGAACTCTTACTGATTTTAGGATTTTGAGACCATACTTTTGAACTTTTACCGATGTTTTGGATGCTTTTCGATACACTTGGACTTCTACCGATTACTTCGATCTGTTCGATATTTTTGGGCTTTTATCTATATTTTAGATGTTTTTCGGTACTTTCATATTTTTGCCGATATTTTATATGTTTTTCGATGCATTTGGACTTTTACCGATTTTTTCGTTGAGTTTCGATACTTTTGAATCGTTACCGATATTTTGTATGTTTTTCGATACACTTGGATTTTTACCGATTTCTTCGATGTGTTCCAATATTTTTCAATACTTTTGAACTTTTACCGATATTTTGGATGTTTTACATTAATATGTTTGCCGTTATTTTTTATGCTTATCGATTGATTTGGACTTCTTCCGATTTTTTCGATGAATTTCGATACTTTCGGATCTTTACCGATATTTTGTATGTTTTTCGGATACTAGGACGTTTACCGACTTCATGTTTTTTGTTTTCTTTTCGGTTCAAATTTGTCATGGTACAGGATATGACAAATGAGCTTTTCTGTTATGTACCAAATAACAAAAAAAGTATCTACCAAAACTGACCAAAAAGTACAAAAATTATTTAATACATTTGTTGTCAAATTTTGACCATTGGGTGATTCTAGTGTGAGTTAAAATGTAGAATTTTAGCTGATGTCGACTGTAATTTTGTTGATCCCGGCAATTATGTAACCTTTTCATTTTCTTTGCAATAGTGCAATCGGCTGTCGTGTATCTTCACGATAGATTTACTAAAGTGGTAATTCTAATACCTTTTTGATTTCATTACTTGACGACGAAATTTTGTTAGAAATTTTCGCATCATGTGCCCAATCTATTTGCTTTTTTTGCAAACTTATTTGTAAGTTTCTAAAATCTTATCGTTATTAAGTACATAATCTTGTTAGATTTTAAAAAACACTATTCACAAGCCTTGTGCGAGTATACTTTGTGCAGCTTAAAGCATTCGCAGATCGCATTCGATACTTTTGCATTTTGATCTGTTGTACTTTTTTGAAAATATTTTCCTTTTTCATAAAACTTTATCATTTAATAGAGAAAAATAAGAAACCCACCCCAACTAAAAAGCAGAACAGCAACAATTTTATGTTGCTTAAAATGCAACAAAGAAGCACAAATTCGCTTGCATAATCAAAAGCAATGGGGGTGGAGTTCTCAAAGTTTTGGCTACTGCAATGTGCAGCATAGCGTGTACGGCAACAATGTTGGGCACCACCGGCACCACCACCATTACTATTACACTACAACAACGTAGAAGTAACACTGTTTCACTGGGCTTTCGCTTCTTCGACAGTCATGTGCATTAGAAGCGGAGGCGCCTTCATAGAAAAAAATGCAGTTTTTTCACTTATTTTCTTTTTTACTTTACATTGCATTTACAACAAATATGCTGCATATTTTCATGCGCATAAGCAAGCACTAACACAAATGTAAGCAACACACATACGGGCACATATTTTCTTTACAAGAGATATAGTCGTTTTATAGCAAAACTGTAAAAATATGTTATGAAAACGAAAGAAAAAAACTTGAAAAATATTGAAAAAAATGCCATCAATTTTTTGTTTTCATGTTCACTAAATTTATGCAATGCTTTGTGTTTTTTCTACATGCGTCCAAGTGTCTATTATTGTACTGTAAGTGTGTATGTATGTGCATTAGTACATGCATTTGTGTAAGTGTACTTACATACGTATGTGTGCAGTGGTGCACACTGTAGCACAATGTTACTGTTATTGTTGTTGCTGCTTTTGTTGCTTTGCACTGTAATAGGCAGAAATGTGTTCATCCTTCATGCGCCGTAGTTTTTCTGCTGCTTTTCATTGTTCTTATTGTTGTTTTTTTTATATTTTAGCTTTCATCAGTGTTTTGCTTTTTCCTCGTTCTTTGTTATTTGTTGTTGAGAATTTGCACATGTCCGTTTGATGGCAAAGTTGGTTGAAATCTCTGCATTGTTATACATTTAGTTTTTTGCAACAGGTAAAAACTCTGTTACTTTGTTGTTGCATATTTATGAGCGCGCACCGCTTGACATTGTGTGAATTAATTTAAATTGCGTGAATTAATTCAAAGTGCACATTGTGTTGCATTAATGCGTAACTTTTTCTAACGTTGAGTTTTTTTTTACAATGAAGAATGATGGTTTTTCCGTTAAAATTTCTGGCCGAAAACTGAAAATTATTTAATTTTCATAACAAAAAAAAAAAGATGGAAATGAATCAAGATCCGAAACATTTACAAAAATATGAGCAGAATCTTTGAGGGACACTTAAAATTTTTTTATGAGCACTTTGTTGTAAATATTATAATCTTTCTGCTTAACCACAACGTCAAGCGTACTCTCTCTCATACCATTTAAGAAAAAATGCTTTCCTTTGCATATAAAACATTAAACAGCAACAAAATTACAGTAACAACAATCAATATGAGAAGGAAGTTAGCCACATATACCAACAAATACTACATGGGTAAATCTCCAAAAAATGTACCAAAACATGACTTTTTTTTGTCCCTACCAATTTTTTTTTACTTTTTTATTTTAGATGACTTTAACTTCTGGAACATTTTAAAAAAATGAAAACAAACTTTCAGGGTTGCCATTCGCTTTTTTTTTAAGTTTCGCTTAAGCAATATATTTAAAAAATTTAAAAAAAATATCAGTCTCAAAACGCTTAAATAAACTTTTAAAAAATCCAGCATAAGTTTTTAGGGTTGCCACATGATTGTTTCGAAAATTTATTTAAAAGCGTACTTCTTTTTGACTAAATTTAAATTTTTAATTAATCGCTAAATCGTTTTTAAAAATTTTATTTAAGTATTTTAAAACTAAATTCTATTTTTTTTTAAATAAAGTGGCTTAAGCAAAACTAACAAAAAACAACGGAGTGGCAGCACCGAATGTTTTGTAAAATTTCTATAATGTTTATCTGAGCGTTTCTGAAACCAAAAATTTCAATTTAGTCTAAAAAGTAAGAATTGTACAAAATTTTCGAAATAATGACGTGGCAACCCTACAAATTTATGTTCTATTTTTAAAAAGTTTATATAAGCGTTTTAAGACTAAATCTTAGTTTTTAATTTAAAAAAAAAGTTTAAGCGAGACTTAAATAAAAAAAACAGGTGTTGGGTTACTAAACGAAGAATGATGCAATATTGCAAAAAAACGACGAAAAATTATGAAAGAGAGAATGACAAAATGTTGTAGAAACAGTAATATCACCATGACAATAGCAATTTTTTTTTTTTTTTTTTTTAAGTGGAAACTGATCGATAACCCCTCTAAATGCTTATTGATTTACTTATATTAAGATAAAATAATATGTTTAGTAATATAAAAACAGACGCGGAGAATGATGCTTACTTATGTTTTTTACAAAATTTTAAAATTTAAAAAAAACGCAAACACTCACTATCGATAAACCAAAACTGACTTAGCTGAAAACGCACTGAATTCCTTTCATTCTCTTCACTTTGAGTTCTCCTTTTGCGCAATATTTAAAAAAATTTACAGATAGAATAAGAAAAAGTGAGCTAAGAAAGTCTAAAATGAGCACAAACTTGTATGTATGCCAATTCATATAAAAAAAAGTTTTCGAAAAGTTAACACAGAAAAACAGTACTTGAAATATATATACAAACAAGATAGTGTAAGTTTTTTTTTTTTAAAAATAACGTATTGTGCCAAATGGGCAAACTAAATGCACAAAGAAGCGGTTAAGGACAGGACGGAGAATGAGTTTTTAAGACTTTGTGTTATAATTTGATAGTAAAATATTAAAAATGATTTTATTTCCAAGCAATTCGTATAGAAGCTCTGGTTAAATATCAAATCTTGAATATAGACACGGTTTTAAGCTCCGGGACCTTGAATGATACATTTTTTGGAGAATCACTCACAAACACTTTGCAGAAGCAGCAGAAAAAAAATACAAATTTTACTGCCACATTTTAGGCTTGCGTACGCTAAATGAAAATAACATCAAAATAAAATGATATTCCCCACTAGCAAAATGGCGTCCATGCCGCGAAGTTTTGTCTTCTTTTGGTCTGGCCGCCTACATGATGAGTATGGTGTAGCACAATTTTATTACCAACACATTTACGCATATAAAATATGCATGATAAACTTTATGTTTTAAGCATAAAAGTATGCAATGTTGTGCTGTGCGTGTTGTGCACAAAGAAATTTTTGCTACTGCTGCTGCTGTTTTACTTTCTGATATGATTACAAAGCTATAAAATACAAGATTTTTGCTCTTTTCTTTACAACTGCCAATGAAATTTGTACTCGTGCAGCCTCCCGTTTTTGTTTTTTTTTTTTTTGGTGAACTTAAAAACCCCTTAAATACTATGCCTACCGACCGACATTTTTATATAACTTTAAATTACGTAAGTAAGACTTTTATAATACGTTTATTACGTTGTTGCCTTAATATAATGATTTTATATGCGCGTTTTTCTTGCGTTTCCCCCTCTAGTGCTTATGCTCACTGTGTGAGTGCACGTTTTTTGTAGCATAACTTTGGGTGCCGCTCGTTAGTGGTACAAATGTGTTGGTATTGAGGTTGCTGCCTGTTGGTGGGAGTTTAAAATATTTAGGTGCTATAGCAGTGGTTAAGTGTTAATGGTTAGTTCAGCGTGTGGCGAGGGGAATGAGAGGCCCTTTATTAAAAATTTAACATTTACAAGCGAATGAAATTCATTATTTCTTATATTTTATGCTGCTGTGTTTTTGGTTACATTTTTCTCGTTTTAAATGTATAGCATATTTTTGGGCTTTTCGAAAAGCAAAAATGGTGTTACACTTTGTGGGTTGCATTTAAAATTAATTATTTAGTTGTGCAGCATAAGCCCGGTAGGGGTATGAGTGATGTGTATGGAAAAAATATGCTCATAAAATCAAATGCAAATAAAACTAAGACTGCTTTTAGAAGATGGAAACTTAATGTTCTTTTATATAAATGGGTATGCTAAAGGATACAATAATTTATTAATTTTTAAATGTAGCAGCATAGTTACTTTTTAAACGTCTTAGTACTTTATATTTTTAGGATTAGAATCATTAGGTTTGAAATTTTGTGAAACTTTTTTATCCTAAAAGTACACTATATATTTATAAAATTTAGCATCGCTGCTCCAAAAATTAGTTAACCTTCTCAATGAGTACTAAAAGGAAAAATGTAAACATATACGAAAGATAGTGTGAGGGCCTTTTAGAAAATACAGTATCCCAACGCACACTTGCTTTATAATTTAGGTCCTTCAATTACACCGGAGCACTACAGTAGCCAGGCGCAATCAAAACTTCTATCAATTGATAAATTAGTAAAAGCCATAAAAGCCATTTGGAACAAAAGAGATGCCTGTTTTGAACGAATTACAGCTGAATTGCTTATAATATGAAGTTTGACATCGGCAAAGATCCTACATCCTCTGCTCTACAGAATTTGGAATGAATCACACTTAACGGAAGAGCTCCACAACATTTGAATGTGTCTTCCGATGGAACATAAAGGCGCTAATTCAATGAGAAGGCAATTTGTGTAAGACTGTCAATAGGTTGACAGTACAGGCAATGTAGATATTGCAGAACCGGTTGTTGTCGTCGACATATATTGCTAAAATATACATCCAAAGTCTTCTTGATGGTTCTCGCAACAGCTTTGCAGACAAACCTTCTTATGGAAAGGAACCTCCACAATCCTTCAATAGTAGCTATAAGAACATTATCTAAATGTCGTTTTGAAGTATTTTTGTATTCGTTTTATAAATACATAGGTGATTCTCCGAGAAATGTCCTATTCAATGTCCCATGGCTTAAAACCGTGCTTAAATTTAGAATTTGATATTTGAACTATACAATGCAGATACTTAACAAAAGCTTTTATTCAAATAGCTTACAAGTATAAATAATTGTAAATATTTCACTAATTTTAAAACATAAAGTGCTAAAAACTCATTCTCCCTGCTATCTCTAAACGCTTCTTAGCGCATTTATTTTGCCCGTTCGCGTATTACGTTATTTTCTAGAAAAAAACTATACGATAATGTTTGCATAAGTTTGAAACTCAATAATTTATATACATTCCAGTTACTTTTTTTCTGTGTTAATTCTTGGAAAAAAAAAAAAATTAATTTTTTTTTTTTTTTTTGACTTGACATACATAGAAGTTGGTCCCTCATTTTAGACTTCTTCGCTCAGTTTTTCTTATTCTAGCTTTTCCCTTTTACTATAGGACAAAATCGCGTGAAATGATAAGCTTTTTCGTTTCTCGTTAGATATTCTTGATATTAGATATTAGCCTTTGATCTTGCTAAACATAAACAGATACAGAGACTTTCGTTGTATATAATTAATTTGTCCTACCTTTTTTACTATGTTAGAAATGGAGCACAACTTTGAATTATACACCTTTAGAAAGGTATTTGTGTGTAGATATGCACAAAGTTAAAATTGTTTTAATATTTTGTCATTTAGCCAGGTAAAATTAAAGGCAAAATTTTCAATGCTAACCCATTTTGTGCCGCGCTATATTTTTTTCGACTTTACAATTGAAAGTAACATTTTTAAACTAAAATGGACCTAAAAAAGCCGAATCTGTTGTTCAAAAAATTGTATCTATAATAGTTTTGCCAGGGGGGGCTGTTCGAAAAGTCGAACAATGGCCGTTTTGCACAATTCAGCTGTTATAGTGAATATGCATATTTACTGCAGAAATATGCCATACATATTTATAAATTTAATAAAAATACAATTGATATGTTGATTTCATTTAATTTTTTTTATTAAATTCATTTCTTTGTTTATATTTGTTTATTTTTTGTTGTATGTTTTAACATATTTATTGATTTTGCTCCTAATTGTGGTGGGCTGCGAAGCAATTTTTCATGTGCAAGTGGACTTGACACCTTTTGCACATTCGTAGCGTAGGCTAACTGCATACTTTGCAGCGTCTGGTTTTATTTTCGGACTGTACAACTAACTCATTATATCCTTTGGTTCGGGGAAGCAGTGGGGCTTGCTCATCGCCTGAATCAGGTCGCTGTCTTCGTTTTCATCAATCGTTAGTAACAAATTTGTCGATAAGTCCTCTCGAAATGCCAGCTGTTGAATCTTCTGTCGACCTAGCTAGCATGTCGTTAACAAAGCAATTAAGTTTCCAAGCGTTGACAACAGATGACTCTAGAATGGCCAACCTAAGTGGCCACCACAATTTTTTCGATCAAATCGTAGCACGATAATTGGAATCACCATTATCATGAAATCGCGTTGTCCAAAACTCAAAGATCGTACATTACTGCAGTTTTCTACAGAAATTTGAAATTTTGCAAAAAAAGTCAAAGGCATCTTTGAATCATTCAAAAATACTTGTTCATATGTTGAAGGTCAAATGTAGTTTTCCGCAGAATTTTGAAATTTTTCAATGGAAAAGGTCATAAGCACCTTTGATTTATTAAAATATTTGAACGCCAATGGAAAAAAATTTATTTGTTTTTTGTTTCTTTCGAATTAAGAGTTATTCTAGCCTGCTTAGCATAGAAAAGTACACCAACAAAAAATTATGATTTTTTCCGTCAACGGCCATTGTTAGACTTTTCGAACAGTCATTTTTACAAGTCTACCAATGCTTCCTAGTGCTAAAAAGTTATAAGTAAACTCACTTTTAGAATATTTTCGACCTTTATCTACCATAAAAAAGTACTTTTGGAAAAATACTATTTATTATTATATCTTTTTTCATTAATTAAAAGTGGGTCTGCTTAAAAGCTACTTTTCAACCCCTAACTGTAGCACACAGGGGAAGGGGGATGGCGGAAATAATTTATTTCTAAAAGCCAATTAAATTATATATTGTATGGTATACCACAAAAATTTCCACTTCCACCTCTACATAGAAAACTATTTTTTAGATGGACACATTTAAGGCACCTCAAAAAATACCTTTTCTATTTAGAAATTCATTTTTTTATAAGTGTTAGGGTATGTGGTTTAGAAAATTATTTAAATAAATCATATGAGATATATAATGGCATTACTTTTTCAGAATTTTCATATTGAATTTAGTACATTAAATAAGGGGTATAGAAGCAAAGGCGACAATCTCCATTTTTTTTCTGAGCGTATCTCTTAGTGTTTGACCACAAAACATCATCAAATGCAAGAAGATGGTACGATCAAAGAGGTACGGAATCAAAGACGACAGTCTCTTCTTTGATCATGGACGTGTTTGATAATGACATCTAGTTGCATTTGATGGTAGCTTGAGATCAAACACTATCAAACACGATCATAAAAAAATAGAGATTGTCGTCTTTGCTTCTGTACCCCTCAAAATTTATAAGAAAAAATAAAACATCAGAATATAAAATCGTATACAATTGAAAAAAAAATTAAAAACTTTGCATTTATTCAAATTAATTAAAAATGTAAAAATTTTATTTCACTGCTGCTTTGCTACTTAAAAACTTCATTACAACTTTTCGTCTTAAAACAAAAAGCAAAAAATGAAGGAAAGTAACAAACTGAATGCAACAATAAAAAAGTTTCGCACTATTCGCTTAGTTACTTGCAGCAATTTTTACAAAAATTAATACTTTTGTCAACTATTTAAACTGTCATTAAACGCTTAAAAAGTCGAAGTAGCAGAGTAAGTACTAAAAAAGTACAAAAAAAACAGCACAATAAAGTAGAAAATATCGAACGGCAGTCGTAACTTTTCTTACAAAAATTCATTCAAACGTTTTCAGGTAACAACGTTAGCATACTTTTAGGCGCTTAACAATACAAAAGTGCATAAAGGATAGCGAAAAAACTTTAGCAGCGAGTGTAAATTCGCTCTTCATTTACACAATTGATGTCGTCGCTGCACTTAGTTTGCGTGAAAAATAAACTTTTTCACGCTCTTAACAATGGATGGATAGATGGATTTTTTGAATTATGTTGTTGTTGTCGCTGTTGTTGTAGTTGTTTTGTTACTTGCTATGCAACCTCTCGAACAATCAAAGCAAAAAGTTGCAACAATTGAATGCCATAATGGGAAAAAGTCTGCTTATGATAAAACGAAATTCTGTGAAATCGGTGTCATATTGCGCCACAAAGTATGCTTTAGATTTTTTGCGTTCTTAAAATAGATGCTTAAGAAAGTACATAAGTATACTTTCATATTGCAAGAAATGCTGTTTTTGAGGTTTAAAATTTAACAATTTTATAGAAACGTTTTTATGGGAAATAAAATTAAACTATTTAATTGAAAATATGATTTATTTAATCCTATATGTATGCTACATATATTTTAATTTAATTTGTAATAATCAATTGCTACACATGCGTCACGTTGAACTAACAATCAACACACATTTCATAAACGTTTGACATGTAAAGAATTTAAATAAAAGTATGCTAGAGGTTTTCTTTAAACATCAAATACACAATTTTTGAAGTATCTATCTGTGTATGCGTCAGTTTATCGACTTGTTTGTCCTTTAAAAAGTCATTTGAACTTTTGTGTCCTTTTGTTTTCGTTTCGATGTTCTCTTGGTGAAAGGCGAAAAACACGTCACGACATGTTTACCACTTTGTTTCTTTTAGCTCCATTTCATTTTTGTTATATTTCTCTACTTTGATGGTTTTTTTTCGTCCAGGACTTACTATTTTCCATTTGGTTTTTTATTGTGTCGTCTCGTGGATTTTTTGTATTTTTTTTTTCTCTTAACTTTTATTAGTGTCATATATTTTTTTTTTTATAGTTCAAAGGACATTTGAATGATTGAATGATTTTGTGTTCTTGTGTGCGCCCTTTTAACCAGGCTGTCTCTCTAACGCTGTGGTGCTGCTGCTCTGGCTTGTCTTTGCGTGTGTCTGTTTGTATGTAGAGCGTCACAACTTTGTGTTTATCATCCCGCACTCCAACGGGGAAGTTGATCAAATTACATTTTGTTAGATACTCGACACGATGATGATGACGAATGAAAATCAATATTTATTAGATTATTTAGGAAGCGAAAAATATATTGAAAATATTGGTTTGACATGTGAACGTTGTGTATACGTGTGTGTGTGTTACTTGGTGAAAATTTGTGAAAAATTTATATTAATGCTTTGATGCAGTTGAGCTATGGGAAATGATAAGGAAAACTTGACTTGTCAAAGAAAAAATTTGAGATATATAAAGAGCGATATTAGAAAAAATATGGTAATTACGACTTCAAAAATGTATTTTGTATGAAAGTACACACTTCGCATAGTTTTACGGTAGCTAAATACGAATTCAACCTCAGAATTGCGCTATCGCACTAGGTTTTTTAAGTGCCCACACCTAAAAGTGGAAAAAAAATGCTATTTTCGCCTTGCGTTTTTTGCACCTTTTCGTTAGAATATTTAAAAAATCTGCTGTGATAGAGTAATTCTGAAGACGGGATCGGATTAACCGACCCTCAAACTACTCTCATTTAAAACACATTTGCGGGTCAAATTGTGCACTTATTTTTCTTCTTTTAACTGAGTTATCAAATTTCAACTTCGAAAATCTTTGACCCCCGATGTACCGTAGAAATTTATTCTAGACATGCACTTCTTCTCTTTTAATCGCTCAAAAATATTTGAAGCTTTAAGCATTGGCTGCTTACGGATTCATAAGTTAGCAGACCATTTTTTTATTACATATTTGAAAATACAAGTTAATCATACGTCAGAAAAAGAAATGTTATCTAAAATTTTTCAAATTTTTCCACTGCCGATATAATCAGGAAAAGCGTTTTTCGAATCATCCGCTTCACTCAAATTCACTACAAACATTTTTTAGTTTTAACTATTGGCCGCTTGAGAAATTTTTTAAAAATTCAATGCAAAGATTTTTGGATAGTTAATTAATATTACTCATACGTCATACTGGAATAATTTATTTTAATTTTTTTCAAATCTGCCTGTGGCAGGTTACTTTGCACAACTTTGTAATTGCGACATTCATAGTGAGACTGATAAAATTACTCACAAGTTTTTCTTGTCAATTCACTTCGACTTGGAAATACCTGAAAGAAAATATTAAATGCCCATTATAATAAATATGACTAGTTAACCCTTTTTCTGAACTGGAGTCATGAATTACATTTTTAGAGAGATTTACCGCCTAAATGTTTAATCTTGACAAAGTCTAAATAATGCAGAAGACCTTTGTAAAGTTCCTGGCCTCGAAGAATCTGTTTTTTGCTACTTCACTCAATGTCCAGCGTTTGTTAACAGAAATTTCAAGCATCTCAAATTCCGCACCTTCACTCATTTCATAGATAACGAACGAAATGGTCCACAATTCATTCAGATGTTTATAAAAATTTCGAAGTAGTTTTCATATTCAGAGGTCAAAAAAAGGCGTATCAACTGGGCTAAAAAGTTGTCTCAAATTTGCTGAAAGATATGATGTATCCGTAAACTGACCTCTTTTAATTTTTCTATGTTTAAAGTTGTTACAAAATATTTCATAATATCAGTATTTGATGCTTATGGAACTATTCGTATCCTCAAAGCATGGATTTTTTGCTGAGAAAATAAAGGTCACTCATACGTCATGTAAAGAAAATTTGATGTCATTTTTCTCAAGTTCGATGTAACAAAGAACATTTTAATAAAATTAATTTTCTTTGCTAACACTAATTCAAAAATATTTCCAATTTTAAATAATGGCCGCTTACAGAACTACCTATCTACAACATTATTGCTTGGTTAACAAAAACAAAAAATTCTAAAATTTTACATAAAATAAAGAAAACCCTTAAAATATGATTCAATCCTTCTAAAAGTAGCTCAAAAATCTTAAGCCTAAGCAGAGGTACGATCTATCATCAAGGTTGGCACTTCAAGGACGGTTCTGGAGTTGGAGTAAATACTGACCGCATGAGTTAACAGTGTATGATGATGTCGTCTTTTCTATTGATTTTCTTTAGAGTAACCGGCAAATTTAATTTTTTCAACAAGCGTTGTAAATCACTTTAAAATTCAAGCCAAATAATACACCTATGCCAAACATAAAGTTTTCTAATTAATTAAAAGAAACAACAATTTTCTACGATTTTAGTTAAAAACAAAAAATTGCACCCTTAAGTTATGCAATAAAAAAATTTATGAACCAAAATTCAGCTAATATTTCTTAAAGCAAGCAATTTATGCTTTTTTTATTAGCGCATTTATCAAAGAAAGTAAGAAATAATAATTTTAGCTTAAAACAATACATAGCACACTTTTGGGTGTTGGCAAAAAAGATACCCATTTTTTTAACTTTGAGCTACTATAAAGCGTTTTAATCTTCTAGCTAAGCCACCTTCCACACAATCACGCATCGGTTGGTGGCAAACAAAAGCTCAATAGCTATGCCGTTGTTTTTTTTTTCCACTACTACACCACCACAATGCCTAAATAGCTGCAACACTAAATAATCAAAATATAATCTCTGCTGACCGTTAAATTTATAGCCTATTGTTAGGTGAAAATAGCGGTGAAGAAGCAAAAAAAAAAGATATCAGGAAAAACTCCACAATATTATAAAGGAAAACTTTTGCAACGCTCGCTTTTTTTTAGCAACATTTGTAGCGTTAAACCTTTGCGCGCGCTATAATTTATAAAATGAAATAGTATGTGTGTGGGTTGAAATGAAGAAATACAAAGGAAAAAAAAACGCATCTCAATAACTGGCAGCATCGTCGTCGAACGAAACAAAAAAGAAAGAGAGTGAAAAAAAAAACATAGAGAATTATTATAGACATAAAAGTATTGCATACTTTTTTGTGCGCTATGCGTTAAAAGCAAAAACTTGCTCCTTAGTGTGTAATTCGAATATTGTTGTTGCCGACTTTGAGACGCGCTTAATAAATGACGGCGTTGACTACAATTACAGCAGTGGGCACAATCTTGGGTTTGTCTATAGACAGACGAGATAAAATCTGCATACTAAGAAATGATAGTTTACTCTTCTTACTTTGGATTCCCTGTAGTATTGATTTTAAATTTTTTTGTTATTAAAATCCGATTTTTTTCCAAAAGAGTTTGAAATTTATTCCAAAAGTGTATGAAATTTATTCCAAAATAGTTCAAAATTTAAACTTGAAAAATATATTTAATACAGAGATTCTATTATAAAGTACAGTAATCTTTAAATGATGAACCACAGGAAAATTCATTTTTTCGTTAACACTAATGTCACAACTCAAAATATATCACCATTTCTAAAAAATTAAAAAAAAATTCTACGGCAAAATATCGAGTATTCTTCCACTGTGCAACATCAACACCGAAAAAAGCGAAAGAACCCATAACATTAACGTGGTGTGAAGTTGGCAACATTGCGATACATTCACTCCACTCATACTCTGGAATACTTTGTAGACTCACCTATCGTGTCTGCGGTGAACGGGTGAACCGACAATAACAACAACAACAACAATAATAATGATAATAACAACAGAAAGAACTTCAAAACTAAAACAACAACAAAAAAAGTGCAACAAAAAAAAAAAAAACTAAAAGAAATAACAAAATCGAAGTGAACCGTGAAAGAAAACTTTTCAATGAGTTTTTCCGTTCAGGTTTTCCTTTTTTTTTTAATTTTTATTTTACCACTGTTACCTGCAGTAAATAAAAATAGAAGACAAAAAAAAAACTTCCCATAGAAATTAAGTAGGTGTGGCTGTTGCGAAAAAGTGGAAGCCTCTCTGTGCAAGTATTGCCGGCAACTTTTGCAAACAATGTTGCTGTTGAATCAACAATCAACTACACGGCAAATAATTATGTAAGTGAGAACTTGAATTTTTTTGTTTACAAAGACTCGAATGAAACGGAATTAAAACATTTTCCCGGTAAGTCCACCTCAAGAACCTCACAGTGGCATTGCCTGGTAAATTTATAAATAAAATAAAATTGATAAGCAAGCCAAAACGGATTTTGTTTCTGGATTATGATAGCGTTTTTCGTTCCCCAAAAAGCTGAGTTTTTGTCTGCAAACAAGAGAAAAAAAGTCATGCAACAAAAGAATCTACTTGTTCGCTCTCTAAAATGCCATTGGTAGTGATCCCGTTTAAGTGACGGCGATGTGCAGTATCTAGGCCTGAAAAGAAAATAGCATTAACAGTCACATTGGTTTATCATATTAGTACCTTTTTTACTAGTTTGTAGTAATATCAGATCAGTAATATTTGTTCTTGTGGTCCTCTGAGATGCTTACATAAAAACTATAAACTTTGGACTTATAGGGTAGACAGACAAAAAGCGCTAACCCGCATCAGCAGTCTAAATCTGAACTAACTTGTACTAAAGTACTCAAATAAAGAAATCTGCTATTTACTTAAGGCAGAAGCTGTCTTTTGTCAGGGTAAAATTTTCAATTGGATAAGTACGTTTGTAATTCGTCTGTCTTTGCTAATATAGTTTTCCTAGATACATCAGAACTGTACTTTATGATTTTTTGTTCTTCAAGGTACTGTACTTTTTAGACCTTTTGTCCCTCTATATACATTAGAACTGTACTTTTTGGACTTATAGTCTTTCTAGGTACATCAAAACTGTGCTAGTAGTCCTTCAAGTTATATGACAACTCTACTTTTTGGAATTGTAGTCTTCCTAGGTACATTACAACTTTATTTTTTGCATCTGTTGTCCTCTTACGTACACTAGAATTGTATTTTTAAAACTTGCTGTCCTTCTAAATGCATCAAAATTGCACTTTATGTCTTTTTAGTCCTCCTTGGTACATCATCACTATAGTTTTTGGACAAGTTGTCCTACAAGGTCTATCGAAATTGCCCTTTTTGTACTTAATTGAAGTTCTCCGAGAAATACAATAATTGTACTTTTTGGACACATATAACTAAGCCATACTTAAATCTTTAAACTAACAATAATTCCGATTGAATTTTCCGCTTCATCTAATTCTTTTATCTCTGTTAAGCTCACTGTCAACGATATATTCATTCCTAACCTCATCCTCAGCTGCTTGATATTTCATCGCGTTTGTTGCTTTTAGTTAATGTTTACACTTACTCTAATCTATATATTAATACGCAAGACAAAAATTTGTCCAACCTTTTTTGCTATGTTAGAAATGGAGGACGACTTAAATTATACACCATTAGAAAGGTATTTGTATGCAAATGTGCACAAAGTTAACATTTTTTTAATATTTTGTCATAAGGCCAGATAAAAGTAAATGGAAATATTTTGATAATAACAACGACAACGGTCACAAAAAGCTGAAAATAGGATAAAGCACAATGAAAAAGACAAAAGCTGACTGGTACTGACGTCATGTTTTTTTTCTTTTCGCTTCACATTTGTCATTGTACTACCAGGGATGATAAATTAACTTTTCTATTTTGTACCAAGTGGCAAAAAAAAAATACTTAAACTGTCCAAAAAGTACTAAAACTGACGAAAAGGTACCAAAATTAATTAATTCATTTGTGGTAAAATTTTGACCATTGGGCGATTCTAGCACAATATACTTCAGGAACTGCTAAAGCATTTGCTTTCCAGTTAGGCCCCTAAGTATTTTTCAATTTTTTTGGATCTTAAGCGAAGAAGTTCGATTTCTAAAATCTAAAGTGCAAATTTGAGACAACAAAGTTCCTAGTCGAAGCAAATGGTTTTTTTTTTTGTGTAATGGCACTCCAACCGGAACGCACTTGAAACGCAGCATTTCCAGTCTACACCAACGCCTTCAAAAAACCCCAACATCATCAACATCGTTCGTTGCCCACATTGAAAAATCAATCGATAGTTAATGGAAAATCGTTATTAATGAAAAAGTTTGCATTGTTGCTGCACTTACTTTGACGTTGCTGTTGTTGTTGATATTGTTGTTCCTGCTTAAAGTTGCTGTAATGTTGCTGTTGTTGCCTTTGTTGTAAATTGGTGTTGTTTGCAACTTTGCGTGGAAGGAAGTGTTGCTGAAGTGCCTCTTCGTAGCAATTTGCAATTGCTGAAGTGAAGTGTAAAAAAAGGCGCTGCAATTATTGTTGTTGTTGTTGTGTTTTTTTCTTGTCTCTGTTGTTGCAATATTTTAAAGTGTGATGTTGCAAGTTGTGGAGAGGATCCGGGGGCAGAGTAGAAGATCAATGCAAGTGTTTATGCTTTTGCTGTGCAGTGTCAGCATTGTCAAGGTTTTACAGCAAATGGAATGTAATGAGTATTGGTTGTGGAATGTCGCTGTGTACAAAAAAATATATATTAATTTATATTGCATATTTTCGGGTGCTTCACGAAGTCCATTTCTTTGTTGAGAAATTTAGCTGACTTTCAGTTAGTTGCACAGACTCTTTCAAAAGTTTAATGAATTTTTGGCGCCTTTTAATTTGAGTATCAACGATTGTTTTGGTCAGACTAAAAGGCAACCAAAATTTTGAAGTAAACTAGTTACCATGAATATTTACCATAAGTCTTGATATAATCATTTACAAACATTAAATTTCACTTATTATTTATTATTAATTACGTTTCGCTTATTAGTTAATGTTCGACAATTTTCATGTTAATTAAAACTTATCACGATTTGGCATTCTTATTATTGACTCTGTATTTTTTATAACACACGGAAGAATGCACACATCCAATAATTAAAAATTTTCATAGATTTTTCGAACATTTTGCATCACTTAGCATTCACTTATCAATTTAAAAACCTTTTTTAAGTGGCTGTTGTAAAGATTTCTCAAAAAATTTCAACACTGACATAAAAATAGTACGAAAGTTACATTGAGTCAAATTATGTATGCTCATAGCAACTTATCAAAACGAATTTATCAAATTTATAACTATTGTCAAACCTTAAATTAATAATTGATAAGTGATTTTTGTACTAATAAAAAAGCACAGATATTGTTATGTATGCAAAATTTGTTTATGCCTTTTTTCTTCTCATTCATAAAATAAATTTTATAAATTAAAGCATTTTTGCAATTTGATAAGTTAATTTTACATAAAAATTTTTTCGGATAAGCAATTCAAAAATATTCAATATTTTGTTGGCTTGAACGGCTCATATTTTAAGAATTAATTTAATTATGTTACATGCAATATGGGCAAGACATATTTCGTTTTACGTTTTGATAAGTGATTAGTTCTGAAACCCTACAAATGTTAAATTATTTGCAATACAAAGTTCATATTATATAAATGTTTGAAAGAACTATGCAAGTGAGAGAAATATCTGAATTTGATGTGAATTTTTTATGTTATCGAGATAGTGAAACTCTACAAATGTTAAATATTTTTTGAAAATAATATGAGAATTTTTGGGGAATTTATGCATGAGACAGCAATATCAGCAGTATTAACGATTAGCTAAGCATAATTGACATAATACAAGCAAAAATTAAAACCAAAAAGCTGATTATAAATGAAACACCATAAATGCATAGTTTTTATTACTCCACAAATGTCAACTTTACTGAAAGGGCGCACAAGGTAGCACGTTATCAATCTGATATTAATTTGTATACAGGCCGAAAAAGAGTAATTATAATGAAAATTATTATAAGTATTTAACTTGTAATTAAAAACAACTCGAAGCAATTACTTTAAGTGTTTTGTACAAACATAAATAATTTATTTTCAATTGCAGGTAAGTTTCAACATCCCTATACTAAGTAATTGCCTTGAAACTTTAATTAACCAACTATATTGTGCATAAGCACTCGTAAAATAAAATTTGCACAATACAAAATAAAATGTCCGCTTTATATGCGCAAAATAAGACCCTTTATCTTGCATTTGTTATACATCGTTCCTCGTCACAAACAAACACACAGCATACCTTTAGTGTCATGACGTCACTTTAAAAGTTTGACACTTTTAGCTACCACATTGTTGTTGTTAACATTAATAATAAGTGCACTAACTCTGCCACTTTTTACTTTGGTAAATCATACCTTTGAGGTTTATTCTTAATACCACATTCGTATGACTAAACAAGTGACCCATAAAGTGGTACTTATCTACTCATGCCGCTAAAGTAAACTAAATACAACAACAATTAAATTAAGTGCTATCACAAAAAAAGTGCATAAAATTTTTATATTTTTGTTATTGCAAGAATAAAATGAAAAGGGTTTTCATTATATTTTCATACACACATAAGGAGAGCTATTATTTTGTTGAAGGTGACAGTCAGTATAACACGGAGTATTAATTTTGGAAAGTTTTTAATTCCAAATACAAGACTGTCTTGTTGTGCTTGATGATTAAATTTTTTTCAAAAAACTCCTTTCAAAATCTATTGTATTTGTTAGTTGAAGGTTTTATGGCTTAAATAGTTTCCTATATCCAAAGTTAAATCCTTCATATCCAAGAATGTTTTGGCTCCTTTTGCTTTGGGTCGAATGAATTATCTCTATAAATTCAAATCAAACAGAAGTAGATGAGAAAGTGATGGAAGATTGTGAAATTTGTACAAAAATAGTATGAAATTCAGCCTCTTAACTATGGATCCAAAAATATATTGAAAAAATATGTTTTCATTGACTGATTTAACTAAATTGGGTCTAAACTCCACATTTTTGCAGAAAACAAAAAACAATCATGATACATTTGAAGAAAACAACATATGTCCACATTTGTGGACAGTAGTTATCTGCCCTTTCGAAAAAACCCAAGAGAAATACTTTTATTTAGATTTCTATTAAAGCACGATTTCCTTCAGTTCATAATTTTATTTAAGGGAATGTCGTATAGGTTGGGACGCCGTATAAGTTGGGACAGCCGTTTTTCTTGAATTTTCAATACTGGCGACACCTATGTTTCAACTGTCGAAGTAAAGTCTGTTTACAACCTAACGTTTCACGTGCAAAAGATCGAAGAACTACTGTTGATTACATCCATTCCAAACAAAGAGTAAATTGTCATATCAAAAAGATCTTTTCGATAGTTTCTGCGTGTTCGTATTTTGCCGAACTTAAACCAATTATTTCGTGTAAGTGTGTTCAATGTGTCTTGTATTCAGTGTACTTTCATTGCGTGAAAGAGTGATTGAAATGTATTGTTGTGGCATATATTATTTTTGGGCTTTCACGAAATGGCAACTTTGTAAAGGTTGGGACACTCATATCGTATAAGTTGGGACAGAACTTTTTTTTATTCCAAGGCATTGCGATACCATTTAAATTATATTTTTACAATATTTGATGAATGCAATTGTATTTATAATAATTCAAAAGCATTTATTAATGAATTTTTGAAGATTGCGACGCATTTATGTGAATTGAGTTTGGCAAGTTCATTAACGCCCGAAAAACCGATCGTGGAATTATTGATTTCAATGCATTGGTCGCAGAAATCAAGGAAATAAAATTGGCTAAGGCATTCAATCCACCAGAAAAGCCCATAAAATCCCAAAATGCAGTTTGGCGGGGTATACCCAAAAATTGAATGATAAAATTAAGGACATTTCAACCATTGATGACGATGCATTGTTAAAGCTGGTTAAAAGAGTTGCTTCGCACGCCAATCCATTGATAGTATCTTGTGCCTCGCACAAGAAGTGCCTTAAAAATAAAATATGCGGAACAGTTTCTTCACCTATACAAACTGCGAATCATATTAGGCGGAATATTATATATTTTTACCCAAATTGTTTCTTTGAAATATGGCGTTTGAATAAATGTTCTAATAAAAATAATATCGTGCAGATTAACTTAAATTTTTGGCTCACTTTGTGATTTTTGAAAGTGTCCCAACTTATACGGCAAATTTTCTTTCGGCAAAAAAAGTTGTCTTCATTAAAATGGCTATAACTTTTGATCTGATCACGATATCAAATAACTTTCTATGAAAAAGTTGTAGCCGATGAATATACCTTTTTATTGGTTTATTTAAATTAACAATTTTTCGATCCGTTTCAAAACCACTGACCAAAAACAAAACCCGTCCCAACCTTGACGACATTCCCTTACTAAAATGAAAAGGTCATAAAAACCATATTATACTCTTGCTAAGCCTAATCCACTTTTACACAATATACCACAAAAAACACTTGATTTTTGCGGTTTACCCAAAAAAAAAAAAACACCTCCATTATAAAATGGTTTCTTTATTTATTTTTTCATTTTGCAAAACTTAATTTTTTGGGGCGCCGCATATATTAAGCATAAATAAACCGCCAACTAAAAATCGCTCATAAAAACAGAAAAAAACAGGAAGCTCCAACAGCACCCTTTGCTAATCCCAAAGAGCATTTTATAACCTGAAATAAAAAAAAAAAAAACCTACTGAACTCGCGTACCCAACAAAAATGAACCAACCCTAATGTAGACATGATAAAACCAACGCGGCAGTCCGTTTGGCATCTAAGTACAAACACAGGCATTCAGGCACCGGCAAACTTAAGCAGCTCATCATAATCAGCGAAAAATTCACCAAAACTTTGCGTTCAAAGTTGCTGTATGTTTTTTTTTTTTTTTTCTCTCATGCAACCTTTACTTACATATCATGCATGTGTCAGTACCGGGCAAGTCAATTTAAGCTGCTGTCAGAAGGCCACACTTTATTAAGCATCTAAACAAAGGTAGAACTCTGCCTGCTGTGCCACGTATCTACAACAGCAAGAGCTACAGTGTTGCTGGCTGTGTACCACTACAATGTAAATAAATGATGAACATGCACATGCAGCAACATGAATATTTGCAACATCATTTTGCTGATGTTGCTTGGTTGAATTGAGCACGTAATGTTGTTGCAATAACAACGTTAAATTGCTACTGTCAGATGCAAATTTTTCATTTAGAAAAAAATTAATTTCGAAAATATTTGGTATGTGTTGGATGCAATTTTTTGAGGCAAAAGATGCACAAGTTAACTTTAAAGATGTAACTTTGTATTTCTGCTACAAAATCGAAGCAGAAGCCTGCTTTCTTCAACTTTGCACTTGAGTTGACCGAGTCATCTAAGATCCGCTTGTATAGATAGATTCTACAATATGTAGTTCTTGAGAAATACAAAATGAAACTTATTTAGCACTTCGACATCGAATTCAGCAGCCATTTGCCAAAATATTTCAAGCAAACAAAAATTTCAAAATATTCTCACGAACCACAACGTTAAACAACGATAAATTGTACTCCAATTGTATTTTTGTTCTAAGAAACATGGCCTATAATTTTAAAATACATCATAATCAGGTCGTTTCGTCGAGGTTGATCACCTCATAGCACCATTTTCCAGGTATTTCAAAAAAAAAAAAAAAAAACGGTTATGACTCAAAATTTTAATAAAAAGTCTGAGAGACCACAACGCTAGGTGGCAACGATTTTTATTTGAAAATAAACCTACCACGGGTCTTCTGCTGAATTGGTATTTGGGGAACTTTGGGTACCATAATCTATTTTCCAGTACCTATCCTGTACACAAAAACGAAAACCAAAAAAAAACAGAATGGTTATTTCGCTAGCTTTCCCAGATTTTGAAATATCCGAACCTAAAAATCTAAAACTATACCGTACTTTAGATAAGGGCATCAAAAAATACATCTGAAATTACTATTCTTCTTCGCGTGCGCTACCATACAGTTCTGCCACCGCCCGAACAGTATTTTTTCCAGTGAACCTTAGTGCAGTTTTTCATAGAATTTTTTTGTGGAATATTTTAACCCATTATAACCAAGTTTTTGGATAAAGGGGTCAAAAAGGCCCATAAAATCGGGAAAAATTTCACTAAGGTTCACTGAAAAAAAAAAAAAATACCGTCCGGACGGTGGCAGCCGTTTTTGGATAAAGAGGTCAAAAAGGCCCATAAAATCGGGATATAATGGGTTAATATGGTAAGAAAGATTAACATGAAATCAAGCAAAGAACAGTTTTTTTGAACATCCTAACCCATTACATCCCGTTTTTATGGGTCTTTTTGACTCCCTTATCCAAAAATTTGCTTATAATGCGATAAAATATTCCACAAAAAAATTCTATGAAAAATTTCACTAAGGTCCACTGAAAAAAAAAAAATACCGTCTGGACGGTAGCAGCCCCGTATGGTAGCGCACGCGCACCGACGACTCATGACAAACACAACATTACACAACTTCAAAAATTCATAAGCTAATAACAGTAAAACATGCCACAATTTTGAGGGCTTGAAAATAATTGTAATAAAATTTAGTTTTAAATAAAAATATTTAAAAAAAGGGTTGTCCTCCAAAGGGTGATTATCGACCGAAAATGATTTTTTTTTTTTTTTCAGTGTAACTATTTTTTTTTCAAAAGCTCATACTTTTCTACAAAAATCCTGAAAATTTCATTAAACTCGGTTAAAAGCCGAGGCGCTATAAATTTTCAAATATGTTAGTATCCAAAGGTTGGATCGAACTTCCTATGGCCGCCATCTTGAAAATTTTCGGAATTTCGGAAAATCATTCTACCACAGTAACATGTGTGTCAAATACCTGCTAACTTTTCATCAATTTTTATAGAAATCGGAGATGTCAAGTCGAATCTTGGTCGATAACGCAAAGAAAGACTCGTATCTATATCTTAAGCTTGTGAGGAATATTATTTTTTCATGGGAAACTTAAAGCAATAGTAAACTGGGACAAATTTTGTGCCCCGAATTTTCAATTAAAATTCATAAAAGTCAAAAAAAAAAAAACATCTAAATTGCAATGGAAATCAAACCATAACAAAAAACCATAGCCTCCGGTAAGGAACTTAATAGAAATTTAAAATTAACGTTTATATATAGACAGAGAAGGATCTATTCTCTTCTCTATCGTAATCTCACTGCTTTCTAGTGCCTTAAGGGCATATGCAAATTTCATATGCCAATACCTTTAATTTCTATAAGGCGCATACATCATTCAAAACACTAAAACATCACACCCACCCAACCAGCAATGGGTGATAGTACCTAGGAGTGATAGCACTCCCTTTCAACATACACTTTGCATGACATTAAATTGGTAAAAAAAAACAATGGCGAACAAATTTGCAATGAAAATTTGAAGAAACACAAAAAACGTCAAAAAAGAGAGACCCAAATTTAAAAATGCCTAAAAGCATATTTCAATTAAGACATCACCTTGAATTATTCTCACGGTACCAACAGGGATATATTGCTGAAATGAAAAATAAAAAAAATAGCGCCCCGGTTTTCATCAAATGTGTTGGCAGCATTTTAATTTTAATTTCTCCCACTTTTTACGCCTCTTCCAACAGTTTTCGTTTCTGTTTTGTTCTCTTTTATTCATTTTGTTAAGAGAAAAGAAGAAAAAAAAATTTGCATTTAAATGAAGGACATTGGGCCGGACGCCTTTTTTTTTTTTTTGATTTTGGTGGCGCACGCGAAATTTGCATGTGCCGTTTAAGGGGAATGTTACCTTCCAAAGTTTTAAATGCTGCCAACCAGAAAGAAAAACAGAAAAAGGCGAAAAAAAAATAAAACAAAAAATAAACAAAATGTAAATAAATACAGGCAGAGTCAGTCAGTTCGACAGTCGGCCGGTGCCGGGTCAGTTGTTGTTGAATGAATGTACATTTTGAGTGTTTTATTCAAATTTTGCTTAACCATAAGGGTTACCAAAAATAAATAAATAAAAAAAGCCGAAAAAAAGGATATGCCTCGCTCACACAAGGGTGTAGTTAAGAACTTATAGAGCCCCAGAAATGTGTGCTGTATTAGAGTTGGAGATTTTTTTTCTCTGTAAAGCTGCAATTAGTGGTATTTGTCTTAGAGCACAAATTACATATTGCGGTTAGGTACTTTTTTTTTGTTAAAATTTATGTTACCCCTTTGAAGTTGTAGCCATAAGCAAGGCAAATATTTTTTAAATTGCTTTATTATCCAACATTTTTTATAATTAATATCTAAAGTTTTTTTTGGCTAAACTTTGGTTTTGAAATTAATTTTTAATCTTGTTTTCTTTTAATTAAGGGCAACGTTAAATCAAAATTTGAAAGAAAAGGGTAGATCGAAAAAAAACCTTTGAAATTAATAACGGATTATTGTGGAAAAGTTGTCCTTCAGTTTATTTAATTACCATGCAAGATTGTTTTAAAATTGAAAAATATCTTCTGGAAAAGCCCGGTAAATGAATGCTTTAATTTCAACTCGTCAGTCCTGCTGAAACGATAAGCTTTTACATTTCATGCTGAGAACTTTGCCAATAACACATGCATTATATCAATCCTTAAATGATCACCCTATCTGGGTTTTGATGGTTTTGCTTTAGATCGAGTTTTATAGTACTATGTAAATTGAGTTCAAAACTTATTTTCCAAAGTTGTCACGGATGCAAGATGTTTAGCGTTGAAATATTATGTTTCCAGCTTCATTAAAGTTGTAGATATAGCCTTAAAAAAAGAAAGCATTCATAAAACTGACCCGAAAAAATTGGGATTTGGGCCTCAAAATCACAAAAATACCAAAAATTATACCAATTTTGGTCATGGCTACAAAACCGTTCAGTAATTCCGCAAACAATTGCAAAAAAATTAGAGCTAAGAATAAACTGAACAACTCTTGAGAGCATGCCATAGCATTGAAGTACTTCTTGATGCCGTTTTGTTCCCACACATCTACGAATATCAGTTTTCCTTATTCGAAAATTTACCTCGAATAAAAAAATTTTTTTTTTATTAATTTTTTAAGAATTTTATGATATAGAGGCGCCAAAAAAGATATCAAGGAGAAATCGCATTTCACTGACTTGCTCTAAAGAGTTGTTTAATTTAATCGTGGCTGCAATTTAGATTCAATTGTTTGGCAAAATACCAAATGGTTTGGCAGCTATGACCAAATATGGTATAATTTTTTGGGATTTTGAGCCTCAACACCCAATTTTATTGGGTCAGTTTGTTAAGCATTTCTTAACCCGAGCCTATAGCTACAAATTTGTTCAAAAAAGATAACAAGAACTCAAACGGCTTAAGAGATATAGCTATAGCAACTTTGAAAAAGCAAGTTTGATCCCATATGTTGTGCAGTTCTATAAAATACGCTCTTGTGCCAAACTACATAAACCCTTACTGGAATTTTCTAGTAACATCAAGTACTTTCATGAACAGCACTCAAAAAGTTGTTTAGTTTCGATGACGTCAAAAGCGTTGCAAAACTTTGGTTTCAATCTTTTTCCTTTTGGTCTGCTTACTCGCCGTATTCTATCCGAATCTTTCATAATATACTTGAATTCGTAGTACTTGGATTTGTAGGACTTGGGTTCGTAGCATGATATCAAAGGTTCGGATGAATTAAGGCGAGTACACAGACCAAAAGGAAAAAGATTGAAACCAAAATTTTGCAAAGCCTCTGTTAAGCACGGAGGATGGAGTTCAATGGTCTGTGGCTTTTTCTCTGGTCAAGGAATTGGGTTAATTCACTAGACTAAAGGAATAATGGATTGTTTTATGCACTTTGACATACCAAATGATGTGATGCTGCTTAAATGGAGTCCAGTCCCCAGATTTGAGTCCCATTGAGAATCTCTGGGAGATCGTTAACACGTAAATCTATAAGGAAAATTGCAAAACCAAGAAAAATCTCTTTGAAGCTTTGAAGGATATCATTAATAATATAATGTCCTCTATGCTTTAAAGATGTGCTAATGTAACCCAGTATAAAGAGTTTTCAACTATATATTAATTTTAAAAGTTTTTATTAAATGTTAAGAAGGGGGTGCTTTAGTTTTGTCCGATGAAGTTTCTAAATTTTAATGTTTATTAAATGTTAACTCTTGACTTATAAAACCCTGAATTTTTTAAGTCCTTGTTTGTCAATAATAAACGTATAAATAAATAAAATAAACACACAAACTAACTCAATAAGTCGTTTTCTCAAAAAAATTTGATATAAGAAAAAATTTCTCTAGGGGGTGCTTAGATTTTGGCCGAACCTGTAAATCATTTTCTTGAAGACAAAAATGTATTTTATTGAACAATTTGATTTTATTTTACCTGTTCTAATGGCAAAATATTAAAATAATTTTAACTTTGTCCACATTTATACAAAAATACCTTTCTAATGGTGCATAATTCAAAGTCGTGCTCTATTTCTATTATAGTAAAAAAAGTTGGACAAATTTTTGTCTTGCTTATTAATATATACATTGTACCTACATTACGCAGTTAAAAGAGATCATTTCTTCTGGTTTCCTATTTCCCTACCCAACTTTTTTGGAAAATATACTTAATTTCGAGTATCAACGGAGTATGCATAACAACCGACGACGGACTGCTCAATGCAAGGATAATAAGAAAATTAAAAATACTTGAGATAATTTCATGTGCTTATCCTAGTATAGTACTTATAGCATGCTTCAACTTCATGATGATATAAATAAGAGAGAGAAAAAAACAGCAACAGGAGTAACATACTTGAACGCAAACACTCGACTCGACTACCGTATATCATCTACATATATGACATTTGAAAAGGACACCAAGATGTGAGGAAAAAAGAAAAAATTTAAAATACTCTGAATATGAAAGGATATCAACTTATGTATAGAGTTGACAGCTAGCATCATACACACATATCCCATACAAATGATATGAATTATGGTTTTACTTTAAAAATAAAGGTAGCTTTGCTGGTGGATATGATGGAGGTAGGGAGTTGATTTAAAAGGGCGAAATGAAAAGGAAAAAAAAATACCTCCCCCATTTAAAACGCATGAATTTATTTATGTGCATACACGTACTTCTGTCGCAGCTATAGAGAAACCCAGCGCGAAATATTGCCGAATATCGTAAAATTTTACGAAAAATTTCTTTCTTCTTTTAATAAAAAATTTCAAATAGTGCAGGCAAATTAGGTATTCATTTCTAATTTTGTTGAACATGCACCGATTTTGATCCGACAAAGCTCATTTTGTTTGTAATAAAATTTAAAACAAAACCAACACATTAGTTTTTTCCGGCCTTTCCCCAAAATTTCTTTAGTCCCCCGTGAACCTTCAAAATCGGATAAATTCAATAAAACTGTTCTAAAATGCTTAAAAATGGAAAGTTATGCTATTCACGGGGTTTTCTAGATTGCTGAATCCAAATATGATGTTGGAAAATGAAAAAAAAACAAAATGGCGCCCGGAAAGCTGCGTACATACCCATTTTAAGCACCAAAAATGGGAAAAAATCGTTACAGGGGGTTTTAGCCTAGAAGTCTTGTTACTTTGAATGAATTTATACGGTCGGTATAGGATATTATTTTTTATACTATAAAAAGTAAAGTTTACCAAAAATTTGTTTGTATTTTTGTTTTGTTTATTACTTAAGCAATAACTATAAAAAGTTAATAGGGGAACTGATGCTATTGTGGTATAGCTAATGTTTAGGTGTAATTTGAAAGAGAACCGTTCGATCAATTTCAGCCAAATTTTTTTGTACTAATCATTGAAGTATTGGCTACAGAATATATTTCAATAAAATGTGTGCAATTTCATTAAAAAAAGTTATATAGCAAAATCTGAAAAAAGTCAAAAAAGCTGTTTTCAAAAAGTTGGGAGGTAATGTGGTATATATGGTGGCACAATGTGGTATATATACTGATCAGTACTTGTAAAGTGGGCTGATAATGTGGTACATATAAGTAGGGTAATGTGGTATACTTAACCATACAACCAAATATAAAGTTTGAAAGGTATGGAATAAGTTCATAATAACATTTACTTTGGTTCTCAAACTCTTAGTTTTTATAAAAAAATAAACAGTAATCAAATAATGTTAAGAATAACAAGAAATATTCATATACCACATTAGCGAATCCCGACTATACCACACTGGTCAATTTTTAGAAATTAAAAAATTGTAAAAATAAAATGGGAAACTTTGTGAATTTACACAGTTAAACACTTATTTCGCAATACTTAGCACTTTCCTTTATTGAATATAAATAAAACTTCACCAAAAAGAAACTTTTTCTTAACAAAACTTTTTTGCAAAAAATCCAGAAAAAAAAAATCAACCACACGCGACTTACGTTTCGTTCAACTAAGATCTGAAAAATTTTGTTTGGTGCATGACAGCAACACATCCCTGGTTTTTCATGTTTTCTGATAGGATAAAAGCAGTGACGTTCGCAGGTTCTTTCCCAAATCGGAGATATACGACCATACCACATTGAAAAACTATACCACAATAGCATCAGTTCCCCTACAACTCAAAATTAAAAATATTTGTAACATTTTGCAAACCATTTTTTCTAAACTGATTTGAGGTCGCTGAACACGAAAAACCCAATTATTTTTTTTTCCTTGCGGCCGTTCCCGAGTTATTCGTTAATTTATATTTTCGAGGTTATAGCTTCATATACATCAATATATTTCTATGACGCCAAGTTCGATCAATTTTATTTTTCCACTTTGACAAAGAGTGATTAATGGCGCTTCTAACAAGTATACCAGTGATTATGTTTTGAACAAACTTGACTGAGTTATAGCAAAAAAAAGGTTGAAATTTCACAAATTTTTGAAATTTTTCACATCAACTTCAAATGAAACATTTGGTTTTTGGCATATATTTTTTTAATACTTGTTTTTTAGTAATTTTATAAAATGGCGCATATAATTGCAAACATTTTAAGCCTATGTTGAGCAAAATCGAATGAAATTTCCAAAAGATATTAAGGTTTTAGTGCAATAAGGAAGATGTGAGAATTTTCGAAATGTTCGGCCTGAGTCAACAGATCCAATTTTTCAGCCTCCAGATAGGACACCCTACACTTATTGAACACTTTAAAGATGTTTTAAGTAACTTCTAATCATTCTCTGTAGAAGAACATTCCGAATTGTATCAAAAATCTTAATTTTTGAAAGAAATCGAAATTTCCCTATTGCTTAAAACCCTAATATCTTTTGGAAATTTCATTCGATTTTGCTCGGCATAGGCTTAAAATGTTTGCAATTATATGCGCCATTTAATAAAATTACTAAAAAACAAGTATTAAAAAAAATTATATGCCAAAAACCAAATGTTTTATTTGAAGTTGATGTGAAAAATTTCAAAAATTTGTGAAATTTCAACCTTTTTTTTGCTATAACTCAGTCAAGTTTGTTCAAAACATAATCACTGGTATACTTGTTAGAAGCGCCATTAATCACTCTTTGTCAAAGTGGAAAAATAAAATTGATCGAACTTGGCGTCATAGAAATATATTGATGTATATGAAGCTATAACCTCGAAAATATAAATTAACGAATAACTCGGGAACGGCCGCAAGGAAAAAAAAATAATTGGGTTTTTCGTGTTCAGCGACCTCAAATCAGTTTAGAAAAAATGGTTTGCAAAATGTTACAAATATTTTTAATTTTGAGTAGTATTAACTTTTTAAAGTTATAGCTTAAGTAATAAACAAAACAAAAACACAAAAAAAATTTTGGTAAACTTTACTTTTTATAGTATAAAAAATAATATCCCAAACCGGCCGTATCAATTCATTCAATGTAACAAGACTTCTAGGCTTAAACCCCCTGTAACGATTTTTTCCCATTTTTGGTGCTTAAAATGGGTATGTACGCAGTTTTCCGGGCGCTATTTTGAGTTTTCTCATTTTCCAACATCATATTTGGATTCAACAATCTAGAGGACCACGTGAATAGCATAACTTTCCATTTTTAAGCATTTTAGAACAGTTTTATTGAATTTATCCGATTTTGAAGGTTCACGGGGGACTAAAGAAATTTTGGGGAAAGGCCGGAAAAAACTAATGTATTGGTTTTGTTCTAAATTTTATTACAAACAAAATGAGCTTTGTCGGACCAAAATCGGTGCATGTTCAACAAAATTAGAAATGAATACCTGTTTTTACCTAATTTGCCTGCACTTAAAAAGTTTTATGAAAAATCGAAAATTACTGAAAAAAAAAAAATTTTTCAACAGTGCTGAAAAAATTCTAGCAAATGCAATGTTGTTTTGAAAAGGTCCAAAAAAGTTTAAAATTGCGATAAATGTTTAAAAGTGAAATAGGTGCAAATTTTGAAAACTGTCAACCGGACCAAGGATCAGGTGAAAAAACCTCAATCAATTTATCACAAATATTTCCTTGTGAATTTTTTGATCCACAAAAATAGGATTATTTTGAACGACTTCCGTTTTGAGGAGCATATGAAGCATTTGCATACATGTTAAATGTGAATATTTTCAGAAATTGAATCAGAAATATTTTAACTCCTACTCTGTAGGATTGGTGGAGACAATTTTCTCAATATTTCCATCTTTGGTTTAGTTATTTTGTAAGTTGACCTAAACGGACTACACCTAAAACTAAAATTGATTTACTCAAATTATCAATTCGACTTGCTGCACTTCAACTTGTCTTCGTAGACTATAGCACTGCCTTCGACAGTGTCTCCCGAGAAAACATCTGGATTGCACTGCAACGAAGAGGTATTGCCGCAAAGGCCATAAACTTAGTACGTGCACAATATGAAGGCTTTAAATGCAGTGTGTTACACAACGGGTTGCTATCACCGACATTCACCACTAATTTAGGCGTACGGCAGGGGTGTTTACTATCACCAGCACTCTTCCTTATCGTTCTTGATGATACCCTAGATAAAGCTCTTAATAAGGCCAAAAGGAGTATCCAATAGAACTTTACCGAACATCTGGAAGATCCCGACTATGCTGACTACATCTGCCTCTTATCGTCCAAACATTCAGATATGCAAAGCAAAATTGAAGACCTTGTCTTGGAAACACAAAAAGCCGGCCTAAAAATCAACGTATCCAAGACTAAAAGCATGAAGCTAAACGCAAGCAAAGACATAACGTTTAGAGCTGTCAGTGATGACATCGGAAACGTCGATAACTTCACGTATTTAGGCAGCATTATCTCCATGGATGGTGGAGCAAAAGAGGATATCAACTCAAGGATAGCAAAAGCAAAAGGCGCGTTTACTCAACTGAACAAAATATGGTCTTCATCAGTTACGAGAGTGCGCATTTTTGATTCGAATGTGAAATCGGTTTTGTTATATGGGTGCGAAACGTGGCTTATTACTGAACAACTAACGAACAAGCTGCAAGTATTCGTCAACAAATGCTTAAGGCGTACACTAAAGATTTGGTGGCCTCGCACTATACATATATAGCAAACGAGGTCAAGCTGCGCAAATGGGGATGGATTGGTCACACTCTACGGAAACCACACAGCGAAGTTTACCGCCAGTGGAATCCACAAGGCAGTAGAGGACGTGGTAGACCCATAACCAACTGGAAAAGGTCGTTGGAAAAGCAAATCCAAGAATCGGGAAAGTCGTGGCAAGAGATTAAAGACATCGCAAGGGATCGTAACAAATGGAGACGTTTCAAATTGACCTTATATTCCTCCTAGGAGTTGAAGGAGAATACATACATACAAACATACATCAATTCGACCAAAAATGGTCAAAATGTAATGCAAAGTAGATCATTTGTGTCAAAAATGGTCCAAATGAAATGCATAATTCGTCATTAGTACCAAAAGTGGTTCAATTGTGTATCAATTGTGTCAGTGAAATTATTTATAATGTGAATAAGAGCAAACGATAGTTTATCGGTTTAGTGACTTGCGTTGCGTGAAGAGACCTGTGTTCAAATCCTCCACGCCGTGATTTTCAATTCCAATTTTAAAATTTCTATTAATTTGTACACAATTTGTCTGAAGAGTCTTCGGAGCGGCAAATAAGACATGTGTCCTGCATAGCCGAGGTATAAAATAAATAACAAATTCATCCGCATTGAGGCTCGAACCCGGAACACAATGCTCAAAAATATATAACAAAGTCATAAGCACACCTTTTGACGTTTTTGAGTAAAATTTGTATTTTGAATTAAGTTCTTTAAAATTTTTATATTAAAAAAGGCCTTTTTCTGGCCCGAATGTAATACATAAGGAGACAATTGAACATTTTCTGGTCTCAATGTAATGCATAAGGAGACAATTGAGGAGTGGCCGTACCAAAGGGCCTAAGTACCATTTCGAGGCAAAAGTAGTGTCATTATATGAAACGGGTGACATTTTGTTAGAAGTTAATAAAATTGTTTTCTGTTTTCACTAAAAATTTACCTGATAGTGTGAAATTTATGTCATTATGTTAAAAAGATTATAACAGTCAAACAACTGACTATAAAGCACATAAAAAGTACGACATTACTTTTGCCTCGAAATGGTACCTAGGCCCTTTGGTACGGCCACTCCTCAATTGGTTACGTCCAATGACAAACAATACAAAACGTTAATAGAACTTTATATGTGGTGGAAACAGAATTTGGACTAGTCAGTCGCCCCCATAGAGTAGCTTACAAACTAGTTTTGGAATAGTCTGTGGTCCTGAAGGGTATTTGTTCAAACGATTTGTAGAAGTTCGAGATGCAAAACTTGCCCATATGCTAAAAAACGGGAAAAAAACAAAATTTGCCAGAAATTTCATTTTCAAAAGTTTTACCTACCGGGTTAACAAATTTAAGCAAAGAAAATCGAATACACATAGTAGGTATGAGTGCTTGTATGTATTTGATTGGAGCTTTAAGGAATCGCATGTTGCTTTTCTGCACTGCTGCTGCTGCTACGTACCACAATTACAACAGCACCGCTACCAGTGTACACCGTTGACTTTCACTGTGCTTACAATCTTTAAAGATAACTTACATAAATATATATGAAGCGAAATAGAAGTGAAGGGAGGGAGAAAAAGCATAAAAGAGTATCAATTCTTTTGGTAGTATGGTTATCTTTATAACTCTTACATAACGTAAGATCTTTTCAACTGATATCTTTCTAAATAAATGCAACTGAGTTACATACATACAAACATACTCGTACACTTGTGTATATCTGTAAGAGCTCCACTTAGTGCCTTCGTATATCCTTGCTCTGTGCAGCGTACTCTTTCACTTTACTTACAAAGATTACGTAGCATCCGCCGCTGCCTGTTTGCCTGCGAACAGAAGATGAAGAAAAATGTGGGGTCCTGATGGGTCGTCTTTGCGCGCTCATATATCAAAGTTCTAAATGAAAAGCGACAGAACGGAATGCAATTTATAAATTACAATCATTTTACAAAGGCAGCATATCGTAGCGTAGCGTTCGTTCATCATTCTCTTTTTTTTTTTCTGTGTTTTACGCAAGATGTATTTATTTTCATTTGATTGTATTTTATTCGATTTTATTTTTATTTTAAATCTTTTGCTTTTTTTTCGTTTTATTTCTTATTGCATTTAATATCCATTTAGAATTGCACTTTGTACGAAAATATTTCTGCTTTTATGTTTTATTGATAAAGTTTTATTTATATTTTATGAACTGAATTTTATTATTAATATTTATTTGATATTATTGTTGGTTTTTTTTTTTTTTGTTGTTTTTGTTGCAATAATCGTTTTTAAAAATATGGCTGTAGGGCCGTCGATGTCTTTATGTTGTAATGCATTACTATATTCTTTAACTTTATTATTTCATTATATAAATTAATTAAATAACCACCACTAAACATTTGCATTAGCTGTCACTTTTAATGGAAAACTTATGTTATTCACTTGTACTAAATTTTTTCCGTTTCTTTCAAGTCACTAATTATTCACTAAGTTCCTTTAATCTTAATTTTGTTAGAATACCGTTATTTAAGTATAAATAAGGATAATTTGGAAAATAAATCAATCAAGTTTTGAGCTGATTCGGTTTAGCTTTTCATTTTTACATCAAGCTGATTAAGTTCGGCTGAAGAAATAAAAGCCTTTAAACAATTAACTATTGCAGGCTATTTTTTTTATTAGCGTACCCGTGGCGTTTTTAAGCATCGGTATAACCACTAGGCAGGTCCTAATAATTAAATGAAAGGAAGGTACGCTAATCACTACAATGTATTTGTTTTTTCGAATTTTCATATATTGGAGCCGTTATTTCAATATTACTCATTTAAAAAGTTTTTAATCTACACACCAAAAAATATAAAAGTTTACTTTTCTTAGTTTTGATTCCCTTTAGAATTGATTTTAAACACTTTTGTTATTAGTTTTTTTATTTTTTGTTTGAAATTTATACCAAAAACGTATGAAGTTTATTCCAAAATATATTAAAATTAATACTTTTTTTGGCATTGTTTTATATAAATACTTTTTAGTTTTAAAATCAAACTAAAATTTTTACTGTGTATTGGTAACTTTCGAAAAAGACGTATTCTAAATTTTTCTGGTACTCTGAATTTTTTTATTAATTTTTTTATCAGCTTTCACCTCTCTCAAAAATGTTTGGCCTTTGCAGAATTTTCTATCGCTTCAATAATAATATTATTATTTTCTGGACTTTTCAAAACTATTTCACATAGTTCGACTTTTTCAAACTTTTCCAGAGTATATTGATTTTGTGCAGAAGACGATAATTTTTGTAGCAGAACAAGTGTTGTGTGCTTGCGCACCACGACTAGACGCTAAATTTAGTACCTCGGTACGGAAATATTAGACTCCAACTACTTTGATAAGATCAATCGCACTGCACTACCTTATTTTATAGATAGTCAAAAACATTTTTAATGGAAACTTTGGATGTAGATCATTTAAGTCATGGTGCAATTTACAGCCTTTAAGATAATGATAATAATCTCAGCACTTTTAACTTTTCAAAGATTTTTAAACTTTTCATAATTTTTTGATGTTATTAACATTTGGATCAATATTATTTCATATATCTTTATCTTTAAACTTTATCCACAGTTGTCACTCCAACATTTTTTTGCGACCAAAATTTAATGAAAAACTAGTTAGGTAACACTTTAGCCTGGTCAAAAAATAAATATTCTATACAGCAGTGTTTTGAAAATTTTGCTTATACTGGAGGTGCCGCGCCCTCTTGACTGAATTCACTTAGTTTTTGCTCAGATATTGCACTAACTATTCCAAGTATCTGTGCGAAATGAGGTTTTATTATCTTGAAAAATGTGTACAATACAGTATTTTCAAGTTTTTGCTTGTATGGGAGGTGCCACGCCTTCTTCTCCGAGTTAACCTAGTTTTTTTTTAGAGCACACCCTCTAGTCCAAATCGCCTTATTTTTGCTCGGAGTTTGTATCTACTATTTCTAGTATTTACCTATTATCTCTAGTATTTGCGTTATTGCAAATAATGATCTTATTATCGCATTTTTACTTAATATGTTTTTTGTACGGGCGGTAGGCGTTTCCGTTGAGCGATTTCGCTCATTTTCAATCATTCAAGCTAACTTTTACGGCAAAACCACTGTACCAAATTTCATCGAATGCTCTTGGTTAGTTTTCCGTGAAAAATATTTCTAAATATGTTTTTCTTATGCTAAACTTTTTTCTTAGGCCAAGGCAGTTTTTCGTAACACAAATTAACTTTTTTATGCCAAAATAGTTTTCATTGCATTCTTACGCTTAATAGTTTTCTCAAGTCAAACTTGTTGAAATCAAAGAAAAAATTTCGTTATGTTATCCTAAAAATATGCCTTCAGTTTTCTTAAGTTTGTAGTACTATAATGCTTGCTCTGTCTTCCGAGATATTTAGTAATGCATACATATTTGAGGTCTGGGCTACTTATGTACAGGGTATGCTGACATTAAAAAAATTCTTGGGTAAAGATGGAGCTTCCGAGAAGTTTTGTAGTTTGGCCACACGGCTTTTGTTTGAACTAAGTACTTAAGCGTACATTTACGACATAAAGGATTTATGATTTTTTTTGAGTGATTCTACTTATCCAACGCATGCACTCAACATAATCAAATAAGGCCCTTTCTGTTTCTTACAAAGGAACCTTATTTACAAAAACCTAAAATTATTTCTTTCAGGTATTTTTATGCTTCATTAATTTTATGTTCAAAACGGACCCTACTTATTTGGGGCAACATATAATTAGCTCTTAATAATACAAATGTATGCATGTTTGTGTGTGCTTTCACAAACACACACACACACGAACATTATGTGGAAAATCGTAAATTCAACGACTGTCAAAATGCCAATCCTTTCGTCTAATTTACAACCGCAAAAGTAGACATAAAACTGACAAAACAAAAGCATGAAAAATAAATAAATAAATGGGAAAACATCACTAAAACTATATAATACACTTAGAGAAAACAAAATGGAAGGAATACGCCCAAAAATCTAAATCAAAGCGCTTTTAGAGTTATATACCAAATTTGTAGATTACATGCGTGTTTAAAATAACAAATGTGGCGTAAAAAGGACACGCATGCCTGTAATTATGCAGATGTATATATAGAAATACACAGTAGGAAATTTTGCTTGGACTAACTGTCAAACAACTAACATTTTTACATTTTTTAAATGCTATGAAACAATTTTTACCATTTTGGTACAAGAGACTCTGAAGAAAAGTTTCACTCATGCCGCTTTTTGACTGTTCCTAAAAATATGAAGTAATATTGTCTAATATTTCTCACAACTATGTTGAATTCCTACAAGGTTAGCAGACATGTGCGTAAGTAAATATACATTTGTGTATGTAATTGTATTGATTTGCGGTCAACAGACACACAATCACACATATGCATGCGCATAAAACTAACTAATTGCTTACTAATGATGTCGGCAAGGCCAACTTTAGTTATTTTTTATGTTCCCCCAACTCTGCCATTATTGTATTTTTTTCTGGTTCTTTAGTTAATTTAAAGGTAGCACAAAAGTTGAAATAAATAGAATACAACTGAGTAAATTAGTAAAAAGCTATTTGCAGTAACGTAGTTAACATTTGCTCTAAGGGGCAATTCAGTAAACATTTTTATAAAAGGTATGGGAGCAGAAATAGCCCATATTTTGCGCCCATGACTATATCACTGCTTACATTAAAAAAAGTGGAGGCGTCACCGAATGATTACATATGTTAGTTTTGGTAGTATTTACCGATTGTGGGTAATGTTGCGGCACCTTTTTTTATTTTTATATTTATATTCAACAAAGGAAGAAAGCATACAATTAGCGTAGCAGGATTAAAAAAAGAAAACAGAAGGATTCAAAAATACATACGTCATTCATGTAAATTACATGTTGGATCAAATTTCAAAACGGAAATAGAACTTAAATGGTGTCGAACGTGACCGTCAAACATATTCAAAGTAAAAAAAAAAAAAAAAAAACCAAATAAAACGGATTTTTATTTTGACAATAGGTTGGTGCTGAGGTTGGTTTTGTAGAATTTTTCGCTTCAAGATGATTGCAAAAAATTCAGGCGTTCGGACGGGACTAAAACGGAAGTGGTTTTTGTGGCCAATAATTCAAACGGCGATTTCAGAGAAACGTGATCCAATATTTCAATGTGACTAATTTTTGACTGTTGGGCATTGCTGTCTCTTATTGCATTTTACACAAAAATTATTTATACTTTTTTTTTTAAATTCTATTGTTATCGCAGACGCACTGGACGTGTCGCATTTGACATTTTTTCCACTATACAAATTATAAATTGAAAATCTTTCAAATAGCCAGGGTTTTCCGGTGTACGTAGCTTTACCTTATCATACATATATCTCATTAGCTATTAATTTTTTTAGAGGCATGGCATCGCCCTTTTTCCCAATACACATTATTTGTCTTGGTGTTTTTTACATATCTTAACGTACATAGACGTTAAATAGTTTCAGAGATATGATGATTTAACTTTTTGACTCACAGCTCATGTTCAGACCATAAGCACAAAGTTAAGTTTTTGGTATTTGGTAAAAAGTACTAAATTTACTACTATTTGGTATAGAGTACCTACTAAATTTACTACTATTCGGTATATAGTAATAATTTTGCTCCTATTTGTTAAGAAATAATAAATTAACTACTATTTAGTACTAAAATACTATAAGCGTTGCGCTAGCTCCATTTTTGACCTTCCAAAATACATTAATTATATAAAAAAAATTACCTTTTTTGAACATTTCAAAATATGAAATTAATTTAAACTTCTTCACAAAACTAATAAAAACTTTTACTTTTCTTACTCTTGATTCCCTTTCATATTGATTTTAAACTTTTTCGGTAGGTATTAAATTCCGATTTTTTCCACAAAAGTTTAAAATTTATTCCAGAAAAATATGATATTTATTCCAAAATAGTTTAAAACTAATACTTTTTTTGAAATTGTTCTATATAAAAAATTTTTGTTTTTAAAATAAAACTAAAATTTTTACTGTGGTCATCTCCCTAAACGAGAGGAAAAAGCCTCTAAGGGATAGTAATAGGGTGTAGATTAATATATACACATATGAATAAAATTATTAAATGATTGAATTATTTATATTTATAAAATTGTGTCTATTCAATATTGAAATCAAAATTTATATGAATGATATAAAAATTATTTGAATAAAATTAAAAATAAGAACAAAGGTTCAAATTATAAAAACACTGTGCAAAGTGAATTAAACAATGTAGCAAACCCTACATAGGGGATAAGTATGTTCGGAGAATGTATTGCAGGTGAAGAAATAACGAAAAATTTCTGACATTGGACATCTGGAATTTTGCGGCGTCAATTTCATTAAAACGTAATTTTTGCTGAGAAGCTCCTCCAAGTGATGAACATAGAGGGTAGGCATGTTCAGAGAAAATGTTAGAGGAAAACAAAATGCGCGTTGGTCTCACATTCTACCCAACCAAAAAGTCGACTTTATGAAAATATAATATTTGCAGAGAAGCATTCCTAAGGAGTGAAAAGAGAGTAAATGTATTCGAGCAAAATGTTTATTAAGAAAAATAGTAATACAAGCCCGGCCCGGAGTCAATTTCATAAATTTAATACCTATAAACGTTGTTTTTTCAGGGGTTAATTTAGCATATGTTTAGAGAAAATATTAAGGGGAAAAATATTGATGGCTGGTCTTCAATGTCACTTATGGGACTAATTGTCGATCATCACATTTTCTTGAACTTTAATTCTACTCTAGTTTATAGCTCACTCATAATTTAGTCAAACCTCACAAAATGAAAGATTGTAGCGTTTCCAAATCCAATTGGGTCAATCTTTGTGTAATCGATTAAGATTTGGGTTGACGTCTCCGATTTTTTGAAAATAGGTGAAAAGTAAGTATTTGACATACATATGACTGTGGTAAAATGATTTTCCGGAATTCCGAAAAAATCCAAGATGGCGGCCATATTAAGTTCGATGCAACTTTTGGATACCCACATATTTGAAAATTCATAGCTTCTCGGCTTTTTATCCGATTTTGATGAAATTTTCAGGGTTAGTATAAAAAACTGTGAACTTTTAAAAAAAGTTACACTTAAAAAATTTTTTATATAGTTTTTTCCTTTTTAAAGCCAATTTTTATTTGAAAGCAAATTTTATTATTATTAACCCTCAAAATCGTGGTATCTTTTACAGTTATCAAATTATAAGTTTTTGAAGTTGTTCAATGTTGTGTTTATCATGAGTCGATGGTGCACGTGCGCTATCAAAAAGGGCAACCCGTTATAACTAAAATTTTGGAAATAGGGGTCAATGTACTCTTTGAAGCGGGATATAATGGGATAAGACATTGAAAAAAATTTTTCCTTGCTTGATTTCACATTAATTTATAAGGAATCTTAACTCATAATATCACTTTTATGGGGTCCTTTTGACCTCTTTTTTCCAAAAACTTGGTTAAAATTGGGATTAAAATATTTTCAAAAATAAAATATGTAAATATTGACGCATCAGTGAGACTTTTCACTATTTTTATTTTTGATACTGGAACTCTTTCTTACGAGCACTTCATAAACATTTACTTAACTATACTCGTACCTACGAGCATACCATTAATATAATAATTATAATGATTATAATTATAATAATTATATAATTATATACCAAAACTTGTTAGTTATAAAAATTTATCATTAAAAATTTGGTTTCAGTTTACTAAAAACATTTCTCTTTTATTTTTATTGCAGGTAAGTCCAAACAATTTGGTCTTTGTAAACTCTAAATTTGTAAGTACAAAATTAAAAGTACCATATTCTATATAAAAACTTAAGCCCTAGTTATCATACAAATAATTTCGAGATATAAATAACGTTATTGATACAATTCTGCATTGGTGATGTGGACAATTAGGCAATTACATCACTCTATTTGGCAAACAATGCTTTAATGCTGTCCTTATTGACTTTCCCTTTAATAATGCTACAATGCACTTTTACGCCTTAAAGTGCGCTATTTTAATTTTTGAAGCTGAAAAACAAGTCACACAATTTTCCGCGCAGAGCGCACTATATGGATATTGGTATATGTGTGTGTGTTAACAACTGTGAATGCTTATAAAATGTTCAGCATATTTTCTGCCATTTTGCACACCATTTTGTTTTGTTTGCCATTTTGTTATTGCCAACTGAACGGCTGAGCAATTTTATGCGCTGTCAAATTATTTACATTAAGCAAATGCTTTTTTTGGGGTACCCCTACATACAACGTCCATATTCTGTGTCTATCCACTGATGTTGTTGACGATGGAGCAGCAGCAGCAGCAAAAGCAACTTGTTTGTAATTCAATTATGTTAATGATTGGACAACATTTGCCGTATTTACAATTAATGCATAATGAATAAGCAGTTTTTAAGCTAACAACACACATACGGACAAACGCACACCGACACAGAAAACACCCACACAAAAATTACAAGCGCGTATTTTTGGGGCATTGTAGTACTGCGTTTATTTTCTCCAAAAAATTACAAAATTTCGCTCTGTAAAATAGCATTTAAATTAACTAAAAATTGCAGCCAGCAACAGTGGTGGCGCAGTGTTAAGCGCCAAATAAACTGCGCGACATAACCGCAAAATAACACACTCGTACACTCATGATGCAGCGATTACAAACGGGCAGCAGCACATTAGTACAGTGAGTAGCGGTAGTGTGCTCAGTGTTGCCAACGTAAAGAAAATCGCAAAAAAAGAACGCTTTTTTCTGATTAAAATTTAATTGAAAATACTTTTCATTGTTTTTTCTTTCTTTTTTTTATACAAAGGTTGCTATTTATCCAACCGGATTTGCAAATTTTACATGTTTCATGGATTCCTCAGCAATAGTGCGTTGGTCAGCCATTTTAACTTTTGGCGTTAAAGCCCCATCTTAGACCATTGTACGTCATCAATTCCTTTGCTTGCAGTCGAATTTAGAGACAATTATTCGAAATTGGTTGTTGAAAGATTTACACTAATATTTAAAACTTTTTCACATCATATTGATTTTTTCTAAATCAATTTAAACTTTCCCATATTAAATTAAACTTTTTGCATATAAAGGCCATTTAAACAATTTTGATTCATACATTTGTTAAAAACCCTGTAGTACCAAAAGCTATTAAATTGTGTATCGATTGTGTCAGAGAAATTATAAAGTTACTGTTTGGAAGTTCGTCGACAATGCGGATGAGCAAACGATACTGTGCCGGTCTAATGACTTGCGGTGCGTGGAGAGACCTGGGTTCAAATCCTCCTCGGTGATTTTCAATCCCAATTTTTCAGTTTCCATTAATTTGTACAAAATTTGTTTTAAGGGTCTTCGGAGCGGAAATGAAACATGTGTCCATGTGCAGGGAACTAAATTTTTCTTATATCATATTGTTCTTTTTCCAAATCAAATTGCCCTTTTACAGATCTAATTAAATTAAAAAAAAAAATAAACTTAAAATTATCATTAATTCTCTGAATTTACTGCAGATTTCTTTATGAAACTTGTTTGATTAATATGGTTACCACATTTCACACATGTTCCTTTGTATTTTCTGAGGGATTAATTTGAATGAAGAGGAGGCGTTTATCTGTTTAAAAAAGGTTTAACTTTTAGTTTAAGAGATATTGCCTTGGCTTGAACTAAGATTAAATAATTTGAGAAAAGTTTAATTTAGTTTGGAAAAAGTTAAATTTGATTTGAAAAAAGTTTATTTTGATTTGCAAAGGAGTCAATTTAAATAAAGTGGATTTACATTAAGTTTGAAAAAGGTTTATTTTAATATACAGGAGGTTAATTTATTTATTGGTTTGTATAAAGAAAATGTTATTTTGGATAAAGGTTAATTTAATATAATTTTGAAAAAATTTAAGTTGATTTGAAAAAGATTATTTAGATTGCAAAAGGGTAAATTTGAATGAAAAATAAGTTAGCCTGATTTGAAAAAGGTTTAACTTTGAGTTGATAAGATATTGCTTTGTCTTGTATAATGGTTTAATTTATTTTAAAAAAGTTAATTTAATTTGGAAAAATTTTAATTTGATTTAGAAAAGGTTTATTTGCAGCTGCAAAGGGGTTAATATGAATTAAAATGAGGTGTGTTAGAATTCGAAAGGGTTATTTTGAATAAAGAAGAGGTTAATTTGATTTTAAAAAGGTTTAACTTGGAGTTGAAATGATGTTGCCTCGTTTGAATAAAGAAAATTTTATTTTCGAATGAGATAAATTTAATTTGGAAAAAGCATTTGTATCATAAAATATTGCAGAGCGTATAGTTTGAGTAAAATACATAGCTCATTTTTTATTCTATGTAACATATCACTTGGTGCTTCAATATTTTGGGTCTTCTACTGCATCTGTCCCTCTGCACGTTCCATTTAAGTATTGATCAGCCAATTTTTCTAGTGTTTTTCCTTATTGTTTGACCAACAGTTGGTCACTAAAAAGTCACCGTTTTAAGATAATTCTCTCAGTAGGGGCGCTACTTATGCAAATGTTTCTCAGTGGTTAAGTCAAGAATACAGAAATGAAGTCACGTCAGACGTTTTAATATTTCCTCAAACATAGTTCGGAAAGTCAGTGTTTGAACTTTATCTGAACAGATCGTACGGAAGCCAGCTATTATGCGTGAAATTATCTTTCAGATCACTTTAGTTCGAATTCGTGAATTCTTGTAATTTGTATGAAGCTTGAATTAACATTGTTTTGAATTCTTAATCAGTAAAGCCTCGAGTCGTTCACCAGAAAGTCTATTTTGATGCTAATGGTGATAAAAAGAAGAAATTAGTAGCTGTACCATTCTTTTAATGCTTTGTCTGGAATATCAAAATAATCAGTATAATATCATCAAGTGGTGAACGCAAACTAGAAATACACAGTAAAAAGTTTAGTTTAATTTTAAAACCAAAAAGAACAAAAGAACAATGCCTTAACTATTTTGGAATAAATTTTATACTTTTTTGGAATAAATTTTAAACTTAAGGGAATCAACAGTAAGAAAGGGAACTTTCATTTTTTACTGTGTAGACATTACGTTTCTAAAGATATGTTTATCAGATTGTTGTGGTATTTTATGTTCGAACTTAATGTATATCAGGATTCTGTTTGCTGATGAAATGAAGATATTAACAAGATTCAGAAATCAGAATTGTGCCATTTCTGAGTTAGATTAGAGCGGAGTTTTTATTGATTTTCCCCAAAAATGCTTTAGTGCGGAATAATGAGCCAGTGCCTCTTCATCAAAAGTCTTTGAACTGCGAAGTTTTTATAATGCTGCCTTAAGTTTTTCAACTTCAGAGATAATTTTGTCGAATTAATGCTTTGAACTTTTCATCTATTCTGCGTGGTTTTATCAGTGATCTAAACAACAAAATTACTTACTTAAGTAATGTTAAATGTGAATGTACCAATGTTTTTTCAAAGGGCGTCAAATGTTACTATCTGTTGACATTCTATTGTAGTAAGATAAAGAACAAGCAGACTTGGACTTAAATACAACCTAACATCATCAGTTTGACATCTTCAAAGAAACTTTATTTAAAAACAAGGCCAATTCTCATTACTAGAATCGCCCAATGGTCAAACTTCGACACCAAATGTATTAAATAATTTTGTTTCTTTTTGAACACTAAGTACTTTAAAATGAAAAATTTCATTTATCACCCCTGTTTTTCACTTTGTGGTTTATTCTCTTTTCAGCTCTACGTGATCGCGTTTTTTGTTGTTGTTAGTATTGAAAAATTTGTTTTTAAATTTGGTAGGCTTAAGGGCAACATTTTAAAATAATTTTAGCTGTGTGCGTATCTACATACAAATATCTTTCTAATAATATATAATTCAAAAACGTACTCCATTTCTAACATAGTAAAATAGGAGGACAAATTTTGGTCTTGCGTATTGACATAATAATGACATTATTTTTGCTCTTTCTTGTATTTATTTTTCTTTGCAATTACGTATACGTTAATAGCAACCACAGTAATTACTGTGTGTGTTAATGCAACAACAAACGCAACAACAAATGAGCTTTAAGCAAAGCTCAATTCTATCCATATAAAATCAACCAGTTTTTTGTTGTTGTAAATTAAGTGGTCGATGAACTGCATCCATGTTGTTGATGATTTGCTACTCTTGTTGTTTTATTGTCGCCAACAACGTTAGTTACTTGTTAGCACTCTTTTTTTTCTCATTTGCTGTATTGATACATATTTATATGTGCTGGTATGTTATTGTGTATAGTTGTGTGTGTACTATGCACATAAATCACATGTTCATGTATGCGAATGCACACACAAATCAGAGAAGCACACAATGTTGCCAGTCGACAAATTGTATGAAAAACCCCCAAATGTATGTGCACTTAAGGGTACCCCATAATGTGTCGCCTTTTGCTGTTGCTGTTCCTGTGGCTGCTGTGTTGTTACACTTTGCTTCATTTGACTGATTGATTGATGGTACGGTTTGTGTTGCAAATGCAATATACAACGTTAATTTAATTGCAAAATTTCGTTTATTTGACTTTTGAGTTGTTTTTTTTTAAAACAAAATGCAATTTTTTCTCTATAAAATTGTTTATATTTTGCAATGTTTGTTTGAAGTTCACATTTGATTGGAATGAATTGCTATAGCATCTCTGCATATTCGCTTTTACTGATGGGTTATTCTTGAACATGTGATCTAAAACACCGTCCCTGAGTAAATGCAACGTAAGGATATGAATTAACTATATATTTAGCATTGTAGTCTCTCAGACCATTTCTAAATTTTTGTGCTGAAATTTCTTACATTTCACTTCATATATTTTGGCAAATATTGCCATGATTTTACCCTTATCATAGCAATTAGTCCACTGTGATATATTTTAAGCATTTTATTCCTTAAAAATGACAAAAGACCACAAAATACGACGAATCGCCATTTTTACTATCGCTAAACGAAGTTTTAATGCTTAAATTATACTTTTAATATTTAATTTAAGATAATTTTGTGAAATAAATCACCTCATTGATGTAGACAATTTTTTGGTCATATCCAGAGCTCAGACTAATCGTCTATTGATAAGGTCGTCAAAAACATTGCTAAAAAGGAAGCAAGACGTTCACGGGTTTTTATTACTGAAATCGGTCAATTGGTCAATTAAGATGAAAAACCACTGAGTGCTATTAAATAAGAGGGTGGAAATGCACGCTTTACAGTTTTTTCAAAAATTTTGAAACAAAAAAGAAAAAAAAAACAAAAAAAAAAAACAAAAAGAAAGCAAAAAAAAAACGGGTTCTTGCGTTTTTTTACTCTTTTGCCTGTAACTTTTTTAAGGTCAGAAATAAGTAAAGACATAAAATAAGAAGATAAAATTTTCTTTAAAATGACTGACTAAAAAATTTCTTAGGTCAAAAACTGACCGAAGTATGGCCACTGGAACATGGAAATTTTCGTTGCGGTTTTTCTGAGCTATCTTCGAAAAAAAAATTTATATTGAATTGGTGCATCTTTTTAGACTATCTCCGCTCAGTTTTTCTTTTTATAACTGTAAGTTTTTTAACTATTGAGTACAAAGAGAACTGCACAAAAAAATGGAACTCAGTTCATCTTCAGCCAGTTTTGATATTTCGATAGTGAGTTTCATAGCAAGTGTCTGTCATTCTCCCTCTACGTTTTTTTCTTTTTACTAAATATATTCTTTTATCTTTAGATAATTATAATTAAATCAATAAACAATACGAGTGACTATTCACCAGTTTCAACTTTTTAAAAATAGTTACTATTTTTATTGTGATATTACAGTTTTTGCAACGTTTTATCATTCTCCTTTATAGTAATTCTCCCGTCAAATTTACTCCAGGAGAATGTTTATCTTACGAGACATTGATGCTTATTAGGTTATTCGTTAGACTTGCTGAAGTTTCCTTTTTTTGATTAGAGGCTCTGTATAAGTCCCGCAACGCTCCAGCATAAATTTTTAGGGTTGCCACCTGGTTACTTTCGTAAATCTTATTTAATTATAACTCTTTTAAACTAAATACAAATTTTTGGTTTCAGAAACGCTCAGGTAAACTCTTTTAAAACTGAGCAAAGCTGTGAGTGCTGCCACCCATTTTTTTTTTTTTTTTGTTGGTTTTTATTTAAAAAAAATTTATTAAAAAATGCTTTCGAAAATCTTATTTAATTATTACTCTTTTCAACTAAACTAGTATTTTTGGTTTCAGAAACGCTCAGGTAAACTTTTTAAAACTGAGCAAAATTTTAAGTGTTGCCACCCGGTTTTTTTTTGTTAGTTTTTATTTAAAAAACTTTTTAAAAATAGTAACAATTTTTATTGTGATTTTACAGTTTTTGCAACTTTTTATCATTCTCCTTTATAGTAATTCTCCCGTCAAATTTACTCCAGGAGAATGTTTATCTTACGAGACATTGTTGCTTATTAGGTTATTCATTAGACTTGTTGAAGTTTCCTTTTTTTGATTAGAGGCTCTGTATAAGCCCCGCGACGCTCCAGCATAAATTTTTAGGGTTGCCACCTGGTTACTTTCGTAAATCTTATTTAATTATAACTCTTTTAAACTAAATACAAATTTTTGGTTTCAGAAACGCTCAGGTAAACTCTTTTAAAACTGAGCAAAGCTGTCAGTGCTGCCACCCGGTTTTTTTTGTTAGTTTTTATTTAAAAAATATTTAAAAAAATTTATTAAAAAATACTTTCGAAAATCTTATTTAATTATTACTCTTTTTAACTAAACTAGTATTTTTGGTTTCAGAAACGCTCAGGTAAACTTTTTAAAACTGAGCAAAATTTTGAGTGTTGCCACCCGGTTTTTTTTTTTTGTTAGTTTTTATTTAAAAAATATTTAAAAAAATTTATTCAAAAATAAAAACTGAAATTAAGTCTTAAAATTACTTAAATGAGCTTTCCAAAAATTCAACTTAAACTTCAACACAAGTTAGAATTTGCGTATTAAAAAATTTTCGGCTTCACACTTTAAATTTCCAAGTTTTTTGTATGAAATAAGGCTGTGAATTCATTAGGGTTTATTTTTGTTTATAACAAGAAGAACACAGGAACTAAAAAAACGCATACTTAATGTACCTAAAAGCATAATATTTATGCCTAAAATATTAAATTCAATTGTGAAGACGCACTAAATTATTAAAACAAAAGATAGAAGCTGCCATAACTTTTCTCTGATATGCCAAGTATGATGTCCCTAGAGTATGAGAATGAACGAAAAAAAATTGTAGGCATAATTTTTCATAAAACCTCTCCCAACTCACTAAATACATACGAGTATATATTTTACGAATTACTTAACCTAATCAAATCTCACATGCAATTTATCACAAACAAAAGACGTATCCAGACAAAGTGAAAGCACTGAAGAAGTGAACCTACGTCGCACTGCCTGCCTCGTCGTCGTACTGAACAGGCTGATTAAAAATTAACACCCTTCAAGTAAAATCAAGATTTTCTGCTGCTGTCGAGTAGAGCCAAAGCACACATATACACAAAACATTCAAGTTTGCCACTTTGCCAAGTCAAGTTTAACCCATACACTCACAGAAAATTTCGGACCGATATGGGCTAAAATTTAATATTAAGCACACTTAACACCTCATAAAACAAGCATCAATCTTCGAAATTCAACATGCATGAAATTTCCGTTTTCGGCTGCTGCTGCTGCTGCTACTGCGCCTAAAAGGCAGCAACGTATATTTTTGATTTATTTTCAAAACAAACAAATACTGTATGCGAAAAAGTAAGAAAAAAAAAGTGTACAAAAAATCATGTCCCAAAACAATTTTCTTTCATTTAAGTGAGTGCCAGTGGAACAACCCCCGGAGTACAGTGTGGCCACACGTCTCCCCTCGCACTCTTTCCGTGCAATTAGATTTTGTTATTGTTTTTATATTTTTATGAAAAGTTGACGCAAAAGGGTTGTTGTTGCTACCTAACAACTTCTGAACTTGAAATTTATTTTTTTTTTTTTTTAAATTTTAATATCGCAAAAATTGCTGTCACCCCCTTGGCACACACACACAAATGAAACGCACATGACACGTGCGTGCGTGAGTTGATATGAATGGAGCGACTTTTTTCTAACTTGCGCCTTACAAAGGGTCACAACTAAATTAAAAACAGTCAGAAAAGGGTTATGTGTTTGATACTAAAAGCAGAAATGCCAAAAACAGTGTTGTAAAGCGTTGTAATTAAAATGTAAATTTTTGTAGCTCAATTTTTAATTTTTTTCTTTTTTAATTTTCTGTGATTTTTTGTAGCCAAGGGGTTATTCAGTTTATTTTCCATTTATATGTTAAATGTAAAAAATTAATTCTGGTTCGAAAGATATTTCAAAATTCTGTTTGCAATGCGTAAAGTGTTGCTCCAGTTTTGTGCCTTATGATATAGGGGTTGTTTTTTTTTTTTTTTCTACTACATTGCTACATACTACCTTTTTTATTTACTTGCTTCTCTGTTTTTTGTATCGGTGGATGACGTTTATGTCAAAAACTAGTTATATCATAGACAACTAGATTAGTGCAGTCGTACTGGACTTTGTTTTGTGTGTTTTATAGTCAAAGGGGGTGCGCGTTATATAATTTGAATTTGAATTGTTCTACTGCCTAAAGGGTTATGTTTTGATAAAGCCATTGGTGTAATAAAAAAAGAATTGAGTCATATCCTACATGCGCTTTCGCTATAAAAGTTTTTATTTTGGAAAAGAAGAATAAATTAAATTTAACGTTCCTTCAGAAAAATACGAGTTGATATGCATGGAAAATTCTATGGCAGATAATATAAAAATCACCCCTAAAAAGACATGTTCTGCTTCCTGATAGAAAATAGCAGAGAGGACTAATTTTTAGAACCAGACTATTAAGTTAAGTCAGTCCTAATCTACACATTAATACGCAAGACAAAAATTTGTGCTACCTTTTTTACTATGTTAGAAATGGAGCATAACTTTAAACTATACACCATTGGAAAGGTATTTGCGTGTAAATGTGCACAAAGCTAAAATTATTTTAATATTTTGCCATTAAGCCAGGTAAAATTATATACAAATTTTTCAATATTAACAACAGCAAAATATGCGGTCACACAGAGCTGAAAAGAGGATACTCCACAAAGAAAAAAACAAAAAGTTGACTGACAATAACTCTTTTTTTTATAGATGGAACTACTTTAACACTTTTGAATTAAACACTTTAAATGTTTGACATAACAGAAAATTTTTGGAATGATCGCACCAGGGTTCGAACCTAGGACCTTCCGACAGGTAGATCTCTACACCACTGACGTATCTTATAAGCAGCTACATATACAAATACACAATTTGTTATTTAAATGCTTCATTGTGTATTTAATTTCAATTTAATTAAACAAAAGTAAATAAATTTGAAAAAAGGAAAATAGAGAAGTGAACTACAAAAAATTTAAAATAAAAAACAAATAAAAAAATAAAAAAAAAAAAAAAACAACACGCACTAGAATTTGAACCCACGTCCATGAAAGCCAAATATTTTTACGATTTGTCGCAGGCGATCAAAAGATTTGTGTGCAACAATTTGCGAAATGGTTCGCCGAACTTACGGAAATATTTTCGATGACTTATTTTTTGTTTGTGAAATATCTTACCTAGTGTTAGCTGCAAATATTAATCACTTGGGACAAAAGATAAATGTTTGCTTGAAGAAATAAGCGTCAGTTTTAAATATTCTATTCCGCAAATACTTTCTAAACAATCTTTTTTCTGAGTGCAGTCTCTGAGAAACCAAAGAACAATTTTAGTTTTCTATACAACAAGATATGATCTACACTATCAAATGCTTTCGAGAAATCTAATAGACACAACAAAGTTAAATAATCTTTATCAAAGGCTTATCTCATATCATCAGTTACATTTAAATTTGCACTCTAGCAACTGTATTCTGGGCAAAAACCAGACTGAAACGGAAAAATTAGGTTATGCCTATTTACACATTGAAGATTGAGATTTGATCAGCGATCAATCACTCACATACTTTAGAAAGTGATGAAAGGATACTATACGGTCCAAGAATCTCCAGGTTCACTCGCATTTGAAGATTTCGCTACTGGAGTAATTGTAGGCACTTTCCACAACTTAGGAAAGCAAGAACTGGTGGACTCAATACAAAGGCCACCACCAATTTAATAAACTTAAGTGATACACCATAGTAGGGTTTGAAAATTTGAAAGTGTTTGAAAAAAGTTTGAAAAAAGTTTGAAAAAGTTTGAAAAAATTCGAAAAAGTTTGAAAAAGTTTGAAAAAATTTAAAAAAGTTTGAAAAAGTTTGAAAAAATTTAAAAAAAGTTTGAGAAAGTTTGTAAATTCATATACGAGCCAGCAAGCATGATGCTAATACGTAATAATATGAGACATCGCTTTCGGTAACAATAAATTTTTTAAAATACCGCCATAATCTACTAAAAAAACCCCCTAAAACCCCATTAGCATATAAAACACCAACAACAAAAAACTACTGATAAAACAACAACAAAAATAAAAACAAAAGAAACAACAACAACAAAAATGACCTATTAAAAATATTTCAAAAAAATTAAACTATGAAAAAAAAATCTGTCTCTACCAAGATATATGAGAAAGGTAAGCCTATGGGGGAACCTTCTGCCAAAATATACTAGGAAGGGGCTCCAACAGGGGCAACTCTGCCAAGATGTACTAGGAAGGGGCAATTCTGCCAGGGGCTTCTGCCACGATGTACTAGGATGCCAGGAGAATCTGCCGGCGTGTGCCAGAACCCACGACATAAGACATAAGATTTAATTCAGTGGTCGGCAGGCCATAGCACAATTGTGCACCCAAAAATCTACCTAGCTCTCTCTATTCTTTTCTTTCTTCTATCTAACTTCCTTCAAACATAAATTCTTACTCATTAATTTGCCGAACACTGATTTAATTTTATAAATGCTTCGAGAAACATCGTACTCACTCACTGCAACAAATTCAAAGTTATTAAACAGAAAGTTAGGTGGCATTAGCTCTGTTAGATTTGAAATGGTATGGACCTGATTTGTAATAAAAAATTATTTAGCATGTTGCAAGTGAGATTATTGTTTCTGCCGATTTCTGTTTCCTTTAGATTGCACCAGCGTTGTTTTGTTGTTAAAGATGAATTTAGTTTAGATTTATAAAAATTTTTCTTGGATGTTCTCATTGTATTTTTCCAACGATTTCATGGCAGTCATTAATCATATTTGCACTGATGCTGTGGCAGGATATGTGCAAAGCTCAGAGTTTACAACATGTATTTCTAAAAGCAAAAACATTATTTCTTTGTTATTTTTTGGTTTTGTAGCTTTATCGTTTCAGCGAAAAATTTTTCATATTATTTATTTTCTAATATTTATTTTTTTTTTTTTGATTTCTTGTGAATTTTCCTATTGTTTTAGCAGTTTTTATTACAACATTTATTTTAATATTTGTTTTATTTTTTTGTTTTGTGCGCTCATGTTGTTAACTTTATTTTTACACATAAAACTATCAGCGTGGCATATGTTTTGTTTTAGCTTTTAAATTTTTTTTTCTTTTTTCTATTCATTTGTTCTATTTTCGCCTTAGCCATTTCGTTCGAAATTCCATAGCATTTATGCGTAGCATCTCCTGCTGGGGAGTGGATGCCGCTGCTGCTGCATGCTTGACCATTGTTGCATTTAGTGTTTTGTTTTTGTTTTGTTTGGTTTTTTTTTTCTTATCACCCACATTTTTATCATCCCTTTTTTGCTGCTTTTTTCGCCACCAAAGCTCTCTGGGCATATGGCACACGTTAAATTTCGCAAAACAATGAAAAGTCCTTACACAAAAGCCATAAAACGTTCTTTTAATTGCATTTTCGTTATGCGATTTTATGAAGTTCGAGTTCGACGACTGTAGCCTTGTTGTATTGTTATAGAAATGATGGTACAGTGGTATGAAAAGATTTAGAATCAAACAGGGTTAAGAAAAATTAAGAATGAAAACTCTTCAAATGCAACTTTGAAAACAAATGTCTCACAAAAAAAAAATTGTACATAGAACTTTCAAATGTAAAAATAAATAAAAAAATCTTCAAAATTTAAAAAAAAAAATAATTAAAATAAAAGTTTTTTAGAAAAGAATTCTTTTACTTTGATTTTTTAAAGTTTTTTAAAATATAATTTTAATTTTTACGAGTATAATTAGTCAAAAAGATTTAAGATTTCCAAGAAAAAACTTTTGGGGCACTTTGGTTTTTGTTTCAAAAAGTATTTTTAAACTTTCGTCTATAGATTTAAATAATTTAAAATCGAACTTGACTTAAAAAAAAAACTTTTTGAAAATGTTTGAAGGTTTGGTATTATATAATATATTTATTTAAAGTCCATAATTTTCTTTTGATCTGTAAGGACTTTGATGACCTTGTCATTTAGTGAAACATTTTCGATTTCGTCATTTTGTACCACTATACCTACCAGAACCTCTCTACAATTGTATAGGTTTAGTAACAATGACTGCATATAATGGTGATAAAACTTTTACAATAATTTTTTATTTTTTTTTTGTTTTATATTTTTATTACAGGGTGCTTTCTCAATGCAATGAACACTTAAAATTTTTGTGTATTATTTTTTTTATTCTTTCTCTGTCTCTTTTCGCTATAGAAATTTCTCTTTCTATTGTGTTTTGAAATTGTGTTTTGTTTTTGTAATTACAAATACAATAAATGTAGTTTTAGATGAGAAGTTAGTTGGTGCTGAAAGTTTCACCATTTATGATTTCAAATCTAAACAATGGTGTGAGCACTTTCAACAGTTTTTGTATTTGGAACATTTTTATTAGTGAAAACTTTTAACAATTACTTGTATTTTTCAGTGTAAAAGTTATATCTTTATAATAGTGAATTTTTTACAACTTTCAAGTGCATAATGTCATAAATTCGCTAAAAATATGAATATTCGCATTGAATTGTTCTAACAAAAAAAAACAATTTCTGTGGCAAATATTGCACCAACCGTTACGACTAATGAGAAATGCACTTGTAGTTTCTCTAATTAATTAGTGAAAGGTATTGAAAGTTGACAAGGCTTTGTCGGTCTTTTTCAAACCTCTGAATTTGTTTTTTTTTACTCTTGTATTAATTTTGTATTATTTTAATACTTTTTACTTTCTAAAGATTATACATTATTTTTAACATTTGTTAACACTTCGAACTTTTTAACATACCCCGACTCAGTTTTCTATGTTTTTCTTACATTTAGATAAGTAATCTTCAATCTTCTTATACTTTTCGAGATTACTAATATTTTTCTGATTTTTAGCATTTCTAAAATTCAGTCTTTTACCAGTTGCCTAATATTTTTGGCCTTATTAAACTTTTCCCACATTTTCAATATTCCTTAATCCATTCAGTATTTTTCAGACCAGCATGTGCTTTCAATTTTTGCAATTTTTTTCGACTTTTTTAAATTTCTTTGATATTTTAAAAATTTTTTCGATATTTCCACCATTATTTTCCGGCTTTGTAATTTTTTTTTTTGTTCGGTCTTAATCATCTATATTTTTCGCCTTTTTTAGAATTTTTTGGATTTTTCATTATACCCATATCATAAAGTTAATTTTATTTCAGAGTTTTAGGGCCTCTGATGAGATCTCTTTTTCCTCCTTCTCATGTAACAGACAGTAAGTCAAATCACTAAAATGCATCATCCCGATGCTTTACGATGGTTTCGTTCTTCGTAGATCTTTTACTAGATTACTTTTAGTCAATATAAAGCAGAATCCATTAAAAAACTTGGCGACAAACTTCGTTGAGTAGCTTCTGGAAAACGTGACCTCTCTACCCTCATTTGTGTGGCTGTGGGCATTTGATATGGTGTTCGGGCGGATATCAGACCTAGTGATCTAAAGCGTGCCATGTGCTGATTAGCACGTCAGTCCTCTCTTACGTCCAGACCTCGTCAGAAATATTTTGTTTTATTATTTCTTTGCAATATATTTAAATGTACATCAATATGTGCATGGTATCAATAATATCAATTATAGCAATATTATCAATATATCAATACATTAGTATATCAATATATCAATGTATCAAAATACCAATATATAAATATATCAATAAAACAATATACCAATATATAAATATATCAATGCATCAATGTGTCAATGTATCAATGTATCAAATATCAATTAATCAATTTATCAATTTTACAATTTAACAATATACCAATATATTTATCAATATATCCATGTATTAATGTATCAATATATCAATATATCAATATATCAATATATCAATACATAAATATATCAATAGATCAATATATCAATATATCTATACATCAATATATCAATATATCAATACACCAATATATCAATAGATCAATGTATTAATGTATCAATATATCAATTTATCAATTGATCAATTTAACAATATACCAATATATCAATATATCAATGTATTAATGTATCAATATATCAATATATCAATATATCAATATATCAATATATCAATATATCAATACATCAATATATCAATAGATCAATGTATTAATGTATCAATATATCAATATATCAATACATCAATATATCAACATATCAATATATCAATGCATCAATATATCATAACATCAGTATATGCATAAATGACTATATCAATGTGTCGATATATCAATATATTGATACATCAATATATCAATGCATCAATGTATAAATATATCAATCATTAAATTTATCAATAAATCAATACTTCAATTTATCAATACATCATTATAAATGTATATATTTTCTAATTATATCTCTGTGATATACCAAATATGCCAGGGATTAAAGGTCGCCTATTACAGGTTGTTTGGGGGAATATTCCCTCAATGTAGTTTTTTATATTTGTAGAGAAATGAATCGGTCATTTTTACAAAAAGGATATGTGACAAATTGAGGAAAAACCCTTATAAGTTTGGCAATTCTTATTTTGATGCAATTTTAAAGATGGCAGATAACTCTCATTGATATTAAGCCATAAACTGCATACTTAGAAAAAAGATAGACCAACCAGCGTCACAATAGCAAAAACAAGTTTCAATCGAGCGACACATATCTTTTAAAAATGACAGATTTAATTGTGTTTTGATTTTTCAGTTTTATATTTTCGTGGCACCACAAATTTTTTTTTTTTTGTTTAACATAATTTCAAATTAAATGTACTTCTGCTACAAGGGTGGTTAATTTATCCATTACTAAGTATAATGTGGATATTATTTCAAATGCAAATGCCACCGCAATATTCATACATACAAATAGTACATAAATACAAGAACAATCTTATGTGTACATAAACACTATCATTAGTTTTAATAATGAAACGCTTAGCTGCACGCGTATGTGTATTATACCATATCAGCAGGAAGCCAAAGCGGAAGTGAATATGTTAGTATGCGCGCATGTGAGTGTAATGAACGGCGACGCCGCTACGTCAGACCTTACAGTCCACTGGGAAAACTGTCAGAAGGTAACCACGCATTGCAAGATGATAAAGTTTTGATAATAAATAATGATAAGCAGCGTAATAGTCAGCGCTAAATAATGTACTTAGATACCTACAAATGGATTAATTATGTGCGATTTTGACTTTAACGGGCCAAATGTGAATGGCACGTGATAATTAATTTTGTACAAAAACAGTCTCCCCATGCACCAAGCAATATCAAAACCCAAACATAATTTAATGTCCCAAAAATTTGAATTTAAATAGCTACACAATTCTTTTGAGTTGCCCGTAATCTGCTGTGATTTTATTTATAATTTTATGTTGTGCTGTGCAAATTTTTTATTAAAATGAAATGCAAAAATGTTTCCAAGATAAAACAAAGGGAAATGGTTTTCACAAGCCATTACATTAAAAACATTTTTACCAAATAAATTTTTAATTTTTTACCCCAACCAAGTTTTAACTTAAGACAGCACGAAAAAAAAAATGCTGTCCTTTTAATCTTTGCACAAGAAAAAAAAAGAAAAAAACACTAACATACAGACAGAAAAGCACGTAGTAACACCACCACAAGCATGATAAACTTTAGCAGCGACTTTTATATAGCGTCTTGGAAAAAAAAGTACTTTTTTTCTTGTTGTGCCGTGGCAAAAATGCATTTTGTGCCCCATTAAATAATAATAAGCATTCACGGCGTATGTATATGTATAGGGTACAATGTATACGTAGTATTCTGTTAAAAAGCAAAGATCCTTACAACAATATTAAGAACAGCAACAACAACAACAACAAATACACGAAACGCATAAAAATCATGGTTATTTCTGTTTATCTCTCGCACACGAATCCCCATTGTGATTTTTAACATAAACGATGTAACGGTATAATGTATACACATACATATTCAAGTGTAAAATTGAAGTGCCTTGTAGGAAATTCCAGAAAACTATTTTTTTAAATGACATAATCCCGGTGCCGCTGCATACCGTTAATATACATGTAATACCAAATTTCATTCATTTATGTAAAATTCAGAAATATGACACCGATGTTAAATGTATATATTCTACTTTTATCTGTCCGCGTCAAGTAGTTTCAGAGATATGATGTATTAGATTTTGAGAAGAACAACGCACAACGTTCCAATGATCATTACACATGCTGCCGCAGGGAAAACTTTTTTCTTCGGCTTTAGTTTTTTTGAGTTAGTCCTTATTCTCATATGGTATGATTTATTACTTTGAATTGACTGTAGTTCTCAAGATATCCTTGGTCAAAAGTGCAAAAATTACTATTTTGAAACATATATGAAGTTATATAAAACATTTAGTAAACATTGTAATTTAATGTTTGCTTATGGCATCCCCGATAGAGATAATCTTCCTCACTAGATCTTTTCGACTTCTCCAATTCGATTCCTTCTTTCCGAGTTATCATCCATTCAAGTCAAGATATCTGCCATAAACTCCATTCAAATGAAAAAATAAAATTTGTATGAACTTGAGATTCCTGAGCTTCGATAGATGACACTCGTAATTCAGAAAGCAGTGATCCAATTGAGAAAGTATAAAGGTAAAGTTTATTGAGAAAGATTGTGGTTTTTGACAGAAATGAGATTTTTGTGAAATATTTGAAAAAATTTTAAAACAGCAATTTTTGACCATTAAAGTACTTAAAGATATTTTGAGTTTAGAGTGAATTATCAAATCTGGTGATATTTATGAGTTCAAAAGATAAAACCCACTCAAAACTTACTCCAAAACTCCACGCAGCAAAGTTATTATTACTCTGTGTTATTTGTGCCACTGCTTTTAACATATTTATCGAATCTCAATGGTTTTACTCAAACAGAGGAAAAAATATGATGTACTAATATTGTTGGAGACGTGTCATCGCCCACTTTTAACATAATTCGGACCACTAAAAAATAATAGTTTATTTTTCTTACTTTAATTCCCTTTTGCATTGTTTTTAAACTTTTTTGGTGTTAAAATCCGATCTTTGTCCAAAAAAGTTTGAAATTTATTCCAAAAAAGTATAAAATTTATTCCAAAATAGTTTAAAATTTATTCCAAAATAGTTTAAAATTATTATTTTTTTTTGCCATTGTTCAATGTAAATTATTTTTGCTTTTATAGTTAAACTAAGATTTTTACTGTGTATATACCAAATTTAAACCAACTTCGTCGAATAGTTTCAGGCATATGACGAAATAGCTTTTAGGAAAGATGTGGGAAATACGGATACCATTATTTTCATAGAAACTAACTGATTGATGGTAACATACTATGAACATTTCATCAAAATCAGTTGGATAGTTTTCAAGTTAATGAAAGACACATCTTGCAGTCAGTTTAATATGTGCTTATATATAACTGAACTAATTATATTATATTTTCTTATTTACCATTGCTTGATTATCTTAAGTCATTGAAATAATTCAAAAAAAAAATAGGCGGAAAAAAGATTTTCTAAAAATATTCATAAAAATTAATAACTAAAAATATTTAAACCCTGCGTGATTATTGTTCGTCATTTCGACTACCATTGCTCTTTGTTTTGCTCAATATCTTTTACTTTCCCATTTAATTATTCTCTGGTTTCACATCCTAAAAGCTGTATTAGTTGAATGCTTGTTGTGACAAGTGTGCAAGGCCAGATATTTGGTATTCGAGGACTTTTAGGTACCATAATCTATTTTCATAAAACCGTTTATGATGTTGTTTTGCAGAAATACCAATTTTACTGAAACTTTCCACATTAAACGAAAAAACCCAAAAAACCAAAACCAACAAACAAAAGCAAGAATTTTATTTTCAGGTGTTTTTTTTTCGATTTTGTACCAAATAGCAAAAAAAAGTACTAAGTGACCAAAAAGCACCAAAATTATTTGATATATTTGTGGTCGAATTTTGACCATTGGGCGATTCTACTTTTATTAAATATATTTGATTTTATTGGAATTGGAATTTCATAAAATTTTTATTTGATTACAGCTGAAGTTATTGCATTTTCCTTCTAAAAAGCATTCGCCCCTAATAGTCTGATTTTTTTTTCTAACTCATACCCCCTCTTTCTCCCTAAGGGATATCTATCAAGGAATATGACACTAAACTTTTTCTGTTTTTTATATCCGAAGTATTTAAAAACTGGACAACTGAATGTTCTCGACTATCTTGTCTTGCCTAATTTTTTTCGATTTTAAAACACGCCTCCTCCCCGCCTGCGTATTCCTTTTATCAAAAGCCATCAAAATCAAATTAAAATTATAGGACTCAGTCTGTACATATATTTCCCACTGGGTATGAATAAGTAACTTTAGTGTATATACGCAATGAGTCGCAGCTACTTAGTGGCATTTGTAGCCCCCGGCTACATAAATAAATAACGAAGTCGTCCTTCGTTTTATGTTACATTTATATGTAAAAAGGACTAAAAGCAGGCCAACGCAGCAGTGGTTCATTCTTTCGAATTTTCATTTTTTTTTTTAACAAAATGAAGAAGAAGGCACACGCGAAAAAGAAACATATACAGTAGAAGAAGAAAAAGAAATAAAAATAAAAACACAATAACAAAAAGCAGAGTCAAAGAAGGAACACTGACGAGGCACATGCATGCGACTGTTATGTTGTGTTAAAAGTGCTTAAATGCAGACATTATCTAACGTGGTTGCCCACACCCGCTGTGTGTGTGTATGGTAGTAGTGTAGAATGGTGAGAGAGTGTGAACGGGGAAGGGGTGACATTATGCTAGTGGTGAATGTAACAACACACTGCACATATGATTATGCGGTTCGCAGCACTTTTTTTGTAGAGATATTTCGCCTTTGCCCAATTTTTCTTTTCTCTTATCAAATCAGTTAAGTCTTGTCAGGTGCTTTAGTTTTATATTAAGTCCTGCAGGATATGCAAGAAGCCTAAGTTGACAAGTTGCAAAAATTAATGTAGTTTTGTAGAGTAAGCGCATTATATAGAGATTTTTCAATACTAGCATGTGGAACTTGTAATGTATATGGAAAAGACAACACACATTGCATGACTATTGATTTCGCTTTAGTTATCAAAGGAAATGCTCTTTGTAAGGACAAATATCAACATTTTTCACTTTAAATCATGTTTTTTTACTTTTGTTTGTAATTTCAAACTTAGTTGAAAAGAAATCAAAAAGAATTTCTCTCTCGTTAAGTGTAAGGTTTACTTGAAAAATCAAAGGCAAAGATTAAATGAAATGTATAAAATGCAAAGAAGCAGCAAATAAATTAAAGCATTAGAAAGAAATATAAAACCAGCATAAAAAGAAAAAGAAGAGAGGCGGGGAAATTTGTTGATAACTCTGTTACGATAAAATTTCAAAGCGTTTAAGTACAGAATGTGAAATGTGTGTCTCTTTATTTGTACATACATTTGCACACATTTATTTGTGTTTGTCTTACAATTTCATTAATATATGTTGCATACTTTTTGGCAATAAAATTTTTATTTATTTTTATCTTAGTTTGTTATTTTCTTTGATCTCTGATTTCTTGTTTTGTAAATTCTATTGCAAAAATATTTGCTTTGCAATTTTATGAATGAATTAATATTAAATTGGATAAATATCGTCGCCCAAATTCTCGTTTGTCGCATACGCTACTTCGTTGAAAAAGCAAAAGCAAATAACTTGTGCTTGCATCAATACAAAATATGTGCTTTTGCCTTTTTGGCGAATCAGCGTATGGTGTAAAAGAGAACGAAGGCGACGATGTGTACAAACATTTCTTCAAATTCAAGTCACTTTAGGGAACTGTGAGTTAGACTGAAAGAGTCCGTATACTGTCTTTCTAATGATGAAAATATCTATTCTGTAAATTTATCTTTTTTGAATCTGTAATGATAACACGTGTCTGCAAATGATATTTTTTGTAGAATAACATATCATATTTTTGTTTAAGTGTCATTTACCTTGTTGTGTAGCATAACCTCAAATATAACTAGTAAGGGTGTAACTTTTGGACTGGCCAAAAAACAAATACCCTGCACTGCAATATTTTGAAAATTTTGCTTGTATGGGAGGTGCCACGCCCTCGTGTCCGAGTTCCTCTAGTTCTAGTTTAGAGCGTGCACTTATAGTTTTCAATATTTGAGTGAAATTTATTTGGATTATCTCTAAAACGCTTTCAGTATAGCATTTTGAAGCTTTTGCTTATATGGGAGGTGCCACGCCCCCTTGTCTGATTTCACTCGATTTTTGTAGAGAGCTTTCGTTTATAATTTTGAGTGTCTAAGTCAAATTTGGTTCGATTATCTCAAAAAACGCTTTCAGTATAGCGTTTTGAATTTTTTGCTTATATCCAAATTTGTCCAGTTTTTTCTCAGAGCTTGCGCTTTTGATTCGTAGTATTTATGTGCATTAAAAACTACTCCTAAAGTTGAATTTTGATTATCCTTTTTGTATGGGGGGTAGGCGTGTCCGTTAAGCGATTTTGCTCATTTTCAATCTCACGAACTATCTTTGACGGCGGAGGTAGTGTAGCGAATTTCATTGAATTATCTTGCTTAGTTTTCCCAAAAACTGTATTTCCACACACAGCCGTTACCCAGCCAGCCACCCAGTCACCCAGCCAGTCAGCCACCCAGCCAGCCACCCAGCGAGCCACCCAGCCAGCCAGCCAGCCAGCTAGCCAGACAGACGGACATGGCTATATGGACTCAGGAGATGACGTTGATCAAGAATATATTCACTTTTCTTTATCTGCCACGCCTCCTTCTCTGCGTTACAAACGGAAGGACAAAGTGAATATACCCTAGGTGTAGGGTATAAAAATCAAAGATTGTAACATTAACATTTTTGTTAAATTATCACCCAGTGGTGAAAATTCAACCACAAATAAATTAACCCTTTCAGGACCGTAAGGGTTTGGGAGCTTATGCAACCATGTTAGCAATTTATAATGGTCTATTGGGCGTCCAGAAAACATATTTTAAAATAAAAATTAAAAAAATTTTAACGGTTTTTCTGGAATTTTCTGGGACATATGTGTCCCTATGGTCGTTAAGGGAGACTTTTTCCCCATACATCTTTATATGGGGAAAATATGCCCTTATTTCAAAGGGTGATAACTCGGAAAGTTAGGGTCCAATTGAAAAAATTTATAGGAATGGTTTGATAAGTAAGATTAGGGCTATTTGATGCCATCAAAAGATTTGAAATAAACCATCACCTGGAACTACAGCGCAAGATTAAAAACAGCGCTTTATCAGCTTCAAGCACGGATATCTCGAAATTCTGAAGTATATGAGGAATTGTGGCCTCAGATTTGAATTTATTGTCAAAAAGTACGTTACAGTACATATGTCTACTAACAGGTTCATAAAATTTTTTTATTTTGATTGCCTGTGAAATTGGTAAAATTGTAGTACAAAAGTGAGTTGAAAAGCCTCCCTTTGCGACCATAGGGACACCGGTGTCCCATTTTGAATTTTATGATTTATCAATATACTAAACTTAAATAATGGTTCAATTAATGTATAAAACAACAACTTATTTACATATTAACAATTATTTCAAACTATAATATGATTTAAAACAATTTAACACCTATAAATTCTGCTGTAAATTATAGCAATAGTTCACTACACAAACTGTCACATTGGAATGATCATACAAAAATAACGGTGCTTCTGATAGTGTTGCCAGATTTAATTGGAATGAAGGAAGCGTTTAGGAACTGATAAATGTCAAAATTACATATATCGGTTTCTTACTTTTTTAAATATAATTTATTTTTGTCTTGGGACACATATGTCCCTATGGTCCTGAAAGGTTAAATAATTTTAATATTTTTTGGAACTTTAGAAAGTACATTTTTTTGCACAATATTTGGTACAAAGTAAAAAAACTTACTTATGGCAAGAAAAAAAAAAAACTATGAGCTGCTTTGCTCTTAAATTTAAAGTTTAATATTTTAACTATTTAAAATAGATACTTAACAAGAATTTCTATACGAATAGCTTAAAAAAGAAATAATTTTGAATATTTTACTATGAAATTATAACATAAAGTGTTAAAAACTCATTCTCCATCCTGTCTCTAACCACATCCTAGTGCACTTAATTTGCCCTTTTTGCGTATAACATTATTTTGTAAAAAATAAAACGTGCACGACATTGTTCGTTTATATATTTCAGCTACTGTTTTTCTGTGTTTTCTGTTTATATAGAATTGACATACATACTATGTACAAATTGGTCTTTTAATTAAGACTACCTCCGCTCAGTTTTTCTTATTCAAACTGTAAATTTTTAAATATTGTGTAAAAAGATAACTGATTGTGAAGAGAAAGAGGGGAGATTTAGTGTATTTTGAGCTTTCGTTTTACGATAGTGAGTGTTCGTATGTTTTTTTTTAAAAAAAGTTCAAAAGTTAAAAATATTGTAAAGAACGCAAGTGTGCATCATTCTCCGCGTAAGCTTCATTTAAATTACTAAGCATTTATCTTTACATAATTAAATCAATTAATTATAAAAGGGGCTAGCCAACAGTTTCAACCTTTAAAGAAAAAAATGCTATTTTCCTTGTGATATTACTGTTTTTGTAACATTTCGTCACTCTCCGTCGTTTTTTTGATACATTTCAGCATTTTCCATTTTTTTTTTTTTTGCTAGTTTTGCTTTAACCAAATTTTGGTTCGATGAGTTTTTAACGATTTAAACTATTATTTTTAGTGTGTCATTATAATGGCGAACGTAAAAAAAGAAGATTAAAAATAAGTTTTCGAAAGCAACCATCTGGCAACCCTTAAAAATTGTTCTAAAGTTTCTTTGAGCGCTGTGAGACTAAAATTTTATTTTAATTTTTTAAATATGTATACCACAACCGCTTAATGGTCAAAATTCGACCACAAATGTACTTAATAATTTTGATACCTTTTGGACAGTCTTAGTACTTTTTATGCTATTTGGTGCAAAATAGAAAAGTTCATTTATCATCCCTATTATAATGACAATTTTAAAACGAAAAGAAAACAAAAACGGTGAGGTCAGTCATTTTTTTGTCTTTCTCTTTGTGCTGTATGCTATTTTCAGCTCTATGTGACAGCGTATTTTGTCGTTGTTAATACTGAAAAATTTGCATATAATTTTACATGGTTTTATGGCAATTTATTAAAATAATTTTACCTTTGTGCACATTAACACACAAATACCTTTCTAATGGCGTATAATTCAAAGTCGTGCTCCATTTCTAACAAAGTAAAAAAGGTAGGACAAGTTTTTGTCTTGCGTATTAATATATAGATTCGTGAATAATTTCCTCTTTTTATATGATGAAATCTAATATTTGTTCAAATTCTACGACAAAACTCTTCAACTGCTCTTTAAAGAAAAAACTGAATTTACACAATTCAAAATTTCACTCGATTTTTCCACTTGAACGGAGCTCCATAGACTGACGCGACACACATATGTGCTGCATTCAATAATACTGACATTCTCCACCTTTTTTTTTCTCTGTTTCAAAAAGTTGACGATGGATCCTTTTGCTGTTTTTGTATTTTTCCTGTTTGGAACGTGATATCAACGGTGATGTCAGTCATCTCAGCGTTGCTGTTGGTGTGCGCTTTAATTATTTAGACTAAAGCAAAATTGTTGAATGCTTTTTCATGTTGCCTATTCCATTCCACACTATGTAGATACAACGTCCTTATAGACTTTTACGCTTAGACTCATTTGTCAGCTGGTGCTGCAGAGCACCATGACGCTATTCTGTGGAAATCAATTAAAATACGTGCTTTGATTACGTAACTAATTGAGCTTAAAGTTCAAGCATTTGCAGCAATTGATGAGTGTGCAAATAATTAAGCATTTGTGTGTGTATTTGTGCTTATTCTACTCACATATGGCTGCCGAGCTGATAACTCTGATGCAATGTTGTGTGAAAAAATACTAAAAGCTGATTTCAAGCCTAAACCTTAAATTAAAATCAAAAATTTTATTATTCAACAACAGCATTCTCACTGAACAACGCTGCTGCAACTTAAGCTCTCATTTTTATCTCATTTTCTCATTAATTAAAACAGAAAGCTACTGAGTTTTGTATAAAACCCATAGACTTAAAGTTAACAGGATTTGTCAATACCGAAAAAAAAAATTACGAAAATAACCAAGTTTATTGAAAAGGGAAAGAAATCTTTCAATTGACATTGACAAAAGGATTTTCAATTAAAGTTGACTTAGGATAAGAGTTTAAAATTGAGTACGAAAATAATAAGACACACACATACAAAAAACCCCCAGCGACAATGAAGGCGCGCATATACATAAAAAGGTTCTACTACCTTTCCTTATCAACTGTCAATATAATGACAGGCGTGTGCTCTTTTGCGCATCTCATCTCTCTATCAAGTTCTAAAAAACTTTTTTTGTTGTGTGCAAAATTCAAGAGTCTACATTGTAAGAACCCAAAAAAAAAAAATTATAAACGTATTTTTTTTGTAAAATTCATGTGAATACCTACAACAAAAAACATTAAATAATGTCTAAACATGGTCCCCTTAGTTAAAAAAAACAACAACAGCGACGATAACAACAACAGCAAAAAAAGAAAATGAAAATTATAAAGTCCTTCCCCTGGTTGAATTGAACTGGCACTAAACAACTTGACAGTTGTGCCATATTGACTGTCATGTTGACAGCTGGTGTAAAGCCAAAGTTAAGTCACAAAAAATGAACAAAGAAAGAAAAAAACAGCATTTCCAATACACTGATGTAAAAGTATACACAAACAGTATGTAATGCCACCTATATTTTTTGTATAAAAACACGCACGTGTGTACCTACGTATTTTGTGTCATTTTGAAAACTTTACACAACTACACACAGACACACGCATATGGGGAGTTGTAAAAAAAACACTGCTTGACGATAGACCTAATCAAAGTCCAGCAAATTTACAACTTTGTTTTTTATTCTTGATTTTAATAGGCAATTATGAGGGTTTGAAACCTCCTTATTACGAATAGGAACTTGACTTTTTTTTAACACGTCCGGATTATGAATATCCATGCAACAATGATATTGGATAACCATAAAGTTCATTATTAAGTCTTAGCTTTGAAACTCTCCAATTTCATGCTTATTTTCTGAATTATCATTTATTGAGGTACTGGCATCTGATGTCCATACAAATTTAATTTAGTCCTTTGTATGTAGTTAAAAGACCTCTACATCTCTACTCGGAAAGTAATAATTCATTTGGAAAGTGAACCTAGAAAATCAGGTTTATGATTATCCGTTCAAAATTGCCGCGTTACAGCGATTTATAGACTTTAAATCAAGATTATTTCAGAGTTCTGACATGCCAAAAAAACTGAGTAAGTACGTAGGTTGCCTTTCCTATTTCGGGATTTGGCAACACTAATGTCAATAGCTAAAATCTGGCAACACCATAAAAAAGTTTGACATTTTCTAGCATAAACGTACTCACAACGTTTTGACGTACGACAATCATTTGTGTTGCTTACAGTGTTTGGCAAAAAAATGGAATTAACTCGTGAACATTTTCGTGCGATAATTTATCACAACTTTCGACGTGGATTAACTCAACAACAGTGCATCGATGAACCTAATTCAATTTTTGGCGATGAAGCTCCATCAAGGACAAGTGTTTATCGATGGTATGGTGAATTCAACCGAGGTCGTAGTTCACTCCAAGACGAATTTCGTTAAGGTCGTCCAAAATCAGTTGTTGTTCCGGAAACTATTGATGCTGTGCGCCCACTGATATGGCAAGATCGTCATGTGACCTATCGTGAGATTGAGACAACCTTAGGCATTAGTGGGACCAGCATACATTCAATATTGCATTAACACCTGGCCGTACAAGAGGTTTGTTCTCGTTGGAAACCCCATAATTTAGCCATATTTTAAATTACACAGGTTTACAAAATAAAAAAATGTCATGGCGTTTTGACAAGACTATGTGTTTCCTAGGGACTTTGGCTTCCTGAATACAAATCCGGGGTCCGTTTCAAATATTTCAAGGTCATATGGATGTCAAAATGGTCATGTGTCGTTTAGTGATAAATTCGCTACAATTCTGAAACTAATTTTATATCATTGAGTTCTTTGTTATAAAAAATAATGTGATCGGGCCTAGTTTCGGAGATATAGCCATCGAAAGATCCGGATATATCTTCTATGAAAACCGCTATAAGTTGGGAACCACTGGATGGATTTGGAAAATATTGGTGTCATATGAAAGGTATTTTGTTGTTGTTGCTGTTGGTGTTGTTGACGTATTTGTTGTTGTAATTGAAAAATTTCAACAAATTTCAAAAAGCTCATATCTCCAAAACTATGAATCCAATTGAAAATATTTTTAGAGGTTGTCAATTTATCTTTCATATGACAAAATTTTTTTCAAATCCATCCAGGGATTCCCGACCTATAGCGGTTTTCATAGAAAATATATAGGGATCTTCCGATGGCCACATCTCCGAAACTAGGTCCGAGATACCTTTTTTGATCACGTATTCTTTTTAAGGACAAAGAACTCAATGATAAAAAATTAGTTTCAGAGTTTTGCGAATTTATCACCAAACGACGCATGAGCCCCATTTTGACCTCCATATGACCTTGAAATCTTTTTTTTCAGACGTTCTGGAAAAAAACGGACCCCGGATTCGGATTCAAGACGTCAAAGTCCCTAGGAAACACATAGTCTGGTCAAAACGCCATGACATTTTTTTTTTTGTAAACCTGTGTTATCAATGGAAAAATTGATTTTCTTAACTCACTGTAAACAAAACAAATAGCACTTGTACATCAAAACGTTGTGAGTACGTTTATGCTAAAAAATGTCAAGCTTTATTATGGTGTTGCCAGATTTTAGCTATTGACATTAGTGTTGTCCAATCCGGAAATATAAAAGGCACCCTCGTAACTAGTATAACGTTTGGCCTGGCCGAACACTAAATACCCTACACTGTAGTGTTTTTTGAAAATTTTGCCTTGGGCGGTGACTTGTCTTAATTCATATAGCTTTTGCTCAGATCTTGCACTTGCAATGAAATTTGATTGGATTATCTCAAAAAACGCTTTTTGTACAGAATTTTTAAACTTTTTCTTATATGGTAGGTGCCACGCCCACTTGTCCGAGCTCGACCAGTTTTGCTCAGAGCTTGTGCTTACCGCCCTTAGTATTTATGTGTAGTTTGGTTGCATTATCGTGAAAACTGCTCCAAAAATTGCATTTTCTTTTTCTTTTTGGTTGGGCGGTAAGCGTGTCCGTTGACCGATTTCGCTCATTTTCAAAAATTCGAACAAACTTTGACGAAGGAGTCAGTGCACTAAAATTCATTTAATTATCTTGCTCTCAAAAAATATTAAAACGATTTCAACGGATAGACAGACATCCAGACAGACAGACATACTGACATGTCTAAATCGACTGAGTAGGTGACGCTAACCAAGAATAAATATACTTTTCCATACCTGCCACACCTACTTCTCTGCGTTACAAATGAAAGCACAAAGTGAATATACCCAGTGTGCCAGACGGTTCAAATCTTCGCTTTTTTATCCGTTACGGATCCGTTACTGATCCGTTGGCGGGAGAGATTCCTAAAAAAAAAGCGAATCGTTTTTTTTTTTTGGAATTTCTCCCGCAAACGGATCAGTAACGGATCCGTAACGGGTAAAAAAGCGAAGATATGAACCGTCTGGCACACTGGGTAATCTTACCCTGGGTGAAGGGTATTAAAAAAAATGCCGTAGTCGGAGTCTTACAAAGAAGTTTTTTAACCTTTAATTGGCTATACAAATTCGATAAAGAACTTAGCGTCTGGCGTCACTGATACAAACTAAACTCATTGAAAACCAGAAAGATGAGGGATTTGATTGGCCAAAGCCTGAATAAATTATATAATTGAAGTAGCTTACAAGGCCGATTCAGCAAAGAAATATTTAGCGACCTGCTCATGCCGGAACTGCATCTTTATAAATATAATTTGCCAACCTAATCCGTAATGAGGAAAATTGTCTTCACTATGGCCAGCTAGAAACTGGAGCCTTTTATTCCGAAACAATAAATAAACTTTTGGTCTAAGTGATCGTGTATTGGCTATACAACGGTTGACCTTTATCAAATATAACAATATGGTTTTGATAACAACGATCTCACCTCATGTGGGTATACTGTATTATTGGCTTTACTTATCATGGCATTCACTTGATATCCAGTGAGCATCTCACAGACCTCGAGTGGCCAAATATCATAAATCTCATTGCCATTAAGCACTTTGACATGTAAGCATTTTGAAACCAATGATTAGATCTTTATCTTTCTGTGTCCATTCTCTTCTTGAAGCAAAGAGCATTTTCGAAACTAGACAATGAAAAATTGTGATTAGCTCGGAAGGGCCTTTAGATCCTTCCATTATTTCCCCGAATCACGTCTTTATGAGTTAAATAGTTCATTGCTCTGGAAGTTTTCGTAATTACTAAGGTTTGCCTTTCCTGATTTTAACAATTACGGGTAATCGTATCAAAGCAACCTTCTCAAAAATGAGCTAAGGAGTGGATTGCTTGAGGGCTATGCAACCATTCAGTTTATATAGAAGAAAATTCGGTTGCTTAGAAAGTAATCTGAAAATTGGCATATGGTTTCGTCTCATTAAAAAACCGGTAAAAATAGCAAAACACTAATTTTGCAATATTTTTGTGGAGTGGTGTTCATGTTCGGACCATTTTTGGAAAACTATTGAATCCGGCTAATCTTTGTGTTGGATTCATGTGAAAGAAAGTTTTGTCTTCTATCCAGAAAAAAAATAAAAAATTTAGAATGTTTAAAGAGTGAGCAATGGAGCGTTTTTATTAATCCTAGTACTAAAAAAGTAGTACAAATGGTACTTTTTACCATATAGCCACGTTGTGCTAATAGCCTGATATATTTCTTTCCAAAATATTTCAGAAAATGAAAATCGAGTTTTGTGAGTCAATTTAGACCAATTTCGTATTTTGAAAAGTTAAAAAAATCATAACTCATAAGTCGTAAAATAAACAAGCTTAAATTTTGGTTCACAAAATATTTTTTGTAGGTCAAAAAAGTTGATCAAAGAGCATTTTTTGTAATTTTAGTACTAAAGTAGTACAAAATTTATTACTAAAAATAGTATGAAATAGTACTATGTTTAGTACTAAAATAGTACTAAGCTTAGTACTAAAACAGTACTAAATTAAGTACTAAAATAGTATCATGTTTAGTACTAAAAAAGAACTAAATTGGGTACTTTTTACCAAATACGAAAAAATTAACTTTTTGGTTATACTTAGCTTGGTTCAATAACTTCCTAAAAATCGGTTGGAGAAATCTCGAAAATGTTTAAAGCATTTGGCAGTGTTTTTTTTTTCTTTTTGTTTTTGTGGCACCACCCTATCTCGCAAAGCTCAATACCTGATTTAAGCGACTTGGCAACTTGAAGAAGAAAAAAAAATCGCGTTTCTGACGTACACGTGAGAGTTGCCAACGTCTTCCCTAGAGAGGCTTTTGAAGGTAACTTGTGCCTTTTATTTTTTTGAGTTGCTCCTCCAGCACTTTGTGCTGTTACCATCTACTTCTTCGAGTCCTCATATGAACCTTTGAGTGTATTTTTTCACAGTTCATTGATTATTGGAAAATTTATATTACGCAGTGACTGCACACGCTTTCAGTATATATATAACAGTTGATATAAGTATAACGTATCTATGTGTAAATATAAATATATGTTTTTATGTTACCGTGTATGCGTTGAAAGTGGTTTACCTCATACAACTTTCACACATATTCACACTCCACACATATATAAATTTATATTAGATTTTCAACATTTATACTTACATATAGACACACTTGAAGTACAAACTTACATAAATTTTGTAAACATGTATTTTCATATATCAACATCAAGTCATCGTTTTGTGTATTTTCACTTGTTTGTGTTATCATTTCAAGTTTAATTCATACACTCATATACACACATACACAGACTGATAAGAATATCTGAAATATTTACATGAAGTGTAAATATTCTTGAACATCATCAACATCATTATCATCAACTACATTGAACTTTTTTTTTGCGCCGGGTTCTCTTATTTCTTCTTCATCTTATTTTTCATTTTTAATAAATTTTCATGTCTTAGTTGTCAAGAAAATCGATAAAGGTAAAATCAAACAAATATACAGATACACATATGAGCATTAAAACTAAATTTAGGGTGGCTTTTATAAATATTTTTTTTTCTTTTTTTCTTTTGAACGATTTTCAACATATCCAAAATTTTGCAACACTAATTTTTTTTTTAAAGTTATGAGCCACCCTAATGTATTCCAATCGAAACTTGTTATTACAACAACTATTTAAAAGGTTCTTCCTTTTTTCTATTCCTATGCTTGTGTGTGTGTGATTTTGTGTTTGTGCTGTTTTTGATTGAAAAGCTGTCAAAAATTTTAGAGCAAAATTTTTTGAGTAAAGTCACAGGCGAGCGTTCACTTTAGTGTGGGCGTATATAACGTTCTAAATATTGTTGTTGTTGCTTTTTGTTCTTGTCATTATTTGTGTTGTCGTAAGGGTTTTTAGACAAAATTCTCTGTTGCTGCTGCTACTGCTGCTGCTTTTGACATGACTTTGATGTTTTTCTCGTTAACTCACCTACTGAGTTTTCAAAAAAACAGTATTTCCTGAGTGACAGTTTGAAGTGCAGAGCATTTATTGAAATTCTCTTGAATAATATATATATTTGTTTGTGTATAGATATACACATGTATATATTTTGATTATGTATTTAGGCCTAAAATTGTTGACTTTTCAAGTGTAGCCTTTTACATTGAGTGGGGCATTCATTGAAATTTTATCAGAGCCAATGTTAGTGCAATGGGATACACTTTTTGGACTGCTTAAACACCTGCTTAGACTTCCTGAAAGACAAAATTTTCCCCAATTTTATGTTTAAATATTTATCAATGTGAATATGTCCGGAACATCTATCATAACTCATGCAAAGCCATGAATTGTTTTCAATCCGTACAATTTTCTAGTTCTTGTACCAGAGCCATGGTTTTGAAACTACTTAGCTCTATTTTTTGCTATCAATATTCTTGATCATTCATAATCTATGTTTTTGTCACATTTGTATTAATAGTCGAATATTTCAAGTGGCATTCAAGAGTTTTGCCTTGCCTCAGGCCTTGACTCAGGCCAAAAGTCATCTGGAAAATGTCATTGGAATACGAAATCTCAGGAAAAGTCGAAGTCTTAGACGGAAATAAAAGATAACGATAGAAACAAAACTTATTGCACTCAAAACTAGTAAATAATTTACCATCATCACAATATTTACTACAATCCGATCTAAATAGTTTATCTGAATGGTGCCAAGTAAATTGCATGAAATTAAATTTAAATAAATGTAATAAAATGGTATTTTCAAGAAAATCTGCTACAAGCTTCTCCTATTCCATCAATAGTCACACTCTGGTAGCTGTAGAAAGGTTTAATGATCTAGGGGTCATGCTTGATCCAAAGCTCCAGTTCAAATTTCATATAAATTTGACCATTAACAAAGCTAAAGGTGTTCTTGGCTTTATCAAGCGTTGGGCCAAAGAATTCAATGATCCTTATACAACGAAACTTCTTTACACTTCTCTTGTGAGGCCTATCCTAGAGTACGCATCACCTGTATGGAATCCATGCTATAAAATCTATAGTGATCAACTAGAATCAGTCCAAAAACAATTTTTATTATTTGCACTTCGTGGACTACCGTGGAATCCTGACCAAAATCTGCCTTCATATGTAAGCCGTTTGAAACTAATCCGTTTACCTTCATTGAATAGTAGAAGAGTAATGCTTAATGTAACTTTTTTGCATAAAATTATTAAAGGCGAAACGAATTCACCAATTTTACTTCAATCAATAGATTTTAATGTTCCAGGAAGAGACTCAAGGCATTTTCGCCCTCTAAAATTGTCACATTGTAGGTCAAATTATGCACAGTTTAGTCCCTTCCGTAGCATCTGTAACGATTTCAACAGTTTATACCACTTATATTCTTTTGATGACTCAATACCTATCCTTAAATGTAAAATAATCTTGCACTTGAACTCCAAGCTCATGTTGCGTTTTCTCGTTTCTTCTTCATATTTCGATTTAATATGTAGCTGATGATCAGTCATGATCTGTAGCTTCAAAGCGTGTATCCCGCGTTGTCACTGATCCGCTCAACAGCAGAGCAGTCCGGTCTGCTTGTGGTCGGTCACCAACCGTACGTTACACGGATGCGCCTCTCGGGCGGTTAGGCGGGTGGTGGGATCGCAGGGAACGTTCGTAAAAAAAAAAAAAAAAAAAAAAAAAAGATTGCGCATTTTTCGAAATGCCCGGTTTCGAGCCGTTTTTTCCATAAATTTTTCAAATGAAACTTCTGTGGCGACTTTTTGACACATTTTTGGCGGCACTTTTTAGGTGACTCATTTGACGAAATTTTATTTGTCGACACATTTTTGATGACATATTTTTCGACACTTTTTTTAGCGACCGTTTTTACGATAATTTTTTTGGCTACAGATTTTTATCCCTTTTCGGTGATTTAGTTTGCGCAACACTATTTGGCTTCACTTTTTTTGCGAGACATTATTTGGCAACCCTTTTTTCTACACTTTTTGAGGCGACATTTCGACACAATTTGTCGACACTTTTAAGGCAACTCGTTTGTCGAAACTTTATTTGGCGACACAGTTTTCAACATATTTTTGGCAACCAATTTTTTGACACTTTTTTTGCAACACCCTATTTGGCGACTTAATTTTTAGCACTTTTTTTACGACTCTTTTTGAAGCGACTTTTCGACACATTTGTTTCGACTCTTTTCAATCGACTCATTTTTCGAAACTTTATTTGGCGACACAGTTTTCGACACTTTTCTGGCGAATCGTTTTGCGACACTTTTTGAGACGACTTTTTGACATATTTTGTTGACACTTTTAAGGCAACTCATTTGTTGAAACTTTAGTTAGCGACACAGTTTTCAACACTTTTTTGGCAACAAATTTTTTGAAAACTTTATTTGGCGACACATTTTTCGACACTTTTTAATTGATATATTTTTCGTCGCTTTTTTTAGCGAACGTTTTTAAGAAAAATTTTTGGCTACGCATTTTTCGTCCCTTTTTCGGCGATTTTTTATCGACTTTTTATACCCTACACCCAGGGTATATTTACTTTGTCCTTCCGTTTTTAACGCAAAGAATATAGAAAAGTATATATATTCCTGATCAGCGTATCATATCCGTCTGTCTGGCTGGCTGATTGGCTGGCTAGCTGTGTGTGGAAATACAGTTTTTGGAAATGAAATTTAATGCACAGCCTCCGTCGTCAAAGTTAGTTTGGGGGATTGAAAATGAGCGAAATTGGTCAGCGGGCACGCCTACCGCCCATACAAAAAATATATGTAGGCAAAAGCTTTAAAACGCAATATTATAAACATTTTTTGAGATAATCCAACCAAATATCACTCAAATACTAAGAACTATAAATTTAAACTCTGAGAAAAAACTGGCTGAATTCGGACAAGAGCACGTGGCACCTCCCATATAAGCAAAATTTTCAAAATACTGCTGTGTAGGGTATCTAATGTTTGGCCAGGCCAAAGGTAACACCCTTACTAGTTTTTTTTTTTTTTTTTTTGTAGGCACATTGTTTGTTATATCTCGTAAACTTTGCCAGGAATTTTATGAAATTTGGTAGGTAGGTGCCGGCAGTGAATAGCATACACTGAGCATAAGGTGTTTGAAATCAAATTAAGGTTTCGAGGGACTAAAAGACTACCTTCAGAACAATTAAAATATTGGCATTTCGACCAATTTCAACCTATTTTACATACATGTTTGTGTATATACGTAAATGCCATATTATATATAATAAAGTTTTACTTTAATAAAATTCGAGCCATTGTTTACCAGACTCATAAGTAAAAATAATGACAATGGCGGAAAATTATAATTACACATATGAGTACAAAATACACCCACACAAAGACACACAATGAGCCCAAAATGCATAGCAATTGAGCAAATAACATTTAAATTCATAACAAAAAATAAAAATGGCGGCACAACCGCTACACAACGCTAATAACTGCCATTGCCATGGACTAAATAAGGTGACCAACAGTGACGTAGATGTTTGTGGTGATGGTTGGTAGCAGCGCCGGAAAAATGTAGAAAATTAGTAACGCGCTACTAATTAGTTTTAAACATAGACACACAATCAAATATACACAAGAATTACACATCCATGCACTAAGCAAATAACAGTGTATTATAAAGCTCAATGCTGAAGCATTAGTATGTGTTTTTATAATTTTGTTGTTGTTTCTGTTGTTGTTGCTGGCTTTTGTAGGAATTCAGCAACATAATTAAAACCAGAATGCAAAAGCGGCTACTGCTGCTGCTACTACTCGTACTACTCTCTATATATGTGTATTTGTGTACTGAACATCATCGTGGTTGTTAACATTTTGACTTTTCTATGGCTTTATATTAGAATTTTGTAATTTTCGACGAAAAGTTCTACAGAAAAATGAAAATGAGAAAAAGAAAAAATAATACAAAAATTAATTGCATTATTTCGTACAAAAGCACGAAGCAGCATTTGTGCCACGCCGCGGGTGTTAAAAAATAAAAACGGAAACGGAATTGAATTTTCCACATTTGTGTGGGTGCGTGTAAGTGTAATAGCCGCGGGTTTTATTATGTATATGTATAGGATTTCATTTTCATGTGTTACTGTCTAAATGTACATAAATGAACGAAAATTAATTTGTAAAACATAAAAATTAAATGTTTTTCATAGAAAGTAATGAAGTTATGTTTGGGACGCATTCGGAAATAAAAGATTGTTAAGGGTATTTGCAAGAATCAATATTTTCATTTAAGGCTTATTCGCATCTGACTAGAATTTGCATTTTAACACAATCACAGACTCATTTTAAATCTAACACTGTGTTAATTTAGCAACGTTTTGTTTCTAACATTTTAAATAGAATGCGAGTACGCGCAGTGATATTTTGGCTTCAAAAAGCAATTTTTCAACCAACAAACTTCAAAAATGTAACGATATAGAAAAATGTTTCACTGAGAAGGTACCCTTAGTACTGTACTAAAAATTCATATTCATTCAAAGAAAAAATTAGCTAAAGGCACTTAAAGGTTATACGTGTGAAACTTATTAACTTTTCCATGCAACTCAGTGGTGTATTTACAAAAAATAATTTTTGTAGTAGACACTTTTATTACAAATTATTTAAATCAAAATGGCTCTACAAATCGCAGGCCTTGCAGTTTCCTTTGCAAAACAATTAAGTAAGCTTCATCTATCTAAATCTTTTTGCTGCAAAAAATGAAAGATAATTTTTGGAATGGTTGCGCCAGTTGAGAAACTCACAAATTTTCTGTAAAAGGTCAGATTATTTTCAACTTAAGTTTTCAATGTAAGTAACTGTATATCGACGGCTTATATTCAATACCCTCTATCTACAATTTTCACGAAAATTAGTTTTTGATGGTAAAACCTTCATTGAGACAAATGGCATCTATGATATTAATTCCAAACGAAAAATTTGCTTCCAGAGCTACTTTTTTCCATTTAAAGAAATTCACTATCTACAGCAATCGATTTTATGAAATGCAATATCCTCTATCTACATATGAAAAATGAAAGATTTTTCATTTTATCATATTTATTGGGTGGCCGTTATATACAAGGTCATGACAAACGGTCGTCAATCGGCTCCAAATGGCGAAAATAAATTTTCTTGATTTGTTCAGTTTTGTATGTTGAACCTTGATAGCCCTGCTGAGTCGTGATTGGCCCTTCTGTAAACAAACAGATAAGGCTAGACGCATGAAATTAGGTACAGATGAAAGCAATATTACTAGGCTATCTGGGATCAAAAATGGGCGTGAGCGGTTAAACTTGATTTGCAAATTAATACAATTGAGGAGTGTCCGCACCAAAGGGCCTAGGTACCATTTCGAGGCAAAAGTTGTGTCATAATATGAATCGGGTGACATTTTGTTAGAAATGATAATAATTGTTTTCTGTTTTCACGAAAAATTGACTCGATGGCGTGGAATTGATGGCATCATGTTAAAAAAATTATACCGGTCAAATAACTGATTATTATAGCACATAACTTAGGCCCTTTGGTACGGCCGCTCCTCAATTGTATATACGAGTCATAAGAAACTGGGTATTAGAGCGGTATCCAGACGGACTTGTGAATGCAAAACATGAAAACTGAAATCTGAACTCAGATTTTTATATAAAGTACCCCAAGTTACTAGAAAGTAGATGTACCCAGGAGCAAGGGTCTTTATTCCCTACTCCACGCCCAGGCCTACCATAGTCTTGCGCCCTAGTTTTTAAAAGCAGTTTATGGTGGACTGGGATTAGTGGTGAGCAAACCAACACCAAGATCATAGCAGTCTTGGTCTTGTTCTTGCATATTGTGTCTTGGTCATTAAGTCTTGGTCTCAAAGATACCAAATTTCAAATTGAGATATGATTTTAAGCTTGAAACGGGCGTGACACACCTATTAACTATAAATTCGAAAAACTAAAAAGCAGTTTTGGTCGAATTGAGATATGATTTTATGCTTGAAACGGGCGTGACACACCTATTAACTATAAATTCGAAAGACTAAAAAGCAGTTTTGGTCTTGATGATAATCCTGAGCATGACCAAGACCACAGAAGTCTTGGTCTAGCAATGATATCAGCGTCTAATACCGAGAACAAGACCAAGAATCAAGACCAAGACTTATTTTGCTCATCACTAACTGGGATTTCTTTATTACGCATCTAAACTAGGATTTTTTCTATCATGTAAAAATTCTGAGTTATCTTTTCTTAGAAGTCCAAAAATCACTGTTTTGAGGCCTACTTAGAGCTATATAGCAAGCTATAAGCAAGGATAACTCAGGATCCTTACATGATAGAAAAAAAACCAAGTTTAGATTCATAATAAGCAGGTCAAAGTTCAAAATAAACGGCTATAAAAAATAAGGACCTATAATAGTCTGAGCTCAGGTTTCGGCTCTCATATTTTGCATTCTCAAGTCCGCCAGGCGCCTAACCTATTTTGAGTTTTCTTTTGCTAAAAAACCATCTATTAATAAATAATTCATAAAAAAATTGGTTTTTATTATTGTGCAATAGGCTCTATCTGCTTGTTTGAACACGCATTTTATATTATATTTGAATTGCAATATCCTCTATCTGCCATAATAAGGCAAATAACCAAGGTTTTTTTTAAATTTTTTTATTTGAGGGATCTAGTGGCTCTTTTTAATTAATATCGCAGTACTTCATTTGATTAACACTATAAAAAATAGCGAATAAAACAGTTTTTTTGCTCTCCTGAAAAATTGTGTTTTTGTAGATAGAGTGTATTGAATATAAGCCGTCGATATGGACAAAATGTGTTGCATGCCTATTTAAATAATATGTTGCATATCTTTAGGGTTAAATAGATTAAGTACACTTTCTTTGTGAGATAGGCGTGTAAGATGACATATTAATAGAAAGAAGTTTTACAATGGCTGTAACTTTTGCTAAACTTTAGAGATAAAAGTTTCTTTTAGAAGAAAAAATTGGGTAACGTAAGTGTATCGAATTACGGCATGTTAATGTACTCTCTACTTTTAGAACTATTTAAAGGCTTACAACTCAATTTTGAGATCGGATATATGATTTTTCGTAACTATTCATTATTTATGCTGCAAATTATACAATATTTTGCGATTCAAAACCGAATGCAACCAAAATGTTCTCAACACACATTGCTCATTGGTTTTCAATGTGGCCATCAAAGTCGAGTATGGGTCTCGAATTGGTCCGGGTGTGGACACCCCTCGTTTTTTTTTTTTAAAGCGTGTGTTTCATTGAAATATCGTCGTGAATGCCAACGTTACTAATGTAAATGGTACTCTTTTGCCATTTTACGCTCTTTTAGCTGAAAGGAAAGAACCAACAGGCTCTTTAAAGATATCATAGAAAAAAGTTATTTTCATTAAGTTTGGGTGTTAAGATGGCATAACAATTTGCAAAAATCTCGGTATTGAGTTTCCAGACAAGTAAACCGAGAGAAAGATGGCGAAAATAGATTGGTACAAAAAAATCATTCTTGGCAAAAGAGCAATGCCAAACATAGCTAGAAATTACGTCACCTAGCCGGTTTAGTTCGCAAAACAATTAATTTGGCATTGACACTTAAGACAATCGAGTTTGGTTTCAGAGCAACAGGCATGATGCAATTCGATCCAGACGTTTTCAGTGACGCTGATTCTGTTGAAGCCATTGAGCAGAATTTGTTGAATTTGTGTGAGTCAATGTTTCCAAAATAAATTAATTTTGTTTTATTCTCCATTTGATTGCTTTTAATTTCATATTTTTTCCATTTTTAGCCGATTTTTTGAGGGTGCCCAAAACCGGACCAAACATTTTTTTTTTTTTTTGTCAAAAATGATCACTTCACTATTTTTTTGATATAATTTTTCCAACTGATGAAATCAATTTAATTTCACCAATAGTTAGCTAAGGTTTAGCTTTCCACTTATATGTCTGCATAATTTATGTACATTTGGTCAAAAGTTATGAGTCGAAAACAAAACGGTGCCTACAATCGGTAATCTTCCCCTATGTTCAAAAATTGAAACTGCTTTGTTTTCCTAATTACGTGATAGTCACGGAATAATGTTCACTAGAACAAAACTATGCACCTAATTACGGCAGAAAAAAAAACCTAGTTTTCTAGTTTTTATAGATTATGTTTTGGTTCAAAAATATTTGATACAGTGTTTAGTTATCTAATTTTTCAACAACAATGAAAAACTGATGGAATTAGGTACTAGCCTGTAATTCGGTACATTTACCATAGGTTAAAAAAATACCCAAAAATATTTTGAGATAAAAGCTTTCGCTTTAAGTACTAACAAATTTAATTCACTTAGTTTTAGTAAAAAAGCCATATAATAATACGAAATATTGCTAACTTTTTTTATTAAAAAACAAATTGGTTTCAAGTTTAAACAAAAAATTTTATCTGTCCCTTCTTGCAGATGAACCGTGCTTTACAGCTCAAGCCAGCGGAAAGTGATAGTCGTGGCGGTAAGTTATTTTTTGGAATTTTTCTTCAAATACATTAGTACTCCACTTTTATTAATAGATTAGAAAAAAATTTTTAATTGAACAAAATTTCAATTTTCAATAACTACAAAAAAATTAATAAGAAAAAAAAAAAAAAAATAATGACACACATTTTCAAAAATATATACAAATGCATTTATGTTTTCAATGGAAAAAACAATAGTTATTCAAATTTTAGTTTGTCTCAATTTTTAACTAAAAAAACGTATAATGCACACTGAAAGTTTAAACAAAAAGAAAAACAAAAAATAACTTACTAAGTTTTAGTTAAAATTTTTGGTGTTACGCTATAAATAAAATTATTTTATATCGCCCAAAAGGATATTGAATCGAATATTATTAAAAATTTAATATCCAAAAAAATTCGCTCATTTATCGGTAGTACTTTAGGGTACCAAAATATGTTGACTCTGCTTTTTTCATGCCTTCCCACTAAGCCAACTCTCTTACCTTAAGTAAATCGACGCAAATGAAATTTTCTAAATAGAGCGAAATAAATCGGTGCAGGGGTTTGATTGGCATTTTTGCTAAGTAAATTGTATGTACTCTATGTTTGGTATAAACAAACTCTTTATTTGTCAAAAAATTTCCCAAATCGTTGTGTTTTTACCTTTTTACAATGGAACAATGGAATCCTATAATTTAATTAAAGCAAAATAAAAAATAATTGCATAAAATTATTTATGCAAAGTTATTAATATTGTAGTTGTTGTTAATTTCGTTTGTTGCTCCCTCACTTCATTATTGTGCCTTTTATCTTCTGGCAAACTTGACTAAATCAAATTTTCGCAGTTACTTAATCACAGCACATACATATGCACAGACATATCTCTGCACATATCTCTAAACACATACACGCACAGCGCTATCTTGTGAAGTGAAAAAAATTGCTGACACACGCATACGACGGTAGCGAATGTGTTTTTTTTTACCAATCTCAAGTGAACCTTTTTCAACCTCACGTCAAGCTGACAAGTCGTTGCCGTTGTCTTCTTTTAGTTATTCCCGCTCTCGCCTAAAAGTTTGTTATAAAAAAAAAAAAATTTGCCACATGGAAGCTTATACATAAACATATACATACATGGTTTGATGATGTAGTAGCACACAGCGCCTTATTAACGCTACCATTTTTCTTTGTTAAAGGTAACTGCTGTGCCTGTTACTTCACGTGAAAGCTTAACTTTTTTTCACAAAGGCTCCGTCTGTCCTCTTTTGCTGAAAGTATACAACTGATAACAATATTGCACCACACTCAGGGCTTTTGTTTAGATTTGTTGTAATATTCAAAATTTATATTGTTCTTAAAATTGATATTATGAAATTCGTTATTTTACTTAACGCAACTTTAATTCATTTCACTTCAGTTCACTTCACTATTCACTTTTTAATTTGCACTTTTTACTTTCACTTTTCACTTTTCACTTTTCACTTTTTACTTTTGAATTTTCACTTGACACTTTACACTTTACTCTTTACACTTTACACTTTACACCTTAAACTTTACACTTTACGCTTTACACTTGACAATCTACACTTTACACATCACATTTTACATTTTACATGTTACATTTTACGTTTTACATTTTACATTTTACATTTTACATTTTACATTTTACATTTTACATTTTACATTTTACATTTTACATTTTACGTTTTACATTTTACATTTTACATTTTACATTTTACATTTTACATTTTACATTTTACATTTTACATTTTACATTTTACATTTTACATTTTACATTTTACATTTTACATTTTACATTTTACATTTTACATTTTACATTTTACATTTTACATTTTACATTTTACATTTTACATTTTACATTTTACATTTTACATTTTACATTTTACATTTTACATTTTACATTTTACATTTTACATTTTACATTTTACATTTTACATTTTACATTTTACATTTTACATTTTACATTTTACATTTTACATTTTACATTTTACATTTTACACTTTACACTTTACACTTTACACTTTTCACTTGACACTTGACAATCTACACTTTACACTATCCATTTTACATTTTACACTTTACACTTTACACTTTACGCTTAATACTTTACACTTAACACTTTACGTTTTACACTTAACACTTTACATTTAACACTTTATTCTTTTTACTTTACACTTTTCACTTTTTACTTTACACTTTACACTTTTCACTTATTACTTTTTACTTTCTTTTTCACATCTCACTAATCACTTTTGACATTTCACCCCCTCGATTCACTCTTCATTACTCACATTTTTCTTATTACTTTTTACTTTTCTTTTTTCACTAATTTCACATATCACTTATCAATTTTCGCTTTTCACATTTCAATTTCACATATAATTTTTTCACTTTACATACATATTACTCATTACTTGACCCTTATCACTTTTCAATTTGCACTAGTCTTAACATTTTAAAATTTCACTAATAACTTTATACTTTTCACTTCACTTCATTTAGCACTGCAATGTCAATAGAAAAATCTCACCCGATTCTTCCAGAAGACATATTTGATACTTGAAAATAAGAACTTTTACTTTATCAGGACGTTATCGAACTGATACTTTTCATTTCTTGAATTTCTTCCTTTTCAACTTTTCGCATCTCTAACGATGTGTGCTTAATTTTGTATAATTCATCATCTGTATAAAATTTATGCCGTTGATTTTTAATCCATGTCATTATTTTAAGTGTAGGTGTGTGTCAGTTTATATGAGCGTATGTGTATGTGTGTGCTTAGCTGCGCCTGTATGTTGTTGTGTATACATTAAAAGCACATAATAAATATTCAACAAGAAATAAAGAAAAAAAAAAATTTCCAGTTATTAACTTTTGATTAAAGAACAGGAGCCAGAGACAACAATAAACAGCATAATGAGGCTAAAACAAGGAGGGCACTTTTAGGCGCACGTGTTAACTGCACCCTCTCCCCCGTTGCTTTATCAAAAACATTCAGGGCTTCCGCTATCGTTTAAAAAACAAACAGTTGTTGGCCCTGATAGTATGTTCTGAAACTTAAATAAAACGCTTAAATTTTTAAAATTTTTTTTAATAGAGTTTATTGTTTAAACAGTCAGATTTAAATGGCTTTGTCTTTGCCTTCTAAAAGTCAAGAAATAGTCCCTACTTTGATCTAGTTTTTTGTAAGTTGACAAAAACGGACTTTTCTTTAAACTATTGTAGAATAAACTCACTGTAATTATCGAATGTACCAAAAATGGTCCAAATGTAATGCAAAGTCGGTCATTTGTATAAAAAATGATCAAAATGCAATGCATAATCCGTCATTAGTACCAAAAGTGGTCCAATTGTGTATCAATTGTGTCAGTGAAATTATAACGTTTTTAACAACGTATTTACTGTTTAGAAGTTCGTCGACTGTAAAGAAGGGTAAACGATAGTGTATCTGTCTAATGACTTGCGCTGCGTGGAGAGATCTGGGTTCAAATCCTCCATTTAGTGATCTTCAATTCCAATTTTTCAATTTCCATTAATTTGTACACTATTTGAAGCGGAAAATGAAACATTTGTCATATATAGCCCAGCCGTCGCAACGTATCATAAAATAAAAAATTCCATCCATGCTGAACCCAGAACTCAATTCTCAGAAATATTTAACACAGTCTTTAGTACTTACATTCACGTATGAAACCTTTTAACTTTTTTATGTAAAATTTTTTATATTAAATAAAATTCTTTGAAATTTTTGAATAAAGTAAAAACAAACTAGCCTTTTTCTGGTCCGAATGTAATGCATAAGGAGACGGTTAACCTTTTCCTTGTCTCAATGTAATGCAAAAGGAGGCAATTGATTACGTCCGATGACAAACAATACAAAACGTACCTAAATAGAACTTTATATGTGATTGGACCAGACTTTGTACTAGTCGGTCGCCCCATGAAGTAGTTTACAAATTAGTTTTAGAATAATCCGTGGTAGCTTAGCAACACATACTCTTTGACACTCATACTCACTCTTTCAATCTCACATGCATATATAAGTATATTTAGTATTAGATGATAACATGTATCTAGCACAGTCAGTCATATAATGCATTTATTTCTTTTCATTTCAATTCCTTTCCTTTTCATTTTCTATTTTATTTATCATCATCACCAACACCACTAGTAACAGCAGTAGCATTTTCTTTCATTGCTATTTCTTCAACTGATATTTTATTTTTAACCTTCGTCCTTCAGTATTTCTTCACATGAATTTCAAAGTTTAGGGTTATATATGTAAGCGTAAATTTATTTGCACTCGCACATGCATGTATATGTTTGTATTTCAGCGTATAAACACACATGTGCGTTACTGACGATACAAGCTGACATGTGAAATTTCGCGTAATTTGTTCTTGTCTCACATTTAATGTTGTCACGTAAATTGAAAGTAAAAATCACTTCGTTTTTTCTTTCTATCTCTCTTTGTCTCTTAAATTTTCATTCTTCTACTGTCTTAGATTAACAGTGAACTGTTTTATAAATAGGTTTTGTTTTTTTTCAAATTGCAGCATGGTAACCTTAATAAGGTGTCTTTTGTACATGAAAAATAATACAGTAGTTTATTATTAGAAAATACAACTTTAATGTTCTATGTGCGCAGGAGAAATGTTAAATGCTAGAGCATTGTCAAACTTTAAGAGAGAAGAACTAAAATGCATTTTCAAATTAATTCGCCTATTCTAGGTTGCTTTTTAAAAGTGTTTTTCATTTTCGGCATCTACCAAGTTCAAGAACTTTAAAGGATATAGTTGAAACTTTCATTTGCACATGTAATTCTCCCACGCAATTTCAACTCCAATTTCAACAGCGTCTGTTATAACATCTACATATCTTGTGCGGCTTCCAGCTTCGAAAACGGTTAAGAAAATTTCGAGGAGCCTTGAAACATCTCAATTATTATCCTTCCAGTACTTCATAACTAAAAACTTCCTACTAAATGAGCTGCCGCTTGATGCCCTTTTGTTGGATAGCCTAAAAGTATGCAATTTGACTTTATTTTTGGTATTGCCTTATTATAATCGATACAATATGGACTAGTTTCTCTGTACTGCGGTTATTGGCTGAAATGACAGCTACTTTTACAGTTATCAGCGAAAATGCTATAAAACATTTGATGTTGACGTTGTAAGAAATTACAATTTTTTTCCATCCCCATTAATTTGAATTTGCGCTGACTCAAAAGCAGTCACCTGCTTCTATTACTGTTTCAAATGGATTTCTTGGTACTTTCGCCAGAGCTGAACTACCCGCATAGCGGTCTTTATTAACTATAGTATATTCATGTATGTGCCGATTGCGAGAGTGTCAGTGTAGTGTCACCATGTGCCACCACAGACTTTTTTTCCGTGGTTTGCTGCCTCTGCTGGTGGCATTTTATTTTTTTCTTTCCCTTTTGCTTCTTGATTATCCGCACTCAAACTGTCGCCGCAATTTAAACACAAATGTCATTTTGTCGTCCAACATTTCCGCTTATCTTGTTTCTAACACAGACAGCAGCAGCAACATGTCGTGTGTATGGCTCAATCAAAAGTTATCCCCTTTCAAATGCTGCTGCTGCTACTGTTGCTTGCTCTGCACACCACAAATTGCCTGGTAAAGCGCAAAAGTAGAAGAAAATTTTGACATTTCTACGCAAAAACCACGTAAAAGTAGCAAAGGTAAGCAAACAGCAAGAAGTGATGTGAAGAGGAGTGGCAAGCAAAAGGAATGCTATAAAGCAATGGAATGAATGACCTTTAAACTTTGTCAGAGGACGTCAAAGTACTAATCGTTTTTTCAACTTCTACAACAAACATCATACCAATTGGTATTTGCTATTGCCTTCCTTTATAGTAGTCAAAATATCATTGAGGGGGGACGACTACATGGGCTATGGGTGTAGTGGACGACATTCGTTAGGTTCCTACTTTAGCGCTGACAAACAATTTAAAGTTTCTTGCTTGGCTTACAGACATAATCCGTAGAGGATTCAACAACGTACGTCGTCGTCGTCGTAGTATGAATGCAGCAGATCTTTGACGTTGTCGGCGTAGTAGTCAGCATCGTCAGTGTTATTATATAAATACTTTTAAAAGCTCAGTAGGGAAAAGAATTGAAAGAGGTTTAATTTATACGTTACTTTAAGCTATATGTGGCAACAGAACATAAGAGTGACATTTATTTTAGTTTTTATGAAAAATCGATTTTTCTAATATACCAAATGCAAAGTCAGAATTGTATTTAATTTGACACTATTAAGCTTATGAAAAGCTTATAGAGTTAGTCCCAACAAAATTGGTTCAGTGGACTTTGAGTTATTTGACAAAAAAGGACATTTCTAAAACTTTGCGCTATATGAACTTTTTGACGTTTTCTAAGAAACTTTCTATTTTTAATTAATAGCAATATTGTAAAGCCACCATTTTGCAATTTCTCTACAGGGTTGAATTACATTCATTCATACAAGTCAACAACTAAACTAACAATTTCATATTGAGAGCAAAAGTTTTGTACGAAATCTTTGCTCTTCTTATCTTGCGCAAATAGACGCACCAAATAACCCAATTGGTAGCGTTGGCGGTATTAGTGGTGGTGGCAACCCTGAAGAGCAATATCGGGGCGGCAAAGCATGGACTGTTGGTTACTTGGTTTCTATTGCTACTGCTGGTGCTGCTGACTTTACTTGACTTCGAATGCAATTTGTTGCGACAGCTTTAATTGCTTGTGGTGAATGGTTTTTGCATTCTCACCAAGCAGCCAACAGCAGCAAAGTCTGTCGGTGCCACCATACCAGCAATTTTGCTGTCACACTCGTCGCGTATCGGATCTACTACTGCTACTACTACGATTTTAGCTACGTATTTTTATTGTAGGGACAAAACTTTTGGAAAGCACATAAATTTTTGTATTTAATGATTGTGGAGTAAAATTCAACTGCTTGAGGGTGCTTTCAGAGTGGTTTAACAAAATTATACCAGATTTTCTTTTATTTCCTTTTTTTACATTTTATATGATGTCTGTTTGTTGTAGCTTGTTGAAGCAATAAAATTGTTGAATTTGTTGGTTGTAGATTATGTGGAGGCATGGGGTGTGGCCTGAGTTGGGTCTCGAGATGAGTGAAAAAAAAGAGCAGTGACATGTTTAGAGTTTAAATAATGGCAATAATATGCAGCAATGGTAAGGGCAAACGAAATCTTTTATAATTTGTAGTTAAGCATATGTGTGGGCTTTATTCAGCTTAATTTGTTATTTGTGGTCTGCATATGTATACGGCGAGTCAGTAAAATATTCAAGAAGCGGTTATCCGCTAGTGTGCGGCTTATGGTTTTATAAAATTTTGGTGTATAAAAGCATTTATTCTGTGTAGTTGAGGAAATTTTCTTTTATTTCGCTTGTTTATAATTTTAAAATGAGCTATCCGCTTTTATCCGTAGGACAAAAATCAATATCCGTTACTCAATGCTGTCTGTTTTTTTAAAAGTTTTGAAATCTCATTATCCCTAGTTATCCGTTTTTCATGACATTAGTAAACCAAAGATTCAATATTTCCATTTGCTACATTTCGTTACATAAGAGCTTTAATTTTGCATAGTTAACTAAGCAAACTGAGTTATCCGACATTATCCGTAACACAAAAATTTAATACTCATTACTCAATATTGTCTTTTTTAAACTTTTGTTGCAATAAAATATATATTCGGTGTGCTTGAAGTTTGATATTGCATTATCTGTGTTTATCCATTTCATTATATTTATAAACTTTAGATTCCATATCATTAATTGCTTAATTTTGTTATGTAAAACCACATAATTTTCTTTATTACGAAAGAAAAGTATAATATTTCACTGTTATCTATTTAAATTACAATAACTAAAAACCAAATTTATAGCCGATTTAAAGCAAATTCAAATAAAGGAACAGTTTATCCATTGTTATCCGAATGTTAAACGTCGAAAAAACTTTTTAGCTGGTATTATCAAAGAAATTATCTCAAAATTTACTCAAAATCAAATAGCCAGTGTGACAGCCAATAGCTTTTTCTTTTGAATCATTAGAAATCAAAAGATTTCTGTAGAAAAAAGGCATTTATCCGAAGTATTAATGACATCGAAATGTTTACTAGTTTCATGTAAATTGAAGGAAACCTTTTATTTTTATTATTTGATTCAAAAAATTATACTTTCAAATATAACTGTACTAGTTTTTTTGTATTTTCTATAACAAAAAATTTTTATCCGGAATAATCAGACAACATTTTGAGTCATAAAGTACACTTTCAATGCTTTTTGAACCTCCAGCAAAGTAATCCACAATTATCCGATTTGTATACTTCCCAAACATGTGGAAATTTTGAAAGATTTCTGAACGATGTATCCGGAGTATTTATGACTTAGAAATTATCACATTAAACGTGAATTGAAGAAAACATTTTATTCTTGTTATTTAAATCAAAAAATTGTATTTAAGAATATAACTTTACTAAATTTTTTGTGTTTTCTGTAACAAAAAACTTTTATCCGGAATAACCAGACAACATTTTGAGTCCTAAAATACGCTTCCAATGTTTTTTGAAGCTCCTGCAAAGTTATTTACAATATTTCGCAAGCTTGTAGAAATTTCGAAGTTATCGTTCGCAATTAAATTGATAAGAATACTCTGGAAATATCTCAATAATCTTTCTGTAACAGAAAACTTTTATCCGGAATAAATAGACAAAATTTTGAGTCCTAAAGTACACTTTCAAAGCTTTTTGAAGCTCCTTCAAAGTAACTCACAACTATTCGATTTATAGTATATGTTTCCGCAGCACATAAAAATTTTAAATTTCTTGCAATTTAAAACTTTTATCCGAAGTTATCGTTCTCAATTGGAGTTGATAGGACAAACTCCCAACAAAGTTCACCGCTAAGACTTCCCGCGAAGTTTGCAAGGTCGTGGAGGAAACGTTAAACCAAAAGTTACCCGGAATAGGTCTTTGTTGGAGTTGATTAATGCTCTTTTTCCCCAACAAATTTTAGTATATACAGTACAGTGCAATTATTATCCGATCTGTGACTATCCAATTCGATAAACATTTTGGTAACAAAGAAGCTTACTGATAACTTTTCAATCACGAAAATATTTATCCGTTACTATCCGTTATCTGCAAAGGTTCTGATTTAGTCTTTATCTTTTTTTAATTGTTTCTTATGTATAAAATAAGCTTATCCGCTGCTATCCGAATGTACTCAATAATATAGAAACCACGAAAATCGTTTCAACTTTTACCGAATATTGTCATAATTTTACTTTATTTGATGAATCACCTTATTAAATTGACCTGTTTTTGTCCTTCCTATGAAATTTAACATCAGCTCCCAATAGAATAGACGCACGTGCATCACTATGGTGATGATTTTCTTTTTCTACTTTTTTTGTATATTTGCGTTGACGTAGAAAGAAGATATCCTAACGCTAGGAAAATTTAACATAGTTACCCTTCATTTCATTTATTGCCTCTCTTTTTACTTGCTGTATTGAGGCATAGAAAATCATCCCTGTTAAATTATTAAACGTTTTACACAATTTTCACTCATTGAATTCGAGTTGTCCTATTTTCAATACATGCGATTTTTATTCTTATGAACTTATCTGATTCAGGTGCATGTGTTGCCAAATATTGGTATGAGAAGCTACTGTACAACTTTACCAAAATTCCTCCATTATGTACAATGATTTTTTCTCTACAATACTTCCCCGATCCAAATATTGCTTGTTCCGAAGATTGTTCCCACAATATCATCTGTGGTTTGTGTTTTAAGTTTCCTTGAGTTTTCTGTTCTAATGCTTGATGGTAGAGTTTACTTTGTACCTCGTATAAGCTATTCATTTCCGTTTTCAATATTTTTTCTCAAAAAAAAAACTGACTTTTTTACACTAAATACGATGAATGCATAAGAGAATTTTGGTGCATAAATTCCTTTTAATTTCTCAGATATCGGGCGAGTCTGGAAAAAATTTATTCTTGAGTAAAATTTTTTTGGAGTTTCAAAATATTTTGGGACTTTTTCACATTTTCCATCTTCGTGCTAATTTTTCAATGTTCAATGGCTTTAATTTTTAAAAGTTTTTCTAAATTTTCTTATAAGTCTTCCTACTTCCTTTAATGGTTGGTGAAAAATTACTGCAAATAGCACACAAATTTACACAAAAAGTTTTTTCTTTACTCTACTTATATTTGTGTTTCACATTCTTACAATTTTATTAATATAAATGATATGTTGCCGCTACTATTTTGCTGTGGTTATTATGATTGTATTGTCTAACTGTCTGTCTATTTATCGCAATGTTAGAGTATACCATGCTGTGCCAAGATGTATGCTTTCATATTTGTTATAATAAAATAAAACACAGTGCGAAAGTTCTACACAAAAACTTTGTGTTGCGCCTGAAAGCTGATTAGTAGCAGCAGCAATAGGAATTTATTATTCCAGTATAAAAAAGATAGAAAAAAATAAAAAACTTTATGGGGCAAAAAATCGTTATGAAATAGCTAAGCAAAACAAAATGTAACAAATGAGAAAAGTTCTCATTTTATTTTCTATTATTTATAGTATATTTTTGTGCGCTTGTAAATTTGTTGCCGCTGTGTTGGTACTGTAATTTTCATAGTTCATTGCTTTTCGATTTGATGAATGTCTATAATAATCAAGCGGAGCACAACTGCAGCAGCAGCAGCAGCAGAGTTCATTTTAGTCCTTCAGTTTTATTTTGTTGGCTTATTTTTATACTCCTTTGGCTTGCAAAGTTTATGTGTGGGTTTGTATGCGTGCGTTGTGATAAGAATGATGTGCGTATTGTGGTTGAATGGAGGAGGCTGCGTTATTCAGCTGATTGACTGACAGACAGACAGACAAATAGGCAGTTAGACAGACAAGCAAATATTTTCGATGGCGGTAATCATTGACGTAGATGTAGAAAGCAATTTACTAAGCTGTCAGTTTTTTGTGCTTCATATATATTTTTGTGTGAATTTAGTTTACTAATTTGATGAAAATTAAAGACATTTGTGCCATACTTTTTTGTATTTAAATAATAGATATCGTTCACATATGTTTAAAATATGGCTACGAAATTCCGCCTTGTACATAGTAAATATTTTTTAATAAACACTAATACGAAAGTATATAAATATGCGCATCTGTAATGCCTCTAGTTTCTCCTCAATTCATTTTAACCCAAATTTAATCAGTTCATCGTACGACTTTGTGCCAGTGTTTCTGTATGAACCAATAAAATAAAACACAAACAAGTGTATGAACTTTCAATTGAAGTGACAAACGCCAAATGATTTGCAAAAAAAAAGACCCTAGCAAAAATAAAAAACCCAGAGATATAATAAATATAAAAGATAGAAGGTGGCTTAGAAATTGTCTGAGCTGAGTCAGCAAAAGAAAAGAAAAGAATTGAAACCTCAAAGCATTTCTAAAGACAAAGCAAAGACAATGGCAAGAAACGAAAACTGAGTTGATTGAATTAAATTGAGACATATTCTGTTCATTGTAGCAGAAATTTAATTTTGATGAAAAGTCGCAATGATGCTCGTATGTAATAAGGACAAATAAGTAAGTAAAAAATATAATACAATGTCATGATGATTGACTCAAAAGTAGGCAATAGAAAATTGAATTAGGACTACTTTTGTTGTGTATGTGAAAATTGGTTGTAAAAGTACTAATAAAAGAAAAAGAGTAAGAAAATAAAAATAAAAGAAAAAAAATTTAATCATAATCAGACACAAAATGCCAAAATTCCAGAAAAATTTATGGCAGCTTCAATTTCGTGTCACAGAAGTTGCGTATAATGTAATCAATTTATTGGCATTCTTTATAATCATGTTGTAAATTATGAATCCAATTTGTTTTCTAAGTTTTAAATATTGGCATGTTGCCACTTCCATTACCATTACCATTAACATTACCATTACCATTACCATTACCATTACCATTACCATTACCATTACCATTACCATTACCATTACCATTACCATTACCATTACCATTACCATTACCATTACCATTACCATTACCATTACCATTACCATTACCATTACCATTACCATTACCATTACCATTACCATTACCATTACCATTACCATTACCATTACCATTACCATTACCATTACCATTACCATTACCATTACCATTACCATTACCATTACCATTACCATTACCATTACCATTACCATTACCATTACCATTACCATTACCATTACCATTACCATTACCATTACCATTACCATTACCATTACCATTACCATTACCATTACCATTACCATTACCATTACCATTACCATTACCATTACCATTACCATTACCATTACCATTACCATTACCATTACCATTACCATTACCATTACCATTACCATTACCATTACCATTACCATTACCATTACCATTACCATTACCATTACCATTACCATTACCATTACCATTACCATTACCATTACCATTACCATTACCATTACCATTACCATTACCATTACCATTACCATTACCATTACCATTACCATTACCATTACCATTACCATTACCATTACCATTACCATTACCATTACCATTACCATTACCATTACCATTACCATTACCATTACCATTACCATTACCATTACCATTACCATTACCATTACCATTACCATTACCATTACCATTACCATTACCATTACCATTACCATTACCATTACCATTACCATTACCATTACCATTACCATTACCATTACCATTACCATTACCATTACCATTACCATTACCATTACCATTACCATTACCATTACCATTACCATTACCATTACCATTACCATTACCATTACCATTACCATTACCATTACCATTACCATTACCAATAACGGATTATGGCATTAAATCAAAGCAATTTGAGGTAGAATTCAAATCGTGTTGAATTAAACGCAATCTTTTTCGTGTGGATCTTCTTTTTAAAGACATTCAACAAAACTGACTTTCCTTTCATATCACTTCATTGTTGTCGTTGTTGTGGCAAAGCTAAGCTGAAATTTTCTATCCCTACGCCCCACAAAAATTAGAAACTTTTGATTTCTTTGATTTTACAACTAATCCTCCTGCCTGAAAGAGAAGACGCAAAAAAAAGACGCGCCTCATAAAAGAAGCAATAAAAAATAAAAAGTTTTGGGTCTTACAAAAGAATACCACACACCCACACATACTTAATATAGACGTATAGTGACAAATACATACACCAAAATACAGTCGGACATAATAAAAACTAAAGCCGACCATACAAAAAAAAAAAAAAAAACATAAAACGTTGAGAATTTCCTAACAAAGACTTTAATCAGCTTAAACAAAAAATGGAAAATCCACAATGAATGCGAAAAATGTATTGATTAGTCTGCCAAATGTACTTGCGTGTTTTCTGTGTGTGTTGGTTATTGTGCGCCTTGGTGTAAATTGTGTAAAGCGCTCGAATTGCTTGACCTTATTCGGCTGGCAAGAGCATTTGTTCCTTTGCTCCCCCTTTCTTTTGCTGTTGAACAATGAAAAATAAAAATCGATTTTCTAACAAGCGCACTCATAATCACACGCACACATACTTATACGCAATGTAATAAGTGTGTGCGGGTTCGCGCAAAATTGTGTCTCTGAAAGTAGAAATAAAAGAAACACAAAACAAAAAAAAAAATTCAAAACAAAAAGAAGAAAAAATCAAAGTCAGCACCATCACCACAACAACAGCATCCATTCAGGGAGCAACAAAATTTCGTACTCATAAAACTCTGCCTAAAAGTAGGCAATGTAAAAATCACAAATGTTAATAAGGGTGCTTTGTTGCAGTTGATACTCTGCTTGTTTGCTGCCGCCGTTGCCTTTGTACGCACCACACTTGCGGGTCCTGCTGCTGCCGCTAGCATAAGTAATTCCAAAAACAACAAAGGAAATTACTTGGGAAAACTTTTTTGCTTCTGAAAAAAGAAAAAAGAAAATCTCTTTTTCTCCGTCGCAGCTGCTGTTGTTAAGCATTTTCACAAGAAATAAAAATAAAAGAAAATTTTTGAAATGAATTTTTCGCTCTAAATAATTTGCTGTTGTTACTCATAGGCTAGTGATGCTTCCAAAAATTTAATTTAGTGTTTGACATTTCCAAAAAACCCGGGTTATGAGTGAAAGGAATTGGTTGAAATGTACATATGGAAAAAGATCTAAAAACAAATGAGAAGTTTGAGGAAAAAATATGTAAAATTTAAAGATGGAATTAAAAACAGACCGAAAATAAACGACATAAGTCAAAAGAAAATTTTGGTAAAAAATTTACGAAAAATTCACTAAAAATTACAAAAAAAATATTTACATATTAAAATGGACAAAACACGGACAAGAATGGAGTATTTATAGTAAATACCTTTAGCATTTGTTTTATTGAACAACCTACTCTTCAATCAAACATCACTCTCAAATTTCTATATTGAAACACAAACCAATCAATACAAAAAAAAAAACACCCTGTCAAGCATTCAGCCGGTTTAAGCGGACGAGCTGCCTGTCAATCGGATGGATACCTTTAAAATGAATGAAGCTTGACGTCGAGGCGAGTTCGCATAGGTTGTGTTCCGCAGAAGCAGTAACAAAAACAACAACAACAGCAGCGACATCTAAATGAAGCACAAAATTTTATTCCCATAGTGATTTGTTATATTTTGCTTTTGTTGCTGTTGTTGCTTTTATATTCGACAACGCAACGGAAAAGCACAATTTTTACAAAAAAAACACCAAGAGCGTCAGCAACAAGAACAAACGACATCATTAGAGCAATATTGTTGTTGACACAAAGTTGCTGCTGATAACAAACGCGTAGAGTTTTTTTCTTTTTTTTTTTTTGCTACATCTTTTTCTTGATTCATCTTCGACGCACAGGATGTTGTAATTTGGAGAAAAAAACGCTCTGGCAATAACAACAACCAAAAGCAGCTTTTTTAAATTGACATGTTTAGAAAGTTAAGCTACATATTTTTGATGGTGCTGTTTTCTTTTTCTTAGATTTACTTAAGACTTTGATGTTCCTTAAAAACACAAAAAAAAATCTAACTTTCTCCAACAATAAAGTGATATTCCCAAAAGTATGCTATGAAATTTTAACGTTTTTAATGAGACTTTAAGAAGTTTCTTTAAAAAACTGTAGATTATTCTAAATACTCTTTACGAAATCAGGTTTGCATATATTTTGGGAACATACAATTCCTTTGACTAGAGTTTGGCTTGAGTTCGTAACTCGCTCATTTGAATTTGACTTTAAAAAGACCACCCAACTGTAAGCTTAAGCAAACAAATTCGCATCAGTAACCAAGTCTATTTTTTTTTCACTTAAGGGGCGTGGCAAATACAAGTTAAAAGCCTACATGTCATATTATTGTTCGTTAGTGTTAGCCCTGTCTGCATACCAAATTTCATAAAAATCGATGCAGTGGCTTAGCCGTGAGAGCGTTTTTTTTTTCATTAAGGGGCGTGGCAATACCCACTTAGAAAAAAATAGTTCTATGCACTACTCACAACGTTTCTAACAAAAAAAGAATCAGGCGAATATGATGAGACTTAGGCATTAAAATTGGGACTGAACCGATCTCGTTTGCCTATTTATATACAGATTTTAATGTGCGTAAAGGAGCAGAAGTAATGCCATACATAAAGGGTGTTCCATTAAGACGAGTGGTACCTTGATCTTGAATAAAACGCAAACGGTTCGGATTTTTTCCAGATATTTTATTTCGCTCGAAAGGTCACACAATAAGATTATGTGTGAAACATTATTTTGCGAATATGCTCACCGCGACTATTCCGTAGATATCTCACCCTTTTGGCTATATTTTCAAAAATATTTTGCTGTAGGGTCTCCGGAATGGCTCAAAACAACGATGTAATTTTGCTTTTCAAGTCTGAAAAAAGTCTAACGGCGTCAAATCGCAAAATCAGGGCTGCTAATTTACATCACATCGCGACGAGAAATTAGACTGATTTTGCGATGCAAAAAGTCCGAATTGAGGCAAGTTGTGTGTGGTATAGCACCGTCTTGTTAAAACCACATATCGTTCAGACTCTGAGCTTCAACTTTCGGCATAAAATTGTCCTCAAACATAGTGTGGTACTGCTCAGAGTTGAAATTTTCGGTGTTTCCGTCCTCATCTTCGAAAAAACACGGCCCGACCCATAAACCAAACAGTGACTCGCTGTTGATGCAGTAATTTCTTCAGGATACGAGCCCCAGATGCGACAGTTTTGCTCGTTAACATTACCGCAGGTGAAAATGCGCGTCGTCCGAAAAGATGATTTTTTTTAAATTTTGGATTTTGGATTTTATGGCAAGATCCAAAATTTGACGATTTCAATGCATTGTTTTTTCATGTAGCGATACATAACTAAAATTCTATGAAAATGAAACAAAATATAGCGGACAAGGGTCGATAATGTAGATTGTAATCGATAATTAAGTACCGCACCTACTACTGGAACACCCTTTATTTTGTGCTATAATAATCGGTTATTTGGCCTATATCGTTTTTTCAAATTAAAGCCATCAATTTTACAATATCATGTAAATTTTTCATTAAAAATAAAACCTAATTATTTTCATTTCTAACAAAATGTCAGCCAATTTATATTAACACATTACTTTTGTCCTTTTGTGTACTTACTCCTAACCCTACACCTACTTTCTTTTTATTAGAGGTCCCACTATTCGTGGCCATCTAATACCCTTATCTTACACTTACTTAGAGGTCCTACCGTTCTTTTCCATATAATACTCTAATATAACACCTACTAACCTTCCATTAGAGGTCGCAATATTTATTCAATCTAATAACCTAATCTTACCTTTCATTTGAAGTCACGCTACTCGTGGCCTTTTATTACCTTAACTCCACATCTACTTATCTTTCCCTAGGGGTCGCATTATTCATGGCCATCTACTTAATACTCTAACCCTACACCTATCTACCTTTCATTAGAGGTAATACTATTGGTGTTCATATAATACCCTAATTCTACACCTACTTATCTATCATTATAGATTGCACTATTTGTGGCCTTTTAGAAACCTAATCGTTCACAATATTTGTAGCAATCTCATCCCTAACCTTTCACCCATTTACCTTTGATTAAAGATCACACTAGTCGTGGCCATCAAATACCCTAATTCTACACCAACTTACTTTTGTTAGAGGTCACCTACTTAACTCTCATTAGAAGAAGCACTATTTACGGGCTTTTAATACACTAAATCTATACCTGGCTTGCCTAATTAACCCTTTAATTCCGAAAAAATAAAAACAAAATTTATCAAAATATGAATATGGAATATGATATCTTTTGAAGCCTTTCGGAGTACATTAGCTTACCAATTCCTCAAAAAAATCCATTATTTTGTTAATAAAGTTGTGTCCATTAAAGGGTTAAATGCTTATGTTGATTTTATTCTTTTTTGTTGCATACTTTAAGGCTCAATTCAAAATGAATTTTGAAATGTTTACTCCACTGTTGTTAGTCTTCTTTTATTCATTCAATGTTATAAAATTCGCAATTAACTAATTAAAATTTACCCATTCACTTACCCATACACTTACAATGTTTATTGCAAGTGTCGTTGTCATCGTTGTTGTTGTTGTTGTAATTAGTTGCAATAAATTTTGTTATTTTAATACCTGGCATGCCATGCAGATTCTTATCAAATTTTTTGTAGTGAATCACATTATTGCATGCAACTTGCTGTGTTTTCCTAAGCTGTGGTAGATGCATGAGTATGAACGATAATAATGTTGCTAGAAGCAGCAGCAGTAATAACAAATTACAACAACAACTAGATAATTACAATGTAATTCAATTACTGAAGAAAAAAAAAGTGAATAAAACAGAAAAACGCTCTTATTTATGGCATTTCCAACGACTATTAAATATTTACTTTCAAAGCAAATAGATAAAAATGTTTGTAAATGGTAGAAAAATTGATAAATAAAGGCTTACCTTCAATTTGAATTTAAAAATTTTCTAAAAATATTAAAAAAATAGCAAAAATATTTCACAAAAATTTGCAAGATCCGTCAAAGATTTCAAAAGTTTCTAGTAAATTTTGCTGAAAAAAAAATTACAAAACTTTATTGTTAAGGACTGTTCAAATGATCTTCTTTTAAACAATCTTTGGGTCAATGTTCTGTTAGAATGGTAGAGGTTTTAGATTGATCTCATCTCTTAAAAAGTGAAAAGTTCTTTTTTTATTTCGTTATATGGAACTGGTAGCTTTGAGTTCATGAATTCTCGAGAGGACATTTGCTGACGTATTGTTTGTGTGGGCTTGTTTATAGAGCACCGCAAAACCAAACCATCTACATGCTTAGATAGACACTAGAATTTTTTAGTCTTTTATTGAAGATTTTTAGAAATATTTCATAATTTTTACTTCTGACAAAGAATACCTACGAAATGTAAGTTTCGAAATATTTTTTATACACATTTTCTGGCAACACTGCCACTATATTGAAGAAAAAAAAAATGAACTTTTCAATTGCCCAATATTAACAAAATATTGACAATTTACTCTGAACGCTGTTGTTGTTGTTATTGCGCCGCGCTATTCATAATCTATTTTTACCATATCATATATTTTTTATTTGTTTGATGATGACATCAATATTCAGCATATTTTTAGGCACGCTGTTGTTTTGTATGTCCACAAAAGAAGAGAAGACACCACTACGAACTAACGAACGAACGCGCTCTTATTGTATTCACGTCTTCCTGTCTGTCCTTTTTGATTCGTTCATTTATTGTTGCGTGTTTGTTTGTTTATATATTTTATGTGCCGGACAATGTTGCTGCTGCCATTGTTCGTGTTGTTGTTGCTGTTTTTGTTGTTGTTATTGTTAATGTTGTATACGAAAGCAATGATAAATGATAAACGATAGCCAAATATAAACAAAAAAGTTGTGACAACAAGGACGAAGCGTAGGCGCATACAAAAGTTAAAATACACTTACACATACACCTTTACATACATTTTGATATATGTATATTTGTATGTATGTGTAAAAGGCATATCCTGTAGAAACAGTAACCAAATAATGAAGACACCGTAGAACCGCTATATTTATTTAACAAACATGGAAAAACGTTGCCACGAAAGTGTTTGTTAAGTGACAGCAATCGCGATAAAATCAAAAGCGAGGTATGTAGAGGCTTTTGATAGTTGTTAGACGGTGACACAGTTAAAATTGTTAAGTTTTGATAAAAAATCTAATAACCACACGCTTCAATTTAGCAAATTTAAAAATATGTATAAAAATGAAAAGTCCAAAACTTTTACGAATTTTTTGTTACTTTCAAAATGTTTAAGAAATTTAAAAAAAAAAAAAAATAATGTTATTTTTTAGTTCTAGAATACAACTTTAATTGAGGAAAACGTGATTAAGGTCATGCCTGCATATTTTTCGATCGCGCAAAAAAAAATTATAATTTCTACTATTCTCACTTTTGATTAGCTTTAGTATTGATTTTAAACTTTTTTCGTATTAAATTCGGATTTTTTTCCAAAAAGGTTAGAAATTTATTCCAAAAAAGTATGAAATTTATACCAAAATAGTTTAAAATTAATACTTTTCTTGACATTGTTCTACATGAATACTTTTTGGTATTAAAATTTAACAAAAATGTTTACTGTGCTTAAGAAAAAAGTTTCAATATCCAGCTTTCGGGACTATCTTCATTCCGAATTTTATATAAATAAACATCCTTTCTAAATATTCATTTTATCTCTGTCTCGAATTTAAATAAAACTAAGAAACGGCGCACACTGGGGCTATAGAAGTGATTTGGTTCAAAACCACCCAGACATCGCAATTTTCATCGAAATTTAAAAATTCTTAAATTGGGATATTTGCTTTGTCATACTAAAGATTGGTACGAAGCTTCATTTCCTAAATGTGGCTTTATCAATTTGCCGAGTGACTTTCAAAAATGTAATTCAATGTTCAAAAAATAGAGATACCATTAAAAATCTTTTTTTACTCAAGAGGAAAGCATCTGACGAAAAAAGTATACAAAGCAAAAAATGCTTAGAATCGTCCAAGCAATTCGTGAGAGTTTTTTGGATTTTTTTTGGAAACTTTTTTTTTTTTGAATAATTTTTGAAATTTTTTTTTTTTGTTTTTGAAAAATTATTCAAAAAAAAGTTTCAAAAAATTCCAAAAAAAATCACACGTATTGCTTGGACGATTCTAAGCATTTTATGCCTTGTACACTTTTTTTCATAAGATGCTTTCCTCTTGAGTAAAAAAAGATTTTTGCCTCCAGCGGGCGTTCAAAATCCAAAAACTCCCATTTAGCGTCCGAATCCCATCTTGAGTCATATTTAGGAAATCAAGCTTCGTACCATTCTTCAGTATGACAAAACGAATATCCCACTTTAAGAATTTTTATATTTTGATGAAAATTGCGATTTGTGGGTGGTTTTGAACATGGAGTCCCCAATGTGCGGGACACATCTCTTTACCAACTAACCTAAAAATTTCCGCAGAGGCGCATAGGGTAGACAGACGACAGCGCTAATACGCATCAGCTGTCTTAATCCGAATTTACTTGTGGATAACCTCCTTATCAATACGGATCGACTCGAATACTAATGCTATCGATAATTGTAATTGATTGTAAAAATTTGACAGAATCTAAAGAAAACATTGTCAATTTGTCAATTTTGAAGTGAGTTTATTAAAGTTATAAATTTCACTTTATTGAAAAAATATAAGCAAATGCAAACCACAACAAAAGTGAGCGACAGTGAGTTCTAAGATAAATAAGATTTACATATGTGTGTATGTTTATTGAAAAATAAATGAAACTTTTCATTTAAATAAATAAATAAAAAAAACACACAGTTTACAACGAGGGCGATAAGCAGGTGCTGTCAAAAACAAATAAACAAACAAATCAGCTGTTTATTTAATGCAGAAACTGGCAGAAAATGTCGTCTTTCAGCAAAAAAATTTTCAATTGCATTAGTACGTTTTTAATCCACATGAACGCTGTGAACTGTCTACGCTATTACACCTAACACTGTATTCTTCTTTAAAAGTCGAAGATTGGTATGACTTCACTCTTGTTTTTGGCAAATATATAATGAAAATAGTTGTTAATATTAAAACTTTGCTTTTAGTTTTACCTGCCTTAATGTCAAAATTTAAAAATAATTTTAATTTTGTGCACATAAACACACAAATACCTTTCTAATGGTGTATAATCTGAAGTCGTGCTCAATTCGTTACATGGTAAAAAAGGTAGGAAAAATTTTTGTCTTGCGTATTATTGTATAGATTTTGATTTTCAATATGAAGCGCAAGATAAAAATTTTTAATGTTTCCGATTTTAGTAATGTTTAATTGTGTTATACCTATGTATCTTGCTCGTTAACTAGACTTTAAACTATAAAAACATTTTGTATCTGAATCGATGACATAAGTGTACAAGTATAACATGATCAAATATTACTAAAATCAAAAGTATCAAAATTTTTAACCAAGTCCTTCACGTGGAAAACCGCAATTTATATAATTTCACCGAAAAATTGCAAGGACCCATTTTAGTTTGTTGTTCAGGGGAACATTTTCTATCGATTGGTTAAGTACATAACCCTAAAGGTATGCAACACATTATTTCTTTATACAATTGCTCACTTTGAAAATCACATGACCTTTTTTATAAAATTTATGAGTTCTTCAACTTCTACGCGCAAAAGTTTTTGACATAAATTTAAAGAGTAGATTCCCACTTCCATTTTTTCAAGCGTAGAAGATGTAGTTAGGCACAGCGAACTTATTAATTTTCCAAGAGACATTGCAAAAGCTACATTACGTGGAGCCATTTTAATTTGCGCATATCTTTTAAACCATTTATGTAATTCAAATAATTTTAACTCTAAATTGATAAGAAAATAATGTACTTCGATAAATAATGCAATAAAAATGTCTGTAACAAAATTGTTTATATAAATTATTTTTCCGCATACAGCCTTCAAGTTAATTTGTTTAATATTTTTCGAAGAAAAAATATTAATTTTAAGAAAAAGAATTAGCATCTTTTCTATTTAACTGTATAATTAGATATTTGAAATTAAACGGTTGAAAATTGCTTTTTTGAAGCCAAAAAACCACTGTTGGAGGAGGTTGTAATTCGGTATTTTTTTTTTAAGAATTTTTGAGTAAATGAAATGAATGTCAAAAAATATGACTCGATAAGCATAATTTTAATAGAAAATTATAGCACAATTTTTTTGTTTTTCTTAAAAAAAAAAATACTTTAAAAAGAAAAAAATTAAATTACAATGCAAAGCTTTTAAAGCTTAAACGCATGAAAATTCAACTTTCTAAGTTAATGAGCTGTAAAATGGCTATTGTTGTGTGCAATAGCGATACTTTACGGCAGTTTGCGCTTGCGAAATTTCGCTGTATGGCTGAAAACAACAACAATAATTTTATGTTAAAAGTTAAATTCCGTAAGCGCGCTCATGCACAAAAGAAAATATATATTTTCTACGAAAAGTAACAACTGTGGTGCTAAAAAATTGCCATTCTCCGAAAAAATATATTTAGAAAAAAATCTTAAATGTTATGCAAACAAAATAGCTTAAAGAAAATCACAACGCTCATGTTAAATCAGCAATAAATGTTTTGAAACTTTTTCTTATCGAAGAAGCTATAAAAATCATTTAAATAATGCCTCATTACAATTTTTGCAATCAACTGCATTTTTTTTTTTTTTTTTTTTTTGGGTGACAGCTTAGTCTTGCCTTCTATTACTATTTTTGCTTGAGTCGCACAAAATCGCTCCTTACAAAGTTCTCACAATGAAGGTGCCTTCATATCAATTCGCTTCATTTCTTCGACGCCATTAACTGCATTTTAATGACAATAACTTTATTCGTCGTCGCTTGCTTGCCATATCGAATTAAGCATAAAAATAAAACTCTGATAAAATTTTCGCATTTTGATGAGTTTCTTCGATTTACGCTGCTGCTGCTGCTAATGCCATTATCCTTACGGAGGATGCGCTATTTAACAGCCCACTAACATTTGCTACTACCAGCGTAATTTTATCTTTTTTGAGTTTCTTCTCTTTTTTTTAACTGTCATTTTTATTTTTATATTTTCGTACTTATTTCATGCATAAATTTTAACTTTATTACCTTTTTCGAGTCACTGGTTGTCTGTTGTTGGTGAGATGATGTGTCCTTGCTTGTTTGCTTAAGAAAATATTATTGAGATATTGTGTTACTTATTGATTTTACATAAATTAATGCAGGCAGGGAAGTGATGAAATGAACACGGTAAGAATTTAAAGAAAAAAATTCTTGCTGAAAATATGTTCAACACAACTATAAGTTAAGAATGTAAAATGGGCTTAAATTTTCGTTTGGCTCAACTTTTCCTGGAATTTGGAAAAAAAAAATCATTTTTCTATTTTTGTAAAAATTTCAAATTCTTTTTTAATTTCCTAAATTATTGTTATTACCTTTAAGTCTTCAAGAAATTGATTTCTTTCCAACAAATCTCAAACCTAGTTATTCCTATGTACATACGTCAAACAAAACCAAAGCAATTTCAAAAACAGCAAATTAACACTTTTACAATTCAACACAGCCATAATCAAACAAACAAAAAATCAGCAAAAAATTCAAAAATTTCTGCACCAGACAATAGAAAATTTCATAGAAATTACTTAACAAAACCACGCATAACGTCTGGGAATGAGAAAAAAATTGCTAAAAAACAAACACAACAAATAAAGCCAAAAACAAAACCAAACTGAAATTACAAAAAAAGAAAAACTCACTTGTTTTTTTTTCTGTGCTGAAATATTGAATCCATGCATTTTGAAATGAACGCAGCTGCTGTCCGCAACAGTTCAAAAATCTCCTACCCATTACAAGCCAAAACTTCAAAGCTTCCAACACACACACAATGGTAAAAACAAAATAAATTGCAGTTAAAACGAAATTTCAAACCGAAGATAGAAAGAGAGAGTGAGAGTCGAAGAATGAGATAACAATAAGAGAAAAATGGAAAAAAGAGATGATGCTAAAAAACTAAAGAAACAGTAGACGGACAATAAAAATAAAGTCAAGTCAGAATGATGAGTTAAAGTTGAATGAAAGAAAGAAAAAAAAAATTACGAAAATATAAATTGTTGAAGCTTAATAACAATACAACTACAACAACTACAATACTGAATGCAACAAAAACAACAACAATGAAGAATCAGCAACAACCTAATATGTAGCTTTAGAATTTAGCACAGCAGCAGCAGCAACATCACATAACAGTTACTTGATTGATGGTTTGCAACACCATTTTCACAGTCACTGCTGCAATCATGTTGCATGTTGGGGTGTATTGAAAACAAAATAGTTATTTTGTAACAGATTTCAAAACTTTATACTAAACTTAATTCAAAAAGTCAGATACAAAAAAATTTTTTAAAAGTTTATGAAAACTTTTATTAAACTTTTCTACAAAACAGTTTTTTTTTTCCAAAAACTTAAAAAAAAAACTTTGGAAATTAATCTTTAAAACAGCTTTTTTAAGTCCTTTATTTGTTTTCAAAAGCTTTTATTTTCTAACGAAAGGTTAAGCATGAGTATACTTTTACTCTTATTTCAAATTTAAGGTTTAAGCTAAACTTTAAAAATAATTTCTTGAATGGGCTTATAAATACGCAAAATATGCTCTCCGTATTCTAGATTTTGTAGAAAAAGTCAACACACAGTAAAAATTTTAGATAAATTTTGATACCAAAAAGTATTTAGGTATATAGAACAACGCCAAAAAAAAAAAAAAAAATTAGTCTTAAACTATTTTGGAATAAATTTTATACTTTTCTGGTATAAATTTCAAAATTTTCTAGAAGCAAAGATCGGAATTTAATACCAAAACTGTTTTAAATCTAGACCAAAGGGAATCAAAACTAAAAAAAGTAGTGTGCAGAAATCGCCGTAAGTTGGACTCATCGTTTTAGTTAGTAAATGTCTGCAGTGTTATGTCCCTATTCTTATTTCATTAAATTTTTTTAACATATCGGCTGAGGCTGAAAGTAGTTTTATCTGTTTCGCCAGGTAAGACTGTTTGAAGAGTCAGGCAAAAGCGGTTTTGCCCAATTTAATTCATATCACCTTTATACAAGTGAAAAGTACTAAGCCAGTTTTTCAACTTTTGGTATATCGTCGGCTAAGTATTATTTTGCCGTACGCACACTGGTTCAAAATCCTAAAAAGCTGGCCAAAAGTCGAGAAATAAAGTTTTTTTAAACTAACTTTTTATGGACCGTATTGTCTAATAGATATTCATAGACCTCAAAAAATGCATAAGAAAGATACAGGTATTCCTACAATGCTCTTGGGATTTCTCCAAAAGTACGCTTCTCAGACGTTAAATTCTGTGAATTAAAAGTACAAATTTAATGTTCACTGTAAAAATTGTGTGGTTACTGTTAAACTGAACCGATTTTAGTGTTAGAATGTGGAATCTTTCTGTAAAAAAAAAAATACCATAGAACCTCTGTATTCAAAACTTACAATAATTTATACTTTTGTGGTAATTGTGATTAACTTATAGAATCAAATTATTTCACAAAATCAGTAAGCAATGGTTATGAAAAAAGCCCAGAAATTATTTATACCACGTTATATTACCAAGATTTTTTGGATTTAAGAAGACTGAAACCTTTTATAACACATATAAAAAAATTGAGGTGCCTTTTTTTGCCCTTATTGTGTGATGTGGTTTTTTCTAAAGCAACCAGAGGAAAATTTAACTCAATATGTGATGCTCGCCCGAAATGATAAAGTTTTTATATTATTATGCAGCTTATACTCCATGATAAAGGAATCTAAGCCCCATTCTTATGTAGATCAATTTAACGTTGCACACAACTCTATCAAAGTTAAAGTTTTGAAATAAATTTTTAAATTAGATATAAAAATTGTGGAATTGTTGTTTTTTGCCATTTCGAATCCGCCATTTTGTTTTTTAAAAATCTAATATCAGTTTCGTAATCAGTGACCCCAAAAACCCCCGAGTAAGTTTTTTTGTTGGATTTGGTTGAATATTTATGCAAATCGTCCGTCATTTTGAATCCGCCATTTTCTTTTTAAAAATTCAACATCAAATTCGTAATCAGCGACCTCAAAAACCCCCAGGCAAAAATTTCTTCTCGAAACTTTAATGATTTCAACTTTTGGCCAGCTTTTAAGGATTTGAACCAGCGTGGTACGGTATGGTGCACAGTGGTCGGAAAATCGAAAAAGCTGGCCAAAATTCTGAAAGTCGGTAATAAGGGGTTTTAGATGATGCTGATTACGAATCCGAAATCCATTTTTAAAAAAACAAAATGGCGGATCCACAATGGTACACAAATAATGCTTAACCAAATATATTCTCACGAAAGTCGGTAATTTTAGGTTTGTAATGATGCTTATTACGAATCTGAAATCTATTTTCAAAAAAAAAAAACAAAATAGCGGATTCAAAATGGTGGACTAAAAACTGCTAAGCTGCATTTATTACCACCAAAAACGGTTGCTTATAATGAATCTGAAACCTAGTTTACGAAATACAAAATGACGGATCCACAATGACGAACCGTTTAGTGCAAAACTATATTAATCAATAAGAAATGAGTTATTGGGGTTTTTGAGGTCGCTGATTGGAAATATGAAATTAGTTTTTGTAACATAAAATGGCACATCCAAAATTTCGGTCAAAATATGCTAAACAGCATCTTTATCTACGAGAGTTTTGTTTCTGGGATCAATTATTACGAAAATGAAATACTTTACAAAAGTTCTAATATCTTTTTCAGAGGCACCTCGGTTTGTACAGGTTTGTAGAAAAATGTACCCTGAATAAGATGCATGTAGAAACTAGACGGATGGCCGTGAATGCTATAACATTTATCATATTAAAACCACTTCAACAATTTTTTTGTGTATATATTTTCACGAAACAGTTGCCTATTTATATAAACTGTGAACGAGATAAAACGCTTTGGATTTGAGAAACATATTAAATAAACCTTCACTGAGAGACTCCATTTCATTGCATTGCGAAAAGATGAACAGAAGTTATTTTTTTCCACTTGTTTACTGAGACGTTTTATATTAAAAAAAAAAAAAAATCTTCGCAGAAATAGGTGAACTTCAAACTCAAACGAGAAGAGTTTTTTAGGCACAGAGGTCTTTCTGACCACTGAAACGATCAAAGTGGATAATATTCTACCGTTACCAACAATTAAAAGTGAAAAAACAACAACTTTATTTTTCGATTTTGACCAGCTTTTTTGATTTTCCAACCAGTGTGTGTTGTTCAAAAGTTCAATATTGTCTTTTTGCACGAGTGCTTTGCTTTTACTCTTATGATGAAAATAACCAGTTTTTAACAGAGATATGGCTAAGTGGGTCTTATTAAATTAAAGACTATAATGTTTTAAGCCAGAAATACCGAACAACTCAAAATTCGAGTAAACTGACTTAGTACTTTTCACTTTTATAGGGCGATATATTCAATATGCATATTAGACATGATTTAGAGCACGATTTGTCGATTAAGATAACGTTCAACTCTTTATTTTGAGAGATTTGATCAAATAATGCGTGAGCTAAAAAATGTGGGGATTGGATAATGCTAATAATGTAATTTTCATCATTATTGTTATCATTGTCATCTTTGTCATGATTGTCATTATTGTCATTATTGTCATTGTTGTCATTATTGTCATTATTGTCATTATTGTCAATATTGTCATTATTGTCATAACCCAATGTGCACAAAAACGGATGAGGATCCGTTTCGAATCCATTACGAGTTCATAAAGGTATAAAAAACGTAATCCGCGGTAACGGATCCATTTCGAACCCGTAACGTACATCAAAAACGAATTCAAAACGCTTTGTTTCGATAAAAAAAAAAAAAACATTTTGAAGCGCTTATTAGCGAATAAAAAAAAATTAAATTCCGCAGTGCGGGCCCGTTTCGAATCCGAAACTTATGTAAAAACGAATTCAAAACGGATTTGCTTTTAAATATGTTAATGCTGTATATTTACAGAAAAAAAACCGTTTTGATGCGCCTATTATCAATTAAAAAATAATAAAAAGAAAAAAAAGAAAGAAAAATAAAGGGTAAAAATCCACCTCTGGTAGGATTCGAACCTGGGCAAATCCATTTTGATTCCGTAAATACTTCAAATACGAACTCAAAACGGATTTGCTTTATTTAATTTTTATGATAAAAAAATATTTTTGATTTGTTTTTTTTTTTTCTTTTTATTTTATTGCGTATGATTTTTTGTAAACTTTTCAAACTCTGTTTGAAAAAATGTTTTTGATTCCAAATTTGAGTATATAACATTTTTTATCAAAAGAAGGGAAGAAAAACAACACAGAATACTTATAAAAAAACAACAGAAATTTGTGTAATATACAAACTTTAAATCTCAACATCAAATAAGTCTACATCAGTTAAGTAAACATCATATCGGCCAATAGCCTAGTTGTCTAACGTCTCGTGTATGAAAGAGTAATACCCCGGGAGCCTGAGTTCGACTCCCGGCCGGGCTAGTAATTTTTTTTTTTTGTTATTTTGTTATTTTGTTTTTTTAATTAAAAATAAGCGCTTCACCCTGTTCTCTTTTTTTTTTTATAAGCAGCATTAACATTATTAAAAGCGAATCCGTTTTGAATTCGTTTTTGATGTACGTTACAGGTTCGAAACGGATCCATAAAAGAAGAAAAAACGATTCGTTTTTTTTTTAGGAATCCTTCCCGCAAACGGATCAGTAACGGATACATAACGGATTCCGTAACGGATAAAAAGAACGAAAATATGAACCCGTTACGGATCCGAAACGAGTCCGTTTGGCACACTGGGAACCCAATGTGCACAAAAACGGATGAGGATCCGTTTCGAATCCATTACGAGTTCATAAAGGTATAAAAAACGTAATCCGCGGTAACGGATCCATTTCGAACCCGTAACGTACATCAAAAACGAATTCAAAACGCTTTGTTTAGATAAAAAAAAAAACATTTTGAAGCGCTTATTAGCGAATAAAAAAAAAATTAAATTCCGCAGTGCGGGCCCGTTTCGAATCCGAAACTTATGTAAAAACGAATTCAAAACGGATTTGCTTTTAAATATGTTAATGCTGTATATTTACAGAAAAAACCCGTTTTGATGCGCCTATTAGCAATTAAAAAATAATAAAAAGAAAAAAAAGGAAGAAAAATAAAGGGTAAAAATCCACCTCTGGTAGGATTCGAACCTGGGCAAATCCGTTTCGATTCCGTAAATACTTCAAATACGAACTCAAAACGGATTTGCTTTATTTAATTTTTATGATAAAAAAAATATGTTTGATTTGTTTTTTTTTTTTCTATTTATTTTATTGCGTATGATTTTTTGTAAACTTTTCAAACTCTGTTTGAAAAAATGTTTTTGATTCCAAATTTGAGTATATAACATTTTTTATCAAAAGAAGGGAAGAAAAACAACACAGAATACTTATAAAAAAACAACAGAAATTTGTTTAATATACAAACTTTAAATTTCAACATCAAATAAGTCTACATCAGTTAAGTAAACATCATATGGGTCAATAGCCTAGTTGTCTAACGTCTCGTGTATGAAAGAGTAATACCCCGGAAGCCTGAGTTCGACTCCCGGCCGGGTTAGTAATTTTTTTTTTTTTTTGTTATTTTGTTTTTTTAATTAAAAATAAGCGCTTCACCCTGTTTTCTTTTTTTTATAAGCAGCATTAACATTATTAAAAGCGAATCCGTTTTGAATTCGTTTTTGATGTACGTTACAGGTTCGAAACGGATCCATAAAAGAAGAAAAAACGATTCGTTTTTTTTTTAGGAATCCTTCCCGCAAACGGATCAGTAACGGATACGTAACGGATTCCGTAACGGATAAAAGAACGAAAATATGAACCCGTTACGGATCCGAAACGAGTCCGTTTGGCACACTGGGAATTGCCATTATTGTCAATGTTGTCATTAATGTCATTGTTTGCATTACTGTGATCGTTGTTATTTATGTTTCTATTGTCAGCCACTCAAATCTTTTTCGTCCTTACTGTCATTATTTAAATGTTTTTTTTTTTTAAATTATTATTGCTGTCAATATTATCACCTTTTTTTGGCTAACTGACCTTTTTTTGCTAAACATTTTAGCAATAACTATGTTTCTGACAAATTAGTTTTACCGTAAACAATAATACATTTCTGTAAAACCCACTTTCTTTGCAACTGTTGTTATTACGTATATTATCATTATTTTTATTACTAACATTATTGTTAACGTGTTTAATATTATCAGTCACTTTTGCCATTATTTTTCTTATTGTTAATGGTTTTTTAATTATTTCGATTTCGATTCTGGAAATCAGAATATATGATACCAAAATTTTGATTCGTTTTAGTTCGAAACGAAATCGAATTACATGATAAGAGTGAATGTAGCATATTTCTGTGAAATCAAATTTCTTTGCTGACGTATAGTCAATATTATGTGGAAAAACTAAGGAATCCTATTTATAACTTTTCACTTATTATGTGAATAAATTTTGGCCGTGACTGTTCGTAGAAAAATGTTTCAAATAATATCTTTATGACGTCACCCTAAAAAATCTTTATGGAACACAAGAAAAGTACACGGCGGGTGGTAGACGCATATTCGTCTATTTACAGAGCGAGACAGCATTTTGCGCTTGTCATCCTAAAACATAGTTGCTGTTGTTGGTGTTGGTGTTGTTTTTGTTTTTGCTTCAGATTACATTAGCTTTCAACTTTTCCAAAAATTGAAGCGCCTGTCATGAAAAGTCTAACAAGGATTTTTCTCAACATTTTTTAATGGTACAACAATGCAGCAATGGACGATTTTTTTTGGGTTGTAGTTGCTACTGCACGATTTAGTGCAGCTTAAACAACGACAGCAACAATAAATAAAACAAAACAAAAACAACAAAAATAAGAAAAACAACAACAAAGTTCACATAGTGTCATAAGCTTAAGCTATGACCACGATTTAGTTGTCTCAAACTGTGGGAAAAATGGCATTATAGCGAAAAGATACTGTAATACAGGGTGTATACGCACGATGTTTTAGGTCATCTGAAAGAAATGTTCACAAAGAGTTTAGGGTTCTTTAGAAATCTGAAATCCCGAGAAAATTTGTTTCATCAAATGATATACCGAATTCCAATTTTGGTTTCTCAAATCGAATCATCCATCTGCTTAGCTTTCTTTTGCACACATCAACACTCTTCAACTTCAGTTTTTCAATGACTCAGTTGAAAAACTTGAAGGAGCCGATACGGTACGGAAAAATGCAGTATTTGACATACCCAAAAACACGTCGGTTGCGACTACAACAAAAATAAATATACGTAAAAGGCAAATGTTGGACACACCCAGGCATTGTTGCTTTTATACAAAAATAGAGAAAAAAATTGACAAAATTTCAGTAAAAAAAACAGCATTTGTGGTGAAAAAACAACGCAAGCAAATCCTTCAGTTTCAGTCACATGATATGCATTCTATGCCTTTTGCATCCTGCCTCCTGGCAATACCTCTCTATGCCACTTTTCACTTTAATGCTCTGTTGTCTTTTGCTGTTGCTGCTGCTGCCGATGATGCTGTTGTGTTATTTTTGATGCCGGTCATCATAGAATAATAACAACAACAGCAAAAATAACATTGTCAGCAGCAACAGCATTAGTTGAACGACAACGGGCAGCAGCAGCAGCAGTCAGTCACTGACATGTAAGGATAACGATGTTGTTTATACAAGCAAATCCCGTTGAACTCTGTTACGGTCATACAAATCACCCAAAGAAGCACTCGTATGCACTTACCAAAAAAAAGTGTAGGTATTTAAAAGAAACCTAGTAGGAATATATTTGAAAATTATTAGATTTTCAATAACTAAAGTAATTGTTCATTTGGACAACGACTTAAAAAGATAGTGAGGGTATAACTTAAAACATGTAAATGCCTCGAAAACCTCGTAAACTCGTGGTAGTTGTCAAAATCAATACGGAGTTTGACAGTTTTACGAGTTTACGAGACTTTTGAGGCTTCTACACGTTTTAAGGAATACCCTAATTGATTTTTCTTAATAAAAGAAAATATTTTGTTACAATACCATAAAAATACCAGCTAGTAAAAAATGATCGTAAAATACATTTTCAGTGCACCCTGTGTATCTTATCATATTAAGTAACTTTAAGCATCTGCACAAACCAAACCAAGTATGAGATAAGACTTGCTTGTGTGAAACCGCATCTACTGGATTCAGTTGAAAAAATTCTTTAGCTCAATAAGTGAATTTTAAACTGGTTAAATAACTGTGTGCGACGTAAAGAAGCTTAGAGAGCTTTCGAGAAAATTCCAATATCGTTGCTAGTTACCTTTAAGTTAGTTCTAACATTTTGTAGCAGTTAAATATTAATTTAATTGGAATGCCACGAAGAAAAGCCTCAGCTGTACATAAAGCATGGGCATTGTTGCATAAACATTAAAACACCCAAGATACCAGCTTATAAGAAAATTCAGCAAATAAATTTCAATGCACTCTTTGGCACTTAACGTTATTACTTCAAGCATATGCACAAACCGAATAGTATGAGGTGAGTTTCGCATGTGGTGAAATAGCATCACTAGAATTAAGAGAAAATTCTTTGGTCGCCGTGCCCATAATGAATGAGTGAATATGGTTTTGTATAGTATAAAGTTGGAAATAAAATTTCAATATGGCAAATTTCAGAACCAAATTTGACACGAAAACTTATTTTTAAAAAAGTTCGCACTAGATATTTAAAATTTATATATTTTGTTTTAAAATTGAATAAAAGTCATTAATTAAAACCACTTACTCTTACAAAAAGTAAGTATCCTCTGAAAATCGGTTCAACATTAGGTGTTCTATGAACCTGATTGGTCTATATGAGGTTTTTTTCTATACAATTGCCGCCACCTTTAGCTAACCTAAGTATTACTATCTAAGCTTCCTTGAAATTTTAGCTCATATTTGAAACCTCAAAATCTTCTTCCCAACAGGGACTATCGACATATAGATTTAGGCTTTACTATGTTTTTCTCTGTCTCTCCGTCGCTCCACCTTCTCACACTTTCTCATAACTTTAAGTTTTAAGCACACATTCAAATATCAACACAATAGCCCGAACATAACAACAACAGCATAGCACAGCCAACAACAATAATAACAACAATAGTCACATGTCCTGTGCTAGTGTCCTTATGATGATGCTACGCCTGTTGTTTATTTTCCTTAACATACAAAAACAAAAGCAAAACAACAAAAACATTTGAATGTCCAACCGACCGACAGTTGTGTCTGTCCACTTATGCAACGTTACGATAAAAGTGTAGATAGCAGCGTCATCTATAGATTATTAGAAAATTGTCGAATAAATCCAAGAGCTTCAAACCACTATGTGTGCTGGAATTATACACCGAAAAAAAAAAGAATCGAAGCTCGTTAATGCAACTTTACTTGAAACGAATTAACTTGCACTGTACTTTTTATAAAAAATAAATTTAATAGAACCTCGAGTTAGATGGATAAAGCTGATAGACTGGGATAATACAAAGAATAGAAAATAGTATCTCAAAAATCATTACAAACTGAGACAATAAAACACCATGAATCAAAGCTCAAAATATTTAAACAATATTAGCTCAAGCTCTCTTTTCTTAGCTTTCCGAGAGGCAAGATAGAAATATCTAGTTTTTTATTATGGGAATTTTAATTTTTAGGGTCATTGCTATACGAAAAACGTGAGTTTGATTGAAGTCCGATTTTTGAAATTTACATTTGCTTAGCTTACAGTTATTAAAATGAAAGACCGTCTGTAGGCAGTCTTGCCAGCTTTAGGACCAAGAAAGAAAGTGACTATAGGAAAGATGATAGCTTTGTATTTAATTTGTATTTTTGATACCACCAATCGAAATACTTCCTATATAGTTATGGCCATTTATTTTTTCTTTTTTTCAGTGCATTATTTCTCTACATACTTAAGTGTATAATATTTTTGTCTCAGTCAGAGAGTGTGTAGGTGCATGTGTCAGTTTTTGTACCTCTTGTATTCATTAGGATTAAATTTCAATTTCAAAACTTCATTTCATTTCATTTAAGTTCTTTTTTTTTCTATTTTTGTATTTTACTGGAGTCTTAACTTTCCAGTTGATGGTTTGATTGTCTGTCTGGTTTTTATTGGTGTTTTTACTATGTAGCCCCTTATAACAATAACAGGATTGTATGGAAATAGTGTTTTTGAACCAAAAACATCACAGAGTGGAGTTTATTAATTTGCATAAAATATGTGAAAAGTTAGTACTTAGTTGAGAATAGAAAAAAAAGGATTGAAAAAAATTATTCAAAAGAGTATTTAGTATTTACTTATTTTGCATGTAGTTTCATTTGAAATTTGAGCTTAAGGCAGACGCATAAAATTCATATTATTTGGATAATATCTTCTACAATATACGAGTATGAATGAGCGTTTAAAAACTAAAGGACTAAATATTAAAATCTCAAGGTCTGAGAAAAGATGAAGTATTAGCCACTGAAGAAATGTGTTGAGAATAACATTTAAATATTTTCAAATTGCAAAACTAGCCCAAATGCTAAGGCTGAAATGGTCAAAAATTTTTTTATTTTTCATCAAGTTTTCAGAGCAGGATGGGGACAGCTTTGAATTGATTTTTAAAATTTAAATTTTGAATATAATGCAAAGCTTAAGCTTAAAAATACTCTTTTATATTTAATATATACTAGAATAGCCATACTAATAAACCATCATTTGCTGATGGTCAGAAGCTTCACAATGGTTTAAGCAACAGCTACGTAAAAGGTTCCTTGTTCCTTTGCTACATAAGACGTTCTATGAGTTTTCGGTTGATTCATTCGCTATATTTCGTGATCTTGTTTCATACTTTACTGCAGTAGTTCGAATTTCAATAGCGCTTGCATACTTTTGGGCGCTTTATTTAGTTCATATCATTTAAAATTCTTTCTGTTCGCTTCAATGCAATGATGTTCTTTTCTTGGTTTTTTTTTTTTTTTCTATTTTTCTTTACAATGAGGGTATTCCATAAAATGAGTAGAATATTTCGTAGCTCTTAAAACTTTTAAAATTTATATTAAACTGGGTAACCACAAATAACTTAAAGCAATCTGTATTCGAATTTAAGATCTGAAGATAAAGGCATTTCTTAGTGGTTTTCAAAAAAACCTTCAAAAATATTTGATGTTACTCAATTTAAATTTAAAGTCCTTTTTTAGAACGAAAATATAAACGGCTTGCGATATGTGGTTGCTTTCGAAAATTTCGTATAAATCTTACTATTTTTGACTAAATTTTAATTTTTGATGACAACCGAACCGAAATATGATCTAAGCAAAACTAACTACAGAAGAAAAAAAATCGGGTGGCAATACTGAAAGTTTTTGTTCAATTTTAAAAAAACTTTATGTTAGCGTTTCTGAAACCGAAAACTTCAATTTATTCAAAAACGTAAGAATTAAATAAGATTTTCGGACATAACCAGGTAGCATTCGTAAAAATTTATGTTGGAGTGTCCCGAGGTTTATGGACAGCCCCTTATCATAAAAAGGAAAATCAGTTCAACAAGTTTAATGAATTCACCAATAAACACCGTCTCGTAAGAGAATCATTTTTCCGAAGTAAATTTGACGGGAGAATTACTATACTGTAGAATGACAAAACATTGTGAAAACAGTAATAACATAATGAAAATAGCAAATATATTTAAAAAAGTTGAAAATGGTGGATAGCCACAATAATTATTTGTTGATTTCATTATATAAAGATAAAAAAATATGTATAGTAAAATAAAAAAAAAAAACTTACAGGGAGGATGACACACACTTGCGTTCTAGACCAAATTTTAAAACTTAAAAAAAAAACCATAACCCGTCACCATCAACAAACCAAAACTGACTGAGCTGAAAAGAACCCAGTCTTTCTCCTCACTTTGAGTTCTCTTTTTACTCAATATTTCAAAAATAAAGAGATAGAATAAGAAAAACTGAGCGAAGTTGACGGACCAACTTCTATGTATGTCAATTCGATATAAAAAATTTTTTTGAAGAGTTAACACAGAAAAACAGGAACTGAAATATATATACAAACAATGTCTTATAAGTTTTTTTTAGACAATAACGCGCACTAAAAAGCAGTTAGGGACAGCACGGAGAATGACTTTTTAACACTTCATGTTATAATTTCACTGTCAAATATTTAGAATTATTTTTTTTAAGCTAGTCGTATTGAAGCTCTTGTTAAGTATCTATATTAAATAGTGAAAATATCAAGTTCTGAATATAAACATGGATTTGAGCTCTGAGACATTGAATGATACCTTTTTCGGAGAATCACCAAAGTATACAAATATCTTAAAATTGACAAGTATTAGAAAGAAAAGACATAATATGTTTTTCCAAAAGTTACGTCGAAACCCATTTGTATTTATCTGGCAATGTTAGTTGAGAAATAAAGCCGATAACCGAAAAATGTTGAGTAAACATAAGGTATGCAAAAAATACGGAATCTTAAAAAATTTGAATAATTTTGAAGATTGAAATAGTCAAAAGATCTCCAAAGAGCCAAAAAACTTGTTGAACTATTAAATGATCGAATAGCACTTTGAAGAAATTAAATAAACATCTTCGGAAGTATTGCAAAATTCGTGCAATGTTGCAAAAGTGGAAGAAATGTTGAAAGCTTGATTGTTAAAGTATACTTTCCCAGTATAAGATCAAAATTACGCAGCATGATTTTACTAAATACGTTCCTTCCAAGTACCAAACAGTTTAAAAAACTTTCTGTCAAAATAATAACACACACAAAATGTGAAAATTAAATCAAGTTGAAAAATAAAAATGGCAATGAATAAATGACATAACATTTAAATCTTATGTCGTCACTTTTTAAATGGCGTCTGACAGTGTGCTGTCTTCTTAGCTCCACTCATACATATATACAAACAAACATATATTGCACGATGACGTTCTTTGTCTCAAGTTATCAGTCTCTTTCGGTGGCTGTCTGAGATATTTTCGCTGTAATGCGATATCCTGTAGCATTGTCTTCACAAATGTTTGTATGTCTCTCTGTCTTTCTCGACTCTATCCTAGCTATCTGTCTATGTTGCTTTCTTCTGCTGCTTGTTCTTTTATTTTTTTGTCTGTCTCTTTCTTTTGTGCTGCTTTTATTACATAACTGTTCACTCTTTAATTTTAATTACGTCAAACAAGCGCATTTCCTTGATACGTTTTGCTCGTAATTGTTGTTTTTGTTGTTGTCATCATAAAAAGAAGTTGAAATTGCATTCATCATAATCATGCACAACAACAATAACAGCAGCAACAACAGAGAAAAAGACAGTCAAAGTTATATGAGCAACCAGGGAACGATGGAGCAAGAGTGAGTGAGGGAGAGCGAGAGAGTATAAAAGTATGCGAATTGCAGACAGGGCTGCTGTAAGGTGATTTGAAAGGCTACAAATATTTAAGATACAAAGAAAATCTTTATTGAAATACTAGGTTTTACCTGGTGAGCGTTGCCTTCTCTTTGTCCCGCTACCTCTTTCATACATATAACAAACCTTATTCATCTGTGTTAAATATTTTCATACATAACAGTTTCTGAGAGATGTCGATTTTTTTTGGGAGGGCGTGGCACCGCCCGTTCTTCTAATGATTGGTATCTGCTTGGTGCCCTTAATATTTGTGCTAAATTTCATTCCTATGCATCGAACAGTTTCGGAGATATAATTAATTTTGTTTTTAGGGGTGTGGCACCGCCCATTTATATAGCCTTTTACCTTTCCCCTGATCTATACTTACATGCTGCAAAAATTTCATCCAAATCAGTCAAGTGGTTTCCGAGACTATAAGTATAAGATTATGAAATTCGTTGTAGATCGAAGATCGAACTGTAAGGAAGGATACAAAACTTTTTTGTTTTTGAGTGGGGGATGCCAAGCTTCTTTCGGGAAAAAAGCCTTCTCGACTACACCGATTTTTATGAAATTCAGAACCGAAATAGACTGAACATTTAGAAAGAGTATTGAAGTAGGTGGTTCCGCGCCCTTTTTTATAAAACTGTTTTCCATTTGACAAAGCATTTTGAATATTTCGTATAAAGTCTTTAAAGCTACGTAGAACAGTTCTATAGAGAAAAAGCTAAGACTTCACTTTCTGGAATCATTCGACAATATGTGAAAATTTGGCAGAATTCGAGGTGTCACCTTTTTTAAACTTTTTTTTATATTATTTTTTTTTTTCTCATTTTCATGTTATATGAAGAATATATCATCAGAAGATGCCATATATTTGCCATATTTATTTCAAACTTTTTCTTGTAACAGACAACAGAGCATCATCCCTGATTTTTAAACTGCGAAAAATGAGTTGATTGCAAACGTACAACTTATGACGTACTTACGTAAGGATTAAATATAAACTTTTTATTATCATTGTATGTTGTTGTTGCTCTAACATTTTTACGTAACATAATGAGATTTGTTGCCAAAGTAGCATATTACAGGACGACGCAACGCACAAATGTGCAACAAGGCAGAGTTTGGGTGAGAGCGGTGGGGAGGACTTACAGAGCATCATTGGAAAGCAAAGAATGCATGAATAAATAGAAAATGATAAAATTGGAGCAAGAACTTCAGAGTATTATAAATAAATAATTCAAATAGTTTTACGGTCTTTAAAGCTTCTGTTAAAGAAAGATGATTCATAAAAAATTTCATATAAAAACTCACTTTGTTTTAATATTTTAAAGGATTATATTCCTGAGCGATCTTTTCATTTTGATTATGTTCTTATGTTTTGAAATGTTCTTTTAAACCTCAGTAAAAGAATGCCGAAAACATGTTTTTAAGATTTTTCGAATTCTGTTACACATTTTTGGCCGGAATATGGGACACTTTTGACAAAATGTTTTTTTTTGGCAAAATATTGAAAAAAAAAAATCTTTTATTAGTTTAAATCTCGAAAAATTCTTGTTTCGAAGACAGTAACGGATATCACGAAAGTGCAGTAAACTTCAATAATGAAGGTCTTTGAAAATTTGGTGATACTGGTGCCATAATTTATGAAATAAAACTCTTTTTTCATGATCACACGTATCAAAAAACATTTCGGCTGACACGGCTTGCGCTGAGCCTTAATTTCAAAATAAAAGCAAGAACATTTCTCTAAGCACACTTTATTGCAAAGAGTTTAATTTTAAAACTTTGCAATTTCATCCCACGACATTTATAATTTACGCTTTAAAACACAACAACAATAGCAACAACAACAAGCATTAACAAAGTAGAAAAACTTTGAAACACAAATTTAATTACATTAAAAACTTTACGCTATAAAAGCTTTTGCGTTCTTACCTAGAAAACTACGAGTCAACTATAGTTAGATGGACGGACTGATAGCGCTCAATGGAAGGACTTAACTTAAAAAATATCACACAAAATAAAGCTGAGGAAACTTGTGTTTTTTTTCTTAGTTTTTTGTGAAAAACTTCTTTGATTTTATTATATTTAAAATATAAGTAGTTTTTTCCTATTGTTGTTGTGTAGCTATGTTGTTTCTATCCCTTCAGTTTTCTATAGAATACTACGAATAGGAAACTCGCAGTGCCAAGAAATGTTTTCGATATAAAAGGAGAAATATTATATAAACTTTTAATGCGTAATAAATGTTTGCTGAACGCGAACAAGCGAACAAAAAACACCGTTTTTTAGAAAAAACTTTTTCTTTTCTTTTGAAATGAATGCAACACCAAAGGTATTTCTTTATAGAAATCGTATTGCAGTGTTTATGTTGCTATTGTTATTTCTATCTTTATGAAATGATTTTAAAGTTTTCGCATTTAATATGGCGAATAATTGTTAGTATATGAGACAAAAGTCAGCAGTAGGAATCAGAATCACTGTGCTTTGTTTTCTTATTTGTTGCCAGTGTTAAAAAAATGCTGATTTCGTTGCATACTTTTCTGATTAAATTTAATTTTACTTATGTTACGTGGATGTTTCAATATTTTGAAGCGAGTTTTAGATAAAAGTGTGTTTAGGCACAATGTTAAGATACAATATTTAGATAATATGTTTAGCATTGCTTAGAAACAATCCTCTGGCACAATGTTTAGATACAACGTTCAGATACAATACTTAGATGCAATTCTAAGTTGCGATATTAAGATGCAATGCTTAGCAATGTTTAAATAAAATGTTTAAGTGCAATGTTTAGAGGCAATCTTAACACACAATGTTTAGATACAATGCTTGGACACAATTTACAGATATAGTGCTTAAATGCAAAGTTTAAATAAAATATTGAGCCAAAAAGCTACGATTAAAGTATTAGATAAAAATATTAGATAATGTGAGCAGATACAATGTTCAGAAACAGAGCATTGAAACAATATTTAGATACAATTATTGGATGTAATGACAAGAGATAATGTTAAGATAGAATTTTTAGATGCAAAGCTTGTATAAAATATTTAGACGCATTGTTTAAATACTACGTTTAGTGCAATGTTTAAATACAAACTTCAGAAACAATGTTTAGGTACAAATTTAAGATAAAAGATATAGACACAAACTTTAAAAACAATGTTTTGATATAATACAGGGTCCGCCATCTAACGTTTTTTTTTTTTTTTTTGAACTAGTGCTTATTTCGTGAATGGTAACACTTAGCTCATGTCTGATTTGACAGATAATTAGTTTTATCTTTCCGCTGAACGAATATGGTTGCGTTTTTGCTTCGCTAAGTGGGCCTGCGAAGAGGCATAATTGGGCCATTTTTCTTCGAAAATAGGCAAGGAGTGGCCGTTACAGTCAATGGCGATCGTTATCGGGCCATGTTGAACAAATTTTTGTTCACAAAAGTTGAAGAGGAGGATATTGGCAACATTTGGTTTCAACAGGACGGCGCTACGTGCCACACAGCCGAAGCTACACTACAAAAAAAAAAAAAGTTATTTCAAAAAAAAAAAAAAGTTATTTGCCGGACCCTTTTTTATGTATATGAAATGTATAAATACAATGTTAAGATACAATATAAAGACAAAATATTTAATTACCTACATTGCATAGACTTAATGTTTAAATCAATGTTTGGATACAATATTTTGATACAAAGTTTATAAACAATTTTTAAATAATATTTTAGAAACGAAGTTAGGATATAGTGTGTAAATACAGTACTTAAATACAATTTTTAGAGACAACGTTTATTTATTTATTTATTAATTTATTTGAGTCTTTGGATAATAACAACCCTTACAGACTAGAACATTTCATTTTAAATATATAACTAAATAAAATAACCTAAATACAAAAATAAACTAATGTAAGAGCCTAAGCAGTATAGATTTAAATTGAGCTTTATTCAAGCAAAAATCAATTGAAATATCCTTATATAACCTATTGAGCAATAAAAGAGTTCTATTAATGGGCTCATTAATGGCATAGTTCGACCTGTGGCACTTGATATAAAAATAATCCGAGGATCGTAAACTCCTAGAAGGAATATTGAAGCCAATCAGCTGAAGAATCTCTGGACAATCAATAAAACCATTGATTACATCATAAATAAACATAATACTATGAACAAGACGCCGATTTTCAAGACTCTCAAGATGTATGAGCAAACAACGAGCATTGTATGACGGTAATGGCTCAGTAAAATCCAGTGAATGTAGTGCGAACTTAACAAATTTTCTTTGAACACGCTCAATGCGAGTAATATCTACCCCATAGTAAGGATTCCAAATAAAAGAACCGTATTCTAAATTGGATCTTACAAATGAGGTATAGAGAAGTTTTCTCGTATAGGGATCAACAATAGCAGCGCTATTCCGTTTAATAAAAGCTAAAAGAGAATAGGCCTTAGGCAAAATATGATTGAATCGTAAAGTTTAAACGAAATTCAAAGAAAATACCAAGATCACGGATTTGGTCAACTCTAGTTAGAGGCATACCATCAACACTATATGAGTGTTGCAGAGGACTATTTAGTTTAGAAAAAAACATACAGTGTTAAGATACAATATTTCTATAATATGTTTAGATACAAAACTAGGATATAATTTTTAAACGCGGCATTTTAATACAATGTTTGGATACAATGTTTAGATATAATGTTTAGATACAATGTTTAGATACAATGTTTAGATACAAGGTTTAGATACAATTTTTCTATAATATGTTTAGATACAATGTTAAGATTGAATGCTCAAACAAAGTGCTTAAATACAATATTTAGACACAGTGCTTTGATACAATGTTTGAAAACAATGTTTAGACACAATTTTTTTAGGTATCTTTGGTTACTAGTAACAAACGCGCGGAGACACGTCTAAACTATTAAGAGGGAAATTCGATATATATATTAACCCTTTGAGGACCATAGACAAGACAAAAATAAATTATATTTAAATAATTAAGAACCAGTTTCTAAACGCTTTTTTCATTTCTATTAAATCTGGAAACACCATCAGAAGAACCGTTATTTTTGTATGATCATTCTAATGTGACAGTTTGTGATACTTTACAGCAGAATTTATAGGTGTTAAGGTGTTTTTAAGCATTTTATAGTGTGAAATAACTGTTGTTAGGTTAGTAAATTGTTGTTTTATACATTAATTGAACCATTATTTAAGTTTAGTTGTTGTTGTTTAAGTGTTGTTTTATACATTAATTGAACCATTATTTAAGTTTAGTATATTGATAAATCATAAAATTCAAAATGGGACACCGGTGTCCCTATGGTCGTTAAGGGTAACTTTTCAACACACTTTTGTACTACAATTTTATCAATTTCACAGGCAATCAAAATAAAAAATTTAATTGACCTGTTAGTAGACATATGTACTGTAACGTACTTTTTGACACTGAATTCGAATCCGAAGCCCAAATTGCTAATATACTACAGGATTTCGAGATATCCGTGTTTGAAGCTGAGAAAGCGCTGTTTTGAATCTTACGGTGAAGTTCCAGGAGATGATGTAGTTTAATTTTTTTGATGGCATCTAAGACCCCAAATCATACCTTTGAATTTTTTCATTTGGACCCTTACTTTCCAAGTTATCTCCTTTTGAAATAAGGGCATCTTTTCCCCATGTAAATATGTATAGGGAAAAAGTCACACTTAACGACCATAGGGACCACATATGTCCCAGAAAATTCCAGAAAAACCGTAAAAATTTTTATTTTAAAATATGTTTTCTGGAAGGGGTTCTGAAAGGGTTAAAATCCACCATAAGTTCGGCAGCTTGCTCATTTTTACTAGTGTGATAGACCGCATTGCTATGTAAGAGCAGGACAACTTTTTCCTGTTTTCGCCTTGTTTTTTCTTTGATAACTTTTTCAAGTGATAACTTTTTTAAGTATAAAAATGTTTGTTATTTGTAGAAAATTGATACTCATGTGAGAAACTTAAACGATTTGGTGAGAATGGTAAATATCTATTGTTCTTCAACAAAAACAAATCTTGCTTCTCCAAGGAACTTCGATGAAAAACTACAGGTTTGTGTAGAAATGCAATAAACCCCTTAATTAATTAAAATATACGTATTAAAGATATGACCACACTACACTTTAAGTATGCGCTTAAGCTGATTAATATTAAAAAATCTTTACTACTCCAAAGTCTTTGTTTTATCAACAACAACATATCACTAACGCCGCCATATTGTCTGTGAGTAAAAATTGTTTTTATGACATACCCAGTGTGTGCTGTGTAATTAAAAACCACAAAAATTCAATTAAATTTATTTCAACGTTTTACAACACTGCAAGTAATCTGTGCGCGTAATCGTTAAGAGGAGTAACGCAGAAGTGTACAGAGTACGCAGAAAACGCATTTAAACTATACGTTTTTACTACTTATACGCGAAACGTATTAAAAATATATTAAAGATTTTTTATGACACTTTACGTAATATAAAGAACAACAGACGGCACTTTTAATAAAATCTGCAAAGCTACTAAAGCAAAATGCAGAGGATAAAATGTATGTTTGTACAGTGTGCAACAAAGCTTGTGCTTAAGAATTTTCATAAATTTTTCTTTTTTGTTTTAATATTGAGTAAATGCATCTTGTCTTTAAATGAAAAAGAAAATGTTATTTAAAAACACTCTACCCCCTCTATACTTTTAGTTTTAAGTTTCTCCCACATTTCAATTAATTAAACTCAAATTTAATATTCAATTAAAGTCACATTTTATGTGACATTTGGTTGGCAGCAGCAGCAGTTGTTGCGGCAGTCACTATTGCCAACATCGTATGCTGACGGTTTTCCCAAAGCGCACAAATGACAATTTAATGTTAGTTTTTCACAACCATGCAACAAATATAAAGAAAATCAGCAGCAGCAGCGCAACAACGTAAGGGATTTGAATTGTTGCTGCTGGTGGTATCAGGTGAGGTATGTGGCGGTTGTGGGCCAAGTTATGTTGAGCAATTGCGGTAGTTTGCTGGTATGCCAGCACTAAGAAGGTTGACTTTTATTTGACATTTATATTTCAAAAAGGGGAGCAAAATAAATAGTAATATTGAGTATATGGCAGTATGTAGTCTTATAAAGTTTGCTTGTTCTGCTGCGTAAGTTTCAAAGTTTAAAGCTTTTACTCAAAGATCATAAAATAATTGAAAAAGCAGCGCAAAAGTTACAATGCGGCATAAGGTTGCTACTAGTTGCCATTGAGAGACAAAATTAAAAACATTTTTCTTAAATGCCATATGATAGAAATTTCAGGCCTTAAAATTAAGATTTATTGGTTGCGAGAAAAAATTCAGCAGTGTCTTGACCAACTGCGATCTAATTTTGGCCAATGATAGTCTTGGAAGAAAATCTTCTAATTTAACTTTTTCAAGTAATTTTAACTTCCCGGATTCAATAGAGTTATCCGCTTTGATCCAAACACCAAATTGCGTATAAAATTTAGCCGTGACATTATAATTCAATTCATTGTCCTAAAATTGTAATTTTTTAATATTTAAACAGCTAGTTTTGTGAGTTTTAATGTCAGTATTAGCGAGACGAAATTGTGTTTGGCTAGGTTGCAATCCATCCTTGCAGACTTCCAAGTACAAAATAAGAATTGTGAAAATTTCCCTAAAGTTTCGTGGTTACACAGAAGTGCCAGAAATGGAAACAAATTTTCACCGACCCCCATTTCTTTCCCTACCCAACATTTTTGTGGAACATTTCCACCCCCTAAGGAAGCTCTCATACTCTCTCTCATATTTTTATAAAATAAACCATCTCCAAAGAGTCCTGCTATGGAAACAATGTTCAGCGACTCCCATTATTTATTCTTCTCAATCATTTCTGGGAATTTAGCATTTGGTTTTTTGTTATCTATTTATCTATTTATCTATTTATATATATAAATACGCAAGACGAAACTTTGTCCTACCTTTTTTATTATGTTAGAACTGGAGCACGACTTTGCATAATATACCATTTGAAAGGTGTTTATGTGTAAATGTGCACAACGTTAAAATTATTTTAATATTTTTCCACTAAGCCAGGTAAAATTAAATGAAAATTTTTCAATATCAAAATATGGAGTCACACAGAGCTGAAAAGAGGATACAGCACAAAGAGAAAGACAAAAAGCTGACTGACTTCATGATTTTGTTTTGTTTATATTTCGCTTGAATTGTACCAGGGAGATGATAAATAAACTTTTCTATTTTGTAGCAAATATCAAAAAAAGTACTTAAACTGTCCAAAAAGTACCAAAATTATTTATTCAATACATTTTTAGTAGAATTTTGATCATTGGACGATTCTAGTTATTAATAACTCTCTTTCTATTTTGATATTCTGCAATGAGATCAATGCAAATAGAATACTTTTAAAAACCGTTTATGGCAGCTCACCACAGTGTGAAACGTCCGACATGAAAATATAGAATTAGTTGCGACAGAGCTGTTAAATGTGAGTTCACCACATTTAACAGCTCTGTATACCTATTAGTATATTTTTTAAATAAATTGAATTCAAACTACGAAATAAAAAAACAAAAATATAAAAAATAAAGTTGTTCAAATTATTGTCTGCTTTTTATTGAAACGTCCGAAAAATTTTTTTAAAAGAGCTTTATTTACAAAAGTTATGAAATATGAGATATTTTTTTTGGAAAATTGAACGATTCAGACGTATTTTGATTAGTTGGCGTGTGCTTAGAGAAATGTTTCTAATTTTGCTCGTGCATTGTTGCCGTTTTGGAAAAAAAAAACACCGTTTTTGAGATCTAACTTTTCTTTAAGTGGTCTGTTAAGAGAACGGCTGCTTTAATTCAAACCAAAAAAGTATTTTTGGAAAAGAAATTAAATTTTTAACACTAGAGAACAACAGTTCATAAAAATTTCGATGATTTTTCAGAACTTCTCAATCATGAAATTTTTTTCCGATTTTTAATTTACCAAATACAAAAACTTTTCCAAATATATCACTGAATTGTATGCAAAACTTGTAATATGTCCATATGAATAAAATGTCCAACATGCAGGATTTTCCCAACTTTAATTTCTCTTTAAGCTTACAGGATAGTCCGACTATCTTTATTTAAGCCAAAGGTACAAAACTCAATTTTCAAAGTGACACATGAAGATCTTAAAGACTGAAATATTCAAGCAACGGACTTTAAATTTCATCTAATCCAAGTGCTTTATTTACCCGCTAATATGTTGTGCTAACAAAAAAAACCTAATTCTATTTTCCAAATGTCAGCTTATATATTTATTTAATATCAAACGCAAGTCAAACAATTATGAATTATTTACAAAATACCACAAAATGAACTGTCTGACACAAAGCGGCCTCCATACATAAATCTTATTTCTAGAGCGCCTAAAATACTGCAACAAACAAGAAAAAAAAAATAAAAACTAAACCAGCGCAAAAAGTAGCAAACCATCAAGTTTTATCTTATGTTGACCATATTTTGTTACCTGCCTCTTGTTGACTTGACTTGGTTGGCTAACTTGTTTTAACGTTTTGCAGACGCACAGTCCGTTTGCATGATTGAGCGCCATTTGTCATTTTTTTCCGTTATATTCTCATACCTGAAGGAACGGTTTTTTTTATGCCAACATTTTGTCCAGAATTATGCTTCAGTTGAGAAGTTACTTTGCTTCTAAACATTTGTCATTTGTAAGCGCCCAGTGGGTGTTACACTAACGCCAGCTGCTCGCTTGAATTCAAAGCCTTGGTATCGTTTTTTTTTTTAGAAGAAAAATGAAATAAAATTGTTGTAGGGTAAACTGGTGTAATTGCGAAATCAGGGCACATTTGACATTGTCATTTTCGGTGTGAGCACGGCTTTCGAATCAAAATGCAGAATAGCAATAGCCTACCTATTTAAATTAAATAACACCTAGTAAAATCGTGCAATTACTTTCGAACGTATAGTTCTCTGAAAAACAAGTGCCAAAAGTACCCCAGTTTACCCTACAAAACGTAAAAGGTATTTGGTAAATAAAGTCAGGAAACAACGCGGAAAGGATTTAAAGCAGCAACAAAGCAGAGTTTTTAGCAAAGGCGACAAAACAATTGCTAAGGACCATGACATATACCAATGCTTATCGCAAGCGTGCACGGCAGCATTTAGTCCTACTGCATTTAATTCTTTAACTTCAGAAGTAGAAGTTTAACACTGACTATTACAGCTCTATTGGATGATTTATTCTATAAATCGTCTGATGTATTAAACAAAAAAATTAAATCTAAAGAATTTATTTTATTTAAGAAATTTTGCAAACAACATGTGGGCGTTTTCTACTACAGAACCATTATCATTGAACATTTTTCATACCCACTCACATGTAATGACAACACCTTAATTAGCTGGTGTACTCAACGTCCCCATGGCAACATCCGCATCTCATTAAAATCTCATTAGAAATTAACTCTGCGGCACAATGTACAGAGCAGCAACAGCAGCAGAAGAGGAACAACTGGTAGTTGGTTGGTTGGCAACGCAACAATTCAACTTTTGAAGTGCTCGAAAACATGCAAGTGTTGCCAATTAGTAAAGTTTTAATTGAAATTTTGTACGCTAAGTACAACACAAGTATGTTGCCATGAAATGCTTTGAGCTACTAAGCGTAAAGGTAGCAACAGCGGCAGCAGTGAGGTGTAAACAACACCACTTTTTGGCCAACAAAGCGCACGTTATGAATATGAGCGAGGCGGCAAGGACATAAGGTGTAAATCAAAGTTTTTGACAATTAATGAGGAATGAGGCCGCTATGATCTATTGATATACTTTGAAAAGAGGTGTTGCCAAAAGTTGTGGAAAATTTGGTTTTGGTCAATGCTTATAAAGGCCCCCTTCAAAGCTGAGAAATTCCAGTGAAAGTGTTAATGATTGCTTTCAATTAATGTACTATACCTGATGGGGCAAGCAATGCCACTTTATGATTAAAAGAGACAACTTCTCCCACTCCCTCTTTCGCTCCCTCTGCAGAGCCTAAAAGTGTCAGCTTTGTTTTATTCACTTCGTGTAGCAAAATTTTCTTTGCTTAACTTTAATTGACTTGCGACATCTTTGGAATTCCACAGCGACCAGCAATAAAAAGCTTTCAGTTGTTAGCCAAAAAAGCAAAACGAAAAAAAAAGTTGCCAGCCTGTTACCCAAAGAAGAAAGAAAGTTATAACATAATTTTCATAACTCATTAAATGTTACGTGATTAATCTAAGGATGTTCCCTATGCCGCTTCAGTCTCTCACTTTGCCAACGCTGTTATCCTTGTAACTTAAATCCCAGTTTAATTTTCCTTTAGGGGAACTTCTCACAGTTTTTTCTGGTTTTTTTTTTTTTTTCATCTTCTTTATTTCATTTAATTTTTCAAAGCCACACACATAAAACTGTTATTTATCTATACGTGTATATATGTATCACTGTGAACATAGAATGTAGTGAAGAAGAAGGAGCAGATAGAAAAGAACGTATTTGAAAGAAACACTTAAATTAGAAAATGGCGCACTTCAAAGTGGCGCTAAAAAAGCTTTTATCATTTTAATAATTTCCGCTGTGTAAACTGTAGTTCCCTTAAGGGTTGGGGGTGCGCCCGCCACTACCTTGTTGTGGTTGTCTCTCTCTATATATATGCTGTTTGTCATAAATCAGGTGTTTGTCTTCAAGCGTTGTATCTTTTTGGGAGAGGGTAGAGGGCATTTATTTTATGTTTTTCTATTCAAGGTTGATTTGTTTATTTTTTTTTTTTTTCCTTTCGCGGCCCTCTTTTTTCAGGCCGTTTTTGTAATAGGATTTTTAATTTGCCTCCGCCTAATGTCTCTTTGAATATTCTCTTTCATATTTTTGAACTTTGGTTGTTGTGCTGTGTCAATATTTGTTATTGTTCAATTTAATTTAGTATGTAATTGGTTTGGGTTTTTGCAAGTTTTTTTATGTTTCAAGAAATAAAATTTTTTCAATGATGGAAATATTACAAATTGCAAAGTTTTTAAAGAAAAACATTCTTAAAAGCAAAGCTTGAGTTTTTTAAGTTACAAATAACTTTTATCTGTTTGAAATTTATATGAAAACGAACTGAACTACTAAAGGCTTAAGTTTTTTAAACACATCCCTTAAAAACTCTAAAAATCTTTTAAAATAAAATTCAAAAAAAAAAAGTTTTAAAATAAAAGTAAAAAAAAATTTTTTTTTTACTTGCGAAATTTTTTTTTTTTTTTTCTTTAATATTTTTTTTTTTTTTTATTATAAACATTTTTTGTGAAATTTAAAAATTTTTTTTTTTTTATCAATTTTTTTTGACTATGCGATAACTATAAATCAATATTAATTTTTTTTTTTTACTTTAGAAATTTTTTTTTTTTTTATTATTGTGAAATTTTTTTTTTTTGGGAAAGTTATATGGTCAAAAAAATTTAAAAAGAAAGAAAATTTAAAACGAAATTGAACGATTTAATACTAATTTTTCAATTTCCAAAGGCAGGGCCTTGCCATGCACCATCCTTGCCCTGCCGAAAAATGTCATAATTGTTGTTCTCAATTTACTTAGAGAAAATTCAGCTTAAACTGCATTTTTATAAAGCGCAGTTGGCAACCCTTAAATGTTTTATATATAAGCTAAGGGTATGTACAAGACATCTTGATGCAGTTTTTAGACATTCCAATTTAAGATACGTTATGTTTTGTACCCCATTTTTATTTCTCAAATACTTCAGACCAGTGTCGCGTACAAATGCCATGACATTACATACTTTGGTGTGAAAGAAGGAAAAACAAATACTGCACAGATATATTTTGTTTGATTTGTTTCATTTCAGCTTAGTAGATACACTGTAGGTGCTGCTTTAGAGTGCTGCCTTAGTGACAAAAGTACTTTTTTGCTCTCAAAAATCGATTTTTTCAGGCTTTTCGATATTTGGATGGCTTGTATTGTATATATGTGGGATTCTCCAATAAATATATCATTCAATGTCTCGAGACTCACAACCATGTTTTTACTTAAACTTGATATTTCAACTATTTAATTTCAACTATTTAATACATAACGAATAGCTACGTTAGCTAAAAAAAAATTCTAAATATTTTGCTATGAAATTATAACATATAGTGTTAAAAAGTCATTCTTCTTGTTGCCCCTAACTGCTGTTTAATGCACTTAATATGTCTATTTCGCATATTACTGATTTTCTGTGTTAACCCTTCGAAAAAAAATTTTTATATTAATTGACACAAGAATTGGTGCCTCATTTTAGACTATCACTAGGTACTCAGTTTTTCTTATCCTAACCGTTTTTTTTTTAAATAATAATTAAAACAAGAACTAAAAGCGAAGGCATAAAGGGGACTCATTTTTTTTCAGCTCAGTCAGGTGTTAAGGCGTTTTTTTTTTTTTTGAAAGATTAAAAATTTTGTAAGGAACGCAAACGTGTGTCATTCTCCCTGTACATTTTTTTTTTATTACTATAAAATTTATGGTATACATATTTTTTATCTTTATATAATCAAATCAATAAAAAATCCACAAACTTCAACTTTTTTTAAACTAATTGCTATATTCGTTGTGATATTACTATTTTTGCAACATTTTGTCATTCTCCCATCAAATTTTCTCAGGGAAAATAGTTCTCTTACGAGGCATTGTTGTTTAGTGGTTAATTCATTAGACTTGCTAAAATAATTTTCCATTTTATAATTAGGGGCTGTCCATAAACCTCGCGACGCTCCAACATAAATTTTTTGGGTTGCCACCTAGTTTTTTTTCGAAAATCTTAAATAATTTTTACTATTTTTGACTAAATTGAAGTATTTGATTTTAGAAACCTTCAGATAAACTTTTTTTAAATTGTGCAAAACTTTTGGTGTTGCCACCTGGTTTTTTGTTAATTTTTCTTGAAATATTTATATAAAAAATAAAAATTTATCCAACATAAATTTTAAGGGTTGCCACCTGGTTTGTTTTGAAAATATTATTAAACTCTAACTTTTTTTGACAAAATTGAAATTTGAAATCAGAAATCCAAAAATTACCCAAAAAAGCTACATTGCTTTCTTTTTGTTGGATAAAGTCTGTTTTCATATGCATCAGAGTCCGAAATTTTGAAGAGTAGAATAATTAATTTCAGATAAGAGTGACATCTAAGTCAATTTTGCAAAAGTTGTGAGTTAGTGAACATAAGTATTTGATGAATTTCTTTTTTTTCCAAACTTAATCAATAAATTAATTTTTATAAAGAATTTTTGGTAATTCTTAAGCTTTTTTTTTTATTAAATGCGACAAAGTGAACAAATTGAAAAGACTTATTACAAAACATATCAGCTGCAGCCATATTTAACGCCAAAATAAGCTGCCTTTCTTACATTCTGAAGCAGCACTTAAAGAGCAGCACTTTCAAATCCAAAAATTACACTTCACCCAACCAACTTCAGTTTAATGTGTGTGAAGAAATTTGAAGAATTTTTTTTTTGTCTCCTGCTACTGATGATTTTAACTTTTTGGTCTTTTGTTAAGCCAAGCCTTAGACCAAGCCAACGAAAAAACCGAAACCAAACCAAACCAAAACTAAAGTAAAGCCAAAGTACCAACAAAACCCGAACAAGTTGAATTTGTTTTAGGTTTTTTTTTTTTTTCCTCTTTTCTTTGCTGATGGTGTAAGGGAGCTCCCAATCTTTTTGCTTTCATATACATTCACTTGAAAATTGAATTGAAAGTAAAGGTTTTTTGCTTTTAATACATGAAACAGACAGACAAAAAGTTGAACTCTTCTCCTCCTCCTTCAAATGGTTTGTTTGTCTGTCCGTCTAGCTGGTTGGTGTTGCAAGCATTTAAAGTCCTAAGTAAATATTAATTCATTTAATGGCTTTCAGGCGCAACGCTTTCAAGTGCTTACCCGCCGCTGTCGCCATCGCCGCCATTGCGCCTTACAAACACTAAATACACAAATACACTGTGTACGTAGGTACGTGTGTGTGCATGTGTGCGCGCGTTTGTGTCATATAAGTCGCCTGCTTTAGCGCTGTGTGTACTGTTACCAACATTAAGCTTACATTTCAAATAAAACCGACACCCATAGAAAGAAAAAACGAATGAAAAAAAAAAAATTCCTTTCATTTTTGTCTCTGATTTTAGTTTTATATCCTTTTTTATTTCTTTTGCTGTTTTTCCTATTGGGTACCCCCTATCTAGGCAACAGAAGAAGAACACCTCGTTTTTCTATAGCGCTTTTTTTTTGCGTCAGTTGACTGACTTTTTTAATTCACTTTTGAGTGCTAGCGCAGGAGCAGCACCAGCAACAGTGACTAAGTGCTTCATTTTGTGCAAAAGTAGGCGTTTTTAGGGGTGTAGTTAGGAAGGCACATATTCGGCCCACTTAATGGCTGTAAAGTCATTCGATAGTGTAGATTTTTTTTCCTTTATTTTTTATTTTTTTATTTACACTTTCAGGACAACGCCTGAATGCATGAAAATTTAACGTTTTTCTATATGACTTGATTTGCATTCATTGCATGCTTTTTTCCGGAGGTTTCTTTTAAGAGTTTCCCAGTGTGTGCTTTTGGTTTTAATGTTCTTTGCAATTTCTTTTTTGGTCTAATTGTCTTTCTTTTTTTATTACAGTCACTTTTAAGTGTTAAACAAATGGAAAGGATTTTTCAATTAAGAAGTTTGAAAAATTTTCTAAGTTTTCTGGTGAACTTCATAATATATACACTCCACAATGTCTCAAGTATACCCATAGCCAAAAAAGAACCGTAAAAATTTTGCATAATATATTTTTGAGGTTCCCTTCCTGGATATACTATAAGTCATTTCTGGTAGTAATAACTCATTGCTATATTCTTCTTCATTAATACGTATCTTATCACTTTTCCAATTTTTGTAAATACTGCGAAACATTTGATTCAATTCAATATAAAAAAAAACATTTGTGGAGTTTCGAAAATGATTTTGCATTTGTAAAGTTTCAAAAAAAACTTTTTTTTGTTATTTTTAAGATAGTTTTGGAAGAAATTTTCTGGAGTTCGAAAAAAAAACTTTGTGGGGTTTCGTAAATTGGGTTGCATTTGTAAGGCTTCATGGTTTTAGAATTTCTAAGATTTTAATGAAAAATTTGGTGGAATTCGCAAAAAATGCTTTCACACTATAGTTGTTGATTGTGGCATACTTTTCGAGTTATCACCACTTTAAAGTAAACTACAACTACATCTAGAAAATTATGTACAATAGTTTGGAGTTGAAATACCTTTATTACAACGAGAGTTAAAAATCCAATTCTTAAGGAAAAGTTTAACTAAGAAAATTATTGCTATGACTTGCTATTAAGAAAAAATGATTTGTACTCCTTTTTCTTAGTGCATTATTTTCCTGAAACTAGCCCGATTTCATTCATAAGAATTCATAATGTTCATTGAGTTCCTAATCTTCAATTTGGGTATTTCTATGTACATAAGTACATGAAAAACCGACAAGTCTACAACACCATTATTTTATATTATTTGCTCTCCGTCTGTGTGTGCGTATTTGTGTAAGTGTTAGTGTATTAGTTCCTTTGTATGCGTTTGAATTTGAGTGTTTTGTTTAATATTATAACAACACATTAACAACATTTGCACAACAACAATACCAAAACATTTTGCTTGCGTTCACATTGGCAAAAAAGAAAACAAAATACACTACCCAAATTTCCTACAACCTACTTGCCACACTACACTACTAGTTATTTGGCAAACAAATAAAACTAAAAATTTAACGCTCTCGAGTAGCATGTAAACAAGCCAAGGCGGCAACACAAAACATTGTATTGTTTTGCACAGTGGGCATTTTATGAAAACTTTCAGTCTCAATGGAAAAAACAGTTGCTTAGGTAAATACTGCCGAATATTTAATTGAATTTTATTGCATAAAAAAACGTTTATTGAGTTTCAAAAATGGCATTGCATTTTTAAGGTTTCAAAAATGGCATTGCATTTGTAAGGTTTGAAAAAATTTATTTTTCTGCTACTTGCAATTATTTTTGTAAGATGTTTAATAATTTTATGAAAACTTTCAGTCTTAATGTAAAAAAATAGTTCTTTAGGTAGCGAAAAATTTGATTCAATTCTACATAAAAAAAACATTTGTGGAGTTTAAAAAATGATATTGTATTTAATTTTTGGAAAAAAGAATTTTATTATTACGAAGTTTTTTTTTTTTTGTAAGAAATTTTGTGGAGTTAAACAAAAAACTTCTTGGAGTTTCATAAATTGTGTTGCATTTGTAAAGTTTCACCAAATGCTTTTTCACAGAAGCTCACGTTTGTGAAATTTTGTGAATTTCTTACAAAATGCTTTTTAACAGAAGCTCATATTTTTGATACATTGGTGAAAACTCTTCAAACTCTCGAAAAAATCAATTAAAGTAAACGTTTAAGAACAAGAGAACTTTCTTTTAAATTGAAAACTTTTGCAAGATCTGACTAACATTTTCCCACTGTGCATTCTAGTGCTATGCAAAGTCTTCAAGCAATCTATGCTGCTGCTGCTAAATACTGAAACACCAAAAATCTTGTTGGTTTGGTGCTACACAATATTACGCTGCTGCTTTTCTTAAGGACTCAACTACAAAAAAAAAAAACAACTTTAACAAACATAAGATTTTCTACAGTTTTTTTGTCACCAAGACCAAGGCTGCTTTAGCACTAGGAACTGCACCAGCAGCAATACGACAAAAAAAAAATAAAAAAAATAAAACCCAAATAAATGAAACAAGCTTGTTTTTCTTTTACCACCGCTCTACGCAATCTAGCGCTTTTAAGGAGTCTTATTTTTTGTGATTTTCTTTGTACGACCAAATTTGGCTTTGACACTTTCAAGTTGTGGAGCAGCAGCAAAGCTTTTGAATTTGAAAATGTCGTATAAGCCATGGTAAGGAGGGGAGTGGGCCGTTTTCGCATTTTCACACTTAAGCAAATTTGTATTTGGCTGTCGGAAATTGAAAATGAGAAAATTAAATTGCTGAATTGTTGCCAAAAGCCTAAGCAAATGTTGTTTAATAAACGATAGCGAAATATCCTTTGAAGTATTAAAGTAGTAAGCAGGGAATGTAAAAAAATAAATAAATATACTACCTAACTTAAGAAATTGTAGAGTGGGTTCTTTTTTCTTTCTGCTGTCAGACCAAATGTTGCTTCGCTGTATTGCTATAATTTGGCACATTTGGCGCCTTACATTAACAAATATTGAATTTGTACTTGAGTTCTTGGATGCGTAATTTTCGGCTAAATTGAAATTGTTATGTTCTTGCTGCCTGCTGTTGTGATTGTGATTGCTGTAATTGGGCGTAAGCGGAAGAAGAAAAAAAACGCGTTGGCTGGAATAGTACTTTTGTCATTGAAGTGATCTTAATTTAGCAGTTGACAAATTTTCTACAGTTTTATAGATTATCAAAAATACAAAAAGCATTCATACCATGAAGCTTTGTGCTCACAGATGGAAATTTAAATATTTTCAGAATATTGTATACACTTATCACAATATTGAATACACTTATCACTAGTTCACTTATCATTGCTATTAAACATAAAACTTCTTATTATAACTTACAAATGACAATTTTCACTGGTTGTTTATTAATTCCTACTCAATACATTTCACTTATCAGTTAGTGCTTGACACTATTCAGTTTATTTAAAACTTTTCGTACTTATCACGACTTTGCATTTCTAACTTGTATCTTGGCTCTATTTTCTCTTAAGCAGTTATAGGAGAGTACGTAAATACATAACAATATCGAATTTTTTAATGTATTTAATATCAATTCGAATATTTTTCAAATACTTTGCTTCATTCGGTCTTAACTTATCAGTTTAGTTAATTTTCCAATACCTAACTAGTTATAGCACTGTCATTCCAAATAGGAAAAAAAATATACCAACAGCACTAAACTTGCACTGAGCAAAACTACGTTTACCCATAATTCACCGTATTTTTGCCAAATTTGCATCTTATCAAAAAAAATTACCAAATTCTGATTTGTTAGCAAAAGTTATCTAATTAATTGATAAGTGAAGCTAAAAAATCCTAAAAAGTATTTGGTATACAAATTCACTAATTTGAGTCTTGTTTCTATCAAATACTATTGGGCAACATTTATCAACAGAAGGAGTTTTCCAAATATGATAAGTAAATTTATTATTTTTGGATAAGTAATGTAAATAAGTCGAAAAGTTTAAAAATTGACACATATTTCAAAAAGTCAAAATAAATAAGTAATTTTAAAAAAGTTATTGATAAGTGATAAGCTAAAATATAAAATTGAAAAATAAAGTTGTTGATAAGTGATAAATTAAAAAACAAAATTGAATAAAATAAAATCATGCACATTTTTTTTTCTTTTATACTACACTATAACGCTTTTTAAGTTTAAAAAAACTTTCATCTTAGCTTAACTCGGTTGCTAAGAAAAACTTTGTATTATAATCTTTAATGAAACACTTCAAATGAATCATTTCTAAAAGTTTACAAATGGTAAATATATGCTCAAACGTATATGTGAATATCTGGTAGAACTACATATATAACTTTAGAAATATCTGCACTTATGATGAGTGCTTTACTTTGATGCTTATTAAGATTGAGATGTACCACAAATGTGGAATTGTTGAAACTGTACAAATGTTGTTGTGAGAATATTAAGGGACAGCAATATCAGACCTATAAGTGTTCATCTTAGCAAAGTTCGCTTGATAAAATCAAACACAAAAACATTAAAAAAAAAATTTACTTAGAAAAGTCATAGATGAAACACTTCAAATGTATAGCTTTTGAAACTCTACAAATGTTGTTTATTTTTTATTTGAATTGTATGACATTATTTATGGAAACTGATTAAAGGTTTTTTTTTTATGTTGATGCCTATCAATACTTTTAAACACTAGAAATGAAAAATTGTTGATAAATTGGGCTTTCCAATAAAGCCTGATTTCCAAGCATTACTTCATATTAAAATATGCAATTTTTTGAAAGTGTACAATAAATACACAGAAAAATTACCATTATATTAAAGAAAACCATAGCAGTTCTCAACCCATTTGTATAACTTAATAAAATACTGGACACCAAAACAGAAAGAAAAACTTCATTAAATCCCAAAACAGAATATATAAAAAAAATGGCGTAAGATGACAGTACGAAGTAGTGATGATAGTAGTGGTATAGAAAGGAGAAACCTAACCAAACGTCAAAACCATAAAGTCAAAGCGTTTCGTTAGAACTATTTATATAAAGAGAGTCGCTTGGCGTTCAGACGTATACCATATGTCTGTATTTTGCTGACCAACGTGTCTGTCAATGTTGTTTTTGTACCGCTACTAAGTACATACAAGTACAGATTACATTTTGACAAAGTTTTGAAGCGCAGCTATGTTCTTGCATTGTGTGTGAACATCACGTAAGAAAAACCATAGTAGCGCGCATAAAACTCTTGGACCAGCAATGAATATAGCAAGTGTACACATATTGGTGTGTATGTAATTAAGTGATGACCATGTACGAATGTGTATGCCAAAAGGAAAAAATTTAAATTAAAATGCTAGCATTTTTTCTACGTAACATAGTATACTGGTAATAATGCCATAGACGAAACAAAATATAAGAAAAAAAGGATAAAGGATAAAACCTTAAAAGCGAATTTTTTTTCTCATGTATTTTTATAAAGCTTTCATGGCATTATGTGGTAAATTTAATTAGATTTTAATTATTTGGCTTATATAAAGAAAAGTGTTTTAAAACTCTATCACACAAACAAGTTTTTAAAGTTATTGAAACTCTTAACAGTTAGAAAATACATTCTTTAAGCATTTAATTAGTTTCAGCTTGCTTTACATATATCTTATCACATGCTCAAATGTGTCAAGGATGTATACGTATATTTATGCATTAGTTCGCACAAAGTTTTAGCTTATCATTTTATGACCGCAATGAAAACTTTTAACTTTTATTTAATATTTCTGATCATAAAATGTTAGCAGAAATATGGCAACGCGTCGGTTTATACTTCATAACTTGCAGTTTATGCCAAGTTGTCACAAGCAACCACAAAAATTTTTATAACTCTATTTTTCTTCCACAAAAATTAGGTCAATGAAAACATAAAAAAAAAAATTTCGAATAACACAAGCAAAACAATAAAAATTTTATGAAACACTAAAGTTGCATGATGCAACTTTTGCATAATTTTTAGTTTTTCAATGTTATGATTGTTCTTCGCAACAAAAAGTGTGTCAAAGTGATAATTTGTAAGCAAAAATTGTGCAAAAAAAAACTTATCATTTCAATTTAAGTAATTTGATATTTTTTGCATAAATGTTGATAAGTTTTATTTTTTGGCACTTACTGGTAACTACTTATCAATGACTTTTACTCACTTTTCAAATGTGTTTTCTTAACTTATCAATTAAACTTTGGTCACTTATCATTAATTACATATTTGTCATTTACTGCTTATTACTTAACACTGACTTTTGCTAACATATCATATACATTTTTTAACTTAACAATTAGATTTTGATAGCTTATCATTTATTTTATTTTTTTAGTTTCTCAATGTTATGATTGTTCTTCGAAAAGAAAAAGTCTATCAAAATGATCATTTGTAAGCAAAAATTGTGCGAAAAACAACCTTATGATTTAATTTTACTTGATTTGCCTTTGAGAATTTTTTTCTTTAAGAATTGTTTTATAACTTACTGCTTACTACTTATCAATGACTTTTTTTCACTTATCAAATATGTTTTCTTTACTCTTCAATTAAATTTTGGTCACTTGTCATTAACTTTACCATCGCCACTAACTGCTTGTTACTTATCAGGGACTTTTTCTTACTTATCAAATACATTTACTTACTTATCAATTTAATTTTGTTCACTTATCATTTTTTGTGTTTTTTTTTTTTTTTTCACTTATTGCTTTTTAATTATCATTGACTTTTTTTATTTAACAAACATATTTGCTCACTTATCAATTGAATTTTGCTAACTTATCATTTATTACATTTCATTCAGCGATTCGGAAATATTTTTTCTCACATTGATGGGTCCTAGTTTCTAAGCACAACTCGAGTATGCTGAGTATAGTGCTATTAGACATTGGGGTTTCAAAGTTTGATATGAAAGCACCCAAGAAACAAGTTGTTTTACTGTCTTTAACATTTTTTCAACAGAAACCCATTCAGTTTCATCAGATTTCTTCGTTTCATAAAATATTTTCAATCTTTCTAACTAATTGAGTATTAACATGCGCAGAAAATGTTAAAAAGGATATTTATAGTATTGTTACATATTATTTAAATGTTACTCATACCGTACCTTGTATGTGATTTAATTATTATTTAACTAAAAATATTACAATAAATTATCCGCTTTTCTACCTGTTAAAAGATAGAATCTAAAACTTGTTCTTACGGTGGGGGTCTATATTGCCTTTTCTTGATTTTTGTCTTAATACTCAGAGTTTCAGATTTGCGCAAAAAAAAATTATCTTGAAAGTTTAATAAGCACAGAGATACTTTCTTATCACTTTAAACCATTAACATGCACATACAATATTTTGCTGTATTTGCACATACACACATATAAATCACCCTCTTTATTGTATCCAAATTAATAGCCATCACTACGCACACCCACGCTGCCAACACCACCACAACCCCACTAATAACTGACACTACATGAAAAAGGACAACAAGGCGACCTACCAACCAACCAACCGACTAACCACCTGCTTAACAATCATTGCCATCAATTGTTTTGCACATAAATTCACTACAAGAAATTAAAAGCTTTTTGCCATATTTTGACCATTTCAATGACTTTGTGTGTGTCTTTGTGTTTGTGTGAGTTATGTTGGGTAAAACCCATTATTTCCTCCTTATTTCCTTTTGCTGCTAATATCTACTCTAATCCTCTTTGCAAACGTCCCTCTAACTCGCTTTGTTTCAAGACAACTTTTCAAATGTTTATTTCCTTTACATTTTGCATCACTTTGTTGTAAAAAGAAAGAAACTGATGGCCACACCTGTGGCTCTATCTAACGCTGCCAAAAAAGTTTGCTATCTCAATATTTTTATTTTTTTATGTTTTGAACCACAAACATGAATAGCTTGAGCTAAAATAGAGCTCGTAGGAAATTTAAAGATTACTTTCATATGCACTCTGATATTCCAATTTCAAAGGCTTTGTCGACATAATTTATATTAAAACTTGGCTGGGTAAGATCTCATATCCTCCAACGCATTAAATATGCTCCTTTTGGAAGTCCTACCCATTTACATTGAAAATGTCTTTCGGTACTTCTACTTTAGAGAAAACACAAGTCCTTATTTTATATTCAATTTGCAAACTTTCAGTGCAAACTCCTGTTTCAGTTTCACCTAACAATTACAACTTTCCTGTCAAAATTCCTGTCTAATGGTAATTTTTGGTCTATTTTGTCTTGTTTTGCTGTCTAAAAGATATGAACACGTTAGTTTCATCTTAAATTATAAAAGATGTTTAATCAATACTAGCGTAAGCCCGGCACCTTTTTGTTGAACTGGTATAAAACCAGAATTAAAGAATTTTTTGGAAGACGATGTCGAATGTCACTTATATTCAATGTTTTCATAGGGTTTTCAAAAATATAAGAGAAAACTTAAAATTATTCAGTTCAAAATAAAAAAGTAATCATTGAAGGTCCTGCCTGACTTAAATTTAGCTATTCTCGAGTGATTGTACATTCAAGAACATGCAAAAAAAGAAATGAAACGAGAACCATATCATCCTGGAGTAATTGGGTGCCATTGCTCCTTTTTTTATAGTAAAAATGCCACGAAACGAATAAACATGTTCGCGCTCGTATTCATACGAAAACAAAATCACAACCAATTCTGATTGTTTTGATCTATGCAGCACAAAGCTCAAGTACGTACCGTTCAACTACCTCTCGAAATATATGCAAAACAAAGGTCAGCCGTTTATATTCCCAATATCTATTTAAAAATCTCACAAGCCAGAAATTATTGCAACTATGTACAGCTAAAGGAACTACTCATCACGAAGTCTCTCGAGCAGCTGAATTAAACTGTGTTCATATTTGAATGCAACGATAGTTGCAAGAATTGAAAGTAAGAGGGGTGCCATTTCTCCCGGGCTTACCCTATATAGTTTACCTATCATCGCTTTCCTATCAAAAATCGTTGTTTGTTATATATGAGAACCTGTCAAATTGTAATTTTTGAAGTATCGAAGTATATTGGGTTTTTTTGCTTATAAAATCAGTACCCTGTCAGAAATCCTTTTTCTTAACGAATACCTCTCAAAAGGCAATGTTTTCAATTTCGTCCTGTTTTTCGTTCAAAAAAAGTTGGAAATGTTGGTGTATCTTTGAATGTAGTACACGTAAAACCAATCAAGGTAGAAGGAAACTCCACATTTCCAAGGTATCGTTCACATGGGCACTGAAATAAAATTTCAATCTTAGGAAGTCACTTTCATTAAAATTTCCTACAATCACATTTAATAGGTCTTTTCAATGACTTTGCGGTTTCAACTAAATTAGTCATAAATATAAGACCACACACAGAGCAAGCAGAATTGAAGTAGTATACAAGCAGCCCCACCCATAAGATGTTGTTGTTGCTGCTGATACTATATGTCAGTTATGTAGGTGTTGTTATTCTTGTTGCTGCCTCAAATATATACATATTCTTCTAGCGTTGGCGAAAAATTATTGTTATTGTTTATCGTCCAAGAGGCGCCACCAAACAGCGTGAGCAGCAACAGCAACACGAGCGGCAGCAACAGCAATAGCAGAAACAACAATAAAGGTAGAACTGACAAAGATGTTTTTTGTTGGCGTTTCTTTGAAGGCGGACGCCTAGGATGAACAATATAATGTTGACTCCAATATTTATTAATAGTATCTGTACTATTACCTCTGTTAGCGTGTCATGAAATTGCACAGTGGGGCAAACTATTTGGATTAAGTTAGAAAATATGTAATGTTTATCAAACAAGTGTATTTCGTATAGGCGCTAGTTGTCGCATTTGAGCCAATGCAACAGAAACTTTATTGTACAAGAAGTGTCCACGACGCATTACATACATGTCTGCAGGCTACCGAGATCGTACTATTTGACATATTTCTACCTCCTTTTGGGGTCTTATTAAAAGAAAGATTTATGTCAATAAGCTGAATAATTGAAAACCATATGGATTTGAGAACAATGCAAATTTTTTCAAAGAAACGTTTTTTAAAGCTTAAAGCTGGAGACTCCACTGTGCACAATGTGGCCACGAAGGCGAAAAAAAAAAGCTTTTGAATGTGTTTTCAAAAACTCATTTAGTTTTTCCTTTTTTCTTTTTGACTTATTTTTATTCCTTATTTTTTTTTTTTTTTTTCGAAGCTCATATTGGGGTTTGTTAAAGATTTTAGCGTTTTTATATATTTTTGCCTGTTTATATACATACATATTTGTGTAGGTAGGTGTAAGTGTGCATTTGTGTTTGTGCTTATATTCGTTGTTATATCCCTAGAGATGTAATCAATTACTTAGTGCCACTTATATTGTTTCTGTTACGGTTTCTGCTGTTATTATTGCTATTATTATTACGTTGTTGTTGCTATTGCTTCCACCGCTGTTTCCAAATTACGCTTTAATAATAGCTTAGCGCGCACAACTTTCAAGTATTTTGTTTTTTTGTAAAAAAAGCTATTGGTTTATCAGTGAATACCAACCTACACAGTACATGTCTGTAAGATGTACTGAAATGTCGAGGAGTTTAAAAAAAAAGCGCTTCAATAGAAGTGCTGGAATATTTTTATAAAGAAAAAGTACTAAAACTGAATAGTCACCAATTTTTTAATACAAGCTGAATAATCTTTTAAACTTACCTTAGCTAAGAAGCGCAATAATGAGTCCCAGGGGACTGGCGTGCAGCATAGTGTTTCATTAGAAATGCATTTGTTCATTGTATAAAAGTCCTGTTAATAACATGGTCTGGAATTATATAAAATATATTTGTTATTAATTGAACTTAAACAAAACAAAGCAATTTAGGGGGATATGGTACCTTTTTTGTTGAACTGTTACAACCAAATTGAAAAGACATTTTTAAAGGAACTAAATAGGAATTAGTTTTTAAATTAATTTCTATTCACTTTTTCTGTAGTATGTCACTTGTTATCAAAGTTTTCACCGGGTTTTCTAAAATATTCCAGAAAACCTCAAATCAATTAGGTAAAAGTGAACTGATGGTTCTACTTGACTAAAACTTTACTTTTCTGGAAAGATCGTACGTTCAAGCGTTCATATTTGTACTACCAAATTTCTTATAACATGCAAAAGGCGAAACGGTACCAGAATCATATCACCCGCAGTAATAGGATGCCATTTATATTTTTCGGTATATTTCGAGCAAAAATGCTACGAAAAGAATAAACACACGCGCTCGTATTCATCCGAAAACGAAAAGCTATATCAAATACTCAACGCTCTGCCGCTCATTTGTGTGGAGAACCCTGTTTTTTCAATAGTCCCTAGATAAAATTTCGATAATTTAAAAGGGGTGCTCTTTGCTATAATAGAATCATTAATTTCGAAAATGTCATATCTTTTTGAAAAAAAAAACTGAATTTCTATTAAACTACTGAAATCACATTCCAAATTGGGCCAGCATTTATTATTAAACTCTTGATATCTCTTTCGAGCTTTGAGGCAAAATAACCCTCAAGCTGTATAGCACCCCAAAGTTTAATGAATTAAATTTTGTTGGAGATAAAGTTCACAAATTAATATGCGCATAGTTTTGTATGTCTGCATATTGCATATTCAATTACTTGGCAGCATGGTTCATTAATAAATTTAGCACAAATACTCACATGCATATGCACACAAATAAACACATATAAAGTTTTCTTAAGCAATCCATCAAAATTGCACCTACGCATCACTTAGTGGCGACGGCGACGGCGCTGGCAACAACATCACTTGGCAACTTTTGGCAACAAAATTGAATTGAATTTTCTGTCATAAAAGCAACTGCAGGCAATTTATATTTTCCACTATACGCTGCTGCTGCTGATGTGTTCGAGTCATGCCACTTTTAGCAGGACTACATATGTATGTACGTTTATTATCAACATCTACCCCTTAACTGTGTTGATATTCAAGTCAGTTATATGTATACGAAATATATACATATGTATATATGTTAAATTCAAAATGATCCCAAGGGGAAAATTTTGTGCACATAAATCATGAAAGCAGCAGTTTTGTGGGGTAGCAACTACTCTACCACACTACCACAAACTTGCGCATTTAAGTGCAATCATATAACATGCATATAAATGCTGTAGAGGCATGCATTTACATATACATGTACATGTATGTGTATAAAACAGTTACAGTAGTGATGCTGTTGCCAACCAACAACAATAGCAAAATGACGCCAAAACGTTTATTGTTAATTATTTAACAGCATTTTTAATTGATTTTGCAACACACAATGCTGACAAAAATGAAATTACACAAAAAAATATTCACAGCATGCTTTTAGGCTTGCAAAAATGTTATAGAATTTTTTTTGCATTCTTTTAATACCTCTCTCACTCACTTGGTTAGTTAGTAGCCAACAGTTCTACTTGGCTGTGTGCCCCATTATGTAAAATTGTTGCCATTGTTGTTGATGGTGTTCTTTGTGTGTGTGGCGCAAAACATTTAAATTAAGATAAATCACCGCAAAATTTATGTTGCATATTTTTATGCACTGGTTTGTGCGCGTCGTCGTGTTGTGTTACATTGCTCTTGAGTTGTTCGTAACAACTCTATGGGGAACATTTAGCTGCGCTTTGTCAATGTTGTTGCTGCTGTTGCTGCATTGTTTATTAATTTAAATTATATTGTTTTGTATTTATTGTATATTTAAAACAATTAAGCAAATTGCTTTGCTGCGCACTAAACGCAGGTAGAGTGTTTTTGGGAATGACCAGCAAACAAGTAGAAATTTAATTAAAAAACTGAGAGAACATTAAAATTTTGATGCATTGAAATTGATTCAAAAATAAAAGAAAGGATTTTAGTCATATTCCGAATTCGGATTCTAATCAGAACTGAAGCACTCTTCTCTTTTTAAAAATGCTCTGTTGGATATAGCTGTGAAAGTTATTACTTTCTATACTACTCTGTTAAAAATAAATTTTTGTTTTTACAGCAACGATAATAATAGTTTTTTTAGCATAAGCGCTTGTTTTTAAGAAACTGACTAAAATCTACATACTACCAAAAGATTATCTCTATAGTTTGTTGTAATAATATATATCATACACGATTCAACACCACCTTGGATTCTTAAAGGAATATCTAAGATTTTCGTATCTATTTAATTTAAAACATTGTGTCATCAAACGTGCAGAATTGACTTTGATAAAAAAGTGAACTTTCATGTCGCCAGAATGTCCTTTGTGTCAAGGACCTTGTGACACTTATGATACACCCGATTAAACTGAATCAACGTCAATGTCTCAATATTATTGAGTCTTTGTTATTAAGATTACATCGTCAAAATTCTAGTTCTATGATTTAGAAAATTAGTTAATATGAAATTTTTTTTTATATGTAATTTAAATCGGATTTTAGTGGAAAAGCTAAGCAATTTCAATTATGTATATAGGATTATTCTTCAAAAGAAAATGTTCGTTTTTGAATATTTAGTCAGAGATATCACAAAATTCTAAAGAGATAGTACAACTCTGTGGCCGGATTTGGATTCAGTGTTGAAGAATACGCCGATGATAACTATTTTATTTACACATTATATCACAATTGTAACGTATGTCATTAATGCCATATTATGTCATTAGTGTCACACTTTAATTGACATTTTTTCATAATACGTTTTATCAATTTTTGTTAAATGAATATTCATGACAAAATGCAATCTTGATTTTGTACATTCCAAACTTAATTCTGATACCAAATATTTTGTGCGGGTGATCCAATAAGAGCTTTCTACTTTGTTTTCTAAATAAAATACATAAAAATCAATGTATTGATGCAAATCTTTATTTGGTATGATAGGTTGGTTCCTATAACTCAATATTTTAAAATCATTTTGTTCAAATATTGCCCACGACTAGCTTTTAAATGGTTCATTCTGTGGGTCCAATTTTCGACAACGGTATGTCTGGAACAACATGAGTTATGTTGGTTTCCAAACAAAGAAAGTAATCCAATGGCGTTATATCACATGATCTCGGTGGCCAATTAACAGGAGCATTTCAATAAAGTGATTGTTTTTCCAGCTGAATGGCATGTTGCGCCATCCTGTTGAAACCAGAGATTGGCTTGCAGTAACATCCTGAATTTTTTGGCAACAAAAATTTACTGATCATTGTAGAGAGCACTATTGACCGTAACACGGGCTCCATCCACATTTTTGAATAAATACGGTCCAATGATGCCTCTTTCCCATACACCACACCAAGCAGTACATTTATCGTGATACATTGGAAGCTCTTGAATTGCTTCCGGTTATCATTGTCATACGGAAATTTTGCTTGTTAACGTAGCCGTTCAACCAGAACTGAGCTTCTTCGATAAACACAATTTTTCGATAAAATAATGGATCAATTTGAAGTTGTTGTAAAGCCGAAATTAAAACATTCACCAAGATCCGCCGGCTTCAATTCTTGTACGAGCTGTATTTTATAGGCCTTTAGACCCAAATCACTCTTCAAGATACGCCACAATGGTTATAAGAGATGCCCAAAGCCTGAAATCGATGACGAATGGATTGTTCACGGTTTTCGCGAGAACTCTCTCCTACTGCAGCAATGTTTTCGAAATTATGGGCTCTATGCACTCTGGTTGAATGATGAATGTCCAATAGTATAAAATTACTTCGAAATCTGGTGATGGTGTTACGAATAGTGCGCTCAGTTGAACGCTCATAACTACCAAAGTTATGTCGAAGAACTCTATAGCATTCTCTAACTGATGACTGATTTTGGTAGTTAGTTTCCACAATTAATAAACGTTGTTCAAGAGTAAATCTATTCATGATTGAGTCACATAGAATACTGAACACAAACGTTATATGGACAAGCCATTTGACACATAACAGCTGTCAAAACAACCCAGTTGCTAAAGGGACCTCGTATTGGATCACACTTATTTTATTTCTTGATTGTTCTTTCAACTGCATTGTTCTAGAGTGAATATAGAAATTTGTGGCCGACTTTTATTACATATTCTACGATAATTTCTGGGACCTAGGTGCTCATCTTTAGAAAGCGCTCAAAGCAGAGCAGGGCGCAAAGCTAAATTTTTTGTGGCCATAGTGAAAGCAGGAATCAGTGCTGAATTCCACTTTTAGTTTTTATTTTTTTCGCATTCTTTTGTTTGGATATTCACAAAAAGCCCAATTGTCTCCTTAAGCATTACGTTTGGACGAATAAAAGGTCAATTGTCTCCTTATGCATTACATTCGGACCAGTAAAAAGACATTTTTTTTTCTTGCTTTATTTTTTTTTTTTTTTTTTAAATTATATATTTACAAATTTTACACAAAAATTTCAAAAGGTTTAATATTTAAATGTGCTTTAGAGCTTGTTATATATTTTTGAGCATTCTGTCCCAGGGTCGAATTTCAGTGCGGTTAAACTTTTTTGTTATTGATCTTTTTATTATTCTATACTTCGGCTAAGTTGGACAAATGTTTTATTTTCGCTCCGAAGACTCTTCAGACAATTTCTGTGCACATTAATAGAAATTTAAAAATTTTTATCAAAAATCACCAAGTGAAGGATTAGAACTCGGGTCTCTCTACGCAGCGCAAGTTATTAGACCGTTGCACTATCGTTTGATCTTCTTCACAGTCGTCGAACTTTCAAACAGAACATACGTTATCAGTAACGTTATAATTTCATTAAACATTTGGACCATTTTTGATACAATTGATAATTCAAGTGCATTTATTATAGTTTAATTCATAGTCCGTTTGGCCTTCTTATAAAATAACACTGTGCACGAGCACTAAGGCTGAGGAATTCCTTCTCTTGCAGCTTAATGAATTTTGCCAGATTTTTAAACATTCAAAATGCCATTCCTTGTTGAGTTTTCATTCCGAAAGTAAAATTTTTCACCTGATTTCACCGATTATGGGAGAGATATATTTAAAATACACAAAATTTATTCATGCGTAATACTAGACAAGATATTTGTTTTCTTCCTTTCATTTTCAATACAAAAACCATCAGATAATAAAAAGCTTAATTTTCACCGACAACACTTGGCAACCAATGCCAATTATTTAAGTTCTTAATTTTTTTTTTTAACACATAAAATTTCATTTAATTTCAACAAATCAAATTGCCAATGTAAATCAAGTTGACTCAATAGAGTTTCCATTACACATTGTGTGGCAACGCCCTTAATATGCACACACAACAACAGACAAATAGCGCCTATTGATATGCATGGTTTTTTTTGTTTTGCCTATTTTCTGTGCGCCTTTGTACGAGATGGCCAATTTAATGTATAGGTAAATCAAATAAAAACAAATTTCATGTAGTCGGTCGATTGTAAAAAAATATAAAATAACAAATATTTTTCAGGTTGCACAAAAATTTTATGCGCATCAATTTTATTGCACAAATAAACAGCAAAATAATAAAAATAATAAATGAAAAACAACATAAAGTTTCACATCCACCTACAAATATACCAATCTATATATGTATATGTATGCAAAATAAAATAGAAAAACCAACAACAACAGAATATGAAAACAAGCCAACAACACACAAATGCGCAATAAAGCAATCAAAAATCCAATTAAAATTGAGAAAATTCGATTTGCATGTGAAATAACATAAATTTTGCGCTACTTTGGCTCTTCGATTGTGAAGTCTATAATTTGAATTTTGTTATTTGTTTGTTTTTGAAATACACAAACTTTTTTTTGAGTTGTTTCAAAAGAAAAAAACTAAAATTTTAATTTAAAAGTTATTGTTATTTAAAGAAGTAGAAACAGAAAAAATGCGCATACTTTCTTCAATATGTCCATTTAATTAAATTTAATTGTGAAAGTGCAGAAGCCAATAAAAAAAAATACGGCAAGGATTTCCATGTAAATGTTTGATTTGCTGCTGCTGCTGCTTTTCTGCTAATTAAATTTACTACCCAACACTACTACATCAACATTTTTTTCTCTGTTCTTGTGCTGACTCAAAGTACCGCTGCTTAAACCCCAAAGCTCAGCAACATCTTATAACCTTCTCCCCCCTCTTCACCCACTAGGAATCGAGTCAAGTCAAAGTAAATTGCAGGAAATTAATTAAACTAAATGAAGGAGCCATGAAAGTCAATGAAATACAGGCTAAAAGGTTGTTTTGTTAAGTGGAGCAGCAGCGCAGTGCTGTGTGGAGTAGGTTGGGCAGCCCCATAAAGGAAGCATGAAATAAGAGTAAATAAATAATTGAATTCATCAGTAAAATGAAAAATACTGTCAATCTAAATGAGGGCGATTAGTGACAGGAAGTACAGGTATAAGTGTGGTGGAGTGGAGTGTGTGTGTAGGGGGTAAGCAAGTGGCATTCAAACAAATATACAAATGTACGTTGTAGATTTGTGATTTGTGTAGCAACAGTGTTGTGCAAAATATATGCATTTGACTACACACTAAAAAATAATTGTTTACTTTTCTTACTTTTGATTCCCCTTAGTATTGATTTTAAACTTTTTTAGTATTTAATTCAGATAAGTTCAGATTTTTGAAATTTTTTCCAAAACAGTATAAAATTTATTCCAAAACAGTTTAAAATAATACTTTTTTTGGCATGGTTCTGTACTATTTTTCCATTTAAAAATTACAAGAGAATTACAACAGATCATAGTTAATCATAAACACTCAACGAGAGTATTAACTAATAAAATGCATCTGCTTTAACAGCAACACTAGACAATAGTGAATTAGCAAGTCATATTCTGTAAACAAATTTGGAGTCGCTGAACACAAAAATCGCTTCTCCTTTTTTTTCTTGGGGCTGTTCCAGAGATCTATATATTAATATAAAGAATTGTCCCACCTTTTTTACTATGTTAGAAGTGGATCACGTCTAAGAATTATACACCATTTCACAGATATTTGTTTGTAAATGTGCACAAAGCTAAAATTATTTAAATATTTTGCCATTAAGCCAAATTTAACGACAAAATATGAGAAGAGGATACAGCCGAATGGCACTGATTAAATGTTTTTTCTTTTCTTTTCGTTTCACTTCTGTTATTGTACCAGGGGTGATAAATGAGCTTTTCTAATTTGTACCAAATAGCAAAAAAAAGTACTGAAACTGTCCAAAAAGTACCAAAATAATTAAATAGATTAGTGGTACAATTTTGACTATTGGGTGATTTTAGTACACTGAACATTTTGAAGATGCTCTGAAGAACTCTTTTTCATCGTTTGTAGAAGAATTTATTGATTAAAGTACCAATTATACTAAAAATTACAAATTTGTATACAAATTTAAATGTCACTTAGTTACAAAGCCCTAAACTACTTTTCCGAATTCTTTTCAGCCTTTTTAATTTCAATTAAGAACTCACTATTAAACTTGATATTAAATTTCATTGTAAAAAACATTAAAATTTAATGCAATACATTTTTTTGCAAAAATCTTAATTTTTATTGATTTTAATTTCAGAAATTGTGAAAAACTATTGGAAAATCTTACTTTTCACTTTTGTTCAAATAAAACGGTTTGGAACTATACACGTTTCTTTATTACAAATGCATTTACACCATCTTTTCAGCTTTCACTTCCATAATAAATAGTCTTTATGAAGCACAGCACTGTACATATTAATGCCTGACAAGTAGCGACAAAGAAATAAAACAAATAAACTTGAAGTGCCTCTTTACCCCAACACTTTTGCGTACCCATCTACAAAAAACCCAAAAAAATAAGGACATTTTGTACAGAAATTAGTTAGAACGAAAAAAAAGCCCTAAATAAAAAATTAATAAATATTGACTCGGAACTTAGTAGCAGCAGCAGCAGGTAAAGCCACTATAATAAATGAAATATTTAAGTTAATGTCGTAAGGTAGAAGAAAAACAAGGACCAACACACAAATAAAAACAGTAAATAACAAAACAAATACATACATAAACTCATATCTATATGTATTCGTAAAATATCTATCTATCATACAACAAACTTTGAGTAGGGCGTACTTACATAGATATTGTATTTGTTTATGTATTTTATGTTTGTTATTTTTCTTAATTGTCAGTGATGAGTCGGTCCTTTATCAAATGACGATGACAACTTATACCCCCTTTGCTAACTGGGTGGTTACTTACGCATTGGCGGCACTGAATGTTCACGGATATTTATTTTTGCATGTTTAACTGTCAGTGACAGACTGACAAACATGTCAATTACTTTTGATTGAATTAAAAAGGAAAAAACATTTCATATACATATTTTTTGTTGTATTTTTGAGTACATATTAATGAATTTTTTAGGATTATAAATGAAAACATTTTCCATTTTCCAGTTTAAATAGTTTTAGACATTTTCGAGCCTTCACTTTTAATTAATATCTTCACAAATTATGCAGAACTTTTCCATTTAATAACTTTAATAAAATAATCTATTCAAGCTGCAAATTGTCAGCAACTTAAACAAAACTCTTTCCATTCAGACAACACAAACAATTTCATTGTTGGCTTCATTAAGCTTTTCAAATAAATACTCACTTAAAACAAAAGGTATACCTTCAGTATTCAAGGACTAAAATTAGTTTAATTATGTTAAAATAATGCTCTAACCAATGACTGCTTACCCAGGGTAACAACAAACATGACCATAATTATAGACAAAAGCATATTTAAGCTTTATTTTGAATGCTGCTACACCTAATACTGTTCCTTCAAATTTTGTGTTAAGCAAATTTCATAATTTCAAGTGTTGCCATCTACCATTTATATATAAGTATGTATAGGTAAGAGGACCTAAACCCAAATGAGTCTGTCTAAATAATTACGTGTATATTTTATGCATAATACGCTATTCAAGCAAAATAGTTGGTGAAGTTAATATTTTCATATTTCATTAGAGTGGCACCTTTTGATTTTTCAAAATCAAATTTTAATGCTAAGCAACTTGTTTAAATTAAAGCTTTAAATATTTTGTGTAAGTTTTCGAAATAAAATTTTATAAAAATTTTTACCATGGAAAAGTTTTTCAACATTTAAATTTAAAGAAATTTATTCATATTTTGATAACGTCAAAAGTTCTAGAAAAAAATAATTATAAAACTCAAATATTTTTATTCATCTTTTATAAAACACTTTTCAAAATAAAATTTAGGAAAAACTTTGAAAAAAAAATTTTATAGTTTTAAGTTTTTTATTCGTCCTTTACAAAAAACTTTTCAAAATTAATTTCAAGAAAAACTTTTACAAAAAAAATTTTAAAAATAAAAGTTTTCTATAATTTTGAATTATTCGTCCCACCTTAGTTTATTACTTACGTATTTTATATGCTTGCACTTGCCAAAAATACAACATACAATTACACCTACGTCTGTGTACCGTAATTGTTGTTGCATGCATAATCCACACCTGAGTTATTAACACTACTGCACAGCCAAAATGACTGTTGAGAGCAGCAGGAGCAACGACCATGTGTTAGTCGCCATAACAAAAACTATGTAATACCTCGGCGTAGTGTTGCAATCTGCTTAAATGCCTGGTGATCTCGCAAAGCAGCATTTTTGCCACCTTCTCTACGTTATAATTTTAAAGTTGCACTGTGGATTGTTGCATTCAAGTAATACAATTTATATAATAAAATTTTGTTTAAAGCTATGACGAACTAAAAAGAACAATTAAATTTAATAAAAATACGACAAACAAACTGAAAAAACTGTGCAAATATAAAACTCATATAGAAAGTTTGTCGAAAAATTTGTTACGAACTATAAGATCAACTCTTTTTAAAAGAAAAAAAACCATGTAGGTAGTAGAAAAACGATATTGTTATCAATTGAAAGAATTTTGAAAAATTGAATTTCTATCAAATGCTTATGCATATATTATGTGAGCAAAAATATTGATTTGTACGCTTAACTTTAAAGGACCTCTGAGGAGAAAATATGGTATGTTACTGAGAAGCACATTAAAGTGCATTAGATAACCAAAAAAAGTTGTGTCAAACTATAGAGTAAAATGTTTCTCCGTGAAAACCGTAGTTGATATAGAGCCATTCCATGCATAGCGAAACAAGATCTTAAAAACCAATTCCGTTTTCACTGAAATTTTGTACATGGTTTTGTTTCATGTCCAACTTAATAGTAATGGCTTGTGTAGGGGTGCAAAAAATGGAAGAATCGGCAAATTGTGACAAACTCTCCTCACGTAATTGTCAATAACTTGAACATGTCGCAACCGATTTTAATGCTCATATCACCTTTGGAAAAGTATTGAAGTTGGCTATAAAGTTAAAGTAAATTTTTTTATGTTTATTAAAAAGTACTAAATTAGTTACTATTTTAGTACTATTTTAGTACTAAACTACTATTTTAGTACTAAACTACATTCGAAGAAAAATTAGCCAAACAGAGTTTACTAGGTTGTTCATAAATTCTTCTGCAGAAGGGTAGGGAGGGGGAGGATTTCAAAAACCGGGAAAAAATTTAAGAGGAGAAGAGGGTTCAAGCCTTTTGGACGACGTTTATTTTAAGGAAATTTCCAAGAACAAGAATAAGAGAAAGTACAATATTTATTGGTGAACGTGCTTCAGGAGTATTGAATTCGGACGAAGTTTCATAATTCGAGAAGATTTGACATTAAGTCAATCCTGTTAAATTGGCCAAAATTCCTGAATCCATTAAACACTGTAAGTGAATAAAACGAAATTTTAATGCAGTTTTCTCATCTGGATATCCAATCTAATATTTACTTGCTGAGATCTGAGAAAAGAATGATTTTGATTTAATTCATACATTTATGTTATCGATTAATTTTTATGCATAAAACTTTGGCAAAATCTTCGTTCTTAGTATTAAAAAGGATATTAATAAATATATATACTTTCAAGCCAAAAGTTATTGATTAATTAAAACAAAATTATTGTTTTGAATATACCACAATGTTAATAAATTTTGCCAAAACTCCATGTAAAGCTTAAGTGAGTTTTCGTGCCGCTTGAATAGTTTCATATAGTTCAGAAAATGCGTACAGTACCTACTAGTAGTAGTAGTTCATTTTAATTTTTTATTTTGATTATAAGCCAGTGTTGTGCAACATTTGAATAACTACAGAAACAACAACTAGAGTCAACAAAGTGCAAATGTGTACGAGCCATAGTTCAGCAACACATATGCTACGCTGCTGTTGCTGTTGAACTTTGCTTTACAGCGCATTAAGTTTACTTAGCAAAGGATTTGTCATTAGGATCCTTGCTGCTACTGCTCCTGCTGCTACTTAAAGTTAAGCAGTTTGTATGCCAGTAGCAGCACAATGAGACGATGATGACTACAATTTCTGTATGCCGCCGCTGCAAGTATAATTAAATGGAGTGCAAAGTTAATGAAATTTGCAAAGAATATTAAATGAGTTTCATACAACAGCGCGTGTATTCCTTGGAAATACATGTGTGTATGAGCATTTAATGTAGTGCAGCAAGGACTTAATAGCACATAATGAGCAACACATTTTTAAATAGTTAGGTTAGGGAAAAGTGGAAATTTTGGAAATATTTTGTAATATTCGCTTATAGTTCAGTTAAACTTATTAGTAACGATATAATAAGTAGCACGCCAAAGTATGTAAAACAAACAGTTATAGTTTTGCTTTTATTGGCTATAATATTTATGAATTAACCTGAATTTCTTGAAATTTTTTTTTGGTTTATTTTACTTTTCTACCATTTTGCTTTTATATTTAATTTATGAAGTTATTTATTTTATGCGATTTTCGGATTTTGCTTTTATTTACTTTGATCTTCTTGACAATATGACCCATATTTTCATTTTTGTTGTGTCTGTTATATCTACATTATATTCCACACAACTCCACAACGATTTCTATGAATGCCATTATACACTTAACATTTGGCAACCTCACGTCTAAGGCTCTTTGACCCTTTGCATTACTACACGCATAACCTTTTAAATTTATTCTTACTCGTTGCTTTCCTTTTTTCTCATTATTTATTTTCCTTTCATGTAGAGCAAAGCAAAATGTAAATTTTTATTAATATGCATTGGTCGTAATTTAAGAAAAAGTCATAACCCACATACTCGTAGATATGAGAAGATATGATGAAAAAAATCATATCGAATTTCATTTGGCTTAAATCCAGCAACTTGCTTTGGGAATTGAATTGGCACAAGTGGTACGAATATATAACTGTATTATTTATTTTGTTATAACCATTTTTTACAAACTTCATTTGTTTCATTAAAAAAAAAAAAAAATAAAAAAAAAAAACAAAAAAACCCAATTTTCAATAAAAATACTATAAAAGTTTTTAATTTAAATGGTGTCCCAATAAAAGTGCATTTTTTTATTTAAAAACAAAATATGCATTTTTTGAGCGGGGTTTGATATTTTTATAGCATTGTAAAGTGAACATGTTGGGACTAAATACGAAATAAAATATTTGGCAAATGCCCATACTTGTACTTATGTTAAGGGTGTCTTATTAAGAACGCATTTTTTAAATTGTGTATTATTTTATTTTAGTGCAAGTTTGGCCATTTGCCGGACATTTTATTTCATACTTAATCGAAACATGTTCGTTTTACAATGCAATAAAAGTATCAAAACTCGATTAAACAGTACGTATTTTTATTTTTAAATAAAACAGTGCACTCTTATTGGGACACCCTTTACAATTACTTACTCTGTTGAAAGGCTATGAAACGGCTATTCTTTCAGTTATGATGCTTTTGATGCAAAATAATGTTCCATACTAGAGATAACTGAACTTATTTGAAAAATATTCAACATTAATACCACAACTCAAAATTTATCATTATCAGGTACAAGAAGCAACCTTTTTTTTACAATAATATCACTTCTCAAAATTTGTTACTATTACCACAAACCACCAACTATATTTTTCAAATAAAAATTTCATAACTCAAATTTTATAATTTTTTTACCAGAAACAACCCTCTTTGTTTTTCAGCAATACTGTCCCATCTCAAAATTTGTTATTGTTACCACAAATTACCATTTTTGGTTTTCAACAATAATGTCACAACTCAAAATATGTCATTACTATCACAAACTACCACTTTTGTTTTTCAAAAATAATATCATTACACAAATATGTCATTATTACCACAAACAGTGGTCTTTATTTTTCAGCAATAGTGTCCCAAACCAAATTGGTCATTATTACAAAAAACAGCCGACTTTATTTTTCAACAATAATGTCACAACTCAAAATTTGGCATTATTATCACCGTCTTTGCTTTTCAACAATAATGTAGCTAGCGTAGCATGTCTCAGAACGAGAGTGCGTTACCAACTAAAAACAATTAGCAATTTTTCACGACGGACGGTGCGCCGTGGCGCTTAGTGAACTTTATGATCTGTATAGTACATATAGCGTTCTTGTACGGCTGCATTCGACCTTGACGGTAGCCGAAATGTTAAGTACTGTGTTTCTTGCATCATAAACATGAAGTAAAGGCCTTGAGACTGGCTCTGACAAGAACTAACTAAACCTAATCTGATGATTATGTTTAAATAAAATTATCTCGAAACCGACCTAAAAGTTAGTGGGTCTTAAAAATGATATCTGCATCTTTTATTTTTTTTTCTTCTTTCATTTGGCAAACAATGTTTAGAATTGTCCAAAGAATACGTGTGAACGTTTTTTTAACCAAAATGGGCCTTCCGTAGAATCAAAAGTGTTCCATTGGTTTTTCGCGGAACGAAATGATGCATACCAATATCATTTTTAAGAGTCCTTCTTACTTCTGAATCGGCTTCGGGATGAAACTAAATTTCGACTCTATCTAATCTACAACTATTAAGAGTTTATTTTCTCAAATTGAAACTTCTTTGTTTACCTAATAACGTGATAGTCACGGAATAACGTTCACTCGTACAAAGTTATGCACCTAATTGCGGCAGAAGTAAAATCATAAGTTTCTTTATAAAAAATAGTTTATTTTGCTTTAAAACTATTAGAAAACGATTTTTAAGTTAACATGAATTGTTAATTGAACAAATTTCAATTAAATATATAAATATGTAACATACGCGTTCGAAATCAAGATTATTGGAAATTGGTTATTTGAAACATCTTATTAATCTATAAAAAAAAAATTATTGAAGATTTTCCTTAAAACTTGTAAATGCCTCGAAAACCTCGTAAACTTTAAATAGTTGTCAAAGTCAATACGAACTAAGATAGTTTTACGAGGTTTTCGAGGCTTTTACACATTTTAAGAAATGCCCTAATTGTAATTTCTAAAAGTATAGAGAATGTTTTGGGAAACAGCTTTTAGGTTTCTTATTTTTTAACAGAAATTAAAAATTGACGGAATTGTCCGTAATTCGGTACATATACTTAATTTCTCAAATTTAAGCGATTTCCAACAATCAATAGAAAAAATTTGAAAACAGATTTTAGACTTTATGTTCTGGAAATGCCAGGCTCAACGCTGCTCTTATGCATTCAATAGAAAAAAACGCAAATATTTTTTATCCTTCAAAAAAGAACAAAAATCTAGCAAATAAATTGGTTTCGTAACCGCAAAAGAGCATAAACTCCACTGCCACATGTATCACGCAACACATCAATTCATTTCAATTCAATTCTTCAATTCTATTCAATCAGTTTGAAGCAAATGCTGTATATGGTATGGTATGGCATGGTATAACAAATGAAAGGAGAAGAACATGCGAAAACTTTGCAATATAAAATGTATACTATGTATGCGTATGTGAGCATATGTATGTGTATGTGTAACGCGCGTTTACACAATCAAACTTAAATTGTTATAAAATGTTGCGTTCATACGACGACGGCGACGCAGCACGTTGCAATGCGATTCATTATTTTGTTAAAAAGAAAATGGTGCGCTTTTTACATCCCTTATAACTTGGTTGTTTTTTTAGTGGGTAGATTGGGTTGGGTAGCGTTGGTTGTTATGTGTTGCTGGCAACATTGACTGTTGTTACATTTAGGTTGCTGCAATGATGTTATTCTCTTCTCTTTTTTTTTGAATTTTTTATACAACAACGATAAAATGGCATAAAAATGAAAGGTTATTTTTATGCCATTCATTCATTTCGTACGTTGCAAATAATCTTTTAGCTCACGTTAAAACGTGACTATTACACGTGATTGTTGTTATATATGGTGCTAGCAATTGTTGTTGTAATTTTTGTACCTTTAATTTTGTTTTTGCGTTGGGTATATGCCGCGACGTGCGTTTGTTGTAAAGCGCTACATTTATTTTTTCAGTATAAATGTATAGAAAAAATTTTTTCGCCAAAATTTGTTACACCATTTAGTGGCAGCAAAATGAAAAAAGAATTAATAGCGTTTACGTGTAACAAGGCTATTTTACTTAAAGAAAAATTTAAAGTTTTCGTTTTGACTTAAAAAGGTCAGAAAAACTTTAATTAAAACAAACAGCAAACAACGTTCATTATCCAAAAAATTTTGCTTTTGCCGTGAAATTTCTTTGCTGGGATTTGTTCTTCAACAGCTCAGCCTACACCCTACAAAGTTTTATAAAAAATCAAGTAGAAAAAATTCAAGAAAACAGCAAACCCAACGTACCAATTCAATGGAACTCAATCAATTACATTCCCTACATTATTACTTTGCAATATTTACTCGTTTTTGCAGGTAAACACAAGTATTTCACATTTACCCACACACACAAACTCAAACATACACAAGTATTTGTAATTTAACAAAAGCACTAAGACAATAATTTACACTTGCACTCACACACACACACCGAGAGAGCACACACACACAATACCGAACGGCAAATGCCGTATAACGTCAGCAACACTGAACTTGATGTGAATTTTAATTTAATTTTTGCGGTGATCGCGTGAGTGTGTGTTAGTGAGTATGTACTGGTATTAGTGTTTGTATATGAAACTATGTTTATGCCACAAAATTAATTGAACTTGCAAGCAAAGAAGAAAGAAACATCGTGGAAAAACGTGCAAAAGAAACATCATGATGTTTTTTCTTTGTTTTTACACACAGCTGTTGGCTTAGGTTTTTTTCTTTTTTTGTGGCAAAAGGATGAAAAAAAGGATATAGAGAGTGCTGCTTTCGCACATACACGTTTAGGCAAGGCTTAGCGGTATTTCACGGCTACAACAAATTGTCGTAAGTTTAATAATGTTGTTGGCATTAGCAAAGACTTGGAGAAAATTCACAACAGCAACATCAACAACAGCAACATCACCAACAGTGAAATTTTTGATGTTAAATGAATTTGTTGCTGCCTTTCACACAAAATCCTTTTTGTGGTTTTTATACAATATCTATGTAGGTATGTTGCTACTACATAGTGCTTACGAATTTCTGTGGTATTAAAAATTGTTGATGCTATTGTGTGGCTTTACAACGCTATAAAGAAGGCATTAAAATAACGAAAATTGGTATGAAAAGACACCGCACTTCATTTATTTTATTAATTGAATTTTATGGGTGTTAGTTGTAAGTAAATTTCCAAGAATATTAAAATGTTAACAAATGTATTCAAGAAATATATGTATGTGCCTATGATGTGAGTTTTGCAGTTTCCAGGAAAAGTTCTACTTTAAAATTGAGTGAAAAATTTAAAAAAAATAAACAATCGTATAAAGATTAACTAACAAAGTCTATCTCAATAGTATTTTGCCTTAAGCTTTTCGTAAATATTATGCCTTATAAATAAATGGTAAAAACATTATTATAAAGACAGTGATATCATTTAGTTGTGTACTAGAATCGCCTAGTGGTCAAAATTTGACCCCAAATGTATTAAATAATTTTGGTACTTTTTGGACAGTTTTAGTACTTTTTTTGCTATTTGGTACAAAATAGTAAAGTTCATTTATCATCCCTGGTACAATGAGAAATGTGAAACTTTTACAAAACAAAAAACATGAACAGCGCTATGCATTTTTTCTTCTCTTAATATTGAAAAATTGGCATTGAATTTTACCTGACTTAATGGCGATATATTAAAATAATTTTAACTTTGTGTACATTCACACACAAATACCTTTCTAATAGTGTATAATTCAAAGACGTACTCCATTTCTAACATACTAAAAAAAGGAGGACAAATTTTTGTCCAGCGTATTAATATATAGATGTAGAATTTACATTGTAGACATAAAAAATTCAAATGAAATGACTTTGTAATATTTTGGACATAAATAAAATATTTTCATTAGAGTATAATTTACTATATTTTTATTAAAACTCAAATTTTATCCAAAACATCTAAAGTTTTATTTTTTTTTTTTAAATAATTCGGCAAATTTTATTCTTGTTGTTGGTGTACTTATATTGTTGTTGTTGTGTTGTTTAAATAGGACTAACTTTTTTCATTATTATTCCATTTATAAAAACATCATATTCTATTGTATTAATTATGTCACAAAAAATTGAACCAAAACGTTTACGAAATAGCTTATTTAAAAAATTTAAAAAAAAGGTTTATGCTAAAACAAACAAAAAAAAAACTAAAAATATATAAAAAACTAGAAAAAATTCCTTTGAAATGGTTTATCTAAAAATTTCTTATGTTAAAAAATTACCGAAATATGGCCATACAAACATAGAAATTTTGTTTATGTGGTCGGAAAAACCGTTTTTAATCAAAACCATGGAGTCTTACGAAAAAAGTGTAAGAGGCAAAAAATGCTTAGAATCGTCCAAGGAATACAGATAATTTTTCTCATATTTTTTGGAAACATTTTATAATTTTTCAAATCTTTGTCATAAAGAAAATATTTTAAAAATTTCCAAAAAATTCTTACCTATTTGTGGTCTTGCATACTTTTTTTGTAAGATGCCTTGGTTTGGAATAAAAACTGTTTTTCCGACCACATGAACAAAATTTCTATGCTTGAGTGGCTATATTTTGAGAAATACGAATATAAAACAGAGGAAAAATTATGAAAAATTCTAAATAATTTGAGTTATATAGAAGTACGAATGCAAAAAATCAGAAAATATTGTTAAAATTGAAAAATATTTAGATCTGAAAAATGTTAGCAAATATTCTAGAGTTGAAAAAATGATGAAAAATTGGGAAGAAACCGAATAATCTTATACTACATTTTCATCGAAATTGTATGAGGTCATTTACGGCTGTTTCGAGATTTAACTCTTAATCTCGATGTAAATCACTTGATTAACACACTAAAAAATTATAGTTTTCTTTTCTTACTTTTGATTCCCTTTAGAATTGATTTTAAACCTTTTTGGTATTAAATCCCGATTGGTTTCCGAAAAAGTTTGAAATTTATACACGAAAAGTATGAAATTTGTTTCAAAATAGTTCAAAATTTATACTTTTTTTGGCATTGTTTTATGTAAATACTTTTTGGTTTTGAAATTACACTAAAAATTTTAATGTGCATAAAAAAAATAAATTTCTTTTCTGACGAGATTTATTTTAAATCTGCGTATAAATCTCAGCGTTTCTTCAGATTTGGCTATTTTGATCCGAATGGTACCTCTCAACTTTGTCAGTTGGAATTAAATATCATTAAAAACAAAGCATGTGGAAAACAGATATTAAGAAAAATAAGGAAAAACAACTTTAATTTTCCCACTTATGACATTTACTGTCAAAAATAAATCTCTTTTGGCAAGTGGAAACGGGTAGGATTTAACGATGAGATTTATAGATCCTATCGAAGTTAAGTCTACGGTTGACACATAATATCAGGTTTGGTTAAAAGGGCTGTCCAACAATCGTGCCCAAAATCATTCCTTTCTGATATATTCACTTCACTACCTATAGAATAGAAGGATATCACGAATAGTAGTATAGACCAAAAGCTAATAGGGCAAAACAAAACTCCTCGTAAGACATTTAAAATGCTAACTGAATATACAGTGGCCTGTCAGAATACCTACCACCAATTTTTTCTCAAGCTTTTCTGAAGTCATAAATCCTTTATATGCGAACATTTTCCAAATCTATGTAAGTAGTTCATATTTGCGTCTAGATTTTGGTAGGCTAGGTAAGGTTAGAGTGTTTGCTCAGAAAACAATTCTTCCAATATCAGTGCGGTTTTAAGATAACAGAGTTGTTAAGTGATGGTCAGATTGTTTTGGAAATCCCACAAGTTTCTGAGGCTTTTTATCTGGCGTTCGGTTTGTTGAAGAAATGCGAGAAAATCCTCTTCTTCCCTAGAGTCAAACAAATAGGTCTTGCTTAGAGAGGCTTGCTAGTTCATCAGCCTTTTTGTTACCCTCAATGTTTCTGTTATATGGAACACAAACGATAATAAGTTCAGATTGAAGTACTAGTTCGATAAAATTTTTTCTAAATTCCTCAATACTGAAACCTATCCAAAATATGTTCATTATGTCGACAAATGTTGGTTAGGCAAACTAATTGAGGAGTGGTCGTACCAAAGAGCCTATGTACCATTTCGTGGCAAAAGAAGTGTTATAATATGAAACTGGAAAATAGTTTTCTGTTTTCACCAAAAATTTACTTGGTAATGTGAAATTGATGTTATTATGTTAAAAAAATTAAATCAGTCAAATAACTGACTATTAGGCACATAAAAAGTATGACATTACTTTTGCCTCGAAATGGTACTTAGGCCCTTTGGTACGGCCACTCCTCAATTGATGAAGTCACAAAATGTTGCTAATGTGAAAAACTTTTGATTAGGTCATAAAATGATGATAATATATGAAATTGCATTTCTTGTTAAAAATATTTAAATTTTGACAAATCGAACAATTTAAATAAAAATAATATGAACGAATAGTAGAAACCCATAAGAATAATCAAAATATTATGTAAAGACTAAACAATTTACGAACAAGTCTAAATCAAAACCTAAATGTCAGTTGCAATGCTTATCTCTTTCAAATAAATAAGTTAAAATAAACAAGTTAAGTCGTATTAAATATAGCATTATTTTAGGCATTTATTTATTAGTGCTTAAGCATTTGACTCTTTTTGCATACAAAAAATATATATGCCCAAAGCTATGCTATAAATTAAATTCAACTTAACTTATCAAATTTAGCTTATCTATTCAGTGCAAAAAGGCTTTTAGGCTGTTTTGAATTTAAATACATACTTCAAGCTACAAAATATGCAATAAAAAGTATAGCATTGCTGTTGCTATTGCTTTTAAACTTACATGGAAAATGCATTGCATACTTTATGCTGTCAACATGTTTATTGCATATTTTATGGCGTGCTTATACTGTTGCTAAGATAATGTTGTCTCTAACTGAAAATATTGTTTTCCGTAATTTCTAATAATTGAAAATTTTCTCCTAATAATAATACTGTACATTTCATACGTTGTTGCTGTTGTAATTGTTGTTGTTGTTATTGTTGTTGTTTCATAAAATTTTTCCAAAAAAAAAAAAAAAAATAGATACAAACAACAATTTTTCCCATATTTTACTTGCAGACTCAATGCGATTGTCAAACGAGATGATGTCGCTGATGTCGTTATATCAACAACAGCAACAACAGACTGATGCTGCTGAAAAAGCAACAACAACAATAACAACATTTGTTACAACAACAACAAGTGCATAAATCAAATATTAGAATTTAAAACACAAGACCAATATGGGTGGACAAATAAATACATAAATAGTAAATAAACAAAAAAGATTTTTAATAAAAACAAACTAAACAAAATTATTTTAAAAATCATAAACAAAAAGTTAAATTTTAAATAAAAGCAAATGTTGCGTGATCAAATTAATAAAAAAAAACATTGATTTTAAAAACAAATTCAACGATATACATAAATGAATTAAAGAGTTAAAAATATATATAATCGAAACCACAAAAATAATAAACATACAATAAAAAATTTCTCAATAAAAAAAAATATAAATATATATTTTCTAAAAAAATAATCAATTTAAATAAAGTATAAACAAAATTTTAACATACAAAATATTTTGACAACTTTATGAAGCATACAAACAAGTATTTCAAAAATATAATAATAAAAAAAAAAACCAAATATCGAAATTCAAATGCGATTTTGTGCCTAAAGTAGTATGAGCTAGAAATTTATTTCTTTATTTTTGGAAACGTAGTGCAATTTTTTCGTAGTAGCAAAATTCATTTTTTCAAAGCACAATAATATTACAGGGAAAGTTTAACTGAAAAAGAAAAAAATAAATAATATATTCATATATCGTTAAATAAATTTTAGATAAAAGTTATTACTTAAATAAGTGAATATAAAAATAAATAACGAAATAAACATTAAAAACTAAAAAAAAAAAATAAACTAAAATATAAATAAATGAAAAAACAACTAAACTACGCACAAATTAAAAAAATTATATTATAAAAATCTTGTAGTGCAATTTAAACAGCAGCATCATAAATTTAACCAATATTTTATATAAAGTATAAAAGACAACATACTTAGATAAATACAGGAGAGCACGGTACTTCATGTTTCTAAATCAAAAAGTAAGAACAACTATGATATATACTATATTAAAATTAAATATAAGCTTTCCTCTGCGAAAAAATATTCATATTTTTTATCAAAGATAAGTGAATGGGCAGCAGATGTAATTATTTGAAATTAATAATTCATATTTTATTTCACTGAATGCTTTAAACTATTCCATTTTTTGATTTTCCATATTTCTTTAAGATCTGTATTCTAAATTTATAGGAATAATGGCCACAAGAGCTAAGATATAATAAGTGGTGTTTTTGTTTGAAAAGTGTTACACCCTGTTGCCTAATCACATTTGAATTTTTCAAGGCAATAACAATAATCAATATAATAACACATTTAACCCATCAACACCCCGTTTTTGGCAATAGGGGTGACCAAGACATCTATATACAAAAAGGCAAATCAAATCGATTCAATTCCTGTTTCTATATCTAAATCTAATCAAATTTCCTTAATTTTTTTTTTGTTTGCTGCAAAGGCTTTTATGAGGAGCAGTACATAAGACTTTTCGTTTTTTAATTGGGCGGTGACACGCCCCTAATGGAAAAAACGCTCTCATGGCTTAATCGCTGCATCGATTTTTATGAAATTTGGCATGGAGATAGAGTTAGCACTATGGATCCATGATCGAAGATTAGGAGGAGAAAAAGTGCAAAACATTTTTTAATTTTTTAAAGTGGGCGGTGCCACACCCCTTAAAGGAAAATACTACCTCGCACCTTAACCGCTACTTCGATTTTTATGAAATTTGGTATGGAGATAGGGTTAACCCGAAGGAACGATAGCATGATTCTGAGTGGGCAGTGCTGCACTGCAACACAATTTTTTGAAATTCGAAACCCTAAAGATTGGCAATTAAAAATTTTTTGAGTTTGATCTAAAGAGAAAATATGCAGACATGGTTGTTAAGAACAGTTTGTTTTCTTTAGTATACAGTATCTTTAAAAACGAATTGGAATGGTCGGATTTTGACTACAAGACGAACTCTAGTATGAGTAAATGGGTTAAAATGTTCTATAAAAATGTTCCTTATATGACTTTTCATTATGACTTTTAGGCTCTCAAATGAAGACTTAAGTATAATTTTAGAGATTATTTGCAAAAAAACACGAGACTTTTTTTTTTTTCTTTTAGTTAAAAACAACAATGCCTTATTGATGCTAAATTTAAATGTTATATATAAGATTTTATCTGAAAACAAGCTCTTAGCTCTTTTTCTGCAATCTAAAAAATGATACACTTTTCTTATTTTGATTCCATTAGGTATTAATTGAAAACTTTTTTGGTATTGAATTCCGATTTTTTTTTTTCAAAAAAGTTTGAAATTTATTCCAAAAAAGTATAAGATTTATTCCAAAAAAAGTATAAAATTTATTACAAAAAAAGTATACAATTTATTCCAAAAAAAATTTAAAATTTATTCCAAAATAGTTTAAAATAAAAACTTTTTTTGGCATTGTTCTATATAAATATTTATTTATAAACCGTTGCATAAAACGGCGTTGCACGACCTCTAAATGACTTTTATCTGAAAACAAGCTCTTTGCTCACTGTCTGCGCTCTAAAAAATGATACACTTTTCTTATTTTGATTCCCTTAGTTATTGATTGAATACTTTTTTGAAATTTATTCCAAAAAAGTATAAAATTTATTCCAAAAAAAATATAAAATTTATTCCAAAAAAAGTATAAAATTTATTAAATTAATTCTTTTTTGGTATTGTTCTATATAAATATTTTTTGGTTTTAAAACTAATTTAAAATTTTATATTTCAGATTTTTAGGCATAAAGGCAAAATTTACAAATTCTTTTTTTTAATCAGTTCATTATATATTTTTTGAAAACAATAAATGTATGGAAAAAGTTCTTGTCTGAAAGTACTTCAAGCAAAATTAAAACGCATAAATTAAAATCTCAATTACTATTTCTCTTCTTTCGATTATGCTTAAATTTTTTGCAATTTTCCCCATACCCAAATTCAACATCAAAAGCATTCAATTGAAAATTTTCAAATAAATGAAAATAATTATTGCATACCATAAGGTGCCCCCACTACACCGCACACTGTCTGAATTGATTTTGAATAATACAAATCATTAGCAGAACAAATTTTTACGTCTTTGTTGGTTAGATTATTAGATTCAATTTATACTTGAATAGATTTCAATTGCGAATTTCTCACATACTGGCAAAAGAAGGAATGATTGAAAATAAAAAAATAATAATGAAATGAAAATGCATAACTGCATTTCCATGGAAATCAATATAATTATGAATATGTATGTATACTAATCGTAGCTATACACAACAATATGTGTGATGTGGTAAATATGAAAATGTGCTTTTCTTTGTTTGTATCTGCTCCTCTACTGCTCTGCTCTTGCTGTCTGTGTGTTTATTGAACAATGAAAATTCCTCATGTTGATGTCTATTGTCATCATTGCAAAATAATATGGCAACAGCAGCAGTAGCAGCAGGCAGACAGACAGACACATACAGAGTTATTACACTGTGACTGTCGATGTTCAAAGTTGGTACATATCCTACTTACACACATAATTCGTACATTCACAGTACCAACCAATAACAAAATGTTGTTCCAAGAGAGGAAACGATAACACAAAACAATAACTACAACATACATGCATCATCGACATCATCATGATGCCTTGGCACTTCTACTTGTACGAGTATAATAACAATCAACGTAATTGCACCACTACCACCACATACCGATGATACTCATTTGTGCGCTTGCAATTGAATTGTTGCACAAAATTTATTGAAATATTTAAATATTTAATGTCAAGGGTATTTCAAAATTATTGATGAGTGGTTGGTTTGTGTTGATTTCGAGTGAGCGAAGTAGGGTGTCTAAAGGAATGCCTGCTTTAGAGAAATTTTTATGTATTGCGTAAAGTTTGGTGGTGGGTTTTTCTTCTTCACTTGAATTGTTTTAACTTTTAAAATTTTTCCAATTTTTTTCGACATTTTCTGAATACTTAAGAAACTTTCAATAATTTTGTAGATATTGGCATTTCCTACCATGACCAAAAAGATGGTCACGTTCGTCACTTTTAGCTCAAAAGTAACGTACTTTTGGAATTTCACATTTTTGGCATCTTTCTCAAAAAAACTTGTTTATAAGGGGTATGAGGGTAAGAGTGTTCTACAAAAATTTTCTACATAAAATTTCACTAGAGCTCACCAAAGGCAAGAAATTCTTAAAACTTTAGAATAATGCGTACAAAAGTAATAAAAGTGTTGCAGTTGTCAGATAAGCAAGTTTGACAATTGCCACCAGAACAGCGAGCAAAATATTTTCGCTCCCAAAACTGAATTTGGCTTAAACAACCTTACCAAATTTAAAAATATACAAATCATTACACTAATATATCATATAGGAAAAAAATGTCACGTTCATTATGTCACGTATCGATTCAGATTATGTTGAAAATAAAGAAAAATATGGAAAATATTTGAATCAAACAAATTGCATTATAAAGTAACATTTTTGCATGATTCTAAAATAAGTCATATTAAAAAATTCTGACTTGCTTAGATGAATTCTGATTTTCTTTGCATAGCCACGAAAATTATTTCTATTTTTGTCCAGTTCGTTTCATATCTTTTTTTCGTGTATCTTCGAACCAGGACTTTGCCTAGTATAAACGTTCATTTCCAATTTTTTCACTTTAAATGTGTGCGATGGTTACGTTCGTCATGTGAAAAATGTCCATATTCGATTTTAATGGCATTTTCTGGCCGAGAGCCAGTATAGTACTTCTCTGTATGTATTTTATACCAATATTTTGTAAAAGAATTAATTCATGATAAATAATTACTTTACACTTTATTAAACAAGCATTATTTAATCAATAACCAACACTTTAATTATGTTGCGCTGCATAATTGGCAACTTCTCGATGGTTTTGGCAATAGCTACGTAGTATGTGTATTCTGTTATACACACCTAATTGTTTTCACCTTAGTAATGTTACTTTATTACTAGCTCTTGTTTCGTACTGTACTTGGTGAATTCATTTTATGTTAGATGGCAATGATAGTTTGTAAGGGCATGGTGCAATGAACCTTAATTATCGGCATTTTTTCTAAAGTCAACTTATTCGGTTTCATTCAATACTCTCACACTTCTTCGGGCTTTTCTGCATACAATCTGCATATGAAATATGCCTATACATTTCCATATAAGTTAAGCTCGATACCTTCTGAAACTTATTTATGCTTTGCTTTTTTCATAATGCAATATCATACGAAATGCCACAAGTGTTCACAGTCTCGCTTTTTTGCGACTTTTTTCACAAAATTTTCGACAAATTTTCAAATAGTAAAATGCCTGAAATATAAAAAAACCATTGCCTGGCAAAAAATATGAATAATGGCCATAATTAAATTCCTAATGCCTATGTTCATTAATAAATGTAGTTCCTTTTCAAAGCCTTTTATTTTCAACTCTTTGTCGCAATAGAAAGCATCAGCGTGACAGCTCAAAGTCAATGCTTTATTATGTCTAAAGTAAAATCCAACCATCACTTTAAAACCCGACGTAAAAAGTTTTGCATATGTCAATTTTGCATTCATCTCTGATAACTGACAAATCTTGTTGATGCACTCCTTCATATTATACCTACCCACATTGACATTGAAGAATCAAGTCTTGCTACACATACTTACACAGTAAAAATTTTAGTTTCATTTTAAAACCAAAAAGTATTTATATAGAACAATGCCAAAAAGAGTAATAATTTTGAACTATTTTGGAATAAATTTCATACTTTTCTGGTATAAATTTCAAATGTTTTTGAAAAAAGTTGAGATTTAATACCAAAGAGGTTTAGAATCAATGTTAAAAGGAATCAATAGTAAGGAAAGTAAGCTATCATTTTTTAGTGTGTACTTTTATGAAAATGCCTTTTTCAACTCCTCTTCCTCCTCCTCTTTTTCCAGTACACTTCTTACAACCACATGCCTACTGTCATGTCATTATGTCAGAGTGTTAAATTTTAGCTCTTTTTGCTTAAAATTAGCATTATTACATACCATTCGTTTTGGAGAGATGTCTTTGCAACTTAATGAAAATTTATTATTATTTTAATTTCTGTTGTGTGCTTTTAGGCATTTTGACAGCTTCCGCGACGCGCGCCACACTGACATTTGTCATAATTGCAAATTTGAATTTGAAGTTTGGTATACGCAGCCCTTTACTGTAATTGTTAATTAGTGTCAATGTGAAGAGAAGAGACAAAGACACTAAGAAACGTCTGTGTGTAGCGGCTGTTGAAAATTCCTCGTTGCTTCGAAAGGAAATTTGAAACTTCCAAATTTTTCAGAGAAAAAAAATACGCAAGAAATATCTCAAATATCCTTGCCTGATTGTGTGTATTGTGTTTCATTGAGTGGTGGGTTATTTTGTTACCCTGCGTGGTGGATGTCGCGGTTTGCCAGAAACTTTTTCAAGTGTTAATTAATATTGAAAAGGATAAACTTTGAACTAAGTTTTACAAAAATATAGCAAAAGGATGTTGTTGCTAGAATAAGGTTGGTGTGGAAAAGCGAAAAAGGAAGAAAAAATAGCTGCTGAATTGTGGGGCGGTTTTAAAGCCAAGTTTGCTCGATAAATTTCGGTGAATGTAAATTATTTATCCCCACTTCAACTTTTTCACAAAAATTTATTGTTCTTTGTACAAAAATAAGTGCAAATGCTATTTATTAACTGGGCATATAACGTTTATTCAACAGTCAACAATTCAATATTAGTGCTCTGCAATCAAACCATAACTAAATAATTAATTCAACGTGCACTGCACCCCGAAGCATGCTGAAAAACAAAACAAAAACCACTAACTGAAACAATTTTAACCTTTAAAAAAAATTGCATACTTTTCGGATGAAAATATAAGAAAACCGGGTGTTTTCGGATTAGAATTTTTACTTTACTTTAAATATTGCGCAGTAAAATTTTTGGTTTAATTTTAAAACCAAAAAGTATTTATATAGTACAATGCCAAAAAAAGTATTAATTTTAAACTATTTTGGAATAAATTTCATACTTTTTTGGTATAAATTTCAAACATTTTTGGAATACTAAATTTAAAACTTTTTTGAAAACAAATCGGAATTTTATACTAAAAAAAGCTTAAAATCAACACTTTGGGAAACAAAAGTAAGAAAAGTAAACTATTAAACTACCAGCAAGTGTTCTCTTTTATTTGTAAATTTCTTACTACTACCTGAATTGCCCTGGATTCACATTTTCTATTTTGAAGATAATATGCATTTTTCAATTTTTAAAATTTTAAAACATTTCTCTTTTAATTTATTTAAATAACTTTAATATTTTTACATCGTTTCCTATAACAATACTTAAAAGTAATTTTGCAGTGTTCACAATTTTTCTGATTTTTCCGGCTTCTTTTATTTCATCCCGGAGCTAGCAAATAGTCCAATATAAAGTTCAACGTATTATTTTTGGCCTTAACAAAGATTAACATTTATAGCTGCAGACATTTTTATATTTAACCTTTTAAGCATGGCTGGTTACCTTTTTGATTATTTTTTTAGTGGACCATAAAAGTCAATAAAAAGTGAACATTTTTTATTTTTTGCAATTTTATTGCACAAGCATTGTGGCAAAGGAAAAAAATTATCTGTAAAAAACCGACATAATGGAAAAAAGTATGAATGGCATAAGTAGCGACGCGTCGGGGATCAAGTTAATAGTTTGACTTTTAAACATCATGATGATGTACTGAAATTGAGTTATGTTGACAAAAAATTTAATGCTTCACCTTTACCAAAAGAGGAAGAAACTTTACGCTGAAAAATATACAACAAAAAATGTTCTTACTATGCTTAGTTCATTTTGATACGAATATCTCTTATTCAATGAGAAGTTTTGAATTCGAAAAGATCCAATTATTTTTTGCTCAAAGTTAATTCAATTAAAATTTAAGCTTTCAAAGAAACAACAATAATATTAATTTACATTTATCTACTACCTTCACAAAAGTAGCAACACCTAAAATTATGCAATAATTATGTATTGCAACTGTTAAAATCTTGCATAACAACGTGATTTGATTTCAATCAATTTTCATTGATTGCTCATGTGATTGAAGAAGTAAATTTATTTGTATATTTGAATTATTAGATGTTGTTGGTATATATGAGTTAGTATTGTGTACCTGCAAGGACTAATAATTAAAACATAACATGACATACTTAGTTTTGTACGCATGCAAGCAGATATATACACGTTTATATTTAAATAAATATATGTGTGCACGCACCTAACTACATTCGTCGTGTGTGGCTTCATTGTGAATAATTGAAAACGTAATTAAATTTCACATAAACTTATATAAATATAAATACATATGAAGGTAAATTACATAATAATAATAACAAATTGAACAAATACAGAAAACAAAAATTGGAAAAACTAAACACGATTACTTGCGGCCATGTTGCAGGTAACGAATGCACACATAGAATCTAATAAAACATTTGAGTCAATCCACACAAAATTAATCATTGTTTATCATTATGAATGGATTTTACACACTAAAAAATTATAGTTTACTTTTCTTTCTTTTGATTCACTTTAAAAAATGAATAAACTTTTTTGGTATTAAATTCCGACTTTTTTCCAAAAAAGCTTGAAAATTATTCCAAAAGAAGTATGAAATTTATTCCAAAATAGTATAAAACTAATACCGTTTTTGGCATAGTTCTACGGTATATGAATACATTTTGGTTTTAAAATTAAACTAAAATTTTAACTTTGTACCAAAGTTTTTTTTAAATTTATTTTTTGTTTTTTATTTTTTTGTCTATAAAAATGTACTTCGTATTTTTAAGAATACTGTAAAAATTTAAAATTTGGCTATTGAATATTTTTGCAGCGACAAAGTTTTGAATGTCCTTACATCCAGCGTCTATTTCAACAATATATATTTTATAGTTGTCACACAAACTGCTTGTAAATATTTTATGGAATAACCCATATAAGTCAATAAATATTTTATAATGAAATATTATTTTGTGGTTTACTAATTGAAACTACATATGTCTTCAATATAAGTACTTTAATTATTACTTAGGTACAAAATATTGGTTTTTTGAGTTTTATCAGTATTTCGTTACTCATATACGAGTAATAATGGGCAAAACAAAACTAACCTTTGGTCTCTTTGAACTTGGGACTTGAATTTGAGTGGGATAAAGCTTGCGAAGGACATGCTTAAATAGTTGAAAATGTACTTAGTTATTAAGGGCAAGAATTACTTATGCAGTTATTTATTTGTTTTTTATATAATTAACTATTTTATATAGTTAACTATTTGGGTGATTGATTCTACGAAAAATGTAGCATTCAATGTCTTGAGGCTCAAAAGCATATTTAAATTTAAAATTTTATATTTTAGCTATTTAGTACAGATGCTAAGCAATATTTTCTATACGAAAAGCTTGGAAAAAAATAGTTTTAAGTATTTTATTGTACTATAAAATTATAACATGAAGTGTTAAGAAGTCATTCTCCCTGTTGTCCCAAACCGCTCCTTAGTGCTTTTAGTTTGCCCGTTTTACATAATAGGTTAATTTTTAAAAAATACTTATATGACATTGTTTGCATATTGGTGATTCTCAGATAACTGTACTTTTTGTGTCCTCTGGCGATTTCACCTATACAGTAGGCTTTTTTCACAAAAAATTACGCTATAAGTTAGAAACTATGTTTTTTTAATAGAGCGGATCAATTTTACCACCAAATATTTATTGGACTACTTTGAAAGTTTGCAAATATACCCCAAATGTCACAAACGTGGCATGTCCTACACCTACTTTTTATAAACAAAACGATGAAAAATGACCAAAAAACGGAAATAGAACAGAAAACAAGTTACTGCACATATTAAGTAAATACTTAAGGCTACAATATTCTGAGCTCATCTACAGTTTTAAATAATTTTTAGAGGGCACAATTTCGAATTGAAAACTGTCCCCTAGTTTTGGAAAAAAAAAATGTCTTAAAAGCATTATGCTACTACTGCATGGTACTACTGTTTCAGTCAATAGATTGCAATATATATGCATTAATTCTATTCACTATCCATTACCTAAAGTTCATCATATCCAGACGCGTCAAAAAAGAAATCTATTTGCGTTTTATGGGGCAGTTTATAAACAAAAACAGTTTGTTTTTAAGATTATGGTCACAAACGTGGCACTCGGCACTCGCAGGTAGTAGGGGAGGGGGGGGCTAGTGTGGACTGGGGGCTAGTGTGGACTGGGGGCTAGTGTGGACAAATTCAAATTCTCGCTCCGTTTTGAATTTTTTGTTTCTGTTTTATTTTTTTCAGGTTGGTATTTGCACTCTGCATCACCAAAAAAAAATTCATTTGTTGACAGTTCAGCTTTCCATGATAACGTGACCGAACGTGTTTTACGCAGCAAAAAGTAACTTTTTTGTTGTTTCGTAATTTCAGTGATACTTATAAACTAATTATAAGATTATAATCTTATATAAAAATTGTCCACACTAGCCCCCCCCCCTCCCCTACATTCTATTTTATGCATGAAACAATTTTTTTGTAGGATTTGCATACATGACCCCAAATTCTTTCGAAAAAATCTTGATCTCAAACGCGTGCTTTACAATGTGCGATAAACTACGAAAATGTCACAAACGTGGCGCATCAAAAATGTCACAAACGTGGCACTTTTTATCAGTTTGCAAAAAAACATATTTTCATATAAAATTTTGTATGGAGATGTTTGGTTGAAGGCTATTAATTATGTCTTTAAAACAAAAATTTTTCTACACCATCAGAATCCTGAGTTATCCTTGCTCAAAAGTGAAAAAATAACTGTTTTCACATCTACTTTAACCTATAGAACAAAAACAACAACAAGTGAAATTAATTTTTGTCAATGGATTCAGACAGTCAAATTTATTGTCAACAAGACATAATTTACCGTTTTTCAATTGGATTCCCAGCTTCCGAGTTATAAGCGTTTAAAGTAAGGATATCTTGCAATAACATACAAAGGATTTTTCGAGACCGAAAAGTAACAAAAAATCAAGTTTAATTATTTTCATCAACACCATATTTAATTACAAAAATTTCGAGACCTTGCAGACCATAATCGCATGAAAAATGACAGTTCTATGCTAGATTGAGTGAATGACCCTACTAAACTACTACTTTGCAAATTAACAGAATCAAAATTTCATCTGTTCATTCACTAAATCTACAATAGAGCCTTATTTTTTCATCCGATTTTAGTCTGCAAGGGCTTAAAATTTTCGTGATAAAATATATTTTTGATAAAAATAATAAAACTAACCATTTTTATTAATTTTTCGGTCCAGAAAATCCTTTGTGTGTTATTAAGAGATATCCTTTTTTTAAAGGCTTGTAACTCGGAAACTAGGAATCCAATTGAAAAACGGTAAATTATGTCTTTTTGTAAATAAATTCGGCTGTCTGAATCCATTTACAAAAATTAATTTTTCTTGTTGCTGATTTTGTTAAGTAGATGTCAAAACTGTAATTTTTTCACTTTTGAGCAAGGATAACTAAGGATACTGATGTAATAGAAAAAAATCAAGATCAGATTCGTAATTAGGAGATCCTAATCCACCATAAACGGCTATAAAAACAGAGGACAGGAAACCATTGTTGATCTTTAGGGCGGTAGGGTATAAAAAAAAATGGATCACCGGAGACATGGCACTGTTGCAAAATTAGTCTTGAAGTGTAAATTTGTCATTATATGCAATACATCTCTCATCAAAACGCTTCAAAACCATCATTTTTCCATATTGTGGCTAAAATGTCACAAACGTGGCAGCAAAATTTCTTAATATCGACCTCAAAGCCGTAAATTCACACTTGTAGTTGATCTACTTAAAAGGTGAGTTTTAAGAGTGTGATTACACAAGAAAGCATGAAGAAACTTGCAAAAATCCAAAAAAAAAATATCTGCCAATTTTACAACTCGAAAAAGCACAGTTATCTAAGGATAACCCATATAAGTATATTTCAGTTACTGTTTTTCTATGATAACATTTCCAAAATTTTTTTTGTTTTAATTAAATTGACATATACTGTCATCTCCGCTTAGTTTCTTTTATTCTTTTATTTTAGTAAGCAGAGAACTGAAAGTGTAGAGAAAAAGGAGGCTCAGCCCTCTTTCAGCTCTGTCGGTTTTGGTTTTTCATTGTATGTATGTATGTATTCTCCTTTAACTCCTAGGAGGAGTATAGGGCCAATATTTGGTTTTTCATTAGTGAGTGTTAATGGGTTTTTTTTTTTTAAATGCTTGGAAAATTTTGTAAAGATCGCAACTGTGTGTCATTCTCCCTGTAAGTTTTGTTCTTTCATTGCTAAACGTATTCTTTTATTTGATATAAATAAATCAATAAACAATTAGAGTGTCATTCCACCAGCCTAAAGTTTTTTAAAAATAATTGCTATTTTCATTGTGATATTACTGTTTTTGCTACATTTTGTCATTCTCCCGTCTAATCATTCTGCCGTTAAATTTTCTTCGTTAGTTAGCTAGTAAGTTAATTAGTTAGTTTAGTCGGTTAGATACCTACTTTCCTTAATTAGTAAGTAGTTAGTGTTTTCGTTATTTAGTTTAGTACTTTGGGTAGTTATTCAGTCAGTGATATTGTTAGTTAGCTATTAAGTTTGTCAATTAGAATAAAGTCAGCTATTTTGTTTTCAACGCAGTAAGCTGTTCCTTGTTCGGATATATTTTATTTTTATTTTTATTTTTAATATTTTCCTTTATGAAAAATTTCTAACTCTTGAAAATCGTCTTTAAAGCAGTTTTTTTTTTAAAAACTTTTTACCTTAGGTTAAATATCTGGTTTGACATATATTTATATCGGAAATTATTTAAAAAGACTTTTGCAAACAAAATTAAATAAAGACATAAAAGAAGACACCAATGAAAACCTTTATGAACTCTGAAATAGTCAAAAGATAAAACTAAATATATGTATATCTATTAAGTAAAATCATTTAAAAGAGAACATAACAAGCAAATAACTTGAGGGTACACTAGCAAACAAAAGGACAAATTACAGTAATAACAAAAACAAGAAGAACAACGACAACTACAACAATACAGCATACGAAAAAAAAAATAAAAAATGCTTAATAATATTCCAAAATAATTTCTGAACTCAAGTGACACAAAACGAACAAGAGGATGCAATTGCAGACGTTGCATAGCCTTAAGGTATGCTACAATAAAATAATAAAGAACAAGAAACTAGAACAACTGTAGCAACAAACCATTGATATTCCTACAACCATATAGTATAACAACAATAATAATAAAGACATAAGAGGTTAAAGTGTAACTAAAAATTAAAGACAATACATATGTATGTATGTGTGCGAATAAAGTTGTTAAAAGTAGTGAGTGTCAAAAGAGGAAACCAAAATCGTATAACGAAAACTTTCTACATTGAAAACATATGTGAGAATGAGATTAACGAGAGTCCTAGTAGAATTGGTATTGGTATGAAACCAAAATATTGCTACTATAGTCTTTGCTGCGCTTCGATTCCTTTAAACATTGTGGTAGTAACCCTGAGGCCGTACATGCAACATCGTTGCTGCTACTGCTGCTGCTGCTATGGCATAAAAGCAACAACACAGTAATCTTTAGCACCTGTTTCGAAAGTCGAATTGCTACTTAAGTACTAAAGGTTATTTTCTTCGGTTGGGCTGCAATTGCTTTTATAGTAAAATATTTAAGCACACGGAGGATTTTTTTCGTGTTTTTTGGCGGGTCAGCTATTTAGTGAAAGTTATTTGAAAATTCAAAAGATTTTTATTTTTTAGTTTTGGTTTTTAATTGAAACTTATTTGAAGATTTGTCACTTGCGTTTCATTTTCATAATATGTACTTGTAAGAAATATCTAGTGGAAACCAAAGGCAAAAATTAGGCTCGTAATGGTGAAGTAATTTGAGTAATTTAAATGAAATGCAAGTGACGCATTTTTTCTTCTTCGGCCCTACTCATTATTTGTAGATTCAACCAATTTTTTTTTTTGTAATTTTTAATACAATAAGAACAGAGCAGACACTTTTTTGCGTCACTCGCGATTCATTGCTTCGAAAATGCATCAATTGAGTTAATTTTTTGTATTTATAAATGCAAAAAGTTGAATTGGCTAGAAAAATTGTTTATAGTTCCACGCATCAACAATTTGTATGAAACTCTAAAGCGTCACTTGCGTTTCATTTTTTACTAAAGTTAAAGAAAACAAAAAGTAATGTTGAAAAAGTTAATGCATTTGAAATACAAAGAAAAATAAGCACCCTTAGCATATTCAGTGAAACGCAAGTGACGTTGTTGAGTATTTTATAAAACTTATTTGATTCTATAATGCGCAAAACTCAAAAATCTTGAAAAATTGTAAATTATTTAGATAAATAAATAAAAATTTTCAGCGTCACTCCAGTTTCACTTTCATAGAAAAGTCAACATTTTAACAAAAACTCTGCTCTGTGTAAACAAACATACGTACTTGTGCGTCTTACCACATTTCTTTTTGGCCAAAATGGCAACCAATTAACTGAAATCCTTTTGCTTAACTACTTGCTTGGTCGTTGCCACCGCCGCCGCTTTACTCTCTTCAAATGTGGCCATAAAAAGCTCAATAAAAATGGGTAGCACTCCTCCAAAAACACTAAGATGAAGTATAAAAGCTGCCGAAAAAAAATAAAAGAAATTGAGATGAAAATGTTAACAGTTCGAAAATGGCTGGCAGCAGCAGCTTCTACAACAACAACAAAAGCAAAATGACAACATCAAACCGTAACAGCAGCAATTTTCCACAATTATCGTGTAGGGAAACATTTGCAGATTTACAAAGAATCGCACAAGACCAACAAAGCTTGAATTCATCAAGGTTTTCGCAAAAATGCCAGGCACAGTCAGGCAGCAGGCATCCAGCCAGCCGGTGGAAGATCGTAAACGACAAAGGTTGCAAGTACCATAATAAAGGCCATTAGAGTCATATAGACAAGTTAAGTGGTTGCTTGGCGAATGCAACAAAAACATGTTGCCAAGGGAATGAAAATGTAAAGCAAAAAAGAATATACAGAAAAAAAAAACAAAATTAGTGTTAAGCAAAAAAAGAAAAGTTTTTCAAAAAGACTTAAGCAACAAACTTTGTATTTCTTCATGAAGCATAAATTATTTTTCTTTTTTCCTGTTAAAAAAAGCAAATTAAAAAAGGCAACGTAAGCAAAAATAATGAAAAAGGAAAAATTGCTAACCACAGCACTGGAAGGACATCAAAAAAAAATAAAAAACTCCACTCATGTTGTTGGGGAAAACAAAAAATTTTTTGTTGCAAAAAATTATGAAGGCTCTGCTGAATGGCGAATTTTTCAGCCAGGCAGTTGATTTTTTCTGGCATTGCTTTTCCTTTACCTGTAGTTAACAGCAGCAGCAACATCTTCTTCATCATCAACATCAGCAAGCAAGCAACAACATGGTTGTCATGCAGCAACCTTTATGATCTTTGTTGTTGTTATAACTATTGCTGTTATTGTTGTAGCCATTACAAAAGAGTTAACAACAGACAAACGTTAATTGCCACTTTTTTTTTCGTTGTAGCCATGTTGTTGCTGTTACCATTTTTTTTTTTTGTTTCTTTTGCTTTTTTAATTATTATTTTTTGGTTTTTTTTGTAGGTTTTTTGTCTGTTATCCTTTAGAACTATTACTATGTATATGTGAGGATTCTGTATGTTGACAAGAGAGAATAAAAACAACAACAAAAAAAGCAGACAAGTAATTGTATTTTAAATGTTACGTTTAGCGTAAAGAAAGCTTAATTTGAAAAAAATACCATAAATGAAAAGAAAAAGGAATGAAAAATAAGCCAGGTTTTTTCTGCATCCTAAAATGAGTATTCACTGTCAGCGAAACAATCAAGCTGTCAGTCAGACAGACACAGCAGGTAGCAAATGTCTAAACTAAAGTTCAGCGAAATGCAATGACATGTAAATTGACATTTAATGACTTGACTTGATGTTTTGGTAATGCCACCTCGCTCTTGTATGACATTGTACTTTGGGAATTGTTGAAAGGAACATGTGCAAATGAGTAAAAAGAGCGAGAAAAAGAACATGTAGTGAAAACGCAAGAGAAACATTTTATTTGTACATAACGAGATTTGGTAATAATTAGCAAATGATGTTTTCGGTATCGACAAAATATTGTATATACTTACTTAATATTTACCAAACTATGATATATTTCACAATATTGAATAAAATTGGAACAATCATGCATTTTGAAGTATTCATTAATTTTAATGACAAATTTTATTACTTTATCGAAAAAAAATCTTGAAGCGCATATTTTTAATTAAAAAAAAAGTAAGAAAAAAAAAATGCACCCAAAGTAGTAGGAGACGAACCTCCGGTCTCAGGGTATTAATTTATAAACATTAAACAAACAGAGCTATTGACTTTTACGTGTTTAAAACAGATTTACCCAAGTTCAAATCCTACCACAGGTGGATTTTCATCCTTTTTTTTCTTTTTGTTTTTTTTTTTTTAATTGTTAATAAGCGGATACAAATGTGTTTTTTTTTTTTTTTTTTTGTAAATATATAGCATTAACATTATTAAAAGCTAATCCGTTTTGAATTCGTATTTAAGTACGTTTCGGGTTCGTTACTGCGGACTTACCTGGGTTCGAATCCTACCATAGGCGGATCATTATATTTTTTTTTTTTCTTATTATTGTTTTTTTTTTTTTAATCGCTAATAAGCGTTTCAAAATGTTTTTTTTTTTTTTGACACAGCATTAACAATATTATAGGCAAATCCATTTTGAATCTTTTCTGATGAACGCTACGGGTTCAAAACGGATCTGCATCCGTTCGTGTGCACATTAGGTTTCTTCACTTAAGATAAGGGACAACTTGGAACTCAGACGTGCTACAGAAATGCGGTTACCAGATTCAGTGACCTCAAATAAACCAAAAATATTATTCAAATCTCATTCACAATTTTTTTTTCTTTTAATTTGTTGCGCTGTGTTATCAAGAGCAAAGTACTCTTGGCTTTGAAAATTTGGTTTTGGATGTTTGACTACACTAGAAAAGACACCGAAACCTGAAAAAGTGATTTTTTTTTTATTTTGTGCATACTTTAATGAAGTTTTGTTCTTCCTTAATCAACAAAATATAAAAGAAACAGAATTTTGTAACAAAATTTATGTTTAATCGTCTATATCAATTAGTGCAATCAAATTATGGAATAGGTTTTAATTAGAGAGCTTCCGGTAACACTTTGAACTCTCAGTGTACGTGTTTTGCAATGTACTAATTATTCAACGTTGATATAAAATTTTCCGAAAACTATCTGGCGAAGCAAGTTTTTTGAAGTTGTTGTTTTTTGATATACATATATCGATCAGACAAACCTACTTAAGTGAATTTTATTTTAGTAACCGGATATACCAATAAGAAATAGACTGACTCAATAAAAAAACAAAAAAAAACTTTTTTAAACTTTCCACGATTACGCCCAAAAACCTGGGTGTCCAGAAAGTAAGCTGAGAATTTTTTTAAAAGGATATTTAAAGGCAACGTCAACTTATGCCAAATCTCGACTTAATGCGATTTTTATTTTATTACGATCTCGAAAATGCTCGGGATAGGTGTTAAATTTTTTGTCTTGAATCAAAGTATATAACAAAAATAAAGACCCTACTGTAAAACTCAAAATCTTCACTTTAGGTAAAACTTTTTACGCAAAGATTATCATGAAATCGTACAATATATAACTTTCTAAATCATCTTAATCCATTATATACTGTTTTTAAGGGTCTTCTTCACCATTTTTACAGCATACACCCCGGGTAAACTTTGTCCTTCCGTTTGTAACTCATAGAAGGAGGCGTGGCAGGTATAGAAAAGTATATACGTATGTGTATTCTTGATCAGCGCCACTTCCTGAGTTGATATAGCCATGCCCGTCTGTCTGGCTGGCAGGCTGCCAGGCTGGTTGGGTGTCTGTCTGTCTGTGGAAACACTTTTTACGGGAAAACTAACGAAGATAATTCGATGAAATTGGGTACAGTGGGTTTGCCGTAAAAATTAGCTCAATTCAAACAAAATACACATAAATACTAGGAATTGTAAGCGCAAGCTCTGAGAAAATACTAGGAGAAATCGGACATGAGGGCGTGGCACCTCCCATATATGCAAAAGTTTCAAAGTGCTATACTGAAGAAGTTTTTGAGATAAGCTAACTAAATTTTCCTCAAATACTAAGGACTATAAATGCATGCTCTGAGCCAAAACTAAATGAACTTGGTCAAGAGGGCGAGGCACCTCCCATACAAGCAAAAGTTTCAAAACGATATACTGAAAACGTATTTTGAGATAGTCCAAACAAATTTCACTCAGATATCAAGGGCTATAAATGCAAGCTGAGAAAAACCTGGGTGAACTCGGATAAGAGGGCGTGGCACCTCCCATATAAGCAAAATTTTCTGCAGTGTAGAGTATTTAATGTTTGGCCAGGCCAAAGGTTACACCCTTACCATTTTTTTTTTTTCTTTTTCAAAAACTGGTTTAGAATGTGATAAAGTGTTCTACAGATATATTCTACCAAAAATTTTAATTTTAAGTGGTCGCCAAAAACCAAAACTGATTAAAACTTCAGAAATGCTGAAATTACGAAATTTTGTGGCATTTCATTGCTTCTTTTACGTATAATTATTCTTTAGCATTTCTCGAAGGGCCGACTTGACAATGTTTCATTAGACCTTAACTGGAACATTAACTGACAGTTCAATAGTGAATTTCATACAAAAGTTTTACTTTAACTGAATATGGCGAAATCGTTCTTGCTAACAAATCTTTATTTCAGTGATCAATATATTCGAAGATTGATTTAGGAACTTATTGCTTTAATTTTATTATATATATATATTTTTTTAATAAAAATAAATAATAAATTTGTTCGTACGTAGTTGCTAAATGTTTTCTTTACCATATATATATGATTAATATTTTTACATATTACTTATAAATATATATATTAATGTATATGTATGTATTTTTGTATGTGTGTGTTTTTTGTAAAACTTAAAAAAAAAAATAGCAAAAAGCAAAAAAAAAAAAAATATTTTTATAGAAAATACTTGCAAAATTTTAATAAAGCAAAATAAGACAAGAAACAAAAAAAAATTATAAAAAAAAAAATTTATTCCAAATTATTAAAAATTTTTCGTCTTTTTCTTTTTTTCTTTTTCTTATACTCTCTTCCTGTCTGAAAACGAAACCGACTACTTTGCGCGGGCATTTTGATTTCAACAAAATTTTGAAATGAAATTTTGCACAAACATAAAAAAAAAATTGATTGGATTTACCTACGAAAATTGGCTTGCGTGAAAAATTGCAAAAAAAAAAACTAAAAATTCTTTCTTGCGAACTATAAAAAAAAAAAAAACAAATTAATTTGGATTTATTTCTTGTAAAACTTTTTTTTTTAATTTCATAATTTATTTGTTTGGAAAAATGCAAAATTCCTGCTCGCTCGCGTTTTCTGCGTATATTTTTTTTTAATGTAACAAATTTTGAAATAAAATTTTATATTTTTTTTTTTTTTCTTTAATTTCGACGCGTTTTAATTTTATTATTTGACGTAATTACGTTACTAAAATTTGGTAATTAAAAAAAAAATACAACAAAAAAAAATTAAAAACAATAAAATAAAATGAAAAACAAAATAAAAAAAAAAAAACAATTACTTAAATGTTGTAACAATTTATTATCCTTTTTTTATATCCTTTTTTTTCTATTATTCAATATCGTTGTTGTTGTTCATGATAACTTTTTTGAAACGTACCTATGTTAAACATTTTTGTGACGCTCGTTTGTTCGTTCGTTCGTACGTAAAATTTAAAAAAAAAAAAAATGATTTTTATCACATTTTATTTTAACTTTTGTTTATTTTAAATTACCCTGTTCAATACTTATGATTTTCATGTAATTTTGTTCCACTGTAATGCGGGCTGTTTTTTTACCTCTCTTTCTTTGTATTGCTCAAAACATCCTGTTTCAATGTGCCAAAAAAATAAATAAAATTTCGACTTGCTGCTGTGTTTTTTGCATTTTCTCATATCCTTTGAATTTCTTTTTTAATTTCTATCCCTTTTGTATTTTTTTATATTTTTTTGTCTTTTTATCAATTTCCTTTTATTCCTTTTGTTAATTTTTATGTTTCTTACACAAAACTTTTATTTATTTAACCTTTATGTTTCATTTAAACTTAATCTCTTTTCTTCAATTTTCAAATCTTAAAATTTTTATGTTTTCCTTTCCGCTCTTTATCAATTATTCCCTCTATTTGTTTCCCTTATTCATTCGTTTATTTTTTTATTTTCATTTTCGTTCGTAATTGTACGTTTTGCGTTTGGTTCGCCTATTTTAGAGCATTTAGATCGCAAGCTATTCGTTGGTATGCTAAGCAAGCAGCAAACCGAAGAAGATGTTAGACAAATTTTTAATCCTTTTGGCACCATAGAGGAGTGCACCATACTTCGTGGTCCGGACGGTGCTAGTAAAGGTAAGTACCATAATGCTTTGAAATCATTTGAAGTTATTTTTGTTTTCTTATTTTTTTTAATTTTGTGTGAAGACTTGAAATTAATTTTAAGTCCATATTTTTTTTCTCATTTCAAAGCCTTAAGTTTTTTTCTCTGCATACAAATTTTAATATGCAAGGTGTATCGCATAAGGTTACGAAGCTGACTAACAAAATTTGAACCTGCGTCGGGTCTAAAATGTACTTTCGATTAGTCATAAGGTTAAAACTGATTTTCTGACTAGTTTTAGGAAAAATTTTTATTGGGTCACGCTAACGTTTTAAGTAGAACATTTTTATGAAAAAGTTTTAGATAATTGTATAAACTTTTTAAGAATGTGTTTGGTTTATAGAGCTTCAAAGGACTTTGTAAAGTTATGAATCTTTAAAATTGATATATTAAATTTTGTTTCCCATTTTTTGACTTTGGTGGCCATTTTAGTACAAAAAACATCCAATTTGCATAACCTTTTATATATTTTTTTCGAGTCCTTGTTAAATTTCCTATACTTCGGTAGTACATTTGTCATACCAATTTGTTTACTTGAGGTCTGAAAAAAAATTCTTTTCAAAAACAATCCAGTTGAAGACTTCAGTAGATAAAGTTCACATCATATGCAAAGCAAGGCATGCGAGTAACCCGTATATTACATAGAAAAATATTTTTTTCCGAACTCAAACTAAAAAGTTGGTATGACAAATGTACTACCTATTGAAAGAAAATTGAACGAGGATTTTAAAAAAGAAATATAAAGAGACATGTTAATACGACCTTTTACATATTAAAAAAGGAAAAGTTAGGGTGTAACCTTTGACCTAGCCAAACATTAAATACCCTTCACTGTAGTGTTTTAAACCTTTTGCTTATATGGGAGGTCCCACGCCTTGTTGTCCGAATGTTCTTACTTTTAGCTCAGAGCGTGCATTTATAGTCCTTAGTATTAGAGAGAAATTTAGTTGGATTATCTCAAAAAATTTTGCTTATATGGGAGGTGCCACGCCCTTTTTGTCCGATTTCACCCAGTTTCTGCTCAGAGCTTGCATTTACAGTACTTAGTGTCTGAGTAAAATTTAGTTCAATTATCTCAAAAAACGTTTTTAGTATAGCGCTTTGAAGCTTTTGCTTATATGAGAGTTGCCACGCTTTTTTGTGTGATTTCACGCAGTTTTTTTTCAGAGCTTGCCCTTGTAATTTGTAGCATTTATGTATACCGGAATTCGCCTTGTGGCCGAAATTCGACCACTACAATAACTGCCTATTTTCTTTTTAAAAGCTTGAAACTGCTCAATATGAAACAGATACTTTTAATGTCCTTTTTAATTTCTACCCTTAGCATTAAGTTTACCGTTATGTACGGGCGTGGCACCCCCCTCCAAAAATGATAAACTTTTAATTAGACTTCCTTTGTGTTAAGACTATCTCAGTACCAAATTCAACCAAACTCGGTGCAGCAGTTTAGCACTGATTGTGTATTATACTATTTAGGGGCGTGAAACCACGTACTGAAAAACATTATGGTACTTTTATCGTTATTTAGTGTTAACTCTATCTCCATGTGCAATTTCTTAAAAATCGATGCAGTGGTTTAGCATTGAGAGGTTTATTTCCATTCAGAGGCGTGGCATCGCCCACTTTAAATAAAAATATAGTTCTCTGCACTGCTCCTCCTCACAACCTCTCCACCAAAAATAAATTGGTTGAGATTTAGGTATAGAAATAGGGACTAAATCGATTTCGTTTGCCTATTTATAAATAGAGTTTGGTTGCACTGTCGTGAATAATACTCCTTAAGTTGCATTTTGAATATATTTTTTGTATGGGTGGTAGGGGTGTCCGTTGACTAATTTCGCTCATTTTCAATCTCACGAGCTAACTTTGATGACGAAGGCAGTGCACCAAATCTCATTGAATTATCTTGCTCAGTTTTCACAAAAAATGTATTTCCATGCACACCCAGCCAGCCAGCCAGACAGACGGACATGCCTGTATCGACTCAGGAGGTGACGCTGATCAAGAATATACTTTTCTATATTTGCCACGCTTACTTCTTTGCGTTACAAACGGAAGGACAAAGTGAAAATACCCTGTATGTAGGGTATAAAAACACACAATATATTGGATTTGAGATGACCTTGTAAAGTTCTGAGCTTATAAAGCTTTGATTATCGGATACATTTGAAAATATATATTTTTTCTCTCTAGGTGAGTAATCATATGGTTTCAATCGATAAGAAAAAATGTGGGTCTGGCAGTAAAAGAATTCAAATGGGACATACACTTTTCTAAGGAAAAATTCTTAACGCTTCCAGCCAATGTAACTATAATCAAGATCTGATCAAAATTGGCTAAGATATGTTTTTAACAACTCATACACAATTTTTTTAGCCAATATTACAAACACAAATTAAATCATTTCCAATGCAGGATTGCTCCACAAAATCTTGGTTTTTTAGATATTCTAACTAAAAAGCTGATAAAATGCTTTTTTTCCCAATCTTTGGATTTATATCACAAGACAATGTAACAGTTTAAACAGTTTAAGGCCAATGACATTTTGCTTTACTCGACTAAATTATTGAATTCATATCCATTTTAATCAAACGAATGGGTGCTGGAGAACATTATGAATATGCGTATTTGTATAATCCTAATTAAACCTACCGCTATTACAATTATAAAATCTTCAGATGACCCAAGTAAATGAAATACAATATATTGCTGAAAAAGTTGACACAAAGTCATATACACTTTTTATTATAAATTGTCATACTAACTTAAATACGAAAATTTATGAATATATTTGTTATTTATTGGCAATATGGCATTGGTGATACTTGCAGTTTTTATCATCCTTTGGGTACCGGCTTAGTGGGGCGTTGAGAAAGTCCCAAAATTAATAGCAGCATTATGGACTGCACCAGCCAAGCTTTAAATTGTATCATCGTTCTTGCTCAATATGTATTAAGATTTACTCTGTGAAATTGAAAACTTTAGCTGGCCTTTTATATCCAGAGGAAAATCACATGTTATCTAGGGTTATCTTTTAGAAATTGTTTGTAGCTTTTGTTCTTTTATCACTCGGAAAGTGGAATTTCTGAAAATATTTGTATTATTTGTTTCATTTAAGCATCAAGTATTATAATGCAAATGTGTTCGGAAAAGAAGCTAGAGTTGTTTTATACTATGTGTATACGTGTACATACGAGTACGTGAGAAAAAATTACAAACGGGATGTGTGACATACTCCAAGCAAAATATTGAACATATTTTTAAGGTTTTTGTTTTTAATTAAATTTATGGATAACATGCGAATCAGAGTAAGGCGTAATGCATTACTTTTTCAATGCATTGAAGGAGCATTATTGCATTATTGCCAATTAATAAAAATATTGCATTGATTTTTAAAATTTAATGCAAACGCAAAATCTATTGCATTGATTTTTCAAAAATAAAATATTGGAAAATTTGCATTGCAAATTTATACACAAATACCTTTCTAATGGTGTATAATTCATAGTTGTGCTCCATTTTTAACATACTAAAAAAGGTAGGACAAATTTTTGTCCAGCGTATTAATATATAGATTCTGTTATTCAATATTTTTAATGTACGACTCCGGTTTGAACTTCGGTTCCGACTCTGAAAAATTAAATTTAGAATATTTATCTTCGACTCCGGGATCGGTAAAATCATTACCTTCCTTAGAATAAATACAATATATTCACTTGAAAAAGAATTTGTTTTGTTTTTCGAATTTGACTTAAAGTGTCCCGCATTTAAATTCCAAAATAAAATATTTTGATACCAAACTCTACTTACATATCTCAATATCTACCAACAAGTAAAATAGTTTTAAATTTTAACCGCTAGATAGCATAAAAATCTATAATTCCTAACCTCTGCCTCTACCAAACGCAACTAATTATTAATAAACTTTAACCTCAATTATCTCAAAACTATCATTTTTGAAATATTAAATTCAAAACGCCATTACTTCTCCAGCTTAAGACATTTTTGAATAGTTTTTTCTGCGTTCTCTTCAGAATTGTATTTTTATCCACTAGTATCATAAACTCAAATATGACCTCTGGCAAAATAAGATCCCTTTTGCACGATGCGTAACATATTTCGATTGTACAGCCATAAAATGTTTTTATGTCATTGTTTTTCGAACAAATAAGAAGCACATATTGTACTATTTTTGCGTTGTTAAGCAGCAATGTCATCATACTCTGCATCACTAAGTAATTTCATGTAGTCCTTATGCGCGCGTGGTAAGCACAGGTTTTGTGCTCTCTCATTCCATAACTTCGATATAATTTTTTAAAAAATTAGTATCTTTTCAAGTGCATTTGTTCTCTTTCACATGAAACCCTATACACAGGATGTATTGCACCCCACTAACTTTCAAGAGCTGTTAAGATGAAGGCATTGCCAACACGAAGATCATTAGGCACTTTAAAAATTTGTTTTTGAAAGTTACAAGCAACAGCAAAAGGTATACATATATTAGACTCGAAAAGATTTTAGAGTAAAAAAAGTAGCTCCGTGTTATGTCATACCACATTAAGGAATGTTTAAAATAAGCATTAGCTTCTGCAAAAGTATTAAAACAATAGTAGGTAAAATAATAATAACTAGCATTTCCTATACAGAGGCCGCACAGTGCGTTGAGCCTATACAAAAAATGGTCAAAAATAGAAGGAGTGGTTGGATATCGATGAAACTTGGTACTTTAAATAATTTGGGGCTGTTGAGCTCAAAAATGATTTCAGATTTGTTGTAAACTTTATAGTTTTGCCAAATACCAGGTGTTTAGGACGATTTTCTTAAGCCCCATATATAACGATTTTTTTATTTATCTTTAAAATATGTGTTTTTGTAATATACGTAGTAGAAATAATGTTTTATGGACTTTTGAAACCATTTGTTTTAATAAAAACAAAAAAAAAATTTTCAACATAATTTTATTTTTTTAAGAATTTTTAAGTGTGTTACTTAACGACATTTTATATATTGAAAATTGATTTTTTTAGTTGAACTTTTTTAGTCATATGTTTGCAAAGATCGATTTACATATAAATCTATCAATGCATTTTCTAACACATAATTATGACAAATCAAGGAACGGATTAAAAACACGGCTATAGTGACATATCTTTCGTCTAACACACTTAAAAATTCTTAAAAAGTTATTTGGGAGAACACGCCCTGATAAGGTGGCAACACCTGCAATCGGTATTGAATTTGTTCCAAAGGAACAACTATACCATGTATCAATAAATAACACAAACAACAATTATGATATATCAATACGTATTAACACACAAAACAAAACTGGCAAAAGTTCGATTTCGCAGCCGGGCAAGGCTGGTGCAGTGGTAACGACTTCTGCTACCAACCCGGAGGTCCTTGGTTCAACTCCCGCCTAGACCAAAAACACAAAAAGTTTTCAAACTTGCAATTTTTCAATTATAATTAATTTAGTAAAATAAATATAATTATAATTACAACAAAAATAGTCTGATGAGTGGCGAAAGACGAAACATATGTCACTATAGCCGTGTTTTTAATCCGTTTCTTGATTTGTCATAATCATGTGTTAGAAAAATGCATTGATAGATTTATATGTAAATCGATCTTTGCAAATATATGACTAAAAAATCAATTAAAAAAATCAATTTTCATAAATTTTATATTTCATGTAAATTTTTCATTTAAAGCATTTTTAAAAAAAAAAAACAAAAAATTATTTGCTGGACGAAGTAGGAAAAGTTATTTGCAGTTCCTGGTTATATAGAATCCGTACTAGAAGACTAAAAAAAAACGGCACTTATTTTTTTTTTTTTTTCGTTGAAATTTGTCAATTTCTGAAGTTTTTCATTTGATAATATCATATATTTAAACCACTGCAATATATATTAAATTATATATTTTCAAAAATTTTTTAATCCTATTTATTTACCTAAGTAATATTTATAATAAAAAACTTTACTTCGCTTAGTTTAATCAAAACACAAATTTTTGATAATTATTTGTTTAAGAGAACCCAAAACCAATTGAAGAAAACATGATTTTTTTTGAAAAATATCTCATCTTTGAAGTGTCACAGCATAGCCAATACTAAGTTTTTCCCCCAAAATATTTTGGTTTTATTTTATTGATACAATTACCTGTCGATTGATACCAATTTTGTTAGGTTTTGTGTCACAAAAAATTTGGATTTTTGTCTATGGGAATGCCCCGCAGTGTGGGCCGGGGCATTTCCAATTAAACTAAATCAAACAATGTATTCAATTAATTTAGTTAATTTAGTTTCAGAGATATCACGTTTTTTAAAAACGTATACCGCCCATTTTTCTCTTGAACATTATTTGTCCCAATACTCTTAATATATATACCAAAACTCATTCATGTCCATTAAATATTTTCAGAGACATGATAATTTTTTTTTTTTTTTTTGAAACACGAAAAGTACGAAAAAAAAATTTTCCATTTTTATTTCCAACATCCAAAATACCTATATCATTGAAGCAAAAATTTTCTTTTCTCTAAAATGTAAAAAGCCATAAAACGCGTAGAAAACACGAAAAAAACAAAAATCAAAAAAAATTTTAATTTTTGGTTCCACAATCTAATGGCGGATCGCTGGGTGAAAAAAATTGTTTTTCCACTAAAATGACGTAAAAACTCATGAAACTCGTAGAAAGCGTTTTAAGTTTTTTGAAATTTGTTTTTTGTATGGAATTTTGCAGTTTTCTGTTTTTTATTCTTTATATAAAATTGAAAGGGGACTACATTTCACAAACCGACAAAACTGAGACATTTTTCTTCACATTTTTGTATACTTAACTCAAAACATCAATACATGTAGATTAGGGTGGGCTAAATTGTATGGAAGAAATTTTATCGACCTCGGCTACCCCGTATGTAAAAGTTTATTTAATTCTATGAATATTTGCCCAAAAAACTATATCTCTGCATTCAACTTTAGTTCGGCGCATTTTTGATCGAAAATTGTACCTTTCATCAATATTTTTTTTTATTTTCATACTAAATTTTAAAAATTTTTATAAAGACAAAAGTAATGTCATTATATGATTTGGCTGGTATTCTGTCAGTAATCAATAAAATTGGGTTCTGTTTACATTAAAAGTTTACTTGATAAAATGAAATTGATGCTATATATTTATATATAAAAATGATATGGGTCAAATAGCCGATTATTATGACCGACTTTCAAAATAAACGATTCATACTTTTGGATGATTTTTTTTCAAACAAAACACCAACTTAGGCTGAGAGTTCTTTCAATTCTATGAATATTTGCCCAATCGAAAATGCGCCGAACTAAAGTTGAACCTAGAGGTATGATTCCTTGGGCAAATATTCATAGAATTGAATGAACTTTCAGCCTAGCTTGGTGTTTTGTTTGAAAAAATTCATCCAAAAATATGAATCGTTTATTTTGAAAGTCGGTCATAATAATCGGCTATTTGACCCATATCACTTTTTAAAATATATAGCGTCAATTCCATACTATCAAGTAAACTTTTTATGTACACAGAACGCAATTTAATTGATTACTGACAGAATACCAGCCAAATCATATAATGACATTACTTTTGTCTTTATAAAAATTTTTAAAATTTAGTATGAAAATAAAAAAAAATATTGATGAAAGGTACAATTTTCAATCAAAAATGCGCCGAACTAAAGTTAAACGCAGAGATATAGCTCTTTGGGCAAATATTCATAGAATTGAATGAACTTTCACATAGCGGGGTAGCCGAGATCAGTTTTCAAATCGGCTCACCCTAATATAAATGCCTGGTTGTAGTTTTAATCCTACGATATATATATATATAGATAAGAAAAGTGAAGCACGTTTAAGAAGCGTGATTTTTTATTCAAGAAATAGGCGAGCCACATTTTCGATTACATATTACATTGATTTCCTTAGGAGCATGTTCACGGCTTGGAATACTGGATATAAAGTTATCCTAAGTTAATCGATCACAGCTTCATTTTGATATCAAAAACTTAAAGATTGGATGAAACATAACATTTTTTAGTACTTTTGAAAGAAAAATTTAAGTACAAGCAGTTATACCAAAGCCATTGAATTGAAATATCTCTGTACTCGTATGTTAGCAATCTTTAAGTTTTGGATGCCAAAATAAAGCTGTGATAATTGTGCACAATAATTATTACTACATTATTTATTAATGTTTTCATATTTTTCCAGAAACTAATTTATATTTTAACAAAAGTAGTTTCTAAACGCAACTTCAATGGAACAAAAGTTAATAATTACTCAATATAATATTTTGAAGACATTTGTATAGTGTTAAGAGACGCTTAAATGAGGAAACTAATGGAAATATTCAAGGAAATTACATTCCCATTGTGATAAAAGCAGAACAAAAGTGACAAAAAATTTTTTAAAGAGTACTTATCTATTGATCATGATAACTTATTGTTATGGAAATATCTGGAAAGTTTTTGCTAAAAATCGTTCACTACGTACGTGTTTGAGAGATAAAATAATCTAAGTAAGAATATTTTATTATTTACTATTGTTTTGACAGAAATCAATTTATATTTTAACAAAAAAAGACCAATATTTATTAATGAAGGCATAAAGATTTAATGAAACATCACGTATGTGGGGTCTATTTACTCTGTGATGAAAAGAATAATTAAAATACTTAGGTAAAGAAATTGCATTCCTACAGTGATAAAAGAACAAAAGTTTTAAGCAATTTCTAAAAGATAACCTTAGAAATTTTCTGATCTTCCTTTGACTATAAAAGGCCAGTGGTTTCATATTGAGCAAGAACAATGATACAACTTAAAACTTTGCTGGTGCTGTCCATAATACTGCTTTTAATTTTGGAACTTGGTGCTGATCCTAGCGGCTTCCGCCGTCGTACCCGCGTACCACGTATAATATTTTAGGACACCACGGATAGAAACTGGAGGTATAAATAATGACTTATTAGCAATAAATAACGAATAGTCATGGATTTTCGAATTTTTGTTAATATGACAATTTATAATAAAAACTGTGTGTGAGTAAGTGTCAACTTATTGAGCAATAAAAACAGTGTTTCATTTATTTGGTGCGAAAAGTGAGTTTTTTGGCGTTTGATGGTCAAAGCTCTCTAACTTTGAAACGAATAAAATTTTTTAATGATTTTATTCGCAACCAAAAGAGAAATCATGGGAGTTTTATTAATATGTACCCTTGTTAAATATTTTGAGATGTTTTTTTCATCATTTTGATTGGATGAGAAATTGATTTTTTGAATCTTTCCATATATTTTATGGCAAAAATCTAGAATTTTTCGGCATTTGATAATCAAAAATCTCTATTTTCTAAATAATAAAAAAAAACAATGATTTATATTCTTTTTTTGCAAACGTAAGAAAAATATATCCCTTAAATACAAGCAATTGAAGTAGATGTGAACATATCAAATAAATACACTTGGTTTATGGCAGTTACGGAATGTACTTAATACCGAAGCTCAAAAACGATACGAGTATTTGATATTGAAATTATTTTCAAAACCGGAATCCCGGTATACACCAGTATTCTTCGCAATGACTAAAATGGAATTAAACTACTCAGTAAACGTGTTACTTTTGGCTTAGCCAAACATAAAATACCCCGCACTGGATTATCTCAAAAAATGTTTTCAGTATAACACTTTCAAGCTTTTGCTTATATGGGAGGTGAAACACCCCCTTGTATGAGTTAGTCTAGTTTTTGCTCAGATCTTGCGCTTACCGCTCTTTGTATTTATGTTTGTTTTGGTTGTATTGTCGTAAAAAATACTCCAAAAATTGCATTTTGATTATTTTTAGCGCATATTTTTTCTGACGTCATGCGCTCAAATCATTTGTCCAAACACTTTGACATGTCCGAAGATGATAGCTCTTAAACATGAGTTTTAAACAACGTCTCAAGCGCTTCTTTGGGTGATGTACATCGTTATCCAAGCATCTGATCTTTGATTCTTGAAAACACAAATAAGTTATTGGGTGCCAAGTCGGAATTTTAAGGCGAATGATCCACCAATTCGATCTTTTGAGTGCTCAAATACTCGCTTGTTTCAAACGTGTACCACTAGACTGATTCAAAAAAATCGAAGGTTTTCAAAACCTCGATTTTACAATCTAAATGTCTTCATTAAGCCGAAAAATGAAGCCCCAAAAAATTTCAGCTCGATCTAAGCATTTTAACTGGTCGCTCAACGAGCATTTTGATTGTATGTAAATATGATTTACGATTTACTCAGAAACCACGTTTTTCGACACTAATTTGCTCACAGCTCCCGAAATAAGCCACCAATCTTAATTCTGACGCCGGATTATGAAAGGTAATAAAATTTTGCATAAAAACACGTAGTCTCATAACATTTAAATCTCTCTGTAGTGACCAGCACTAGTTAATAGGTAAAATCAATGAATTTTTAAATTTTATTCAAATGTAAAATCAAAATGCTCGTTGAGCGACCAGTTAAAATGCCTAGATCGAGCTGAAATTTTTTGGGGCTTCATTTTTCGGCTTAATGAAGACATTTAGATTGTAAAATCGAGGTTTTGAAAACCTTCGATTTTTTTGAATCAGTCTAGTGTACCACACTGATTTAATAGTTTTTTGGTTTTCAACAGCGACAGTGGCCACCTGATCGGTTTTCGTGAAAAAACACGCCATCATTTACTTGGCAACTCTCTGACGTCGCGACTAAACTAACTAAACTAAATCAAAGATTCCCGATTCAATTAATTCACGTACCAAATATCGTCTTTGTGCGTTTCATAGTTTCAGAGATATGACGTTTTGTAAGAACGTAGACCGCCCATTTTTCCCTTGGACATTATTTGTCCCGGTACTCTTAAGGAATATACCAAATTTCATCCATGTCCATTAAATCTTTTCAGAGAGATAATAAACTTTTTTTTTTTTTTTTTTTTTTTTTTGAAACACGAAAAATACAAAAAAAAATTTTTATAAATTTTTGTTTCCGATATCCAAAATATACCATTGGTGGAAAAAATTTTTTTCCTCTAAAATTTCCTCAAAAGTCACGAAACGCGAAAAACTAAAATAAAAAAAATTTTTAGTTTTTGGTTCCTCCATCTAAGGGGGGGACCGTTGGGTGAAAAAATTTTGTTTCCACTAAAATGTAAAAAGTCATGAAACGCGTAGAAAACACTAAAAAACGGAAAAAGATTGTTGGTTCCATTATCCTAAAAAACGGAAAAAGATTGTTGGTTCCATTATCCTAGGGGGGACCCTTGGAATACCTTGAGTTACCAACTTTTTAACGGGGCAGCGGTTCCATCTTGTGTCAAATTCGGCTACATCTAACTTGAAGGGCTGGGAGCTATTTTTGGAATCACAACCTAAATTTATTTTATAGAAGTTTTTATAAAAAAAAAAAAAAAACAAAAATGATCATAATTAAAAACTACGACTTTCGAGTTACCAACTTTTACGTTGGACGTTTTGACATATATAGATGAGAAAAGTAAGGCGCGTTTGAGAAGTGTAATTTTTTATTCGAGAAATAGGCGAGACACTTTTGATTACATATTATCTAGATTTCTATGGGAGCATGTTCACGGTGGAGAATACTGCATATAAAGTTTTCCTAAGTTAGTCGAGTATGTTTCACCATCCTTCTGAATTCTTCTCACTTTTGCTCAGTGCTTGCAATTACTATCTCCAGTATTTGTTTTAAGTAATTAACCGCATGAATGTTAAATGTTCAGCAGACTCAAATAAATAAATAAAGTGCACTATTTTTGATTCAATCAATCTTTCTGCTTGATAACACTGGTCGGCAACGAAATCATCCATTCAATAAAAATATGATCAATATGAAGAATTTAATATGCTCAATCTAGATCTGCTTTGTTTTTTGTCCATCACACCAACGTTTTCAGATAAAATAACAACTCCAAAATTACGAGTAACACCCGCGCAAAAATAAATTAAAAAATTTTAGCCGACAGAATTTCAAAAAGAAAATGTCAAACGATGCAGAAAATAACAAGAATCTCAAATCTGAGAAAATTTTTTAAATCAGTCCTGCAGAAAAAACCGAAACCGTCTATATTTAATAACGTGAAACTCGCTAGAACCAACAATCATTTTTAAAAAACTTTACACTTTTTTGTGCGCAATGATCACAGCTTCATTTTGACAACAAAAACTTAAAAGTTGGATGATACACAACAAACTTAAGTCCTTCAGAAAAAAAAAAAATCAAATACAAGGTGGTTTACCAAAGCCATTGTGCTCGTATGTTAGCACTCTTTAAGTTTTTTATGCCAAAATAAAGCAGTGATAATTGCGCACAACAATTTTTACATTCTTTATTATTTTTGTTCATATTTTTCCAGAAACTAATTTATATTTTAACAAAAGAAGTTTTTAAACGCAACTTTAATGAAACAAAAGTTAATAATTACTCATTATATTATTTCGAAGACATTTGTTTAATGTCAAGAGGCGCTTAATTGAAGAAACTAATGGAAAAATTCAAGGAAATTACATTTCCATTGTGATAAAAGAAGAACAAAAGTGACAAGAAATTTTTTAAAGGGTAATTTTCTATTGATCATGATGACTTATTGTTATGGAAATATCTGGAAATTTTTTGCTAAAAATCGTTCATATCGTAAAAAGTGCTTAAGAGATATAATAATCTGAATAAGAGTATTATATTATTTACTATTGTTTTGACAAAATTAATTTATAGTTTAACAATAAAAGACCAATACACAATCATAAAGGCAATACTTAGGTAAAGAAATTGCATTCCTACAGTGATAAAAGAACAAAAGTTTTAAGCAATTTCTAAAAGATAACCTTAGAAATTTTCTGATCTTCCTTTGACTATAAAAGGCCAGTGGTTTCATATTGAGCAAGAACAATGATACAACTTAAAACTTTGCTGGTGCTGTCCATAATACTGCTTTTAATTTTGGAACTTGGTGCTGATCCTAGCGTCCATCCTCGCCCTCGTACCCGCAGACCACATAAGCGTACTAGGAAGCCTTTTACCCGCCCAAGGGGTATAGTACACTAGGACACCACAGATTGAAACTGAAGGTAATAAATAAGGAATAGTCATGGATTTTCGAATTTTTGTTAATATGACAATTTATAATAAAAACTGTGTGACTAAGTGTCAACTTATTGAGCAATAAATACAGTGTTTCATTTATTTGATGCGAAAAGTGAGTTTTTTGGCATTTGATGGTCAAAAATCTTTAACTTTCAAACGAATTGGGTGAGAAATTGATTTTTTTGTATCTTCCCATATATTTTATGGCAAAAAATTAAAATTTTTTGGCATTTGCTAGTCAAAATTCTTTATTTTCTAAATAAATAAAAAAAAAAATTATTATGTTTTTTTTTTTTTGCAACCGTACACAGCGTCGCTACACCTTCTCTTGTACAGAGGCTGGGGCATTTCCAATTAACCCATAAGTGCCCAGCGGTGCCATTCGGCACACAAAACTAAGCTAACTTCAAAAGTGATTTAAAATTCATCAAAACAAGATACGATTTTTGGGACTAGAAAAGTATGAATTTGTATATTTTTCCAGCTATTGGAAATTATATTTTCGTTTGTTTATGTCAAGCGTTGGTGGAAGTTATCGTTTTTTGATTGCTTGTTGGCAGAAAAGTGAAAAATATTTTTATACCGTATGACTTGAGGTAAGGAATCACCTTTTATCGTTATTTAGTCATACCTTTTGAAACTTTTTGTAAGCAGTTTTATTTTAAAAAGACTAATGAGTATTTTGAAGTAAAAATCAACAAAAAACGATTTAAAATAAACGAGTTGTGATGATTTGAAAAGCTAAAGTGCTATATGGCATCGCTGGGCATTACCTAGCACGAAAGTTATTGTTTCTCTATGTGCCGTACGGCATCGCTGGGCATAAGCCAACAATACATTGTGTATGCAAGTGGGTGTTAACTCTCATCACAACACAATTTGTATAGTATAAAATCTACATGTTGGGTTTTTATTTTTGACTTTTAGGGAATAAGTTTTAATTAAAGAGCCATTTGAAAGCTTTATTGCATTTGCTAACAAGACTTTCGCCTCAGCAGGATTTAATCCTTGCAGTCGAACATACTATTACTTTTCTCCTTAACTATGCTATAGTCTAAGTTTATAGCTTTCTTTTGACTAGTTAGTGATAAACAATATATGTGACCTGGTCTATGAAAAGGGGGCTTACGTGTCAAAAAAGAAAATTTCCAATATTTTGCCGATTCGCATAAATTGACCCTTAAAAGTTATTTCCCAGCTGTTTTCACGAATTTTTTTTTTTTCGCACGTAAGCCTTCTTCTCATAGACCAGGTCATATATAATTTAATTGCTTGAAGTACATATAAGGACATTTTTTACTAAAAACAGAAAATTTTTCCTGTTACATAAAAAAAATTAAATGTATTTGAATGCCCAGCGGTGCCATACGGCACCCAGTCACTAAGCCGTTCCTAACCAAGAGTTAGTAAAATTTTTTTTTTATAAACATAGCTTAGGTCCAGGAGGCAAACTCCTGAAAATTTCAGCATCGTATCTACTGTGGTGCTCGTTCGGCATTAATGGGTTAATTTAAATCAAACAATGTAAATTATCCCGATTCAATTAATTGACGTACCAAATATCGTCTTTGTGCGTTTAATAGTTTCAGAGATATGACGATTTTTAAGCACCGTAGACCACCCATTTTTCCCTTAGACATTATTTGTCCCGATACTCTTAATGCATATACCAAATTTCATCCATGTCCATTAAATATTTTTAGAGAGATAATAAACTATTTTTTTTTTTTTAGTTTTAGGTTCCGTCATCTAAGGGGGGCGTTTCGTTAGGTGAAAAAATTTTGTTCCACTAAAATGTCGTAAAGTCATGAAACGCGTACAAAACAATTAAAAAACGGAAAAAACATTTTTGGTTCCGGCATCCTAGGGGGGACCCTCGGGTGAAAAAAAAATCGAAGAAACTAATAATACAGAAACGCGCGCCGTACCCAAAAACCTATAAATATAAATTTTCACGGTGATCGCTCCAGCCGTTTGGGAGTCTATAAAGAACATACAGATATACAAACATTCATTTTTATATCGATACGTCCAACATAAAAGTTGGTAACTCAAGTTACCAAGTTTTTAAGGTGCAGCAATTTTTTGAAATCTGCGTATTTGGTTCCATCTTGTGTCAAATTTGGCTACATCTAACTTAAAACTTAAAGGGTTGTTAGCTATTTTTGTAGTTACAATCTTAATTTATTTTATATGTGTTTTCATACAAAAAAAAAGGACAAAAATTATCTTAACTAAAAACTGCGATTTTCTAGTTACCAACTTTTTCGTTGGACGTATGGATATATATAAATATGAAAAGTAAAGCACGTTCAAGAAGTTTTATTTTTTATTCGAGAAATAGGCGAGCCACTTAGATTCCCATATTAGCTTGTTCACGGTGGAGAATACTGGATATAACGTTATCCTTAGTTAGTCCCGTATGTCTCACCATGCTTCGGAATTCCTCTCACTTTTGCTAAGAGCTTGCAATTACTATCTCCAGTATTTGTTTTAAGTAATTAACCGCTTGAATGTTAAAATAAAAATTTTTTATTTTTTAGCAGACTCAAATAGAGTAGAACGGGGCAATGTCGTGCATTCAACTTTGACATGCTCGTAAAGCCGTACATCTCAAGCGAATGCGACGAATAAGCATCCGATCGAAAGATAATTTCATTGGTTACATCCATGTGTAACAACATTTGTGTAGCGAGAAATTGTGTTTGTGTAAGTGAAGAAAAAAAAAATGTGCACGACATTACCCCCCTCAAAATTTATGGGGTTATGTGGTGCATTGTTTTCCAAGTATAGTAAAGGTACCAAAATGTGTGAGAAATGATAGGTAGTGGTTCTATTAGAGGAGATTTAGTATTATCATGTATTTATTCATTATTATACAAGTGTGAAGTACATAATATGTTGTGTAGAGTAGAACGGGGCAATGTCGTGCACTCAACTTTGACATGCTCGTAAAGCCGTACATCTCAAGCGAATGCAACGAGTAAGTATCCGATCGAAAGATAATTTCATTGGTAACATCCATGTGTAACAACATTTTTGTAGCGAGAAATTGCGTTTGTATAAGTGAATGTGCACGACATTACCCCAATGGTCGTTCTAAAGGTCAACTTCGATAACTCGGTGAAGCCCAAAATTTTTTTGGAAATCAAATACTTCTTTTCTTTGGCAGGATATTTCGTTTCAGAAATCACTTACCTTGTATATTTTCCCGCAAGGAAAATTATTTTTCTGACCCGATGAAAAAACACTTTTATCGTCCCGAAAGCGTACTTTTTGAAAAAAAGGTTACTCTGTAGAGACGAACTGGTGAAAATTGCTAGTATTATATGCATTAGCTCAGTAGGTCAGCATGTCCCTACCTTACGAACAGTTGGTAAATCATTCAATTCCTTGGGCTAAAACAGCCAGTGCACGACATTACCCCCTGCACGACATTACCCCATTCTACTCTACATATGCACTATTCTTGAGTCAATCAATCTTTCTGCTTACTGTCATTAGTTTGAAAAGATGGCACCCAACTGATCGATCTGTAGGCACCTTTATTTGTTGACTAGGTACGTGTTTATCGAAAATGAGTTATGATCCGACTTAAATCAGAAACCGCCTATCTTTAATTATGTGATACTTGCTAGCACCAAAATGAAATTTAAAAAACTTTTCACTTTTTTGTGCGCAATGATCACAACTTCATTTTGACATCAAAAACTTAAAGATTGGATGATACACAACAAACTTTAGTTCTTTTGAAAGAAAAATTTAAATACAAGCAGTTATACTAAACCCATTGAATTGAATTATCTCTGTACACGTATGTTAACAATCTTTAAACTTTAGGTGCCAAAACAAAGCTGTGATAATTGCGCACAATAATTATTACTACATTATTTATTAATGTTTTCATATTTTTCCAGAAACTAATTTATATTTTAACAAAATAAGTCTCAACAGGAAGTTTCAATGGAACTAAAGTTAATTATTACTCAATATATTATTCTGAAGACATTTGTATGTAAAATATTAAGAGACGCTTAATTGAAACAAATAATGGAATTATTTAAGAAAATAACATTCCGATTGTGCTAAAAGAGGAACAAAATGGACAAGAAATTTTTTAAGGAGTACTTTTCTATTGATCATGATGACTTATTGTTATGGAAATATCTGGAAATTTTTTGCTTAAAATCGTTCATTTCGTAATGCTGCTATTAATTTTGGGCCTTGGTGCTAGTCCTAGCCGCAATCCTATACGCCGCGGCAGATCACTTAAACGTAATGGAAGGTTTCTTACCACAAGTTCTATTTTTGGTAAAAAAAAAAAAAAATAAAGTAACATAGGACACCACGGATAGAAACTGGGAGGTATTAATAATAACTTATTGGCAATAAATATCGAATAGTCAAGGATTTTCGAATTTTTGTTAATATGACAATTTATAATAAAAACTGTGTGTGAGTAAGTGTCAACTTATTGAGCAATAAATACAGTGTTTCATTTATTTGTTGTGGAAAGTGAGTTTTTTGGCATTTGATGGTCAAAAATGTTCAACTTTCAAATGAATAAAATTTTTTAATGATTTTATTCGCAACCAAAAGAGAAAATATGGGAATTTCATAACTATGAACCCTTGTTAAATATTTTGGGATGTTTTCTTCATCATTTTCATTGGGTGAGAAATTGATTTTTGGTATCTTTCCATCTAATTTATGGCAGAAATCTAAAATTTTTTGGCATTTGACAATCAAAATTCTTTATTTGCAGCAAATTGCAAAAAAAAATAATTGCATCAAAAATTACACAGCACCACAAAAAAAAAAATTATTTTTAATTCCCGAGATATCACCGTTTGAAGTAAACGTATCTCAACCCCCATACAAAGCAATACATTATATTTGTAGCGTGAAATCGATTTGACATATAAAAATGATAACCCTTTACTTCAAAGTAAGATAACTCTGAAAGTAAGAGTCCAATCGGAAAAGTTTGAAGGCATAGTTTTATAAGGAAGATTGTGGCTATTCGATGTCATTGAAAAAATGGAACTGCCACATTTTCTGGAACTGTACCATAAGCCTGAAAACAGCGCTTCCTGCAACTTTAAGCAATGATATCTCAATATCTGAGGGTGATGGCTAAACTCTGACCTCGGATTCGTTTTTAGCACATTGAAAACCATACCGTATGGTACCTCAACTTTCTACTACAGGACTTTTTTTTTTGTGGTCCTGTGTTATCATAGATTTTTGACCTGGCCAAGCATTAAATACCCTGCACTGGATTATCTCAAAAAATGTTTTCAGCATAGCACTTTGAAACTTTTGCTTATATGGATGGTGCCACACCCTCTTGTCTGAGTTATCCTAGTTTTTGCTCAGACCTTGCGCTTACCGCCCTTAGTATTTATGTTTGTTTTGGTTGTATTGTCGTGAAAAATACTCCTGAAATTGCATTTTGAATATATTAGCGGCATATTTCTTCAGACGTCATTTGCTCGAATCATTTGTTTAAACACTTTGACCAGCCCGAAGATGATAGCTCTAAAACACGAGTTTTAAGAAGAAAACGATGATTTTATTTATGCTGGAATTAGGTTAAGATCTATTTGGCCATCATATAGTATAAATCGTACTAAGTTTTTAATAGCAATGGAGAAACATAATGTACGGATCTTAATCGGTGATATTACTGGACATTGTGCCATGGGAATCCATGCATCTCGTTTAGGTTTCTCAAACATTGGCGACCTTTGTAGAAGTTGTAAAGACCCTGATATGGAAGAAACAGTCTTTCATTTCTTTTGTGAATGTCCAGCGCTTGCGCTTAGACGTAGAAAGAATTTTGGTCATTTCAATTTGGAATCGCTTGACGCACTGTCTGAGCTTTGTCTTAAATCCATATGGAAGTATACTTATATGTACATCCAAGAGGTTCTCTTAGACTTTCTCTGCTAAAGCTTTTAGTATCGGGTATACAATGGGCCCTTTCTCGAGGCCTAAGTTAATGATGACATGTTCATCTCCCGGATCTAACCTAACCTAACCTAACCTAACCTAGGTGCATAGTTTTGTACGAGTGAACGTTATTCCGTGCTTATCACGTAATTAGGACAAATAAATGAGTTCCATTTTCAAAAATAAACTATGGATAGTTCTAAAATATTCAAAAAATTTTTTTGTAACGCAATAAGTAAACTTTCCTAAATGGAGTAATGTTATTACGTCATATGATTTTCGCCTTCAAAACTATAAATAATTGTGTAGAATATGAACAATTCTTTATCAAATTTTAGGGAAGCTATGAATTTCTTACTGCCAGAATAACGTGCATAAGTTTGTGCAAGTGTACCAAATTCCGTGACTATTTTTATTTTGTTGACTCCTTCATTAGTAATATGTACTTACTAATGTTCCTTAAAGGAAACGGTGCACGCACTAACGGAGTTAGTTTCAACCCAAAATTTTAGACCGGAACTAAGGACAAATGAGGTCTTACTTAAAATATAAAGAATTATCATAATAAAGGGGTTATGATACACAAATTTAGCACTAATCGACTTCGGATAAATTAATCTTTTTGAAAAATCATATATCCGACCTGAAAATTGAGTTATAGGACTTGAAAACGTTCTAGAAGTAGAGAGTACTTTAACATGCCGTTATTCGTTACACTTATCTTAATGCTATTTTTTCAATGAGTTGAATTTTTCTAGTGTACAAAACCCTTACCCTTAAACTGATGCTACAGATGAACTCGCTAGAAAGTGATCATCAACACAACTTGTTGGACCCACTCCATTCTGCAGCTCGCCTTGGAGTTTTATAAAATTTGACTTAAACAATTGGCTGGACAATAAAGTTTACGAAGGCTGCGACAACAACCTGGGCAACGGACAAGCAAAATTATTTAAGCCAAGAGTTTCGAAACAAAGAACAACACAGTTACTTATAGTGAATAGGAAAAGTATACGGACGCTACGGCATTTCCCTCAGTACACTTCCCAATTAAGAAACAACTTAACAACATGGAACTAGCCCAGGATGAATTCTTTAGATTCTGCAACATAGAAGACGAAATAGCAGAACATTTTCTACGTCACTCTGACAGTCTAGCAAGACAAAAGACTTTGTTCCTTTTTCACCGCATACCTCTTAATATCTGAAGTGGGCGCATTTCCTCCAAGGAGCATTTTGACATTCGTTAATGCTAGGCGTCTATAGACTGACTTCTAGTTGAGACTTGTCAGAGTTTTCGGAATAGATCTTAAAGTGACATTTGGTGACTGCAACCCGACCCCTTTTTATCCCCGTTCTAAGTAGTTCTTATGTACCAACGATGGTAATCATTAACGAATTGAGGTCGTTCCCTTTCCCAAGCATTTCTGCTGTGGAATGTAACATGAAAGTTGCCAAGTTACTTTTGGGTATGCATTAATCAATGATTGTAATAGAAAGTCTCTTGTGGGCTATCCACTCTTTTAACATAAATTTAAAACATAAAATTTAAAAAATTTTATTTAAGTATTTTAGTTAAATTGTAACCATTTTAACTTCTTTTATTCTTTAAAATTTTTTTTTTCACTCACAGACTCACATAAATGAAAATAGTTTTTCAGACAGCATGATGGACATTTCCATTTAGTGAAAAAACAATTTTCTTGTCGCTATTTTTGTTGTTGCTTTTACTATTGTTGCGGAATGGTTGCCATATTTTTGTTTTACACTCTTTTCTATTTTTTTGTACAAATTTTTTTTTTTTGTATTTTTTTATTTACCTTCATTTTGAAGGTTTTTCACTCTGTTTCTTTTTCTTTTCACCTGGCTAAACAGCTACAGTTGTAAAATGTTATTTTAATAACATTTTTACATGCGAAATAACAAAATTGAAAAGAGAAAAAAAAGGAATTAATAAAAGGCATGCGGGACAAAAAATAAAAATAAAATAGCACCAACAAAAGGCAACAGAAAAAAAAGAAACGTTTAAGATATGCGAAATTGAAATTTATTTTTCTAAATTTTGCCTTGGCTTTATGCCGTGAAGCTTTATATATTCTTTTGGTATTTTAAGAAAGAGGTTTCATTGAATTTAAATTTAATTTTATCACAAAACTGCTAAGTTAAAAATAAACTACAGTTAAGGCAAAAGAGATGTCATACTTAGTTTTGCAAATGGCCTCAAATGGCATTGTGGTTCGGCGTTTGTTCTGCAGACAGACAAAGAATTAAATGACAATAAGTCAAACAATTAAAGCTAGATAGACATTCAAATAAACTAAGCTATGCAGAACAATTTTTCCGCTTTTCCGGAAGAATTCTCAGACAGCTCGAAATTACTGTTGAAAAGCTCGAAAATAGCTCGAAATTCCCAACCAAAACACATCGAAATTCGTCACACCTGTATGGCTCACTTAATGCATCTAAAAAAATTTGCATCGGAAAGTACTAAGGCTACTATACTCCAGAAACTTTTTTTTTTCTTTTTCTGTAGCTTTTGAGTTTAGAATTTCCCCATCATTTCAAACCTAAATATTTTTCGGAATTTTTATACCACATATTTTGGCAACAAAAAATTGTTTAAAAATTTTTGTACGCCAACTTCAAATATTTTGCAGATTTTTTACGATCTTTCTGGGTCAATAAAATTTTACTACACATCGTACAGTGAAAAATGTTCATAAATGCAATGAACCGAATGTTGATAAGGAAAAACAGGAACAACATTCACAAAAAAGCAACAACAAAAATCATAATAATAAAAATAACAATAATTTAACATTATCATTATTTTACAAAATAAAAATTTACGTAGTACCTACATCCAAAAAAAAAATATAAATATATTTTTCAAGCAACAACAATATTAAAATCAACGACAATAGGTATCTGGTAGCATCCAGCAATACCACAAGTATAAAATTTACATATACAGCTGACAGCTGAATCTCAGCTGCTTTTCCCCACAACTACATATGTACATAATAAAAAACAAAAATTCTTTGTCACTCTAGAAAAAACATTGAAAAAAATCTTCACTTTTATTATGCTAAAGTTTTATACCGCCGCTGCCGCTGAATCATACTACCAATTTTTTACTTTTTACTACCACACCTCCTGCTGCTCCTGCTCTTTTCTCTTTTCCTTTTATATGTATTTGTGCAATGGATATGTTAATTCTCAAACATTTTTGCATAACAAATACAAACATATTATTTACTTTTTCTGTACAATTGCGCACGGTTTTTATGATAACAATTCACATATACAGTGGTGGCCATAGTTTCGGAAACTTTTAAAAACAAGTCAAAAAAAGTAAAAGAAGTCGAAAAAATTTAATAAAATCGAAAAGTAGCAAAAAAGGATGAATAAAATATTCAGCTATTCCATACCCATCGTAACATAAACTGACCTCACCATCTCAGATTTTCCTGACATTCAGTACAATTTTGCGATTTTTTTGAGGATTTTGGTCGGGTGCAAAACGTGAAATAATTGGTAAAATATGACACTATTTCTCATTTTTATCTATCACATGGACCTTTCTTACCTACATATATGATTTTCATGTTAAGACCATTTTTTTAAAGGTCTAAAATCAAGATATATGCACAAGGTATTAGTATTTGGCAAAATAGTATTAACTTAAGTACTTTTTCTTATAATTTTCATTTACAATTATACCCTACACCGAGAATAAGTAGGCTGCTACCCAGCAAACATTTTCAATCGCGGAAGAATCGTATTCGATTCGCCTAGGCGATTAAATCAATCGTCCGCGACAGTTGCATTCGGCTCTTCCGCGAATGTTCGGGCGTGAGAAATTGTCCGGCCGATTACGATTGTTTTAGAAGAATCCTCTAACAACTCCCCAAAATGAATCCGCAAATGATCGCTAGGAAGAGTCATCTGGCGACTCCCCAAGATGAATCTGCAAATGATCCCCAGGAAGGGTCAACAGACGACTCCGCAACATGTTTTTTAAAGCGGAAAAAAGCTTAAAAAAAAATATAAAAAAAATAAATTATAAAATGGCGACATAAAAATAATCTCATAAGAAATTGCTAATTTTTGTACAATAAACTGTTAAAATTTATGTGCCGTTAAAAATATACCGTGTAGTTTAGACATTTTGCTTCGTGAAAAATACCGGGCCTCAGAAATATTGCCCTTTAGAAAAAAAAATTATTAATTTTTTCGAAATTTCTCAGGAGATGACGTCATGTCGTAGTCGGCCATCTTGTATCGTGTAAAACTCGTCTGGAAGAGTTGTTGGTTATTCGTAAAGAAGTTCGATTTCAAACCATCATCCAGAAGAGACTTAGTCGAATCTTTTTTTATTCGTTTTGTGCTCTTTTTTGTGAATTATTTTTTTGCACCAATCGATGGGGAAAGGTCGAAAATATATTTTGGTCATAACCAGAGTTGGCTCCGGGCCCTCTAAGTGACCGATTAGGGCCCATTTTTGTAAAAAAATTTTATTGCACCAATCGATGGGGAAAGGTCGAAAATATATTTTAGACATGTCCAGGGGTGTCTCCGACCCCTCTAAGTGACCGATTTGGGCCGATTTTGATGAAAAATTTTTATTGCACCAATCGATAGGCAAAGGTCGAAAATAGATTTCGGATATGATCAGAGATGTCTTCGACCACTCTAAGTGACCATTTTGGAACCATTTTTGAAAATAAAATTATTGCGCAAAACTCGCCTGGAAGAGTTGTATATTCATCGCGAAGATGTTTGATTCGCAATAATCTTCCAGAAGAGTGTAAGGAGGAATCTTCTTTTACTCGCGGAAAATTTTTATCGCGGAAAGCTCACGTGGAAGAGCTTTAAATGCATCCCCAAAAATATGGAAGATTGTCACGAGTTAGTTCCATTTTTTTCCAAATTGATTTTTTCAAGTCACTGTAAACAACACAAATGATGGCCGTACGTCAGAACGTTCTGAGTACGTTTATACTAAAAAATGTCAAACTTTATTATGGTGTTGCCAGATTTTAGCTATTGACATTAGTGTTGCCTAGGCCAGAAATATGTATAGCAGCCCACTTTGTCCTTCCGTTTGTGGCACAGAGAAGGGAGCGTGGCAGATATAGAAAAGTATATATATTCTTGATCAGCGTTAAATTGCATCGAGACAATTTATTAAAGTATTAAAAAATGTGCTGTTTTTTACAAGAGGCGTTTATTTTTTACTCATTTTTTTGGCCATCACTGTATAAAATATTTGAGAGAAGCATAGTGTTTACATTTTTCTGTTTCAATGTTGGATTTTTTGGGCAAAAAAAAAGTGCAAAAACTTTTTCTTGATTTTTATTTGCTATTTTTTATATGTTGTTTGAGTGTTTTGTCATATATTTTTATGCATTAATGTGGTTGTGGTTATTTTATTGTATTTTTTTTTTTTTTTTTTTTTTTTTATTATAGTTGTGGTTGTTTTTCTTGCATTGTTAGTCAATGCCATGCTACATGAGACATGTTATTTTTTTGCACTTCTACATATTTTACACATTTTTGTTTATAATGCGTGAAAAATTCTTTACTGACACTGACAGCACAACATTTTTGCGCAGCAACAAACAAAATATTGCAAATATTTTTAAGTAAAAAAAGTTTTTTTATATATTTTTTTATATTTTTTTTTAACAGCTATGCAGTCAAACGGATTTCTTCAAGTATAGTTTATTAACTAGTCCTCTACCAACCAGTACTAGTCCGACTTCAATCCCTTTCGCATACAAGCAACTGTTCTTTTTTGTGTGTTGACGTTCTACGAAATTTCAATTGTCCCCTTCTCCATTACGTTTACACCAGTCTGGGGCTAGTTGTGGTGTGAAGCAGTTTTTTAGCAACTAGTCTTCAACCAGTGGTTTCGTGTGTACATAGTCAACTTATGTATACAAAGTAATATTTTTTTTTTTTTGAGATGAGTTTATATTTTCTTAAAATGAATTTATTAACAACATTAACAAAAATGAATTCATTAATATAATTTTTTTTTTCACAATTAGTAATGACAAACAGTTCAAGTGACACAAAACACAAATTATTTCAAAAGCAAAAATTAAATTGTATTTTGTTTTCGTTACGATTCAAATTTATTTGCCTCTACAAACTACAAACTGATATCAAACTGGCCACCATTGCATCCCTTTTTCACTAGTCTTGGACTAGTATTAAACTACAATGTGATATGAAACTGGCCCCCATTATATCCCTTTTTCACTAGTTTTGGGCTAGTACTATCCATGAACTAGTATTTTTTTGTAGACTGTCTCATATTTTTACTGCAGGGTTGTTTTCATTACAGTTCAAATTTATTTGCCCCACAAACCACAAACTGATATCAAACTGGCCACCACTGCATCCCTTTTTCACTAGTCTTAGACTAGTATTGAACTACAAACTGATATGAAACTGGCCTCCACTGCATCCTTTTTTCACTAGTTTTGGACTTGTATTAACCGTGAACTAGTATTTTTTGTAAACTGTCTCATATATTTACTGCAGGGAGGTTTCATTACTTTTTTTAAAAGAACTATCTTCTATTGATATTTGTCATTACAACAGTTGTGGCAGAAATGTTGTTTGGTTTCCATAGAAAGCATATCTAAAGTTGGGGGATTTATAACGTTATGCTTGAAAAATTATCTCGTTTAAACGACCACCTCCTGAATTAATCAGCTTGTACTTGTGATGCGACGATTACCACCGAATGTGTAGGTGTCAATTTCGAAGTCAAATTTTTTATAGTTGGTTGAAATTGTTTTAAAATTTGTCTTTTTCCATTGAGAAGCAAAACACGTCAATTAAGTTGATCCAGAAAATAAGACATAAATTGTTACTATTTTGGAATTGACAGGATAAATACAAGCAAAAAGGTTATCCGCGGGAACCAGATTATTGACTGTAAATTTAATTGAAATAAATATATCAAATAATTTAAAATTCTCAACACTGCACAAAAACACATCAAATACCATGGAGTAAATTCCCCACAAACATTACTCTGACACTAATTTAGACAAATCACACAAAAATTTACATCAAAACTGACAAAAATCGACAACATAAAATGAAATCAACATTTTCTTTTTTCGCTCCTGTTGTTTTTCATTTCTTTTGCGCTAAAAAAAAAAAAAAAACAACAACACCAACAACAATAACAACCACAACTCTTTGCAATACAAATCAGTCTTCATTAAATCAGTCGACAGTTACAAATACATGCGAAGAGAGAGCTCACAAATACACACCAAAAGCGCACATATAGCACTGTGCTCTGTGTTGAAGGCATATGGTTGGGATTGCATGATTTTGTAAGTGACAAAATCCATCAATGTCAATTTGCAATTTTATTAAAGAATTTTCCACAAAATAGAAACGGAAAAGAATAAATTGAAAAAAATTTGAAGGTGGAGGGGGTGAAATCGAAAAGAATCCACAAAAAGTGTTAACGAAAAGTAAAGAAAAAAATATGCAAATTTTACGCTGTCAAATAACACAAAAAGAAAGAAAGCACCACCACCACCAACATATTTGAAAACGACAAAAGAAAATGAAAAGTTTGTGGTACCACAATCGACGCTGGTGGTGTTGGTATTTGGTAGTAACGGTTAAATTATGCAAATTTGATTTCTATCATGTGAATGAAGCAAAGCAATGAATGACTGACTGACTTTATGCGATGATGTTGCTATTGATGTTGCTGATGATCATCATCATCAACATCACCGTGATGATGTGTTCTAAGAACCACATGCCACTGTCGTATGTAAGTAAGTATGTGAAAATTCAAAGTGTAGTCAATATAAAATTTACAACTAATACATGCAAAAGTCATAACAACCACAACAATGACACACAACAACACCAACCAACTGTGCCCATGCAAATGTGTAATCAGCTCAATTGTTGATGTTGTGTTGTTGCACAGTGGCAGTGATGGTTGCAAATGCATGGGGAAATTCGTATGAAGGAAACTTGGGAAATGCTGTGGAGATTTTCTATTGCAAAAAATTCTTCAAAATTCAGCATCAAATTCAATGATTGTTACTATCTTACTCCGATTTTCTAAAATATTACAAGAGGTAAAAACATCCTGATATAAATTTCATTAAAAATTGTATGAGATTCAAATTTTATGTCATAAAAATCTTATAAAAATTTATTAACGGAAACAAAAATGATCGTTACATTAAAAACCTCATTAGATAAAAATGGTCAAAAAATTATTTACGGGAAGAAAAATTAAAATTCCGTTAAAGAATGTTTAAAGAAACAAAAATGAGAATTTGTGTGAATTTTTTAAAATTTCATTAAAGATTGTATGAAATTCAAATTTAATGATATAAATATCTTATGAAAAAATTATTAACGGAAACAAATATTAAAATTTCATTAAAAATCTCATGAGATAAAAATATCGCAATATAAAAATTGGTGAAAAAATCATTTACGAGAACAAAAATGCAATTTGCATTAAAAATCTCATTCTATGGAAATCTTATGAAAAACTAATTCAAGGGAACAAAAACTAAATTTTTTTTGCAATGTTTTTAAATTTAAATAAATGAAAATTTCACAAGAAATCGCAAAAAATAAAAATAGCATGATAAAAATTGCATTGAAATTTGTAGGAGATTAAAATTTTACGATAAAAAAAACCTTATGAAACAATTATAAACGAAGCAAGTATTAAAATTTCATTAAAAATCTCATGAGATAAAAATATTGTAATATAAAAATTGTTGAAAAATATATTTTTGGGAACAAAAATGGTAGCTTCACGAATACCTATCATGATAAAAATTTTCGCGAACAATATGTAGATTTTTTTATATCATGATATAAAATTTTCATCGAAATGTCGGTTACACATTTTGAGTACATTGCACTAAAATTCCATACGATTGAAATATCATGAAAAAGATATAAATTTTTTTTTTTTTGTTCAATTTCTTCACAGTGATAAAAAGTGATTTCTGGAACAAATTTTTTTAGGTAACCATTTACTTTTATGAAAACTAGAATAATATACACTTCACAATTTTCTCAGAAATTCTTTTTAAATTATACAACTGGCAACATCCAAGTATTTAAAAATCCGTCTTCTTCAACATTTATTTACTTGCATCCTTAGAAAACGTCATTGCTATTTGGAAAAGTCGACAGATTTCTGGATAGTTTTTAGTCTATTTTTTTTTTTTTGGAACAAACAACGAAGAAAATTAGCTTTAGCTGTGATGAGATTTATAAATCTCGTTGTTAAATCCTACTCGTTTCCACCGAACGAAGGAGATTTTTGTTTTTTGACAGAAATACCATGTTTCCACCCGAGGCTTAGCTGTAGTGTGATTTAAAAATCTCGTTGCTAAATCTTACTTGCCTCCGCCGCACAGTGTGAGATTTTGTCAATCTATGACGTCAAAATTCAATTATAGCCGTAGTTTCAAACATATCAAGAAAAAAATGTTGTATATGTGCTTAAATTCTTTATGCGGAGATTTGGTTCAGAGATGAAAAAAAATAGGACAAAATCTACTTGCACCTCCCAAAATAAGTTGTTATGAAGGTATCAACTTGAAAATGTGTATTTACCATTTCAGTGGTAACTGAATACTACTGTCAAAAAATGGGAGTGATTAAAAAATATAACATACATTTTTTTTCATGATTTCAGTGCAATTGTTCATTATAACACTTCAGTCATTGAAAAAAATTAGTCTTTGGGCAAAAATGGGCAAGATTTTATTTTTTAAGTCTATTCTATGAGTACGTATGTTCGACGCCCAACTTGTAAGTTATAGTCTATGAAAGATTCAAGATTTTTTAAATTTGTCTTTACTTTTAGCTGATTATAAAATAATTTGATAAAAATACTTAAGTGCAAATGTAAGGGTTGTGTATAGCAAACGTTTTTAGCAAATATATTAGCCTTTAATGCAAAAAACTTTTTGCCAAAAAACAAACGCGCACAACTTTAATTTGATCGCTCAAAGTTTTGTTATCAATGCAAGCTTGAAAATTTGTTTTTGCATGCTGTTCAATAGCACGTGTTTGATAGCTGTTACCATGTCAATGACATTTCTTTTATTCTCTTTTATGCTTATTTTTGTAACAATTGGGGTCTTTTTTAACAAATTACACTATATGATCGATTTTCAAGCTCATTGTTTTTTTTTTTCATTTTGACGTCCTAGATTGGCAAAATCTCACACTGTGCGCCGGTCAAATGAGATTTATTTTTGACACTAATTTTCATAAACAGGAAAATGAGAGTTAGTCGTTTCTTTCATTTGTAATATTTTGTCCAATTGCTTTCTTATTTATAATGAAATTTTAAGTCAATTCTCAAAATTAAGGGGTGCCACTTCATCAAAAATAATCAAAATCGGTAGTTAAAATTTATACAAAGACTTAAAATCAATCTCGTCTTGAGTATTTTTTTTTTGTATGGTAAAACGCGTGACTTACAACGGGATTTAGAGCTAGATCTTAAAACATTCGTAAATCACCTACTACTTTTCCACCGGAGATTTAGCTATGACGAAATTTATAGATTTTGTTGTTAAATCCTACCCGCTTCCAGCGACCGAAAAAGAAATATTTTTGACATTAAATGTCATAAGAGGCAAAATGGGAGACAAAAATAGTCAAAATCAGTAGCTGAGATTTAAACAAAGATCTCGCCAGAAGTAGATTTATTTTTGTATGGTAAATCACGTGATTTACAACGACACTAAGTCTCTCAAATCTCGAACAGATTAAAGATTAGGTATATGTAAATATATGGTAGAGCAAAAGAAATGTCATAATATTAATTGGTTGCCCTTTGATTAGAAATGAAAAAAATTGAGTTTTATTTGTACGGAGGTTTATATAATATGTGAAATTGATGAAAATATGATAAGAAGATTATATCGGTCAAAGGAGCACCTACTGATATGATGAGTATTTGCGCGGGATTGTGGTATTTAGAAATCTCACAAAATATCTGGCTTCAAATTGGTGACTTATTTTTCAGTTTGGTCTTTCAAAACACGGATTGTGGTTTGCTGCGGTAAACGTGAGAAAAAATCACATAAGAAAGGAGAAAGGCGATTTGACCGGCCAATTTAAACCGCCATAACAGGAGATCAAACAGCCTGAAAATCGTTGCTACAAAATCTCTGTTATTGTTTTAGGTGTTTCTTGGGCTTTGTGCAATATAAATGTTAAAACTCAATGGCATTTGACGTCATTTCCAAAAAATAAAGTACTTTTATGTTATGACACTACTTTTCTCTCACCTCGTTCCATCGCATTTCTGCAAAAATGTATTCCACTGTGCAATGTTTTATTGATGTTGCTTTTATTGTTGTTGTTGCTGTTATAATTTTGAATGCTCAACTGACAGTTTTGTCAAGAGAATATGCTGAAAATATCCATTTTATTTGAAACGAAGACATGCATGTTTGCAACATCACAGCATTGTGCTATTGCTGTACTTGCCGTGGTTCTTGTTGTTGATGATGAGCACACTCACACACACACACAGAAGTAGCGTTGCAGCAATTGTTGAATGACAATAAAATTGAGTGAAGTATGTGAGTGACTGAAGTGAGACGTTTTACACATACATCAAGAAAATCTTTTGCACGGCTTGTTGTGTCCCTCTACTTCAATTGTAGTTGCTTGCCTTCTAGTAATTTCATTTTTCTAAGTTTTCCTTTTTTTTTTTTTTTCTTGCTGCTCCTGCTGCTGCTCACACTTACTCGTTCGTATATGCTATGGTTAAAGTACTTTGCCACATTTGTGTCATCGTCAATGTCATCACTCACTCACTCATTATTGCCAGCGACTTAAATTGGCAGTAGAATCATCATCACCATCATCGGCTGCATGTTAGGCAGCGCGCATAGCACATGGACATGCAACAGCAGCAGAAAATATTGAAGTGATATGAGAGGCGTTGTTGTTGCCGCTGTGGCTGCTGCTTTGTTGCGATTTGCATAAATTATTGTGTTGCTGTTGACGGCAGCAATTGTTGTAGTTGCTAGTAGCATGTTGTTGAGAAAGCGTTGATAAAGTGTTGTTTCATAAGTGTTGTGGTGTGTGCGTGTTGAGTACGTGCCGCAAACGTTGCGAGATTTGGTGACAGTTTAGTGCCTACAACGTTGACGGTGTAATATTTTTCAATTACTTTTTTATTTTTTTCAATAAATGAATTTACAAAATTTCTCACATGGTTTGGCAATGTTTTACTGCTTAACCCATTTGTTAGAACTGTTTGAGTTTCCTTATACAAAATTTTGGCATTTTCATTCGACTAGAGTTCGCCTTGCGCTCAAAATTCGACCACATTAAGCTGACTTAAAAGAGACAATGAAACTATTCTTACTAGCAATAACTGCATATTTTCTTTTAAGAAGCTTGGAGAAGCTGCTCACTATGAAACAAATACTTTTAATATCCTTTAAGTTTTAATTTCTATCCTTAGCGTTAAAGCACCCGTTCTTCCAATTGACATTAAAATTAATGTAGCAGTTTTGCCGTGAAACCTTGTATTCTATTAACGGGCGTTGCATCCCGCTCTTAAAATTATCAATTTTTAGTTACCGTTCCTTGGTGTTTAGCCTATCTCAGTACCGAATTACATCAAAATCGATGCAACAGTTTTGCACCGATAGCTTGTTATACCATTAGAGGCGTGGCTCCGCCCACTTAAATCATAATGTTCATTTTATCGTTCCTTAGTGCTTACTCTATCTCCATACTCAATTTCGTAAAAATCGATCGAATGGCTTAGCCGTGAGAGCGTCATTTTTTTGTTTAGGGGCGTGGCACCGCCTATTTGAAAAAAAAAAAAAATAATATAATGCACTCCTCTTCTTTAGAACCGTTCCAACAAAGTAAAAGCAGGCAAAACGGTTCAGATTTAGTTATAGAAACAAAGGGTGAACCGAGGAAATTTTTCGTTTTCAAGATAGTTGCAAAAAAACCAAGGCAGTCGCACGGAACAAAAACAGCAGTCGTTTTCGTGGCCAACAAGTGAAACGACGACTTCAGGTAAACCTGAGGCAATATTTTAATGTGATTAGTTTTAGAACGTTGTGCATTGATGTATCTTAAAAGTTGTTTTGACTTTAACCAAAAATGATTTATACTCTTTTTTTATTTAATATTAATCAGAGTTGCACGGGACGTGTCTCACGGGACATTTCTTTCCACCATACAAATTTTTTATTGAAAATCTTCCAAAAACCAGTATTTTCCAATGAGTGTTGGTTCACCTTATCTTGTTAAGTTGACGTGGCATCACCAATTTTTCCAAAGGATGTCATTTTTCCCTATCCATTTTACATTTGTACCAAATTTCGTATGATTGTGGAGGCGTGATACCCCCATTTTTCACAGTTCACATTATTTGCCTTGGTGCCTTTTGTTATGTACCAAGTCTCATCCATGTAAGCTAAATAGTTCCAGAGATATGATGATATAAATTTCTGGCTCACGTTTTACCTTTCTGATAAAATGCCGATATATTTAATTGTATGACCCTTACATCTGAGGTGTATCATGCGTTTAGCTAACTTTTGCAGGATATTACAAAGAATATTTTTGTGAAAAACTGACTCAGTATTCCCCTGTTTTAGGTGTCATTTAAGAAAAGGGTAAAAATTAACCTTATGTGGGGTATGTAGATGGTTAAAATTTTCTACAAAAACTTTCCTTAAAATATCTTAAAAAAGTTTGTTAAACACATAATACACCTCAGATATAAGGTTCATGTAGTTGAATATTTAACACATGAACGTGGTTTTTTTCTTGTACAGTGGACTTAAAAACTTTGAAAATCGATCAAAACCATTCTGATGTGCTGGAAAAACACGACGACGACAAACGTCTATTATAAGATTTTTTTGGATTTTTTCATAGGTAAAAACTGTGCCGGACAGTGTTATCCTTAAGGAACATAACATATTGTCGATGCTAATATACCATTCGATTAGTCTTTGTCATGATCGTGGGTAGTATGCCTTGTTCTCGATCTTGTTCTGGGACTTAAAAATATTTCTAAAGACTGTTGAGTATTCAAAATATCCAAACCTTATTTTTGCAAAGCGGCTGGGTTTTAAAGATGCCATATTTCGAATTGAGAGATGAATTTATGATTAAAAGCAGCGTGATACATCCATTAACTATAAATTACCTAAACTGAAATACATACCTGGTCCTGATGATCATCGCAGTGTTGCTCCTTGTCTTGAAATTATATCAGCGTCTTGGTTTGGGTCTTGGTCTCGAAAAATTACCAAGACTTCGAATAATTTTGGGCAGCACTACAGGGTGGCTGATTCGAAGTGTTACCAATTCAAAAGACTATATTTTTAGTTTCCATGCACAGATTTTATTGATCAAACGCTATAATTGTTGGGAAATGTTCAAATTTAAAAAATCTACTTGAGATTTTTGATATGGCCACCTTTGGCCTTAACTATGGCCCGTAGACGGTCGAAGAACGAGTCGCATGCTGCACGAATTTGATTTTGTGGAAGTTTGCACCATTCTCGTTGAAGAGCCACTTTTAGCGCATCAACGCTCTGGTATTTTTTAGTCAAGACCTTCCTGTCCAACATACCCCAGATTGAGAAATCCAGCGGATTCGCATCAGGCGAATTTGAGAGCCATTGTTGAGCAGAAATGAAGCTAGGAACGTTTTTTTCTAACCATTCTTGATTTACACGAGCTTTATGTGACGGTGCCGAGTCTTGTTGGAATGTCCATGGCTTGCTACCGAAATGTTTGCGTGCCCACGGTAGTAAAGCACCCTCCAACACTGATTCACGATACACCTGGGCGTTTACTTTTACGCCAGCAGCCAAAAAAACGAGTGGTGAGCGCTCATCAGCAGTCACTGCAGCCCAAACCATCACATGCGGTGGTGCCTGCGTCCTGGTGGCCAAACGAACATTCAAATTTTCGTAGGACCTCTCTGTCAAGTAAACCCGATCATTTTGTTTGTTTACATATTGCTGGATACAGTAATTTTTCTCATCAGAGAAGACAATTTGTGACAGATTTCCGGCGGCGTGCAAGCGCAACAACTCCTTGGCTCTATCGAGCCTAACTTTTTTTTGAGCAGGAGTGAGATCATGCGCCTTTTGGAACTTGAGGGCCTTTAGTCCGAGCTTGTTTTGCAATATGTGTTGCATTCGTTCACGCGATATTTTCAGCTCGGCAGCCATTTGTCTGCCATTGCGTCTCGGATTTCGCTCAATTCTGGCCTTCACCTTTCGAACCATTTCTGGTGATGTTGCAGTTATTTTCCGACCACCACCATGTCGTTTGGCAACGCTGCCGGTACCATTGTAACGTGTTATGGTCCGATACACAAACATTTTATTCACTTTTAAATGTTTCAGCTCACGAACAATTGCTGGTTGCGATTTTCCAGCCAAATAAAGAGCAATCACACTATTACGTTTGAATTCCATTTCGAAAATTTTTTATTTTCAATAAATTGACGCGCAAATCCTTTTGGTTACTTGTTGACAATAGAATGAACTAACATCATGCCAATTTTTAGACAGCTGTCATGTTCCATCTGTCAGACAAGTCTATCTGAAGTTGGTAACAGTTCGAATCAGCCACCCGTAGTTCAGACGAAGATTTACTTATGTACCTACTTTATAAGGCAATGACTGTTTTCTATCAAAGACTGTAGCATTTTTTGCATGGATGCTTAGCAAAATATTAGCTTTGTCAACACTGTCAGCAAATATTCAACTATTTATCAAAATTGTTTTGTTATCTCTAAGTATGAGTTTAGCAAACAAAAATCTACTTATACATATATCAGTAACAGAATGCAAACTAATAAAACTTTTATTATATGCATTTCAAATAGCAAATAAAGTTTTGTTCTTTTGACAGACCATATTGTTATGAAAGCAAAACACGTAAAGCAAATATTCTCTTCAATGCCGTACAAAACATTGCATACTTTTCTGTGCTGCGCAATATTTTAACATATTTTCACTTCAAATTAAATTCAATTTGACTCGAAGCAACAATGCACTAAAATCATATGTAAACTTTTTCAAGCACTTACATAGATTTCATAAACATTGCATTCCTAAAAATACAAAGACACACACACACTCGCATATATACACACGTACAAAAACAGTAGAAAATTAATTGTGATTGAAAAAGTTGGCAACTAAGGAATTTCTATTAGTGTTGCTGACATGTTGTTGCAAGTTTTGTATTAAACAACCTCGAAACTTTTGGAAAGGTAAAGCAGAAAATTTAATATAACTAAGTGTGTACTCAATTAAAATACAAAATAACAACAAAATACGAATGCACGAAATATTTTATAAAATTAAATTTCTGTAACAATAACTCTTCCCTCTATCGTCTAATCAAATAAAATTTATTTGTTGCATACTTTTATGCAAGCTACAAGTAAACCACAAGTAATATTGCATAAATTTTCAATGACTTTCAATCAACTCTTTGCGTAAGCATTTCAATCAAATTAAACAAGAGAAAATTTAATTTAAATTCAACTCAAAAGGTTGAATTTTTTTCTTTGTTCTCTTGTGTAACACACCAAATGCCACCCACTTAAGTGAAGTTTAATTAAAGTGAATTTAATTAGTGTGGCAACGCTTAAGACAAACGACGTGGCATCATGTTGTACACTGTCGCTAAGGCAACAACTAGCGGTTGCATGCTGAATGTCTCTTTATCTACAAAATAACCCATCTCGTCTTATGCTGTCATTTGCTGCTTGCACATGCACATCACATGTCAGTATTTTGTCTTTAACAGCAACAGCAGCAGCAACAACATTGGCAACATCAGCAGCAGCAGCAACTCAGCAATGTCAGACAATTTTAACGCATATGCATAATTTTGCGCTACATCGTGCAACTTCCTATATGGCGAGTTAACCAACCTGCTTGCCTGCTTTTGTGCCGCCAATGCACGCCAAATTGGATTAACGTAAGTTGTGCGATGTTTTTTTCATTTTTTTTTTAAATGTATGGTGCACTGACAAAAAATGTTTGATTGAGCTCATGCAAAAAGGAGTTTTCTTCAAAATCCTTCTAAGTCTGCTTGGCTGGCGTAAGATTATTTCTTTTCCAAGAAACATTTTTAATGAGAATCTAGAGTTTTATTCCAAGGGTTTAAAGTCAAAAAATGCTGAAAATGCCAAAAAATAAAAAAATAAATTGGAAAAGTCGAAAAATATTGAAAAGGCCAAAAAACTATTGTAATGTGAAAAATGTTAAAAACTTCGAAAAATGTTGATACTGGCGGAAATGCAGATGCATAGTGCTAAAAATCTTGAAAATTTTTGATTAAGTGCGAAAAATATGATAAATTTTGCAAATGTCAACAAAATGTTGAAATTATCGGATAATGCTAGAAAAATGTTGCAAATATGTTACATCGATAAAAGTTGATAAATATCGAAAAATGTGCAAAACTAAAAAAATGTTGATAAAGTCGAAAAATGCTGATAAGTTTTAAAAATTTCATAAATGTTGAAAATGTCTATAAAATGTTGAAAATATCGGGAAACGCTGGAAATATGTTGCAATGGTGTAGAAATGTTGACAAAGCTGCGAAATGTTAAAAATTTGGATCAATTGCTGAATATCTAAAAAAATGCTATGCAATACGATAAATGTTTCAAAATTTGTCAACGATTGCTGAAAAAATATTGCAAAGCCTTAAAATCTTAAAAATCTTAAAGAATTTTGATAAAGTCAGAAAATGTTGATAATGTTTGAAAAAAAAATATAAATGATGCAAATGTCGCAAAACGCTGAAAAAAATTTTGATATGCCCGAAAATGTTACAAACGCGAAAAATATTGATAACATTAAAAAAAAACTTAATTTTGGGATTTGTTGAAAATTTCGAAAAATTTTGCTAAATCTGGGAAAATGTTGATAAAGTCGAAAAATGTTGATAAGGTTCAAAAAATCGATGAAAGTTGAGAAATGTCAAAAAAGTTAAAAATTTTAAAAAATGTTGATAAAGTCGAAAAATGTTGATAAGGTTTGAATAAAATTTATAAAAGTTGCAAATGTCAATAAAATGTTGACAATATTGGGAAATGTTGAAAATGCTTAGACATGTTGAATGTGTCGGAGATGCCGCATAAAATTTTGGTATGCCCGAAAATGTTGCAATCGCGAAAAATATTGATAACATTAAAAAAAAATTTAAATATTGCAGATTTTGAGATTTGTTGAAAATTTAGCTAATTGTGGAAAAATGTTGATAAATTTTGAAAAATCAATGAAGTTTGAAAACTGTTGAAAAATGTAGAAAATTTTAAAAAATGTTGATAAAGTCGAAAAATGTTGATAAGGTTTGAAAAAAATTTATAAAGGTTGCAAATGTCGATAAAATGTTGAAAATATCGGAAAATGTTAAAAAAATTTTGCAAAAAATGTTGAATGTTTCGGAAAATACTAAACAAAATGTTGGTATGCCCGAAAATGTTGCTAACGCGAAAAATATTGAAAAAATTTTAAAAAAAATTTAAATGTGGCAGATTTTGAGATTTGTTGAGAATTTTACTACATGTGGGAAAATGTTGATAAAGTCAAAAAACGTTGCTGTTGAATGTATCGGAAAATATTGATAAGCCCGAAAATAATGCAACCGCCAAAATGCTCATAAAGTTAAAAAAAAATTTCAAGTGTTGCAAATTTTAAGATATGTTCAAAATGTCAAAAAATGTTGATTAAGTTAAAAATGTGGAAAAATGTTAATAAAGCAAAAAATTTTGAAAAATTCAAGTTATGTTGATTAAGTGCAATTTATTGATAGAAAATCTTAAAAAACTTGATAATCTTGAGAAAATTGATTGATGTTGCAAAATGCGAAAAATGTAGAAAATAACAAAATTGTGTTTTGTTAGATAAAATCGAATATGTTGATAAAGTTTATAAATGTTGATAAGATTGCAAAATCGATAGATAAATGTTAATAACGCAGGAAACTACTAAAAACAGGCTTGAAAACTCGAAGAATATAGAAAATGTTCAAAAAATTTTTAAAAGTCGAAAATGTAGCACAAAATTTATTGATAATTTCGGTTCAAAGACGTTTTGTTATGTAAAATTTTTTTTTCCGAATTTCAATAAATTTGAATATAAGAGATAGCCAAAAAATATTAAGTGTGACTAATTGTCCAAACTCATAGTGTTGATTTAAAAAAAAAAAATTAAAAAACATACTTTATCAACTTCGAAGCTTTAGATGGTTTAATTATTTTTTATTGTGTAATGAGAAAATCTATATCAGCTACTGAATGAATGTGGCTTTACATTTGCATTCGCCGCTCTATGTATATTATGCCGCGTTGTGTTGCATTCTCTGTCCAATTCAATTGCGTGAACTGTTATTATGGTGCAGCAGCAACTCAGCAACTCTACAATTCACTGGCGACTCTCGAATGCCTTGGTCATTAAAATTGACCATTCCATGCCACATACATTCCAACCTTCACAGAGTTTTGGGTGCATACATGTGTATGCTTCAACTGCTGTTGGTGCTGCTGGTGCAACTGAAATGACGTCATTAACATTTTGGTTTTGACATAACCGCATATTTTGCGTAATAAGTAGGCTTTTGTTAGTGTATTCGCCACACACATACACACACAAACACCACCAGCGCCACTAGTGAGCACTGTAGTAACTGGTGGACTCATCATTCGTCGGCATGATGGTAGTGATGGTGGTGATATTAATGTTGGTTATGCTGGTGGTTGTTATATTTTTTTTTTGTAAATACACATTTGTGTTTATGTATGTGCGTGCTTCTGACACTGCAACTTCGCTTCAAAGTTTAACGAGTCGTAGGTAGTGGTGGCGCCGTCGTTGGTTGGTTATTGGTTTTGTAGCCCACCCTAGCAGCTAGTTATTTGACATTTTTGCATTTTGAAAACAGCGCTTCTTCTTGTAATGAAAATGCTTATGTTTTGAAATATGAATTTGTGACTTTAAAAGGCAACAGGATACATTTATATTTTCTGCTTTAATTAATTTCAATGTATTACGTTCCCTTCTTTTTCGTTATATGCATAAATATTATATGTAGATCAAATTTTTAACTTTTAATATTTTACTAAATAATTTTTTTTCTTATTTTCTTTACAGGTAAGTCAAAGGCACATTAATTTATTTGCATATGCTATCATATGTATATGCATCTTTGTATGTAAGTATAGCGAAGTTTAATTAAAAAAAAAAAAATAATTTTTTATGAGACTTTTTTGAATAATAACTCAATATATAAGTGTTTCCCAGCTCTATTTTGCTTAGAACTTATAAGTAAAATATTGATAAATTAATCTCTATAAATAGCTGCAAGACATTCTATAAATAATATAATTATTTGTTCATTACTTCGAAGAACAGTTCTTTTAGTTTTGAGCTCTGTTCCTTTTAATTTCTCTTGTTGTTTATTTTTGGTAATACAGGTTGGGCCATTTAAAGTGGAAGCATTTGTTTCTGAAAAAAATATATGAAAAAAACATTTTTATTTATTTTCATTTCGATTTTAATTATTTTGGTTCAAGGAGATATGTTACAGCTATTTTTTGAAAATGATATCGCGTAAATGGCTACCTTTGGCCTTGAGTACAAAAAGTGTCGTTTTTTCGGCGTTTTCCATCGTTTTGGCCAATGTATCGGTCGATATGGCGGCGATTTCACGTCGTATGTTGTCTTTGAGTTGAGCTATGGTCCTTGGTTTATCAGCGTATACCTTGGATTTCAAATAGCCCCACAAAAAAAAGTCTGGTGGCATCAATTCGGGTGATCAGTCAAAATCACCGTTTTTCGATATGACTCGTCCGGGGAACAAAGGTCGTAACAAATCGATTGTTAGTCGAGCTGTATGGCATGTTGCACCGTCCTGTTGAAACCAGAAGCCATTCAAACCATTTTCATGAACAATGGGCATAACAAAATCATTTATCATGGCTCGATAACGATCGCCATTAACAGTTTTCGGTGCTCCATTATCGTCTTCAAAAAAATAGGGACCAATGACCATATCCGCACAAACACCACACCAAACTGTAACTTTTTGGTCATATAGAGGCTGTTCCTCAATTAGTTGAGGGTTTTCAGTGTCATAGAACCGACAATTTTGCTTATTAACGAATCCATTTAACGTGAAATGTGCCTCGTCTGACATGATGATTTTTCGCCAAAAATCGGCCTCGTTCTCGGCCATTTCGTTGAACGATTTCAGTGCGTTCTTTTGGTGTGTACTGTTCCATGGTAAAATTGTCTTGGAATGACGCTTCCAACGCGGTATGTCATTAGTCGATCTGACAATTCTGTCAAAAGTTATTGGGTTGCCCGATGCTTCCACTTTAAATGGCCCACCCTGTAGCTTATCAAAATTTTTTAACTTTAAGGCAATTTTTTGTAAGGAATTTTAATGGTTTTGGGAACATTTCGTTGACTTAAAATCGATATTTGTTTGGTTTATTGGTTTCAGCAACATTTCGTTGACTCTTATGTGACTTTTGTTGTTTTTTGTTTTAAGTATCATTTTGTTGACTTTAAGGCGACTTTTGTTATTTTAGTAGTTTCAGCAACATTTTGTTGACTTAAAAGCAATTTAAGGCGACTGTTGTAATTGAAATTCTTACAGCAACATTTTGTTGGCTTAAAACCAAATTTTTATCAGCTTAATGGTTTCAGCAACATTTTGTTGACTTTAAGCTGCTTTTGTGGTTTTGATGTTTCAGCAACATTTTGTTTGGTTTCGGCAACATTTTTTTACTTTAATTCGGCCGTTGTATTTTTATTGTTTCAGCAACATTTTGTTTTTTTAAAACGCTTTATGTTATTTTAATGGTTTCAGCAGCGTTTTGTTGACTTTAAGGCGACTTTTGCTATTTTAATAGCTTCAGCAACATTTTGCTTACCTAAAAACAATTTAAGGCGACTATTGTGATTTTAATGCTTTTAGCAACATTTTGTTGGCTTAAAAACCAATTTTTATCAGCTTAATGGTTTCAGCAACATTTTATTGCCTTTAAGCTGCTTTTGTGGTTTTGATGTTTCAGCAACATTTTGTTTGGTTTCGGCAACATTTTTTTTTTATTTTAGTTCGGACCTAGTATTTTTATTGCTTCAGCAACATTTTGTTTTTTAAAACGCTTTATGTTATTTTAATGGTTTCAGCAGCGTTTTGTTGACTTTAAGGCGACTTTTGTTATTTTAATAGCTTCAGCAACATTATGCTTACCTTAAAGCGATTTAAGGCGACTATTATGATTTTAATGCTTTTAGCAACATTTTGTTGGCTTAAAAACGAATTTTTAGTAGTTTAATGGTTTCAGTAGCTGAGCTTTGCAATTTTATGTTTCGGCAACATTTAATTGACTTGAAAGTGATTTTTATTATTTTGATGATTACGGCAATATTTTGTTGATTAAAGGTATTGTTTGTTATGTTACCTAATGGTTTCGGCAACACTTTTTTTACTTTAGATTGAACCTTGTATTTTTATTGCTTCAGCAACATTTTGTTGTTCCTAAACCGATTTATGTTATTTAAATGTTTTCACTAACATTATGTTGACTTTAAGGCAACTTTTTTTATTTCAGTGATATCAGCATCATTTTGTTTACTGTAAGGCAATTTTTTATTTTAATGGTTTCAGCAACATTTTGTTCACGTTAGTTCGACTGTTGTATTTTTATTGTTTCAGCAACATTTTGTTGTCTTTTAAATGTTCTATATTATCTTAAAGGTTTCGGCAATATTTTGTTGACTTAAAGGCAATTTATGTTATTTGATTGGTTTCAAAGACATTTTGTTGGCGAAAAGGCGATTTTTGTGTCTCAGCACCATGTTTTAATGACGAAAATGTGATTTTTGTAATTTAATGTCTTGGCAACATTTGCTTGACCTTAAGGTGACTTTTGTTATCTTGATAATTTCAGCAACATTTTGTTAACTTGCTGCCATGTTTATTTTTGAAACCGTCTATATTTTACAAAGAAAAAAAAAATTTATTGTAGCCCAAATTAGTCGTACAGAAACCAATGCGGTTAAATCTAATAAAATTTTGATTGAAATGTGTTTTTAATTGTATTTATTTTAAATGTTAAAAATACAGAATTTTGAGATATTTTTTTTTGATAAAAACCAAATCAATACAAAAAATCTGGGATTCAATAGGACTCATTTTGAAGAGGTTGTAATAAAATAAAAACCGTATTATGAAGTCACTTTACTCAAAATTAACTTCAAAAAATTAAAAAAAAAGATTCTCAGCTCAATTTCTACAAGAAACTATACAGATTTTTGTGGATATTCAGGGATTTTACAATTTTTTTTTTTTTTTTTTCATTTATTTTAAATTTAAAGTTCATACAAAATGCAAATAATACAGTTGCGCTAAAATAATACCAACTGAAATAACTGCAAAAATAAAAAAAACAATTTAAATTAAAGGAAATTCCGCACATAAAATAACAAGTTCTGTAATTATGCAGAAAAATAAAAAGATATTTACATTTTTTATATATTTTTCAATGGTACCGGATGAACAGCAGCAGCAAAAAGAAAAAGAATGAATATTTTATTTTTTCTTATTTTTTACCCCACAGGGTAAATTATGTGCATTACGTGTCATTAACAGTTACGCGTTGTTATTAAGCTTGTTTGTTAGTCTGTTCATATATAGAGTCAAGTTTGGATAAATTGTACGCGGTAAAAAACCGTGCCATGATTTTTACTCCATTCGGATGAAAAAAAAAAAACACTTAAGTAATAAACACTAAATTTCAAACATAAATTACCTTACCTTTTATATTTTCATTTTATAGTTTTTTGTGTTTCAACTTTACACACACTAAAAAATTATAGTTTACTTTTCTTAACTTTTGATTCCCTTAAGTATTGATTCTAAACTTTTTTGGTATTAAATTCCGATTTTTTTCCAAAAAGTTTAAAATCTATTCCAAAAATATATTAAATTTATTCCAAAATAGTTTAGAATTAATACTATTTTTGGCATTGTTCTACAAAAATACTTTTTGATCTTAAAATTAAACAAAAATTTTCACTGTGCAGTAAGGTAAATATCACAAAAATATAGAACCATTTTGACTTTGAAATTCTAGTAATGATATATATCGTATGGGCCAGTAGTGCAGAGGATATGTTTCTATCTATCACACGGATGGATCAAAGTTTGAATACTAGTGAATTTAGTTGGCTTTTTTTTTGTTTTCTTTGAACTTTAAAGTTCTTGTATGGATAATTTTTAGATAATTTTTTTTGTTTTTTGAATTGAACAATGTAGCAGTTTTAAATCAGTATATTATGGCTTTTCCATTAGCTCACGGACATATTTGTTCAAGGCACAGAAATGACTCAGTTGATGCAGTTTATAAACACAAAATCTGATTTAATAACGAAAACAGACAGCAATCATCCATCCAACAGATATGCGTTTTTGTTTTTGTCTTATGTATGTATGTATGTATTGTAACGAACTCCGGTTACCCCCGGTTCTATAGCTGGGATATGCTCAGCCAATCCAGGATTCAAGGTTCGCTTCAAGAAAAATATGAGAGTGACGTTTTGATTATTCGTGTTTTTTTATTCAAGTTTTGTTTTGTTATAATAATTCAGTCTTATTGCTAGTAACAATGTTTGTAATACTTATGATCAGTTAAATGTGATGCGTTCTGTCGCTAAAGGTTGTAAGCTGAGCTACGGTATTAGACGGCCACGAATGGTACGACCTCTAATGAAAGGCGGGTATAGAAATGGAGTATTAGTTGGCCTCGAATAGAATGACCATGAATAGAAAGTAGATGTGGAATATTAGTTAGCCTCGAATGGAACGACTACTAATAGAACGTAGATGTAGAAATAGAGAATTAGTTAGCCTCGAATAGAACGACTACTAATAGAGTAGAAATAAAGCATTAGTTAGCCTCGAATAGAACGACCACTAATGGAAAGTGGATGTAGAACTAGAGTATTAGTTAGCCTCGAATAGAACGACCACTAATAGAAAGTAGATGTAGAAATAGAGTATTAGTTAGCCTCGAATAGAACGACCACTAATAGAAAGTAGGTGGAGAACTAGAGTATTAGTTAGCCTCGAATGGAACGACCACTAATAGAAAGTGGATGTAGAAATAGAGTATTAGTTAGCCTCGAATAGAACGACCACTAATAGAAAGTAGGTGTAGGACTAGAGTATTAGTTAGCCTCGAATGGAACGACCACTAATCGAAAGTAGATGTAGAAATAGAGTATTAGTTAGCCTCGAATAGAACGACCACTAATAGAAAGTAGGTGGAGAACCAGAGTATTAGTTAGCCTCGAATGGAACGACCACTAATAGAAAGTAGATGTAGAAATAGAGTATTAGTTAGCCTCGAATAGAACGACCACTAATAGAAAGTAGGTGTAGGACTAGAGTATTAGTTAGCCTCGAATGGAACGACCACTAATAGAAAGTAGATGTAGAAATAGAGTATTAGTTAGCCTCGAATAGAACGACCACTAATAGAAAGTAGGTGTAGGGCTAGAGTATTAGTTAGCCTCGAATGGAACGACCACTAATAGAAAGTAGATGTAGAAATAGAGTATTAGTTAGCCTCGAATAGACGAGCACTAATAGAAAGTAGGTGGAGAACTAGAGTATTAGTTAGCCTCGAATGGAACGGCCACTAATAGAAAGTAGATGTAAGAATAGAGTATTAGTTAGCCTCGAATAGAACGACCACTAATAGAAAGTATGCTAGAGGAAGCAAAGATATTAGGCGGCCACGAATGGAACGACCCCTAATGAAAGTAGCTCTTGCTGCTGTGAGTGCTCAGACTCGACTGCCCTACTACGACAGAACCTCAGCCTTTTATACCAAGTTTGTCTGCTATGCATAACAACAATTTTGCATGTCTTCTTTGTGGTGCTGCTGCTGACCTTGATGCTGTGCACGTGGCTTCCATATGCTGTTCCCGTTATTGTATGCTATGCAAATATCTATTGATGCACGTTTCGCTTGCCTGTTGCTAAGGGAAAAATCTTGTAACAGTTAATACTCTCTTTCCTTATTTTTTTCCTTCATTATTTTAATTCAGTTCTTTTTTCCCTTTAATTCAATTCCTTATAAATTAATTAATGACTTATGTAATACAAATACTTAATCATGAAATTATGAGATATATAAAATATGTTGGGCCAAATATATGGCCAAATATTTGGGTCCTGACATCCCCTCCCTACTTAGGGGATTTTTTGAAGACGAGCACCTTTCCTGGTTTACGGGCTACCACCTGGTAGCGGTCCGCTCCGTACTGTTTGCAGAACGAATATTTCCCTTTGCCGCTTTTCCATGCCTCGAGTAAATGTTTGGCCAGGTCCGCCGGAATCCAGTTATCGGAAGCGGCCTCGATTTCTCCAGTGGAAGCAAATTGGAAGACTGGCATTCCGGTTTTGGAGATGACGACATCGATGTTTGGTGGTGTTACTTGCGTTGCTTCTCGGCTGATTATAGCAATTTTGGCTGGCGCGGTGGTGCGGATGGCTACCGGCGATGGTGTCGCATTACTGGCAGGCGTGTTTTTAGTCCAGGCGGCTACAATGAGGGCTTGCAGCTTGCGTGTAGGCACCGTTATGAACGACATCTCCTGTGGAGGTGTGGTGGCAGTCACAGGAGATGTCGGCCTAGGCGGGGTATACCTGGGCGATTGTGGCGCTTGAATCACCTTTTTATGGGTGGAATCTGCTGCGGAGACGGTGGGCCTTTCTTTGGCCCAGCTTCTGGCGCCCGACGGGTGGGCTTTGCCACTGATGCGGCTAGTGCTGCCACCGCTGTTCCTGCTATTACTGCTGCTGCTGCTGCTGCTACTACTGCTGCTGCTGCTGCTGCTGCTACTGCTGCTGCTGCTGCTGCTGCTGCTGCTGCTGCTACTGCTGCTGCTGCTGCTGCTGCTGCTGCTACTGCTGCTGCTGCTGCTGCTACGGCTGCGGCGAGAAGTGGTGGAGGTTGTCAAATCTTTGTCCGTTTCCATTGCGTGGTCGTCAGTCATTGTCATATCATCATCGTCATCATCGACATCCCAGATTATGCTGCTCACTGTAGGGCTTACGTGTCTGCTGCTCATGCTGTTGTCGTCGCTGCTGAGCGAGATGACACTCCTGCTGCGACTGCGGCTGCGGCGAGGAGTGGTGAGATTTGCCTGCTCTTGGTCCTTGTTCGTTCCATTGTCGTCTGCCATAGATTCGTTATCATCATTGTCCATTTCCGTACCTTGTTTGTCCGCCGTTGTTGCCTTATCATCGTTAGCCGTGTGTGCGCCGTGGTCGTCAATCGTTTCGATATCCTCGTCGTCAGAGGAGGAAAGTACCGGGAAGAAGGGACTTGGGGATCTGCGACCTTTGGGTGCCTTAGCCTCCGTCATCTTCACCTTCCTTCCATCGCCCTTCCTAATGATACCGGCCCGTAGCTCCTCCTTGATCTCGTCGCTGAGCACTGGCCGTGTATTGTTTCGTGGCCACTCTTCGTTCACCTCTTTCTCTGCTCCGGGCCGCTGGATAGGATTCAGGCGCAGACTCTTCCTAGCAGCCTTCACCTCCCACTTCCGGGACTCCAAGGGTTGGATCCGGTGGACCTTGACCCTCAGATTCCTGGTCTTGGCTTCGCACGCGGCACGAGATTTTCCGAACTCCATTATAAAAATTTTCCCACTTGGACACTTCCGAACACTTTGAATTAATTCACTTGAATGATTTTTCATCCCGCAGGAGGTTCTATTTATATGCAAATTTATGTGCATAAATTAATTCAATTAATTTTTCCCTTTTATTTTAAATATCAAATTTAATTCTTCCTGGTTTTCTATGCAATTTTTGGTTGGTAAGAATTGAATTTTTTAAGCCGATTCGTGGCCTCCATGGAACATTTTGACCTCGCCCACGTAGGCTGTTCGTATCTTTGTTTCATCCTTTTTCCGTAGCTGGAGGATTACTGGAGAGGTATATGACAACACCTGGTAGGGACCATCGAATTTTGGTGCGAGTTTTGCCGTGAAATTGTCGATAGCTTTTGATAGGTTGTGCTGTTTTACAAGGACCCATTCACCAACTTTTGGACGCCATTCCCTCTTCCGCAGGTTATAGTGTCTAGCCTGATCCTGTGCCGCCTTTTCCATGTTTCGTCGTACGATGCGGAAAATATCCTCCAACATGTCACTTTTCTGTGTGGGAGATTGTGAAATTTGCCCTGTACCGAATGTCGTTTCATCGAACAAAGTATTGGGGAGCCTGGGTTCCCTTCCCTGCACCAAAAATGCGGGGCTGAAACCGGTAGTGGCAGATACTGATGTATTTACTGCGAGAGAAATTTCAGGCAAGTGTTCATCCCAGGTTGTCTGTGAGGATCCACTGAATTGGGCTATCATGGTTTTAATCGTTCGGTTTATCCTTTCCGTCGGGTTCTCCTGCGGGGTGTATGGCGCGGTGAACTGCTGTTTTACTCCAAGTGTTTTGATGAATTTTTGAAAGTCTTTACTTGTAAATTGCACTCCGTTGTCTGTTACTAAGACCTTGGGTACTCCAAATCGTGCCAATATCCGCTCCCTAAAGGATTTCTGCAGATTGACGCTTGTTGCTTTCCGCAAAGGTATGATTTCCGTCCATTTTGAAAATTTATCAAAGAAAACCAAGACCATCGTGTTACCATGTTTGGATCTTGGCAGAGGTCCGATGAAATCCGCGCAGAGGATAGAAAAGGGTTCCTCTGCGATCTGGGACAACATTTTCCCGGCTGCCTTTTGTTGGCTGGCTTTGAACTGTTGACAGCTTAAGCATTTTCGTACGTAGTTTTTCACATCTCGAAACATTCCTGGCCAGTAATATTTATTGGTGACTCTTGCTAGTGTTTTGTGGGTGCCCAGGTGGCCTGCTCCCGGTTGGTCGTGATTTTCGTTCAGCACCCTTCCTCGTTGGTGCGATGGTACGCACAGCTTCCATGAGACACATCCCTCGTCTTCTGTAGGATGGGAAATGTGGCGATATAGCTGTCCATTTTCAATTGTGTAGTCGGAAAACTTTTCTGGCTCCTGCCGGACTGTTTCCATCTTCCTTTCTAACCATGTGCACTTTATGGTAGTCTCTGGACTAGCAGTCAATTGACACAATGTCTCTATTGGCTCTCGGGACAGAGCATCAGCTAGTACGTTCAGTTTTCCTCGGCGATATTGTACCTCGAAATTATATTGTTGCAGTTCAAGAGCCCATCTTGCTATTCGGCCAGAAGGACTTTCAATCGAATTAAGCCATTTTAAAGATAGATGGTCGGTGATCACCACAAATTGATACCCTTCCAAGTAAGGCCGCATTTTCCGTATTCCCCAAATTATTGCCAAGCATTCTTTTTCCGTTGGGGAATAATTTATTTCAGCTCCACTGAGGCGTCGGCTTGCATATGCTATCACCCTTTCGGTGTCTTCAATTCGCTGCGTCAGAACAGCGCCTAGTCCGTAATCGCTGGCGTCGGTTTGTAATACAAACGTTTTGGTAAAATCAGGGCATGCCAGCACGGGTGCTTCTGTCAGTCTTTTCTTCAATTCTTGGAAAGCTTCCTCCTGCTCGGTGCCCCATTTCCAATGCTTCCCTTTCTTCAATAGTGCCGTTAGTGGGTGCACGACTTCAGCAAATTCTGGCACAAAGCGTCGGTACCATGATGCGATTCCAAGGCATCGGCGAAGTTCTTTTAGATTTGTTGGGGGTTTTATCTGCTGAATCGCGGAAATTTTGTCCGGATCCGTGTGTATGCCTTTGTTGGTCACCAAGTGTCCTAAATATTTGGTTTCCTGCTTGAAGAATTCGCATTTCTCCGGATTGATTTTGAGATTCGCCCTTCTAAGTCTCACGAAGACCTCCTGTAGGTTAGCTTTGTGTTCTTCAAGTGTTTTCCCAGTAACAATTATATCATCAAGGTAGGCGAATGCATGTGGCTCCATGTCAGGGCCAATAACCTGGTCCAGCGCGCGTTGAAAAGTAGCGGGAGCAGAATGTAGGCCGAATGGCATAACCCGCCATTGGAAAAGGCCACGGCCTGGTACTGTAAATGCTGTGTATTGCTTGCTTCCTGTGCTCATCGGAATTTGCCAGTAGCCATTCTTCAAATCCAGGCTGCTTATGTATTCGGCGTCTCTTAGGCGATCTAAGATGTGTTGTATGCGGGGTAAGGGATAGGCGTCAGGAACGGACTTTGCGTTTAACTGCCTGTAGTCTACGCATAATCTCCATTTTCCATTTTTCTTTCGGACCAATACAATAGGAGCGCTATGTGGGCTATGGGATGGCTCAATACATCCTTGTTTAAGCAACTCATCAATTTCTTTGTTAATGATTTCTTGCATTGCCGGATTCTTTGGAAAATATCGCTGCTTGATCGGTTGTTCGTCGCGCATAACAATTCTGTGTGATGTAATGTTGGATACACCGTGGAGATTTTCAAATTTAGGCAATTCCTCCTTCAAGAATTTATCTATTTGTTCTTTCTCTGTTAACTGGCCTTGGCGTATAGTGGTTATGTTTGCTGAGTTTGTTTTTTCAAACGTGTTTTCCCTCAACGTGATTTGGCTTCCACCAATCGTTAGCGTGGTTCCTACACGTTTCAAATAGTCCATCCCCAGGATTAAATCATCGATGACGTCAGCAAGTATGAGAAGTGGTAATTCGCAGCTGTAGTCTCCTACTGTAAAACCAACATCCAGCGTTTTGTGAATGGCTTTTGTGGATCCGTCGGCGAATCGTATTATAACTTCGGGTATGTCCGTGGTTGAAATAATATTTTCTTCAGCTAATTCTTGCGCCAAGGATTCTTTTATGAAGCTCCTGGTTGCTCCTGTGTCGATGGTGGCACTTACTATTTTACGTCCAATGGCAACGTTAGCAAGAATGTGATTATCTCGTACTTCAAGTGGTATTACTGGTCGTGAGAGGATCTCCTGGTAGACGGCTCCATCACCCCTCGATTCTGACGGCCGTCGTCCCCGTTTCCCGATCTCCGTCTGCAGCACTCGTAGGTTCTGACGTTTCTCCGTCCACAATCCCAGCAGAACAGAACCTGTGCATTTCGGCAGTCTTGTGCAAAGTGGCCGCGTTGTCCGCATCGTCGGCAGGCTTCGTGGGGCCTGATAGGTTCTTCGTTGACTTGAGTGGCTATGCGATGCCGCTCTGCTCGCTGTGGATGTGTTGGTGTAGATCTTTCTTTCCGTGCCTGGATATCCTCAAAATCTCCACTCAGAGTTATTAATTCATCCAAGGTGTAGAAATCTCTTCTCTTTATATACATCTGGTAATTTTCATGGGAGTTTCTGTAGATTCTGTCTAATTTTTGCTGTTCAGTATAACCCGCATGTCGCATCAAGTTTTGCATGCAAATGACATAGTCTTTGAATTTTTCTCGAACCTGCTGTCTCCTTTGGCGAATTTCGTCTTCCAAATTTTCAAAGAAGTTTGACGGCAAAAAGAATAAGAAGAAATCCTCCTTGAAAGTAGGCCAGCTCTGCCAATGTCTGTTGTTATTCCGAAACCATATTAGCGCACGATCCTTTAACAATTCCGGCATTGTCCTCGGTAACAAATCCATGGTGAGGCCATATGTCTCCGTTAATTCTTCAACACGTTCCAGGAAGCTCAATGGATCCCTACCTCCATCGTATTTGATGGCCCATTTCCGGACTTGATCGATCATAGCCGAGTAATTTGTTGTTGGGACTACTTGCGTACATATTTCGTGTGTTCGGGTTTGTGACATTGCTTCCTGTGTATTTTTGACTTGAGTATTTGTTGTTGGTCTCACTTCTGCCGGTAACTCGAGCTGAGTTGTTTTCCCGTGTTCCTCCGATGTTATCTGCAGCTGAGGTGGTTGACCAGGATCTTCCGGTGGTATTTCGGGCTGAGTTAGTTTACTGTGACTTGGTACTGGCGACGTTGACCGTGAGTGTTTGATGTCTAGCTCCTGTAGGCGTTCCACTCTCCCTTCGTCGTGTTCGCCGTCTGTGATGAAGTTGGCGAGACGTTTGCGTAGCTCCTCCACAGTTCCTGAGCTACTTAAGCCGAATTCCTCCGCATAGGCTTCCAGATCCTTTCGGCACAGAGAGTAGGCCCACTTGCAGCGCAGATTTTTCGTCATGTTTTCGGTTGATGCCCTCGATGTTTCACTCTCTATATTTTTTTATTTATTTGTTTGAACCAAAAGGTCCCTGCTCGGGCGCCACTTGTAACGAACTCCGGTTACCCCCGGTTCTATAGCTGGGATATGCTCAGCCAATCCAGGATTCAAGGTTCGCTTCAAGAAAAATATGAGAGTGACGTTTTGATTATTCGTGTTTTTTTATTCAAGTTTTGTTTTGTTATAATAATTCAGTCTTATTGCTAGTAACAATGTTTGTAATACTTATGATCAGTTAAATGTGATGCGTTCTGTCGCTAAAGGTTGTAAGCTGAGCTACGGTATTAGACGGCCACGAATGGTACGACCTCTAATGAAAGGCGGGTATAGAAATGGAGTATTAGTTGGCCTCGAATAGAATGACCATGAATAGAAAGTAGATGTGGAATATTAGTTAGCCTCGAATGGAACGACTACTAATAGAACGTAGATGTAGAAATAGAGAATTAGTTAGCCTCGAATAGAACGACTACTAATAGAGTAGAAATAAAGCATTAGTTAGCCTCGAATAGAACGACCACTAATGGAAAGTGGATGTAGAACTAGAGTATTAGTTAGCCTCGAATAGAACGACCACTAATAGAAAGTAGATGTAGAAATAGAGTATTAGTTAGCCTCGAATAGAACGACCACTAATAGAAAGTAGGTGGAGAACTAGAGTATTAGTTAGCCTCGAATGGAACGACCACTAATAGAAAGTGGATGTAGAAATAGAGTATTAGTTAGCCTCGAATAGAACGACCACTAATAGAAAGTAGGTGTAGGACTAGAGTATTAGTTAGCCTCGAATGGAACGACCACTAATCGAAAGTAGATGTAGAAATAGAGTATTAGTTAGCCTCGAATAGAACGACCACTAATAGAAAGTAGGTGGAGAACCAGAGTATTAGTTAGCCTCGAATGGAACGACCACTAATAGAAAGTAGATGTAGAAATAGAGTATTAGTTAGCCTCGAATAGAACGACCACTAATAGAAAGTAGGTGTAGGACTAGAGTATTAGTTAGCCTCGAATGGAACGACCACTAATAGAAAGTAGATGTAGAAATAGAGTATTAGTTAGCCTCGAATAGAACGACCACTAATAGAAAGTAGGTGTAGGGCTAGAGTATTAGTTAGCCTCGAATGGAACGACCACTAATAGAAAGTAGATGTAGAAATAGAGTATTAGTTAGCCTCGAATAGACGAGCACTAATAGAAAGTAGGTGGAGAACTAGAGTATTAGTTAGCCTCGAATGGAACGGCCACTAATAGAAAGTAGATGTAAGAATAGAGTATTAGTTAGCCTCGAATAGAACGACCACTAATAGAAAGTATGCTAGAGGAAGCAAAGATATTAGGCGGCCACGAATGGAACGACCCCTAATGAAAGTAGCTCTTGCTGCTGTGAGTGCTCAGACTCGACTGCCCTACTACGACAGAACCTCAGCCTTTTATACCAAGTTTGTCTGCTATGCATAACAACAATTTTGCATGTCTTCTTTGTGGTGCTGCTGCTGACCTTGATGCTGTGCACGTGGCTTCCATATGCTGTTCCCGTTATTGTATGCTATGCAAATATCTATTGATGCACGTTTCGCTTGCCTGTTGCTAAGGGAAAAATCTTGTAACAGTTAATACTCTCTTTCCTTATTTTTTTCCTTCATTATTTTAATTCAGTTCTTTTTTCCCTTTAATTCAATTCCTTATAAATTAATTAATGACTTATGTAATACAAATACTTAATCATGAAATTATGAGATATATAAAATATGTTGGGCCAAATATATGGCCAAATATTTGGGTCCTGACAGTATGTATTCTCCTTTAACTCCTAGGAGGAGCATAGGGCCAATATGAAATCTCTCCATTTGCCACGATCCCTTGCGATGACTTTGATCTCTTGCCACGATTTTCCCGATTCTTGGATTTCCTTTTCCAACGACCTTTTCCAGTTGGTTTTGGGTCTACCACGTCCTCTACTGCCTTGTGGATTCCACTCAAGGGCCTGGCGACAAACTTCGCTGTGTGGTTTCCGGAGAGTGTGACCAATCCATCCCCATTTGCGCAGCTTGATCTCGTTTGCTATAGCCTTCTGTTTGCATTTTTGATGTAGCTCGGCATTTGATATAGTGCGAGGCCACCAAACCTTTAGTATACGCCTTAAGCATTTGTTGACGAATACTTGCAGCTTGTTCGTAAGTTGTTCAGTAACAAGCCATGTTTCGCACCCATATAACAAAACCGATTTCACATTCGAATCAAAAATGCGCACTCTCGTTTTGGTGGATATAACGGGTGAAGACCATATTTTGTTCAGTTGAGCAAACGCGCCTTTTGCTTTTGCTATTCTTGAGTTGATATGCTCTTTTGCTCCACCATCCATGGAGATAATGCTGCCTAGATACGTGCAGCTATCGACGTTTCCGATGTCATCACTGCCATCTTTGTCTTAAACGTCCATTTTAACTTACTGTTTTTAATTATCAAAATATATCTTATTTATAGGCAACTTCTGAAAAAGTGAAACGTCCGACATGCAAAAATGTATAGAATTACACCGCAACAGGCACTAGGCGTATACATTTTTTAAGCGAATTGTAGACAGACCTTAAAATAAAAAAATACATTTGCTAAATGACTGCCGAAGGGTAATACCATGCATATTTTCATCTCGAACGTTTCACTTCTTCAGAATTTTCCCATATATTTCGAAAAAATGTAGAAAATTCAACACAACACTTCTATGTAAACTTTAGTTTATATATGTATTTAAACACTCGTACATACGCCTTGCTTGGCAATTGTTATTAAAAATTTCCTTTTTTATTTGTAGCACATACACATACGCGTAATTACACATGTGCGTATACATATATGTATGTGTGTGACTGCCCCGCAGCCATGTTGCATTTAATTAAAACTGAAAACTTGCAAATTAAATCAGTTTGGGTACAACGAACAAAAAAAAAAGTAGGTTGATACACAATTTAAGTAGATGTGATAGCTACAAACATACATATACTTACGCACACAAACAATCATGTGCTCGTGTGTAAAAGCACGCGCAGACACACACGCGTACGCATGTGTATAGATAACGCCAATGGCGTATTGCGCGTATCCGCTTGCATGGCTTTATAGGGCTTTAATTTTTGGGTTTTTCCTCTTTTTTTATTTACTTTTATTGTTAATTTCATTTTATTAAATGTTAAGTTTTCAGTTTGCATTTTTATTTTTGTTTTTGTTGTTGCTTTTTTTATAAATACGCAATCAAATTTACTGCCCGTGGTTTTATTGTTATGGGCAAAAAATTAACTTTTCACCAGAACTTTATTTTTTTTTTATTTTTGCCACCATAAATGGATTAACCGTGCGCGTTTGTATATAAAATTAACTGCTGGTATATCCTTTCAAAAGCAGCAACTTTAATTAAGAATATTTTCAGCAGTTTAATATTGATTTTTAAAATAATTTTTAAATAAACTTGGGTTAGTGCTGTAGAAATGGTGGAATAAAATAGGAAACGTACTTTAAAAGTCTTAGCGCTCTTTAAAAAAATCATGCCTAAAAGTATGCAACACAAATAAACTTCCTTTTCCTCTGTTGTTTCTCACTAAAGCAATACAAATTTGCGCTGTTTTTCGTTGCATATTTTTAGGCGTTGCTTTAAAATCAGACACTATAATAGCGATATCCTTGAACAAAATTCAATAAAATTGGCATTAAAGCAAAACAAATAACAAAAGCAAAAAACTGCTTTGCCAATCACTTTCAATCTACGCAGTTGGCATGTAATTTGCTTTTCTTTTTTTATGTTTTTTTCTTTTTGTTGTAATTGCTGTTGCTACTGCTGCTGATGGTTGCTGGTGATGGTGGTAACCAAGAGCAACAAAACCGCTTAACAAAGTGCCAAGCAACCGCATGCTGCTGCTGCAGTCGACAACTTTATGCCACAGCAACACATTCACACGCACACACATACAGCAACAACAAGGGGCACCAACAAAAGCAAAAATACCAGATGATGTAAACAGAGGCAGAAGAGTTACATACGCGCGTGGCAATTTTGGTTAAATGGGTGGCTGTGTGTCCTTGGTAACGCAACCGCACGTAACGAACAAACGCAGCGACACAGTCATACCCACATTCATACCCACACCAGCACTTTTTGCACTTTTTTTTTAAAAATATTGCAATTATTTTACTATTTTAATTATCTGAAAATAATAAGCATTGAAAAAGTCCAAAAGTATCAATTACTAAAACAACAGCGACAAATTCTGTATTAATTCTGACTTTTATGAAAGTGATGATTTTGACTTTGTTTGGTTTCTGTAGTAAACATCATGCGTTTCTTTTTAAGTTGATAAAATTAAAGCTCTCTTTTCTTCCAAATATTACGATGTGTTGTATCAAATGATTCTAGATAAGCTCTTCAGCAATAAGATAATAAATGTTTTTCGAGAACTCCTTGTAGAGTTTTGTCTTTTTACACACAATCCGAGAATGTAATCACTCTTTGTAGTAATTTTCACAATGCCGATGAATTTTTTGAAGTTCGAAGGCGTCTTGTTTGCCAAAAATCTTTATTGAAACTCTGTTATGTCTGAGGAATGAAGTATAACAACAAAATTTTCAAAAATTTGATAGTAAATGATGAAATGATCTTAAGTATCGAAAAAATCGAGAAGCATCAAGTATGAGAATGTACACAAAAACCAAAGGATGACCAGAGTTGGAACCATTTAAATAAATCGATTAAAGTCAAAAATCAGTCGGTTTTAAGAGGTGCAAAAAAATAAAATAGAACCTTAGACCATTAGAAATTACCGGCAATATACGAAATAATAAAAAGGAATTAAAATTAAAATCGAAAAAAATAAAAAAAAGATATTTGAAATATCTGAAAATTATACTTGGATCGTAGTAAAAAAAAAACATTAAGTTATCAAAAAAACCGAAAGTATGTTTGATCCTTTCAGGACGAACCGGCCATATATGTCCCACTTGAATTTTTCAATGTCAGATCCACATTTTCTTTGCGATTGGAGTCAGACAGGCCTTCGTCGATAGAGAATAGTCATAGATATTCAACTGTTTTAGAAAAACTTAGCTTTATATCCTCAAGACTTCACAGGGTGATCCCAAATCCACATTTGTGTTTTTTTTACAACTAATTTTCAGTAGATTTTATCTCGAACATTGTTAAATAAACGATATGAAGCGTCTAAGTAGCAAGTGTAACAGACTTTCAGCTTTTTAGAAATGTCAAGGAATTTTCGCTTCACCGGTCTATTTTCCTACAGGGTTCTTAAATAAAATTTTCCTATTTTTACCTTTCAGGACATATGGGCATATCCGAAAATAATCTCCTCTTATATGACCCAGGTCTTTTTTTCATGTTCAATAACCAAATGTGGTGGAATATATTTCTAGACGTATAAAATGAAATTCCCAATAGGTAAAAGTCAAAAAGCACCAAGTAGGTACCAACTTAAACCGCCAAAAAGTAACTAGAAGAAATTTTAGAAAATCACTAAAAAAAGAACAATACCAAAAACTATTGAAAAATTTGATGAAAATGAGGTCTTATGTCGTTTTTGACTCTTTTGAAACTTTCATACACTCAAACAAAAAAAAAAAAAATAAAAACAAAAAAAAAATGTGCCGATTTTCTTGTCAAAAAAAATTTGTGAAATTTAAAAAAAAAATTTGTCAAATGTTCAACATAAAATTATTATAATAAACAAACAAGAAATATAACTGCATATTCGCCGAGAAATTATGTCTTTGTTTAGCCCACAATTGGCAAGGCATCTATGGCGGTGGCGCAACATCTCGCAAGCTGTCTTTCAACAACCACAAAGAAATTGCACAAAGATGATCCCCACTATGGAACATTGTACGGGAATTGAAAAACGTGAACGTTTAGCGCGTCAAGCTGGTGTCTCAGATCCCTGGGAAATTGAAAAGGGCCCAATAAAACGTGGCGCTGGCACTAAAGAGTGTCCTTCACTAATACCATCAGCATTTGATGCGCGCTTAGTGGGTTGTATTTGTCATGTCGAACAACGTTATGCATGCTGGATGTGGCTTATCAAGGATATGCCGAAACGTTGTGAATGTGGCTATTGGTTCAAGCTGGTGAAGGTACAACCTCTTTGATGGAAATAAACTTAATATATGATATAAATGATGTAGAGTTTTTTATAGAGAGAGAAGTGAACATATTGGAAATGTTACAATAAAATAATTATTTTATAGAAATTTTCAGCATTTTTAGTTTGTGTTTAAATGGAGTATATACCACTGATTGATGAATTTAAATTATTGGGAAGCATGGCTTAGAGCAGAAATATGCTGAGGAACTCATAACAGAGTTTCTAATCCCTCGAGACAGAAGCCTAGACCTTGAAGATATCGAAAAATTAACTTCTGATTAAGTTTTCTAGTGTTTAAATTACGAAAAAAAGTAGGCCCTTATAGCCGGTAATGGTTCAGTCATACTACACAATGCAGCAAAATAATCCAAGCAAATTTTTGAATACTATCCCTAAAAGCACACGATGTTACTAGTAAAACCCTATCTGTGTTTCGCTTGCTTGGCTCCAGGTAGAATTTTATAGTACTATAAAAATTGCTTCAAAACTGTTTTTTCAAAGTTGCCACGGCTATAAGTCGTAAACCGTTTAAGATTTTGTTTTCCTATCTTCAATAAAGTTATAGATATAGACTAAAAGAAAGAAATTGTTCAAAAAACTGACCCAAAAAAGTGGGGTTTTAAGCCTTAAAATCACGAAATGCCGAAAAATTGTACCATTTTTAATCGTAGCTATAAAACGTTTCGTATTTTGCAAAATAATTGAAACAAAATTTTAGCCAAGACTTTACTGAACAACTCTCCAGAGCATGTCAATAGCATACAAGTACTCCTTGATACTAAATTTAATAAAAAAAAAAATTTATGTATCAAAAAATGCTTGGGATCCTATGTGACCTTATCGGTCTCAAGGGGTTAAAATACATAATAACACTATTTTACTTATGTTTGAAGAAAATCCTAATTATTGCTAACTCTTTCTATATATTTATTTTTAGTACTAATTTTAATGTTAATACTTTTTCTCAAATTCGAAAATTTTGGCTAAACTTTGCGCTTTTAAAAGTATTTCCCTTTCGTTTCCCTATAGTAATAATTTTAAACTTTTCTGGTATTAAATTCAGACTTTTTTCTAAAAAAATTTTAAATTTGTTCAAAAAAATATGAAATTTATTCCAAAATAGTATAAAATTAATACTTTTTTTGGCACTTTTCTATATAAATACGTTTTTGTTTTTTTTTTTTTTTGCCACTACAGGGTGGCTGATGAAAGCTGCTACATAAAGAAAGTTAAATAACTTTTTTTTAAATTAATTTAGTTAATGTTTTAATGTTTTATTTGAAAGATAATACATTTTTGTTTAGTTTAATTAAGTAGTTATAAAAATTATAGAGTTTACATGGCCTCCACGCTCGGTGATGCATGTGCGACGTCTTAGTAAAAAGTTGTTCATAACTGTGCGAAGAGTTGCAGCAGGAATCGCTGCAGCTATTGTTCGAATGGATTGATTTAAGTCGTTCAAATTTGCTGGTTTTGTTTTATAAACTACCTGTTTGCAATAGCCCCGTAAGAAAAAATCAGGTGCAGTAAGGTCAGGAGATCTGGGAGGCCAACGGAATGGGGAGTTTCGGGAAATCAGCTTATTTGAAAATTTTCGCTGTAATGCCGTCATAACAGGCCGGGCAATGTGAGGAGTTGCACTATCCTCTTGAAACCACACAGAGTTGAGAGAGATTCTCTTTTGGCGTAATTCTGGGTAAAAAAATTCTTTTAACATTTTTAAGTAACGGTCTGCAGTGACCGTAACAGTAGCACCGTTTTCTTCAAAGAAGTATGGCCCGACAATGCATTTTGATGAAACTGCACACCACATTTGGAGATTATAATCACTCCATATTCGACAATTCTGTTTGTTTACATTGCCATTTAGGACAAAATGAGCCTCGTCAGACATAAAAATACAGTTTAAGACGTTTTCGTCCTCTTCCACCATTTGAAGGATCGTCTGGCAAAATTCCAAGCTAATCGGCAAGTCTGCTGCATTCAGTTTATTTATCATTTGAATTTTGTATGGAAACAAGTTCAAATCTTTGTGCATAATTGCCTGCAGTGACTGTCTGCTAATACTCATTTGGGCAGATAAGCTTCTTGTCGAAATTCTGGAATTGGCTTGTATGGCAGCAGCTACAGCAGAGATAGTTTCCTGTGTCCGAACTGAAGCGTTTCGATAATAAGGCCTTCTTTCAATTGTCCCGTACTCGGCAAAATTGTTTACGAGCCTCATTATAGTCCATCTGCTCGGAGGAGTGCCCCCAAAAAAAATAAAAAAAAAAATGGAAAAGATTAATTGGTTAAAAAAAAAGTTATAACGTTTTTTTCTGGTAGCAGCTTTCATCAGCCACCCTGTATTTTCAATTTAAGTAAGCTTTGTATTTTTTTCTCTGCTACTATTTCAATACGTCCACATATTTCGATATACATATGTATAAATCATACTTGTTGAGTTACAATTTAGTAAAAAACGTAATGTCAATTTTTTCAATGCTACTACTTTTTGCAAACTTCTTATTTTTGCTAAAACTTTGCACTTTTTTTACGCAATAATTCTTAAACTATAATTTTCAACAAATTTTTGCACTTTTTTAAGCAAATTTTTCAGTTTTGTGGAAGTACTTAATTTTTGCTTATAATTAGCACTTTCTTCTATGTAATGGTTTTTCTACTTCTATTTTCAAAAATACTACTTTTTTCATGCACCCATAACAAATATTTCACAATCTTTAAACTCTTTTTGAAGCAAAACTTTCTACTACTATTTTCAATACTACTACTTTTTTCGCGAATCATACGTTTTTTGCTCCGCTTTCAATAAAAAATCAAGTTTGTTTCATTTTTTTAAAGCAATTAGTATGGAGTTGCAGTAAAAAACTTTAACGAATTGAATTACAGCGTAGCAGTGTAGTAACCAGCCATTTTGTATTTTTGGAGTGCTATGTTGATAAGTTATACTAAAAAAACAACAACAACAAAAACAAAACTAAAAAAAATTCATCAAAGCGAAGAAAACATTTTAAATTGGAATTTATATTGTTTTTGTTTACATTGTTGTTGTTGTTGTTGTTGTTGTAACTGGTCGTCTTCTCGTCTTCAGAAAATTTACAGGCTTGGCATGTTTTTGAAAAAGGATCTGCTGCTGCTCCTTTTTATTATTATCATTGCTGTTGTTGTTTTCGTTTTCATCTAACTACAATTTGGCAAATCAGCACTTTTTGTTGTTATTCTTGTTTTTGTTGCTGTGCTACGTCACTTTCATCTTTTACAAAATACGCAGTAAGACAGTATTGCAGAAAAATCACATAGTTTGAGATGTAGGGGTGCGCACAAAAACAGAAAAATAAGATCCGGTAGCAGCATCAAGTTGCTGCTTTTGATTTGATCCTTAAATTGTTGTTTGTGTTTTTGTTTTTTGTTAACATCGCCGTTGTTGTTGCTTTCATTTTTATTGTTAACGGCTGCTAAAAAGTATTTTAAAATTTCTGGCATTGGCAGCGTATTTCTTTTTTGCTCCTTTTCTCACTTTTCTCTGCTTCGCACTATTTACTTAGCACAAAATTGTATTTGCTAAATGTATAAGAACAAAAGAATTTACTCTGGACTTTGCACAAATTAAAGTTGTTGTTGTGCGGCAGTGTCTTTTTTGAAAATCGTTGAATTTGTTGTTTGTTGAATGTTTTAAGCCGATAATAATTGGATTGCATAGCAGCGGATGTGTAAAGTAGACGAAAAGCTTATAAATTATTGATTTTGCTAAAAATTTAAAAACAAACTTATTAAACTAATTGTAAGGAAAAATAGTAGTAGAAAATGGTACTGAAAATAGTAGTGAAAATAGTAGTAGAAAAAATCACTTTTTATTTAACAATTTTAATAAAAATTAAAACTAATACTAAAAATAATACTTAAAATAACAGTTGAAAGTCATAAAAACTAGTTACTCTGTTAGTACTTTAGACTAACAAAGGCGAAGTTTAAAAATTATCGATTTTCTTAAAAATTTGAAAACAGTTTAATAGAAATACTTGTAAGAAAAATTATTAGTAGAAAATAGTAGTGCAAATAGTGGTGAAAATAGTATTGAAATAGTAGTAGAAAATAGTATTATAAAAAGTAACAGAAAGTACTTGTATTTATATATCAATTGTAACAAAAAACTAAATTCGAAAATTGATGAAACTACTCAAATATAATTTGACTTGCAACTACTTAAGTCAAAAACCTGACTCTGTACATAAGTACTTAAGATCAACAATAGTGCACTCTCAAACAATATTTTTCATCGGCATCAATGTAGGATTATACATTAATTAAAAAAAAAAAGTAGAAATTAATAAAAGTCATCTCATTTAAAAAATTATAGCAACTTTATGCTGCTTTAAGAGTATTTAAAACTTGACTACCAAACAAAATTTAATAAAATCTTGTTAATCCTTTTCTTATCATATTAAACAGCACTATACACAATTTAGAGAAACGAAGAGCTTGACATTTTTATTGAAAGCTTTGGCAACTTTTGTAATTGAGCTGAAGCGTATCCAATGGGAACAAAAAAAAAAAAGGAATGACAATAAATTGACCGTAAAAATAAATTTATGAATAGGTTGTCCTTTTCACTTTCTTTTTTATTTTCACAACTTTGCTGCTTGATTAAGAATGCGAGTGTAGTTTTTTTTTTTTTTTTGCCAAAAAACTTTGTCTCCTGCGGATATTAAAGCAATTTTCTACACTTAAACTACTTTATGGGTATGTGTCGGCAAGGACGTACATACATGGGTCATGTTCAAATAATAGGTACACACATTCATATCTCTAGTTATATCTACTTACGTTAGGAAATGTATATAAGCAAATTTAATTTCCGGTATTGCACATACATAACAAAAAGTCGTGAATACCTACCCATACATAGGTATTCATATTTCATTTGTGTTAGTTTGCCCCGTATTAAATTATTCTAGTAGGTGGAGTTTGTATGTTTGCGCAGTAAAGTTTTTTATTGGTTTTTTTTTTTAATTATAAAAACTACTTAGTTTTCTCCACGTACATTTCTATTTTTTCAATACTATTCACAATTGACTACTTTTCTATAACTAAGATCGGATAGAAATTGACATTGATCGAGATTAAAGTTTGGACTTGAGTGGATTTTTTGAAAGTGAAATAATTCTATACAAGATGCAAATGTAATGTCATATACATTATGTGCTATGATAATCGCTTACTTTTTAAATATTATCCTTTTTGCATTTGGCAATAAAGCCACGAATTCTACATCATTACATAATTTTTTGTGAAAACAAAACCTAATTTTATTAATTTCTAACAAAATGTCAGCCAATTCATATTATGACATAACTTTTACACATTGAATAGAATTATTCCACTTTCAAAAATCTACTCAAGCCCAAACTTTTATTTCGATCAATGTCGATTTTTATTCGACCTTGGTTTGCAAGATCTTAAAATTTTTGTTAATTTAAAAAGAGTTTATCTAAAACCAAAAATTTCAGTTCAATAAAAAAATGAGAATTAAATAAGATTTTCGAAAATGACCAGGTGGCAACCTTAAAAATTTATTTTGGATTCTTAAAAAGTTAATTTAAGTGCTTTAAGACTAAATTTTTATTTTTATGTTTTAAATAAATAGTGTAAGCAAAACTAACAAAAAAACAGGTGTAAGGTTACTAAACGGAAAATGACAATTTGTTGCTAAAAATGACGGAGAATGACTAAACGGAGAGTGACTAAACGGAGAATGACTAAACGGAGCATGACTTAGTGGAGAATGAAAATAGCAATTCTTTTAAAAAAAGTTGAAACTAGTGGATAGCCACTCTAATTGTGTATTGATTTAGGTATATAAAGATAAAATAATATGTTAAGTAATGTAAAAAAATTTAAGCGGAGAATGATGCACACTTGCGTTCTTTACAAAATTTTTAAACCTTTTTACAAAAAAAAAAAAAATAACACACACAATCACTATCGAAAAACCAAAACTGATTGAGCTGAAACTAGACAAAATCTCCTCATTTTCTTCACATTCAGTTCTCTATTTACTCAATATTTATGAAATTTACAGTTAGAATAAGAAACTCTGAGCAAAGATAGTCTGAAATGATCGACCAACTTCTATGTATGTCAATTCTATTTAAAAAAATGTTCAAGGAGATACATAACATAGAAAAACAGTAACTTAAATAAATATGCAATAGGGGTGTTTTAGTGCACGAATTTCGGATATTGATACTTGACACCCCTCTATTTTGTGAGGTTGGAAAAAAAAATGAGCTTGCAAAAAAAATTTTGGGGGTGGGGTGAGGGTAAGGGTTGGCGCATCGAGGTCAAAGATGAGAGAAAAGGAGAAATAATTTACTTTCAGCCCTACAAAAGGGGCCACCTCTAGAGGGTTCAAATGTATGACCGACCGGGGTTAGAGATAATAGGTAGGTATGCTTGGTAAAAATGTTGGGGGGGAAAATAATTTGGGTCGGTCATACATTTCACCCCTCTAGAGGTGACCCCTAAACATTTGTAAGGCTGTAAGTAAATTTTTTCTATTTTTCTCTCACCTTTGACCTCGATGTGCCAACCTTTACCCTCACCCCACTCCCAAAATTTTTTTTGCAAACTCATTTTTTTTCCAACCTCACAATATTGAGGAGTGTCAAGTATCAAAATGTTGTTACTTAGGATCTCCATACATTCTTAAAACACCTCTAATATGCAAACAATGTCGTATAAGTTTTTTTAGAAACAACATAATATGCGAAACGGGCAAATTGAGTGCGGTTAGGGACAGGACGGATAATGAGTTTTTAGCGCTTTATGTCATAACTTCAAAGTAAAATATTAAATTTTTTTTTTTTTTTTTTTTTTTTCTTTCGAGCAATTCATATAGAAGCTCTAGTTAAGTATCTGTATTTAATAGTTAAAATAACAAGTTTTAAATTTAAGCATGATTTTGAGCACCGAGACATTGAATGACACATTTTTTGGAGAATCACCCATATCCATTCTAAAAGTACGTACATAAACTTATATACATTTTTGAAGTATTTTTATTATAATTAACGTTTAAATTAGAAAAAAACTTCCACCAAATTATTTCGTCTAATGATAAAAAAATCCTAACACTCGATTTTAAGCCCCTTTATCTAATTTTTTTTTTTTTTTTTTATTGGATTTTCTGAAAAGTACTAAGTAAAAGACGTTGTACTTTCTACTCTCTTTCCACTTCACTTACATAAGCACCGCTCCTTTATCAGTTACTTAGTCTGTGAAATTTAATATTTTTTTGTTTAATTAATTTTCTAATTTTACTACCAACCATGATGAAATTTAAAACGCACTTAAGTCAAGTGTCGAGTGTAGGCGTTATACCAAAAATATCCTTTGTTGTGTAGACACATTATATGATCTCAAATGGATATACTTGTACACACATACATACATACATAAGCTTATATTATAAACGCACAGCGACCGTGAAATTATTTAATGAAAATCTACAGTGGTGTACAGGACTAAAAAAAAGGGAAGAAGTTTTACTTTTTGCTATTACTGCCATTTTAAGGGTTACGTACGCTCTAAACAGCGCAGTGTTGTCTACTTTATTATTATTTTTTGAACCCACCTTTTTTGTGTCTTTGTGTGTGTGTATTGTGTGTATTCAAGTCCTTGCTTTTGCTTCGTTTCTACTACTACTACTATGCTATGTAGAATGAGGAGCGAGTAATAAAAGCACACTTTTGGGAATCTTTATGCAGCGTTGTTAACACTTTAACGAGATTTTATGATTATATTGTAGAAAATTTTTTTGTGCTTCAGTCTTTTCGGGGTAGGTGTGAAAAGTGGTGATATTCTGATATATAGCTTGGTAAAGGTTTGTGTTTTTAATGCATTAAGATGCTTAGTGGTAGTGGGTTTGTCATTGTTTTTGTTCGTGGGGTACGTTTGATGTTTTTTGCCATTATCGAGTATTTTTCTTTTAAGAAGATTGATATTAATATCGATTTTTGCGTTCGCTTGTTGGGATTTATTTTGGTTTTATTTATTTAGGTTTTTTTTTTAAATTTTTTTATTAATTAATCAACATTTTTTCTTTTCTTTTCAGGTAAGTTGTTTTGAAAATCTTTTATGACGACATTGAAATTTTGGCAGGTTATGGGAATCATATCAGATGAGTGGTAAATATCTACAGGAAAACCAGAAGCCTGCTCTTGAAAATCTTCCATAAATTATTTAAAAAAAGTTTAAAAAACTTAACAATTTGAAACAAAAGTGAACTTTGAGAAATTTTTCGTTTTCAAGAGAATTCCAAAAAAACAATACTTTCGCACGGGACAAGAAATGAAATGGTTTTCGTGGCCAATATTTTAAACATCGATTTGAAGGACACCTGAGGCAATATTTCAATGTGACTTATTTTAGAATGTTGCGCATTGATGTCTCCTTAGAATAGTTTTAATACTATTACCCAAAAATGACTAATACTTTTTTGTAACTTGATTTTAATCACGGTCATGCACGGGACATGTCGCACGGGACACTTTTTTCTACCATACAAACTTTAAATTGAAAATCGTACAAATAACCAGGTGAAAAACCCTTATTTTTTTAAAAGTCCTTTTAATTAAAGTCAAATTTAAAAGCTTTAAAATGATAGGATTCGGCCGTTAAATGAGAATTTTTGAGCTGTTAAACGCTCGTGGTAGGCAAAACTCCTGTTTTACTCAAGACGAAAGTATCTTACGAAAAAAATTACTGGGCATAAAATGTTTAGAATCGTCCACGAATTACGTGCGATTTTTTTATTTTTTTTTTTTAAATTTTGACGGCAGCTCTAATGGCCATTACAGACGAAATAATGTGAAACTTTTTAGTGCATGATTTTAGGCATTTTTTAAAATACATATTTCATAGACATTGACTAAAAGAAAATTTCCCAATTCAGGGTCCAAAAAATTCTAAAATATCAAAAACAAGATTAATAGCGAGTTAAGCATCAGAAAAGCTAATTAGAATTTTTTGGATCCTGAATTGTCTTTTTGTCTATGAAAAATGTATTTAAAAAAGACCCAACGTAAGTATATGGTCAACAAAACAAGTGCTTACACCTCACACTTACAGACATTTTAACAATCAATGCAAACACATATGTTGTTAATAAAAAAAAAAATATGCCTCAAGGTCTTATATTTATGAAATTGCAATAATTGGAAAGTGAAGAAAAAACTCCTTCATTTGTCAAATATCATACTTCTGAATACAAACATAATACAAATAATTGCAATAAAAGTATTCAGCAAAAGCCACATTAACATGGCTGTACCAATTGCAATGTTGCAAGGCAAACAGATGTGCGCCGCCCGCTGCCTAACGTTTCTACTCAACTCAACACAGCACAGCTTCCTTTAACAACATCGCCAACAGTGAATGCAGTCAATGACTTGAAAATACATACAAACTCAAACTCCAATCCAGTAGCAACCCCTGGTCACTTTTACGTAAACCTGTTATTTTGCTAATGTCATGTGCATCATGAGAGTACATTCGAGCAATGCATTCAAATTAGCTGCTGCAGTTGCTGGCTGCTGCTGTTTGAAATCATTATTGTGTTATTACTGTTGTTAGTACTCGTTGCTTGCTTTTTGTTTACAAAGTGAAATTTTTTAAGGATTTTTCTCTTTCCTCTTGAGTTGGTTTTATTCAAAAATAACACTGTGCAATTGAATTTGCGATTTTTATCGAAATTTTATCAGGCAACTTATTTTTTAATTCTACTCTAACTATTTGAGGTTTAAAAGAGTCGTTTCATTTAATGCGATTCATTGCGCTGACATCTTTTGAATTGGTCCAAATATTTTTAAATTTACACTGCTAATCGATTTCCTTAGTAGCAATTTACAGTGGGAAATTTTTTAACCAAATTCTTTGAGTTTTTTCACCACGCGAAAGAGGGAATCGAAGCGCAATCCGCTTGTGCACTAACGCAAAGAATTTTTTCGAAAAATTTCGCAGTGTTTCCGAGTTTTTCGACTTTCTGAAAAATTTTTCAGGTTTAGATTGTTTTCGACGTTGTTCGAAATATTCGATTGTCAACTTTTTTGAAATGACAGCATTTTTCAATATTTTTGTCTCATCTAGTCGAGTTTGTCTCAAAATTTATTACTCATTAAGGGTTTTTTGACATTATTAAGATCTTTCTAACGTCAAAATTTTTCATAATTTTTCAACATTTTTCTAAAATTTTTCATAATTTTTCGTACCCTTTCAATATTTTTAAAATGTTCTGATTTGTTTTACTTAATACATTTTTCTCAACAATTTTGTCTCATGATTCATTTTCCGACTCCATTTAACAGTTGGAGCGTTTTGCTGTTTTTGATCATTATTCGATCTATACGTCATGTTTATGAATATTAGTTCTACTTTTTTGACAATCTATTTTGTAATATTTTACCAGTTTCAACGCTTTCCATATTTTTAGGAATTTAATTTCGTTGAAATATTTAGATTTTTAAACTTCTATTGACCATTAGTTAATTTTGCTATCTTCGAAAATCTTTTTTCCTACATTTTACTTTTTCTGAAACATATTCTGACTTTTGAAATATTTTTAAGATATCCAAAATACTAATTAACATTGAAATGCTTTTACAATATCTTCCAAGTGTTGAAACGTTTTTAAATTATTTGTACTACACTATCAAGACATTTGCAACATTTTTCGGCATTGAAATATGATTCTGCAACATATCCCGACATTTGAAACACATGTAAGGCATTTGCATTGTAAGAAGTAACTTCAGCGCTTTATCAACATTTATTGCGACTTCATGACTGTCTCAATATTTATCGGCTTATGCAATGATTGTTTTTATGGCGTTCAAGCAGCATTTCAGACACACAGAAGCGCCGTTCAACGTCTCTCGGCTTCAACTCATAGGGGACCCAATTACCTTGCTTCTGAATGTATCCGGTGGCTTTCAAACGTTTCGAAATGGCTTGCTGAGTCACTCCCAACGATTTGGCAAGCTCGTCTTGTATTTGACACGAATCCTCATCGAATAGCTTCTCTAATTCTTCGTCTTCATACTTTTTTGGCTGTCCTGGGCGTTCTTTGTCTTTGATGTCAAAATCGGCACTTTTGAAGCGTTTAAACCATTCAAAACACTGTGGTTTTCCTAAAGCATCGTCGCCATAAACTTCTACAAGCAAACTATGACTTTCCGCAGCAGTTTTCTTTGCAAAAAAATGACCCAACAGAACCTCCCGCAAATGCTGTCTTTTTCTCGAATTTTCGAAGTTATTCATCGTGAAAAATAATAATGATGCACACAAGATAAAATTGTTTTGTTGACTGATTTTGACAGCTGTCAAATGTACCTTCAAAAAGACATATATATAAAGTTCGAGCTTTCACGATATTTGTTAGTACGGACATCCACCGTCAAATTCCGGTTTTTAAGTTGTACACCCAATATTTTTTTCAAATTATTTATACAATCATTTAACACAATCCTTGAAATTTAAATTTTTATTCTTCAAAATTCTAAAGTTTTATTATATAACCTTGTGTAGTCATAGAAATTCATAAGTACCTACCACACAACAAGTATTACATAACACGCCGCTGACCAACCAACCACCCACAATGCGGCACTCTACTATTTTGTATGCACGTGAGTTTCCTCACCAACTCTAGGCCTACGTTTACATTTGCGTATGTGTTTACGTAAGTCAATACGTGCAAAGCTGACCAAAAAGTTAAATTAAAGAAAATGCATTGCATACGTAATAGGCGTCGCAAACGAATTGCTAGCTACCCCCGTAGAGTGTGGGGGTTGTGAAGGAAATATCGAATTTTATTTACACTCTATTGTGCGTAAATGTATGCATGTATAGAGATATGCATGTATGTGTTACTATGCACTTGTGTGTATGTGCGTATAAAAAGTGCAAGACCACAGAGATCAAAGCAAGTTTTGAGCAGATAGAGTAGAAAGATAATGACGTTGCAATACTAAAGCAACGAGCAGATAGAACCTTGAGAGTTTGAAGTGTTTTTCAATGAAAGGACTTTTGCCTTTCAGTTAAAAGCCACTTGGCCTTGCAAATTTCAAATTTTTGGTAGTTTTGCATTTTAATTGGCAGCAAATGATAATTGAGTTTTAGTTAAATCTTAAATCAATGCAGAAAATAAGACTCTACTTGAATTTAAACCGAGTTACTTAGAATTTTTTCTGCTAAACTCTTTAAATGCACAGAAACAAACCATTCCATAAATTTAACACACATATCGTGTCAACCCCAATCTACCTCAAAAATTAAGCTTTTTGCAAAATGTAATTTGCATAAGAATTAATTCAAATCAAACTCAATTTATGCCCAAAAATACACAATAGGAAATTCCAAAACCATAACCAAATTTGACTTTTGCACCCAAATCTCGACGCATATTTTTACCCAAATGCATCAAAGTTAAACTCAATAACCAAACCAGGCATTCGACGTTGGCAATAACAACAACAGCAAATATAGCGCTATTTTAAATTCTATGCATAAAATAAAACAACACTCACACGCAACAGAATATCCTTTTTCATGTTACCGCTATATGTATGTAAGTATATGTGTTACAAAAACCAAATAGTATACGTATATTGCAAAAGTTATCCATGTCTCTCTTTCTTACACTGGCGAATGAATCCCTTGTCAAATTTTGCCAATACACACAGCAGCATACACAGCAAACGAATACATAAAATTATGTTGCTGATACTAATGTTGCTGCTGTTATTGTCAATATTGCGTGGGCGCTTGGGTTGTTATTGTCTTGTTATTATTGTCATTAGTGTATGCAAAAAGTGTCATACTGATTCTTTGTTCTTCTACTTCGTCTGCTTGTTTTTTGTGACTTTTGCTATACAATTTGTTGTTGTTGTTGTTGCCTTAACTTTATCATATTTCATCATCAACATCAACAAGCAATAACACAATATTGAATCCCTACAGGAAGAACATGATGCCAAAAACTACGCATAACATTACATTTTGAATTGACCTGTTTTTGCCTCAAACTTTGATGCTGCTCTTTAAATTTTGTAGTGTTACCAGAGTTTTATGATTTTGATGCTGAAATTGCAACTATCCCATCAATAATTTCGCAGAAAAGAAAGGCTTTTATGCTTGAAATTGAAAATCTTTATAAGCTATTTTTTACTTGTGCTATTTGTTCGTCCAAGCATCATTATCGTGTATTTAGGGAATTTTAGACCTACTGACATAAATTTTTCTGCTTATACCTGCTACTTATATACAAGTTATTTTAACTTGTGCTATTTGTTCGTCCAAGCACCATTATCGAGTATAAGGGAACTTTTGACCTACCGACATAAATTTTTAGGTTTACATGTACTGTGGAAACTAAAAAATCTACGAATTATTTTTTACCCGTGCTTTTTCTTGTATTAAGGCAATTCTAGACCTACTGAGTTATTTTTTTAGGCTTATGCTATTGGAATTATAAAAATTTACAAGTAATTTTTTCCTTGTGCTGTTCTTTCGTCCAATCACCAATTTCGTATATTAGGGGAATTTTTGACCTATTGACATACATTTTTAAGCTTATATGATTGAAATTGAAAATTTTTGAAATCTTTTAGGCCCCATAGGAGGCAAATGTTAAATTCTTAAGAAATTGTCTCTTCTAGCTTTTCATATCATCATATATGATTGTATTCGGGTTTGGCGTATCCTTATTACGATCACAGCCATTTTAAACAAACACCTGAAATATCAAATTTAATTGCTGTTTCTTTAAGAGTTTGCCTGTTAGAATTTCTCCCACTCTAAATACATCGTATTGAAAGCAATTCAAAAGCATTTTGTAAAATGTTAAAAATAAACACGCGGGTCATATTTTAATTGAAAACTAGTAAGGGTGTAAAATTTGGCCTGGCCAAACATTAAATACCCTACACTGCAGTATTTTTAAAACTTTGCTCATATGGGAGGTGCTACGCCCTCTTGTTCAAGTTCACCCAGTTTTTGTTCAGAGCTTGGATTTATAGGTTTAAATGTCTGAGTGAAAAATGTTTTCAGCATAGTGTTTTGAAGCTTTTGCTTATATAGGAGGTGCCACGCCCTCTTGTCCGAGTTCCTCTAGTTTTAGCTTAGAGCGTGCATTTATAGTCTTTAGTATTTGAGTGAAATTTGTTTGGATTATCTCAAAAACCTCTTTCCGTATGGCATTTTGAAACTTTTGCTCATATGGGAGGTGCTACGCCCCCTTGTCCGATTTCACCCAATTTTTGTTGAGAGCTTTCATTCATAGTTTTTAGTGTCTGAGTTAAATTTGGTTCGAATATCTCAAAAATCGCTTTCAGTATAGCGTTTTGAAGCTTTTGCTTATATGGGAGGTGCCACGCCCCCTTGTCCGATTTCACCCAATTTTTGTTGAGAGCTTTCATTTATAGTTCTTAGTGTCTGAGTAAAATTTGGTTCGAATATCTCAAAAATCGCTTTCAGTATAGCGTTTTGAAGCTTTTGCTTACATGGGAGGTGCCACGCCCTTTTGTCCGAGTTCGCTCAGTTTTTTTTCAGAGCTTGCGCTTATAATTTCTAGTATTTATGTGTATTTTAGTTGCATTGTCGTGAAAAATACTCCTAAAATTGCATTATGAATATATTTTTTGTATGGGCGGTAGGCGTGTCCGTTAACCAATTTTGCTCATTTTCAATCCCCCGACCTATCTTTGATGACGAAGACAGGGCACCAAATTTCATTGAGTTATCTTGCTTAGTTTTCCCAAAAAGTGTATTTCCACACACATCACCCAGCCAGCCACCCAGCCAGCCACCCAGCCAGCCAGCCAGCCAGCCAGCCAGCCAGACAGACGGACATGGCTATATCGACTCAGGAGGTGACGCTGATCAAGAATATATATACTTTTCAATACCTGCCACGCCTCCTTCTCTGCGTTACAAACGGAAGGACAAAGTGAATATACCCTGGGTGTAGGGTATAAAAACAGCATTCTTTAATAGTATGCTTGCAAGCAACTTACTGACAACATTTATCACAGTGATTTCATTTGAGGCCAGATTTTCCGTGAGTTTCAATCGTGTGCTGTTCGCTCATCCAATTATTTTTTTTTTTTTTTTGGAAAACTTTTGTGCCCTTCGCTATTTTGGACGCGATTTCTAATTTATTTTATGTTACTTATGTATTTTCCAGAATGAGCTATTTGCTTGTCCAAGTTGTATTTTTATATTTTTGAGTGATTTAATTGCCTCTTTGCAAACTTTGGCACCAACTATAACGTTTTTTGGGTTTTTTAGGAGTGCCATTTATTTGTCCAATCACTATTTTTTATATATTAAGGGGTATTTTTGGCCCAAAACATTTTTTGTAAAGTAAAAAGTTGTGAAATCATTCTATCACAGAGATTGTGTTTAAGGCAAAATTTTGCATAATTTTCAAGTGCTTCACCAATCGTGTGATGTTTGTTCGTCTGATTGTGATTTTTTTTTATTGAAACTTTTGTGCTTTTCGCTATTTTCAATGCAATTTCTGATATACTTTGTGGTATTTATGTGTTTTATAGAATCAGCTATTTGCTTGCCCAAATAGTATTTTTATAATTTTGAGTGAATTTATGGTCTATTTGCCATTTTTGGTATAAACCATAATATTTTAGTGCTTTTTTAGGTGTGCTATTTGTATGTCCAATCACTAGTTTTATATATTTAAGGAGGTATTTTCGACCTATTGACAAAATTTAACTCGGTTGATAAAAAATTAAAAAATAATGTCCTCGTTTTTAATACCTTAAAGAGTCCCAAAAACTTTCAAATATGGCAACTCTTTACCACATCTCTTCAATATATTTTACAAATCTATATATCTAAATATTTCCTGTCTGTCCTGTGTTATATCCTGTGTGTTCAGCATGTCAATTTTCTATACATGCGAGTATACAAAATTTTGCAGTTTATTTGATTTGACATACTTTATTTGCTGTTTTTCATGTTATCGTCGTCGTCATCGTCGTCGTCGTTGTTGTTGTTGTTATTGTTGCTAACATTATTATTGTTGCTGTTGTTTTCATAAAGGTCCCTGGTCACATGATCAAATATTGAGGCCTTGTTGTATATCCTGAAAATTGAATTAATTTGCATTTTAAGGCTAAAGAAGAAAAACAGCAGTAGCAGCAGCATCAGCAACCGTAGTGACTTTTGTTGCTTTGTGATTTGTTTCGATGTGATTTGATTTGATGTGCGTGATTTTTGCATTTTATTTCAAAATATATTCATTTATGTATATGTATATGTTGTTCCCTCGACGCTCACCCACTGATAGCTCACACCCGATATTTCTCTCTATTAGTTTTGCTGGCATTTCATATTTTATATTTTGGCCACAGAAATTTTATTATGAATTTTTGGTGAAATTAAAATTCTCATTAGTTTTTGCAATTGGTTTTTGCCAGCAAATTTATTACTCGAATTTCGTATACATTCAAGTAGGTGCATATGTGCATATGTTTGTATTGTCCTGTGTGTGAGACCAAATTAAATGGCTTTCATAAGTTTGGTAGCAAACGTGTGCACATTCTTGTCATAATTTGTTTGAAAGGATACGTAAAATTTTTGCAGCAAATGTTTTGAATTTTGAAATTGGAATATACAATTTTATTGATGTAGATTTTTGTGTATAATTAGCAACAAACCATGCACATACTCCCAAAGCATAGCCTTTGATTATGAAAACTTTTATTGCAAATAAAGCATTGAATTCTAAATGATTTTTTGTGATACAAATGCTTCAAGTTATTTCGTTTATTTTTGATAAGTAAAGAATTAAACTAATAAAACTTTCCTGGGATTTCGTTAAGTTTAAAAGTGTTCCAAAATGTTTCCTCATATCTTTAAAATCAATTTCTACCTCCAGAAAATTCAACTTCATTTTATAACATCAAAAAGCGTTTAAACAGCATCTTGAATTGCTGCTTCATTAGTGTACAAAACTACCATCGCTCCGCCATCAAGTTCCGCCAACTTCACCACTACCTTTTGGTCAACCAAGCAAATATGATGCTACTCACAACATACATCCAATAAAGCCCCAAAAAGACTAACAAAATTGAGCAACAAAAAAAAAAAGAATAAACCATAACTACAACAACCAGCACAAGTAGGTAGATAAGTAAGCTACATAAAGCCACAAGATGTAGTACGTATGTAGGTACAGCGTAATATCGTAAGGAGTAACATCGTCAGCTTACCTTTTGGCCACATTAAGGTAGCTTTATAATTGGCAACCAGTTGTTGGAAGTTGCAACCAACTTAACTGGCGGGTATAAATTGCAATAGCAAGTTGACGCTAGAGTACTTAAAACTGCACGGAAGCTACTTAAAAACAGCCACAGCCAGTAACAGTAGCTGCAGCAGAAATAGGAGAAAAATTAAATAAAAGGAAAAAATGAAAAATCTTGGCAGATTTAAACACAAGGTGCTGGCTATTGTAGTACACGGTGGAAAAATGGTGCAAGTGCAATTTGTAAACCTACTCAACTGTCGTCTGACACTTTATAATCCATGTTTGTTATATTCAAAATTTTTGATATTTAGGTATTGATTTACTCCTTAGTCATGGAAATGCAAAAAAAAAAATTAAGCAAACAAATTCAAAATGCGTCTGCCTTAATTATATTTAGTGGCAGACGCGTTTTAAATAAATTTTATAAAAATCTGTCGCAAAAAACCATTTGCTTAGTACGTCTGCCATTATTTTCAAATATCTTTCACATCATATATTTTAATAATAATTTTATTAAAAGCGTCTGCCTCATTTATTTTGTGGTTTTCGTAAGCAATGTTCAAGAAAAGGTCTTCGTCGAAGATATAATCAACCTTGTCGCCTCATCTCTACCAAATATTTTCACTTGCAACACCGTTTACTAACCTATAGTATCTGTTAGACTTGTCGATCCTTGGGGATTAATTTTGTTGCAATCATTTACGCAATCCATTTTCTGTTTTGGCCAACTTTAAAATTTCCCTTGTTTTTAGGTGTTTATTCAATTGTGTGCTATTCGTTCGTCCACTCAGTACTTTTTTTTTCGAATTATATTCTTTTGACTATTTTTGAAGCATTTTTGTTTCATATTTCTGTGGTGTCTACGTATGTGGTTACCAAAATGTGCTAAATGTTTGTCCATGAGGTTTTTTTTACTTTCGGATGATTTGCAATTTTTTACAGTAGGTACAAACCATGTGTAAACGATCAAGAAATTTGTTCATGGCATCCGATTTGGCTATAAATTGGCATAAGCAATAGCTGCATAGTGGAAAAAATTACTACCAAATATTTTTTCAAAATTTAAAAAAATGGCGGAGATATGGGACTTTGAAATTTTTAGGTTAGTTTTTTTTGAGAAGCTATAACTTCGGTTGCATTTATCCAATTTTCAATTTTATGGTGTTAAATGATTTGTCTTAAAACAGACTTTAAAATAAAAACTAGTAAACATTTTTTTTTCTTTTTACATATAGTTTACACTGAAAAAAAAAATTTTAATTGAGTTTCCCAAAATACGTCCTTTTTAATATTTTTTATTTTTCTTGTAAAAAAAGCTACAAGTGTAACTTACCAGTCCTCCAAAAATTGGAGTGGGCCTGCCAGTGGTTCTCCAGAAAAACAATAAAATGTAGCATCTTCCCCAATTTTTCAGTACATTTTTTTAATTTAAAATTTTTATTAAAAAAAATATTCAAATGCTGAAAATAGTTTATTGACTGTTTTTTTGCTTGTATAGTACTAATATAAGTACCAACGCACTTTTTTCAAATTCAAATTAATGTTTAATTAAAAATTTCAAATTCAAAAAAATTGTACTGAAAAATTGCGGCAAAAGCTACATTTTATTGTTTTTCTGGAGAACCACTGGGAGGCCCACTCCAATTTTTGGAGGACTGGTAAGTTACACTTGTAGCTTTTTTTACAAGAAAAATAAAAAATATTAAAAAGGACGTATTTTGGGAAACTCAATTTAAATTTTTTTTTTCAGTGTAAACTATATATGAAAAGAAAAAAAAATGTTTGCTGGTTTTTATTTTAAAGTCTGTTTTAAGACAAATCATTTAACACCATAAAATTGAAAATTGGATAAATGCAACCGAAGTTATAGCTTCTCAAAAAAAACTAACCTAAAAATTTCAAAGTCCCATATCTCCGCCATTTTTTTAAATTTTGAAAAAATATTTGGTAGTAATTTTTCCCACTATGCAACTATTGCTTATGCCAATTTATAGCCAAATCGGATGCCATAAAAAAAATCTTGATCGTTTTGAAATGGTTTGTACCAGTATCCAAAATTTTTGTATGCTATTTCTAACGTGTGCTATTATTTCGTCGAATCAGCGTAAGTAATTTGTGTGCCTATTCATTTTTCAGTGCATTAAAGGTAGATTTTTAAGAAGCAATATCTTTTTAGGGAATTCTTAGGTTTTCGTATTTTTTAGATGTTTTTCCAATTGTGTGCTATGCGTTCGCCCACTAAGTATTTTTTTTACGAACTATATTTCTTTTATTATTTTCAAAGCATTTTTGTTCCATATTTCCGTGTATATGTATGTGTTTTCCAGAATGTGCTAGTTGTTTGTCCAAGTAGAATTTTTGTACTTTTGGATGATTTTTTGACCTATTTGTAATTTTTTAACACTATCCACAATTTTTGTGAGTTATTTTTGAGTGTGCCTTTAGTTCGGCCAATTAGCATTATTACGTAATTAGTGAATTTTTGTGCCTATGCATTTTTCAGTGTATCAAAGGTAGATTTTTAAGCAAGTTATTGCCACTGCTGCTGCTGCTGTGCCATTTGGGCTACCACAAGTTGGCAATTAAGCTTAAGAAGTCGTTGCAGCAATAAAGACAAGATGAAGACAAAACTCTAGTGCTCGTTTTATAGTTAGTTGCAGTTATAATGGTGTCTTTCCTGCATCCTTCTTATATACACACACACATACACACTTTCTCTTTTGCTTTTGTGTGTGCCAAAATTGTGGCCAAACGGATGCGGTCTTAAAATGATGAATAATACATTTCTTTGCTGTCTGTGTACAATGCAATCGCAGGAAATCCTGCAATATTGCTACAAGAAAATAACAGCAACTGTTGCAGTTTATGTGTGCAATTGTGCTAACAATCAAATAAAATAAAAGTCCTAACAATAAGAGGTGTTAAATGCTCACCGATGGCAACAAATATATAAATAAACTTAATTGAGGCAACAAAAATGTTTCCTTTTTTTTGTAAAATTTTTTTGTTTTTTTCTATTGCTACACTTGGCACGTAATAGCATTTTACTTGCAGCATAAGAGCGGCGCTTTGCTGAATTTATCACTTAGTATGTAACGCTGGTATATCAGCACTATATTCTGTACATTAGGGTGTCCCTTATTTGGGAAAAGTCAAAATTTTATGTCGCGCTCCACCAGAATCGAAAGACTTTGAGAAAAAAATGAGATCCCCCAAAGGACAGGTTTTTTTTAACGAATTAACCTGTGCCACGAAGACATTCAAATTTATATGAAAATTAACATAGATTTTATATACTTCTTGTTTTAACTTGCTGGGAATCGCGTTGCCTGAAATATTTTTCGCCATCAAATGTGTATCTTATTATTTTTCGGGACGCTGAACACGATACAAGTGTCAAAACTAAATTTTGACAGCTATCAACGGCTACAAAGCTGTCAAAACTCTTTAATTTTGAAGTTTTGTGAGTTTTGACAGCTCTGTAGCCGTTGATAGCTGTCAAAATTTAATTTTGACTCTTGTATCGTGTTCTTCGTGGCACAGGTTAATTCGTTTAAAAAAACCTGTCCTTTGGGGGATTTAATTTTTTTCTCAAAGTCTTTCGATTCTGGGGGAGCGCGACAAAAATTTTGACTTTTCCCAAATAAGGGACACCCTACTGTACATATACGAATTTGGTAGTAACTTAAGCCGCAAAAATGAAAGTGAACAAAGTAAAATAGCAGTAAGATATCGTAACTTTATTAAGCTTTATATGAGTATACGTATAACTCATATAAAAGAAGAAATAATTTTTTCAAAGACAAATTTTATATAGTATCCCAGTGTGCCAGACGGTTCATATCTTCGCTTTTTTACCCGTTACGGATCCGTTACTGATCCGTTTGCGGGAAAAATTCCAAAAAAATAAACGACTCGCTTTTTTTTTGGGAATCTCTCCCGCCAACGGATCAGTAACGGATCCGTAACGGGTAAAAAAGCGAAGATTCGAACCGTGTGGCACACTGGGATAATATATTTCCCTCGTAAGCCGCTTTGGGTTGCCGTGTTTCTTTTAGAATAAAAGAATAAATGTTTATAATAAGTAAACTACTATATTTTGATTTTTCCTTTAAAAATTTTTAGTATTTTTGAGATTTCTCATGATTTTTCTGTGTTTCTCTAATCATGTGCTGTTCATTCGTCCAAACAGTTTTTTTTTAATACGTGCTATTGGATCGTCCAACTATAAATGATCAATATTGATATTATTGATTTTTGAAAAAGTGTATAGCCCATATAACTCATTTCTAACGCGATTTACTTTAGTTTTTGTATCTTTTCCTTGCTAGCTACTTAGGGTTGCCGTGTTTCTTTTGAAATAAAATTAAAGCAACATACATTTTCAAATTATTACATGACATGCTCCTGTATAGCTTAATTTTTTTAATAATTCTCAGTCTTCTGTGATACGTTTGTATTCCTTAAATCATGTGCTATTCTTACGTCCAATCAGAATTTCGCAAATTTACTTAATACTGGTTAATTTGTTTAATATTTTGCTTGTACCGATTGCTTATTTGACATGTCCTCCTTAATTATAACTGGCAACTCTACAATATTGTCCTTTAACTTTTTTTTTCTTTTTTATTGCTGATCCCCAAAGTATTTACAAATAATTCCAATAAATAAAATTAGCTTTGTTTTCTTTTTCTTTTTATACCAACATACATAATATCGTCTGCTTCGACTCCGCAAACGAAATATGAAACACAGCATAGTTTTAGGCGCATTCACTCACTTACACAAATTTGTGCTATGCAATTAACTTTAAGCTTATTTGCTAAATGTCGCCAAAGCTCATAAACTTCAGTTTCATTTTTTCGTTTGTTTTTTTGCTTCCTTTGTTTTTCACTCTTAAGTCACTGCTTTCTCTAGCTTTGTTGTACCCCCATAAGTATGCTATATTTTTTATGTTACTTATTTATTATTTTGCTACTTTTTCTTACTAACGTCTCAAGCAGCTTTATATAAGCCTTGGCTAAATAAGAAAGGTAACAAGTTTGCACAGAAAAAAAAATGAAAAGGTAATGCAAGAAGCCAAGAAAGTATGATAAAAAAACCAAAAAGAAATGAAATCATGAAAATCAAGTTCAAATAAAAGACAAATACCAGGCGCAATAGCAACATCATTGCTTTGTTTCATGATGTCCTTTGCAAATCCTTTTAAATTGTTTTTTAGGCTTCAAGTTGTTTGTTTCTTTGTTCTTATCTTCTTTTGTAGTTGGTAAATTTCAAATCATTCAAGTGCAAAAGAAAAATGTCATTTGTGTGTGTTGTTTAGTGTTTTTTGTTTTTTTATTTTATTCTCTCTTTGACTCTGCGTTGAAAATCGCATGCGACATAAAATGGGGTAAAGTATTTTTTAAATGGTGTATTTTGACATTTATTTTAATTCACAGATCCATTTTGATCTGTTTATGGTTTAATTTGGAACTTTAGATTGTACGTGAATTAGAGAAATTTACTTCAGGTAGTTTTGTTAACATAATAAGCACAACATTGATGATTTAAAGAAAACATATCTTAAGGTAAAGGTATTTGAAAGTTTACATATTTGAACCATGATAATATCAACTAAATCTTCAAGAGGAAGTGTGTTGACTAAATTTGTCCAGATAAGAGTTAACATTTAGGTGAAAATTTATTAAAGTTTTCTGATATCTTTGCGTTTTCTAGAATGCGCTAATTATTTGTCCAAGTAGTATATTTGTGATTTGTTAGCTTTTACGCAGTTTTGCAGTTTTTTGACAAAATTCATGATATTTTTGTGTTATTTTTAACATGTGCTATTTGTTCGTCCAAATAAGTTTTTTATGTATTTAGACAATTTTTTCCATAGCGATATGATTTTAAAAGCCCTTCTTAAGATTCCGTAATTTTGTATCGTTGTTCTATTGCAACTTCTTGTTAATTATAAGTATTCTTTTATTCAAAATTGTTATTGTTGTCAGTGACGTCCATGTACATTGCGTCCAATTATAGTGGATTATAAGGATATTGGGTATCAAAATTTGTTAATATTGGCTACGTCTGTATTTAAAACTACTTCCATACATAAGTGCTCGAATACTACCAAGGAGTTTTGCTATTTTTAAAACAATATTTTTGGTATTTTTGTGTTTTCTGGAATGTGCTAATTGTTTGTCCAAGTAGTATTTTTTGATTTAATGACCTTTATGTAGATTTTTTCTTTTTTGACATAGCTTATGATGTTTTTGTGTTATTTTTAAAGTGTGCTATTTGTTCGTCCAATTAGGTTTTTTATGTATTTAGAGAATTGTTTGCATAATGATATGATTTTAAATTTTTTTTTTTAGATTTCGTAATTTGTATAGCTATTTTTTATTTATTTTTTTTTTTTTTTTTTTTTGAATTTCGAGTTTATTTTATGTATTCTTTTATTTAAAATTGTTAATGTCAAATACTACCAAAAAATTTTCAGCAGCAGACAGTAGTAGAAGAATTCTATTTTTAAACCAAGGGGAGCATAGACCCATCAATTGATAGTTACAGTTATGTACATACATAATTCTTTTGTTCATCCTAATGCCTCATTTAACTATAGATGAAATGTTGCTTTAACTTGAGGCAACAAAATGATACCAACTTCAATTTATTTGCATAATTTTTTTGGCGAATTCAAGCACACTCCACAGTCAGCAATTATGCAATGACTTTTTATTTAGCATTCATTTCCATGCAAATGAGCAAAATGCGTTTCATTCAGCATTTTCTGTGCTTTTTTCTTTTGTTCGCCTGCACGTTGTCTCTGTTTGGTTAATTTAAAATGTCTTCTACAAATGTCAAAGGCTAAATCCATAATTTTCCAAATGAGGGCAGACAGGGCAGTCGCATTTAACACACACAGCATTGAACCGCAAACAGCTTCAGTGTGTGTGAGTGCGTGTATATGCTAGGGGCATTGTGGTGCGGGCGCTTGTCACTGAAGCAACAGCAGCATTTGGTTGCGGTCGTGTGGAAGTTTCTTTATAATGGTTTTGTTTGGTTTGTATTTTGTTTTTTGTTGCCTTGCTGCTATTGTTGTTGTACTATTTTTTGTTTTTTTAATTTTTTAGCTTCTCAGTTGGCTTACATAAATTGCACCCTGAGGATGTTGTTTATTGCAGCTCTTGCATAAAGCATTACAACCAAGCAGCAAAAAAAAAAAAGGAAGCATACTTTTAAGGGTTAAATATTATAAATATGTTTGTGTGTATATGTTGAACTAAATTATGTGTGTAATATACATATATAACAGTTACAGTATTTAAATTTTAGTCAAATTAACATATTCATTGAATAATTGTTTTGAGATGAAACTATTTTAAGATTACAAAAAAAAAAAATTTCTAAATCAAATGCACAGGTAGCTCTAAAATTCTAGCTTTGGTCAAAAATTAATAAGTTTTTTTATTTATTGCTAATAAATAAGATACCCGTAAAAAGAATATCCTCAGAAAAATCTATTCAAAATTTTTGCATACTTTTCAGCTGAAGCCAAAAATTTATAAAACAGACTAAAAATCTTAAATATCCCATTTAAAATTCAAGCATTTCATTATATGTAAAATACTTTGCGCTATAAAGCGCGCTACCTTTTTGCATAATGAGACCAGGCAAAGCAGTCAGCACAGCGTGTTAATGTGCAACCGCCTACAAATATGCAGCACAAAGCATTTTCACATTTTCAGTGAAAACGCGCAGCGCGTGAAAAATGCTTTTGTGCACATTTTTTCACACACACACAAACACACACAAAAGTTTTTCATACAATATTGAAAAAACCACATTTGCACATATATGTAGAAGAGTGTGAACAAAAGCGTCAGTGCCTAAAAGTAGGCTGTTTGCCATTTTTTTATTTCAACGGCGCATTTGCATGGTTGAGTGTCAACACCACCGTCACCGTCATCGCCAACGTTACCATCAACATCGTCATCGCATTAAAGCGCACACGGGTGTCGAGCGCAAAATACGCGTTTAACCGCAAAGTCAAATGCACATAACCGCAAAAATGTGCACAGCAGAATGATTACACACGCTCACACACACATGTGGGCATATGAGGTATTGCTTAAAGAAAATGTGAAAGCACAGTGGAACCAGAAGTACTAAGTACGTGAGTTTTGCTGCATAGATTTTGAGATTTTAACTAATTACTAAGAAATCTTTTTCCATCAAAATGAATTGCTCATCTTTAAACGTCCATAGAGAATTACGCCAGAAAGCTTTTTAGAGCAAATGTCTATCAGTTGAGCTTTTCCAACCATATCCATCTTCAAAACTGTGATATTGCTGGATGCAAATCCAGATAATGACGGTTCTATGTGATAAAAGACAATTCAATCAAGCTGATAACTCATATTCAATTTAATGATTTAGCTCCGATTTTCATAGTACTCATATTTAAAACTAAGTCACATTCAAATTTGACCCATTTCACAAAAAAATCTCGTATATGTAAAGTACACATGTCTGCACAAAATGTATTTTTGGAGTTTTAACCCATATCGGCCCGGTACCCAATCTCGCTAAAATTTGTTTTTATATTTTAGAACACAGGCTATTTGGGGCCTATTCACGAAAAATTGGTTGGAATTTTTTGGCTATCTCAAACGGTTTTCGAGTAACGGTTGGGGTTGTTTTCTGCCCCTTGGGCCAATACATATACTCAATTCGGAACAAAATAGGTTTTTGTAAAGTTTTTGTAAGTTTATTTGAAAATATTGTAAAGTTTCATTGATATGTCATTTTAAATATTATTTTATGTACAATGGATTCCATTCACTTGACACCACTCAGTTATATTGGCGCACATTCATATTCCAGTGGCCAGAGACCACGCAACAAAGTGACCACAGTGGGTCATTAGTATAAAAAGTCCTTGTTTTCAAAGATAAAATTCTGGTTTTAGGAAGAAGAACTACACTAAGCCGATATATTGTTTCAAAAACTTTCTATGGATCCTGTTTGGCTTCATTAGAATCCACTGGTCCATTACCAGGTTACCAAATAGCCATATTGTGTTCTTAACATGAAAAGTCTTTATTTTCATGGATGAAATTCCGTCATTAGGAAAAAGAAACTGCACTCAATTGATAAACTGTTTCAAGCATTGTTCCATTTTCTATAGATCCCATTTAGTTTCATTGGAATCCATTCATGCTTCAGTGTTCTATTGGCTATATTGGGTGCTTGGTATGAAAAGTCTTTATTTTCAAGAATAAACTCCTGGCATTAGGAACAAGAAACTGCACGAAATTGATGCATTGTTTCAAAAACTCTTTTATGTTCTACGTACCTTATTTAGTTTAATCGAAACCCATATACTCGTATGTTTCTGTTATCCATGGCCAGGTAACCTAATGACCATATTGCACACTTTACAGCTAAGTGTCCAAAACACAGCTTCTTTTATCTTTTACACAAGAATATCTCATTATTTTGACGGGATATAACAAAACTGGTTACGGCATCGTGCTTAGCATGTAAAAACCTTTCAGAATTCGGAATCAGATTATATATGGCTTCAAAAAACATCAAAATTATCCTAAAAATATATACACATTGGCTCAAGGAGTAGAAAATACCCCAATAATTTTGACATCGGATATCTCAGGAATGGCGTTTCGGATTTAAATTATTTTTTCACGTGCTGAAACTACCATCTTTTGGCAACATTAAACGAGTGCTGATGATGTCATTTTAAATATAAAAATGTTTTTAATTTTCTTTTTTAATAAATGGTCTTCTTGGAAACTTTCGGTCAATGTAAGGGGGCGGTGTGGGTGCGGTGAACCCAAAGTCATCGTGATACATAAATAATAGCCAACATTCCAGAGATCAGATATGCATCAACAAATAATTTTTAAAGTTTCTATTTTCATAGAAATCCATATTTTAGTATAGGGGAACAAAAGTATTCCTCTGGGTCACTATGGGTAGATATTTAGTTTCAAGATATTTTATGTCTTGTACTCACTTTTTATTTATCAAATGCTTCAGTTCAGTGTCACGTGCAAATGCCTTTACAGTACTTGGATATGAAAGAAAAAAATTCAAATTCAGTATAGACCTGTCTTGTTTGATTTGCTTCAGTTCAGTTCATTGCATATACTGTTGTAGTGTGCACTTCATAACATAATTCTACTTTAGTGAGAAAAGTTTCGCTCTCTTTTTGTGCCTTTCTTGTTGTTTAGGCTCTCCCTCTTTCTCTCTCTTGCGAAAATGTATGAATATTTGTATAAAATACAGTAGAATCATTTTTTTTTTTACACTGAAAACAAACATGTACTTCAGTGTCAAAATAAAGTCAGTGTACAGTGATTATCTAAATCTTGAAATTTTTAGATCAAATACTTCAGTTCAGTGTAAATTATGCTAGTAAAAAATTTTACATTATATTTCATGATGTCTTGTATAGGTCCTTTTGTGAAATACTTCACTTTTTCTGTATGTATAAGGATTTATCATTGAAATAATGAAAAATGTATAATTCATCGTAATATGTGCAAAGGTTTAATATTAATATTATTTCAATATTATTTCCAATTTATTCTTTTACAAAATGAAAAAAGGTGAAGCAAAAGTTATGTCATAAAGCAAATATGCCATATGTTTTGCAAACAATATCCAATATCATTGTATTCTTAAATGTAAGTTGCAAGTAGATTAAAAATTAGTCTGCAACAAGTCCATTAGTTAAGAGTAAGATATTTTGCGAGCAACAATTCTAAATACATTAGGCTGAACATCAACTCAGAAGGTGGACATTTGACATTTTTTCAACTTAACGTTGTCAATTCTGCAGTTCCATGTCAGTTTTTAATGAAAACAAAGTCAAATTTCTTGCATTTCATACCAAATGGCAGCCAATTTACATAATGACATTACTTTTGTTCCACCTCAACTTGCATCACTGTGCAATGCAGCGTAATGTCTTTCTTTAATTGCTTACCCCAAGGCATATGGTGTTGCTTCCTCTTTTTTTTTGTATTTCCATGCACTTTTGTTGATGTTTTGTTCTCGCTTATTGTGCTTGATGTTGTCAACGCAAAATGAAAAAACAACAACAACAAGAACTGCAACTGCAAATAACTACATCTTCATTTTGTTGTTTGTTGTTTGTTAAATATCCTGTCGCCTATTTGTAGGCTGTAGCTGTTGCTGCTGTTCCTCTTGTTGATGAAGTGGTTAACCACAGCCTAAGCAACAACAACAGCAGCAACAACAAGTATTTTAATAAATATTTCATTAACGTGCCTAAGGCAACCTAAATTGTTGCCTTGCAAATTAACTAACACATAAATACGCTGTCACAAACAATTGAATACCCATTAGGAAAACGAGCATAGAAATGAGTGCGTCTAGAAAGGAAGTAATCTTAAGCTTAATTTAAAATTAAATACGCTACATTATAATTATTATTAAAAATTATTGCGTTAGTATATTGATTTGTAGTTTATGTTTATAAAGGACATTCGATGCACTCGTCTTGATATTGTGGTCGCAAAATGTATTTTTTGTAATTATGTGAAATTCAGTTGATATGTTTGTATCACTCTTTAGCAATCCTAAAGTTTTTGTTTGTGTTGAAGCTGTCACATCTTTTTATCTGAATAGGCACAATTTCAGCTCAGATCTTGCATCATTGATTCTTAATATTTGTTTAAAATTTGGTTGAATTATCTGCAATACTTCTCTTAGCATAGAATTTTTTATATTTTGCTGATATGGGGGTGATACCACGCCCACTTTGCAGAATAAAACTATTTGTTGCCCAGAGTTGGCACAACTCATTCCTAATGATTAAGATGAATCTTAGTACAATGCTTTAAAAATCGCCTTCATTTTAGCATGTTCAAGATTTTCCTTGCTTGGGAGGTGCCACACCCTCTTTCTAAGATTCAGCTAGATATTGCTCGGAGCTGACGTAAAACATTCCTAGTCTTTAAAGAATTGAATAGACTTATCTGGCTTGGACTCAGCACGCTATTCTAAAGTATATTTTCTATATATACCATCCATGCCTACTTCTTCTCTCTGCATTACAAATGGCAAGACGAAGTGTTTAATTTCATGACTTCAGAAAATTTCCTTTGCCCAAAGTACAGCCTTTGATATCATTCAAATTCAATCATTCATTTTTCTACTTACAAATTTTGTTACATTTGAAAGCAAATAAGTATACTTATAATCGTAATGTATATGAATATGAGAATTTTTCAAATCATTTACCCAGTAAAAATTTTAGTTTAATTTTGGAACCAAAAAGTATTAATTTTAAACTATTTTGAAATAAATTTCATACTTTTCTGGAATAAATTTCAAACTTTTTTGGAAAAAAATAATAATTCATTACCAAAAAAGTTTTATTTCAATACTAAAGTGAATAAATCTAAGAAAAGTAAGCTATCATTTTGTGTTGTGTAAAGCTTGAACAGATAAAGAAGTTATCATTATTGAAGCGCGTTAACACTCTACATTTTTAACACATCATTTTAAATTAAATTCCTAATGGGAGTTCAAAATAATACATACATGCATGCATGTGTGCTTGCGGCTTATGACATGCAATTTTCACAATTGTAATTAATTTTGCTGCCTGCTGCCTTCTGCTGCTGCGTTGCAAATTCTTGCGGTTTGACGAGAAATTTTCACTTACAATTTTGAATTTTAGAATTAATTTAATATTCAACTATCAACATACATACACGCACACACATACGTACATATAATTACACATTTCTGTGTGTATGTGTAAATGGCATATGTGTGATTATGTCACCACATTTACCTGCTGGTTATTTTGCTATGCAATATTCAATTTTCTAAACAATAGTTGGGGCGTTACCTGCAGCGGTGTTTTAGACACGCAATTACGCGAAAACGGAATTGCGCAGATTATAATTAAGTACCACAGCCACAGGTATTCTATGTATGTAGTGCTATATAATTTTAACTAATTTCATAAAATTATTACTTTACAAGTTCATATTAAAAAGCTTTTAAGATAATGAGTATAAAATTATAAAACACTCCTCACCTAGCGCTTATCTTTAGAGTAACTAATAATAAATGATGTAATGAAAATGCACAGCTTAAAGATGGTAATATTGTCTACTCTATCTACAAACTGAAAGCAAATTTAGTTATTACATACTATGTATCTACTGGAGATAAGAAAGAAGAATTAATATCAGGCTGGTCAGCAGTCGTCAAGAAGTTCTCTCACTTAGATTCACCGTAAGAGTATATTGCCGGGTTAAAACTACAACTAGACATTTACATTTTTCATGTTTTGAGAAAAAAGCGTTTTAAGTTTTTTAAATTTCGTTTTTTGTATGGGATTTTGCAGTTTTCTACTTTTTATTCTTTATGTAAAATTGGATGAGGACTTCATATCAAAAAACCGACTAAACTGGGGCAAAGATCCGTTTTTTCTTCATGGTTTTGTATACTTAACTCAAAATGTCAGTTCTTGTAGATGTCTAGTTGTAGTTTAAACTTGACGATATGTTAATGTTAAAATTTGATAATTTTTCACCTTTCTCATAATGGCTTACTTTCTACTGAAACCCGAACTCCCCTCTTGACTTCAATACAGTACTTAGCCTAATGTTCATTAACTGCAAAAATATATTCATTGATTCAACGCTTCCACTACCTTACCAACCGCTGTTAGAACCATAACATCCTAATAAGCGTTTTCAATCTCAAGACAGTCGGATATTTCGTGATGCTATTGATTGAGTTCATCGCACATTATTCTCTGTTACTAGTTTGGTTCCCTAAAAAGAAAAGCAAATAGAGCTCTCCCATTTGTTGACTATCGCACATTAGGTCAAATAACCTGTTTTTCAGTGTAAAATTAATAAAAGCAAAATTTTTATTTTATTTGAACCAATAACTGTATCAAAGGGATAATTAAGAACAATTTCAAGAAAAAATTTTTACAAAACCAACCCATTCGTGACCATTAGCCCTTTTAGGGACAAAAAAAAATGAAAACGATATTTGTCCTGGTGGCTTTTATATAGGCACATATATCAATTTTCATTCATCTGCGTTGAATAGTTTCGGAGATACAACTAGTTCAGTTTTTAAAGGGCGTGCCTCCGCTCATTTTTTTCAAAGAGTTTAATTATCCTGGTGCCCTTCACAATTGTACCAAATCACAGTAAAGTGGCTCAGTGGCTTGTTTCAGAGGAGTGACAATTGCGTTAAATGGGAGGCGTGGCACTGCCCATTTTTCTAGCCTATAACCTTCCTCTAATCGATCCTACTTATATACCTTTAGCTTCATGTCGAATCGTAATTCAAGGTCAGAGTCGGTCATATACATGTAAGATTTTGAGGAACTTTACATCTTTAATTGTAATTCCACCTTCCTCTTACAAATATGTATGTAAATGATGAGACCAAATTGATGTCCTACCTGTTGATGCTAATGGCCTGCCATTTAAATAAAAATGAAAAAATTGTGCTCTGTTTTCACAAAACTTTTTCCATTTAAATGTAAAAATTCACGGTATTGAGCTTAGAAAATGATGTCGGTCAAACCACCTCCTAAGTTGGTGTACATTTATGCATATCTGGCAAAGTATAATGATATCTGGCGCCATTTAGAACTTTGTCACTTTCAGATTTTGACATTGCACTTGATTCACATTTAAATATCGTTTACAAGTTCAAGTAAAGCATACTGAGCAAAAGTGGGTACATAAAGAATAAAGTTTTCTTATAATATAATAGGTGATTCTCCGAAAAATGTACCATTCAATGTCCGGGGGCTCAAAATCACATTTAAATATAAAATTTGATATTTTAGCTGTTTTAAACAGATAGTTAAAAAGAGCTTCTTTACTAATAGCTCTAAAAAAAAAAATCTAAACATTTTACTATGAAACGATAACATAAAGTGTTAAAAAGTCATTCTCCCTGCTGTCCCTTATCGCTTCTTAGTGCACTTAATTTGAATGTTTCGCATATTACTTTATTTAAAAAAAAAAAAAACTTTCACAACATTGTTTATATATATATTTCAGTTACTGTGTTTTTGTGTACTCTTCGAAAAAAAATTGTTTTCCATTGAACTGACATGCATACATATATTGAATTGGTTCATCATTTTGAACTATCTCAGCTCAGTTTAAATATTTACTAAAAAGATAATTGAAAGTAAAGAGATAAAGGGCAGTCAGATCTTTCTCAGCTCAGTCAGCTCTAATTTTTCGATAGTAAGTGTTAGTGCGTGTTTTTTAAAAAGTTTAAAAATTTTGTAAATAAACCGAGTGTGTGTCATTCTCCATGTGATTTTTTTTTTTTTTTTTTTTTTAATTACTATACATATCTTAAAAAATTAAATCAATAAACAATTAGAGTTGCTATTCACCAGTTTTTTAAAAATAATTTCTATTTCTTATTGTGAAATTACTGTTTTTGGAACATTTTGTCACTCTCCCGTCAAATTTACTCCGGGTTAATATTTCTCATACGAGAAATTGTTTTTTATTGTTTAATTCATTAGTTTTGTTGAACTTATTTTCCCTATTATGATAAGGCCCGATTATGAATTCATTTTTCGGGGCTGCCACCTCTTTTTATTTTTATATTACTTAGGGCGGATTTCACAATGTTTAATTAAGCCTTATGAATAATAGAATATAGAATAATGTAAAAACGGCCCTTAACTGGCTTTCATCTTCAAAATTCAACATAAATTTTTAGGGTTGCCAGCTCATTATTTTCGGTATTGCCACCCATTTTTTTTTTTTTGATAGTTTTGCCTAAATCATATTTCAGTTGGTTTGCTGTCAAAAAATTAAATTTAGTCAAAAAAAGTAAGAACTGATAACCTTGAAAATTTTTGTTGGATTTTTAAAAAGTTTACTGAAGCGTTTTGAGACTAAAATTTCATATTAATTTATTGTATATATTGTTTGAGCGAAGCTTACAGAAAGAATCATATGGCAACAATAAAAGTTTGTCTTCATTTTTCAAAAAAGTTCTAGAAATTATGGTCATCATATTCATATCTTCAATTAAAAAAAAATTATAAAATTTATTTGGGGACAAAAAAGAAGGTATGTTTTGGTACATTTTTCGAAGATTCACCAATATATAAGTCGAAGAACTTTGAATAGCTCTTTTTCCATAATGATTTTTTTCCATAGTTAAATTCTAAACTAATACTCCATAGAGCAAAATTGATCAAATGTCGGTTTCATAGAGCGAAAGTTGAATTTTTATTGTTTCACTTTTTCAATCGCATTCTTACGGTTGTAAAGAGCAACTTAATCCTACCTTGTTTTTCTATGTTTAATAACATTTTTTCTCATTTTTTATTTTCAAGTACAAATGAAATTAAAAAAAGGAATTAAAACATCTATCTGCTTCGTAGAAAACATTTCATTTTTTTTTTTCATCTTCCTTACACTCATTTCCAACAGGCCATATCAACTGACCCCTTGTACACTATGGTATTGTGTACTATTTGTTACTCAACCAGTTCGCTCACTTATAGCCAACGGCCATGGCAATAATTTGTAACAACTGCAAATAGCATTTTTCATTTATTTGCTTCGTTATATGGAATGCTTGTTAAATTTGCTTTTTTTTTTTTTTCATTTTTCATTGCATACTTTTAAGCAGCACTTGCAACACAAACCAAGTTCAAAAAGATAAAAATGACAACAAAGGGCTCAGTAAAAAGAAAATGTATTCAAGGCCTAGAGGTGTTACCGGTTTGTTGGTCGGCTTTGAAAATGAAACGAACAATAACAACTACAACTAAAAAAAAATGGCAAATTGTAAATGAACAAGCAATTTATTGCTGTTGACATTTTTATGATGAGCCACAAAATGGAAATTTGATTGCAAAAAAAAAATTGTGTGAAAAAATAAAGGATTACAATTTTTATGTTATAAGGTGGATGGTCAGTTCATTGAGTAGTTACTTGAAGGATAAAGCGAAAAATGTGATTTTGCAATATATAAATTAATTCTTTAAAGTACAAAAATTTAAATTAAAAGTAGGCAGCTTAAAAAAATATTTAGCTTAAAACAATTTATTAAAATCTTTTTTGTTTTTGTTTACCCTTGAATTTATTCTAGCAATTTACCAAAGAAAAACATTGCATAAATTTCAATTGTACACATGAAATGTGTAATAAAATTTCATTGCTAAATTATTTACAAAGTTTTGTCGCTCATTAGCAAAATGAAGCAGCAAATGATAAATATTGTGCAAATTACTTTTATAACAAATTTTAAGAAGCAGAAAAACAAAACTACACAACAACAACACATTTATAACAACAACAAAACAACAATAATAACAACGACACTAACAACATTTACTCTTGTAGCCGACAATTTGCAAACATTTCCTAATGTTAAATAAATTTGCTGTATTTGATGGCCTTTTCATGTGTGTACTTGTATGTACAAATGTATTATATATGAACTTTGGCTACATGTGTGTGCGTAAAGAAAAGAGACCAAGTTATAGCATCTGAGTATCGAAAACTATTTTATGCTTTGTTTTTGTTTGTCATTCCCTTGCTATCATCAGTACAGTATAAGGACATACTTATAGAATATGTATGCCAAGTTTTTCTACATAACACAGTTGATGCCATTTCAATATGATGAACAATTAATTTGTGATATTGTTTTTAAAAAACAAAAATCTCATTTTAAATCCTTTGTTTATAACAAAGTTTCACGCTTTCTTATCCGAGGCAGTCCTTTTTAGAGAAATGTTCGCTTATGCCACAATAAGTCCCCATATGAGGACTTAACTTTGTGAATATAAAAGTTTACTAATTCTCTATTAAACCAGCTAAGTTTTCAGCGCAAAAGCGATGTTGATGCATTAAGTTGAGTTTCACTATAGGTAATTTGATCAATTTTTGAGACAAAAAGTTACTCAGGTGAGCCACCTGAGAGCTTAAACTTAAAAAAGGCTTTCAAAATAAATGATTTTTTTTAACAACAAGTCAAGATTTTTGAAGAATTTTTAAAATTTTTTTTGGACCAAATTTTTTGTTTATTATTGAAAATACCTATTTTATTTATTTTATTAAAATAAATAAATAAAATTTTGAGCAAAATTCTATGCATAGTCTGTGGATGTACGTGTATACGTACTCTCCACATATCTAGAAACTATATTCTAGAAAAAAAAATTGGGGTAATTGATATTGGTTCAAAAGCTATTAACAATATACAGGGTTTGGTGCATTAACTGTTATCTAATCAAATGATCATAACTTTTTGTGTGAAATTATTTTTTATTGATTCAAATGACAAAAATGTGTGAAAATAACCAAAAATCTAGATTCCGGCTATTTTAGCTCGATATGGCCACCTTTTGCCTTGACTATGGCCTTCAAACGATCAAAAAACGAGTTGCATGCTGCACAAGTGTGATCTTTCGGTATTTTGGCCCATTTCCTTAAAATGGCTTTCTTCAGCGCATCCATGCTGGCATATTTTATTCCTCACCTTCTTCTCTAAGATGGCCTAGATTGAATAGACCATCAGATTTGCATCTGGCAAATTTGAAAGCCATTGCGTGTGTTGTAGTTCAAATCCCAAGTGGTAGTAGAAACCACGTAGCGCCACTTCACCCCTAGTTGTTGCTGCACAGATTGCGCTGAGTGCCACTCTGCCGTCGCTGATGATGCCGAAAGGCTGTACCCAATGTTTCACCGGTGTTTCCGCTGATTTTAACCGCCCGTTTCACTGACACCTACGACCCGGATAAGAAAACGCACAATGTCACTTTTGCTGATCACTACGTTTTATTCGTATCACTTTAGAAAATTAACTACAAAAGTTCTTAGCTTAATTTTACTATTTATAATTTACCTATGGAAACTAGAAAGAGCTTTTCTTTTGGTACGTGAGTTTTTCACCATGTACCACATTCAAACTCGTTCTAGCTTCCGGGAGAGAGTTTGCTGTGTTGCATAGTTGCAAGAAACTCCGAGTTGCAGTTTGTCACGTACAACGGTTTACGCAATAATCGATCTTTTGTTTAATTGACCTGTTTGGTCTTTTAGCTTGTTTAAGCGGAAGAATATCTTTTGGTTTTATTTAACCGATTATTGTGTAAACGTTTTTTAATTTTTAGGGTGACCAAGTTTCTATGATCGTTAGGCAGACTCACAACACGTGGACGAAATGAAGTGTGGAACGTGATTTTTTAACCATTTTTGGTTCACACGAGCTTTATAAGATGGTGCTGAGTCTTGTTGGAACGTTCATGGACTGAAATGTTTGTATGCCCAGGGCGCTAAAGCAGCTTCCAACTCATTATCCCGATAATATGTCGTATTGAATATGACACCCGACTCGATAAAAACGATTGGAGAGCGTCCATCGGTTACAGCTGCCCATACCATTACTTGAGATGGAAAATATCTACGGGTGGCTGTTCGTAGGCCCAAATTTTCGTAGGAGCGTTCGGTAAAGCAAACATGATCATTTTGAGAATTTACGAACTGCTCAATCGGGAAATTTTTCTCATCAGAGAACACAATGTTAGGAAATTGGTCACGTTCGCGCAAGCGTATCAACTCCTTTGCTCTTTCGAGTCTTACTTTTTTTTGCTTTGGTGTAAGATCTTGTGCCTTTTGGAACTTGTAAGGCTTTACATTGAGCTCATTTTGCAATATGAGTCTGATGCTTCGCTGTGATATTTTCAGTTTTTTGGCCATTTGATTGCCACTACGACGTGGATTTCGTTCAAGTCGAGCCTTCACTTTCCGCACCATTTTATGCGATGTTGCACTTTTTTTTGGTCCATCACCATAGCGTTTGGCAATGTTACCAATACCATTATAACGATTTATGGTAGGATACACAAACATTTTATTCACTTTGAGATGTTTGAGCTCAAGAACAATAGCTGGTTGTGATTTTCCATCCAAATACAATGCAATCACACTATTACGTTTGAGATTTATTTCGGAAAACTTTTGTTTTATAAAACTTGGAAGCAAATGCTTTTGGCGGCTTGTAAACAATATAATGAGCTGTCACTGGTATGAACTTGACACAGCTATCTTTATCGGTTTGCCAGATGTATCGGTCTGAAGTTGGTAAATCTTCATGCGCCTAACTCTGTAGTGACGCCGCACAGTTTCTCATTTAAGTACTCTAGACGTGATAAACTCAAAATTTCTATTTGAAATTTCTTGTATGCAGAAGTGTTCAAATATGTTCACTTACCTCCAAAAGTTTAATTTTATGCTCTTTGGCTAACATTTAGTACATATATTTGCACTTCAAAGTTGATATTTTGAATGTAGTAAAATTTAAAAATCTTCGTTCCGTCAAGTGCTTCAACATCAGCAAGTTTTAGGGGAATTGATGCTATTGTGGCATACCTAATGTTTGGGTGGAATTTGAAAGAGAACCTCTAGACCAATTTCAGCTTAATTTTTGTATGCTGATCACTGAAGTACTGGCTACAGAATATATTTCAATTAAATGTGTGCATTTCATTAAAAAAAGTTATTGAGCAAAATCTGAAAAAAGTCAAAAAAGCTGTTTTCAAAAAGTTGGCATTTAATGTGGTATGTGTGGTAGGGCAATGTAGTATACATACTGATCAGTACTTGTAAAGTAGGCAAGATATGTGGTACATATAAGTAGGGTAATGTGGCATACCTAACCATACAATCAAATATAAAGTTTGAAAGGTATGAAATAAGTTCATAATAACATTTACATTGGTTCTCAAACTCATAGTTCTTATTAAAAAATAAACAGCCATCAAATAATGTTAAGAATAAATCGGCACCATATCATTTGTTTTCGAATAAAAATTTTGTATTCCTGGTTGTGTGATATTTAGGAAAAGGTCGGTCAAAATTGTAACTCAAACTCCATCGATACTTTCTTGAGAACGAACTTTCTTTTTTAAATAAGAATAATTTTCGATTTAAGATGAATTTTCCTCTCCTGCTCGTTAAGTTTTAAATAAACTTCAATGTACTGTAACATCTTTGCGTTTATTACTTTCATCAATTTACTATGCAGCAACATCGTTTTTCTCCACTAAACTATGTAACAGGTGCACAAAAACGCAAATTGAAAGTCATTCGTTCTTCATCTTCTACGTTTTCGAGCGCGTCCTATAATTTTTTTTTTTTTTTTTTTTTTCTTCTTTTATAAAGTTTTTCAATTGCAAAGTAAGTAGTTACAGCAGTATAAGGACATAATTACCCTACTTCATAGCACTCACACTCATGCTGTAGTTAGTTGGCAACGCCGCGTGCGCTATTGCTATTTAACTAGCAATTGAGGCTATGACTTTCTTTGACTTTGTCTACAAGTTGTTTTTAATCAAATATGCTAATGAAGATCATTAGTGAAATAAGAAAAAACAAAAAGGAAGAAGGTAAAAATGAAAATGAAAAGCAGCATCTTTAGATTTGCAAAAACGGCTTAGTAATGGAGTGGAGCAATTTTTTGTATTAAAATTGAATTTAAAAGATTTTAATCATTGACTTTAAGAAGAAGTTATGAGTAAGTAGATGTATTAAATTTTAATTAAAATGAAAAATGCGTATTTCTTTGATACAAGTTATTAAAATTTATAAAAAAACTGTCATCTTAAGCTTAAACATTTGTATTGTTCGCTTACTCTAAATAATAACGAAAACTTTCAGTAAACTCATTTGGCAAAAAGTAAGTTACAATATTATGCAGTAGACTTAATAAAACAACTTTTTTGTGAGTTTTTCTTTTTCGATATTGCCGTACTAGCAGCTATCCCACTCTATTTAGTTTTTGTTTTTTCCAAAGTTAATTTAGTTATATAGAGTATCTATCTACTATAGATTTTTGTTGTCCATTTGGGGACCATTAGTCTTTTTCACAAGTTTCGCAAACACAAGAAACCCTTCTGCAGAAACTCAATGACAACAACTTTTAATGCTTTGTAGAACTATTTTGAGCCTACATATGGGGCAGACTAAAGAAAAGTTGATGTTGATATTTTTACCATTTGGATTTTTTTTTTTTTTTTTCATTTGTGGTCTAATATGAATTTATGTTTGACCGTGTTTTTTGGTTTTCAAAACAAAGACAAAAACAAAAACTACTACACAAGTACACACACAATAAAACCGTATATTTTTCACTATCCCTAGGGCTATTTTTTATGTTGAAAAGGAATGTATTTAGGTATATGGGATGATGCAAAAGTTTTTGCATAAATTTTATTTCAATGGTATTTTATGCTTACCGGAGGTACATACATCTATGGTTTCAAAGTTTTTATATAAAATTGCATAGGAAATGATAAGTTTAAAAAAGTCCTGAGTTTTCATATGGTTAAATTTTATAAATTTAAGTTATTTGTTCTTTTAGTTTACAAAATAAAAGAAAAAAAAAATAAGATTTTTGGGAAGATTTTAGTTTTGATTTTTTTCAAGTGTTTTAATGAAGATAATACAATAAAATAAAAAAAAAAAAGTTTTATTTACTCCTGTAGAACAAGGGAATTTATTTAATAGTATATTTTTACTTAATAAAGAACTTCTTAGTTAGCACTCCAAATTAAATCTTTTGCAAATTAAGTGATCCTTATATTCATTCAAATTAATCCTTTTGTGAATCAATATAAACATTTTCCAAAGCAAATTAAATTTTTTCCCAATAAAGTTTTTCTCATTTTCTTTAAATTAAATCTTTTGCAAATAAAATTAAAATTTCAACCAACAGTTAAATATACCTTTTTCCAAATTAAACTAACCTTATATTCATTCAAATTAACCATTTTGAAAATCAAAATAAACCTTTTTCAAATCAAATTAAACTTTTTTCCAATTCAAGTTAACCTGCCATTTTTCTTATACTAATTGACCCTATCTTCGTTCAAATTATTTGGTGTTGGAATTAGTTTTAAAGGTTTTCTAAGAGATGGCGTAACTATCAATAGATCGCATCGAGCACACCTGTGACTATATTCATTTCAAAGCACATTGTCTAAGCTTCATTTTTCAGTATGTGTCATTCCACTGAAGTGTAAACAACATTTATTTTTTTCTCTGTGAACATGTCGACTTTCGTTCCAACAAAACGCAATTTGCGGGAAGGTTTACTTTTTTGCTTCCATTTGAAGAAAAAAGCGGTTGAAGCACAACGATGAAGCACTGGCGATGAAAAATGGATCCATTACGATAATCCTAAGCGAAAAAAATCGTGGGGACCATCCGGCCATGCATCAACATCGACGGGGAACACTACCAACAACAATTGATGCAATTGAGCCGAGCATTAAAGGTCAAACGGCCGAAATATGCCAAAAGACACGACAAAGTGGTTTTTCAACATGACAACGCACGGCCACATGTTGCAAGAACCGTCAAGGAAACGTTGGAGGCGCTGAACTGGGATGTGCTACCCCACCCGCCTTATAGCCCAGACATAGCCCCTTCCGACTACCACCTATTCAGATCGATGACGCATGGCTTGGCTGAGCAGCGCTTCACTTCTTACGAGGATACCAAAAAATGGGCCGATTCGTGGATTGCCTCAAAAGACGAGTCGTTTTTCCGGCGCGGAATCCATATGCTGCCAGAAAGATGGGAAAATGTTGTAACTAACGATGGACAATACTTTGAATAATATACATTGTACCGTTGTTTCTAAATAAATGCTCAAAAACCGAAAAAAAAATCCTTTAGAATTAATTCCAACACCCAATAAACCTTTTGCAAGCCAAACTAATCCTTTTCCAAGTCAAATTAAACCTTTTTCAAATAAAATGTATCTTTTAAAAATCAAAACAAAACTTTGTAAGTCTAATTAAATTAATTTTTTCGAAATAAATTAACCTTACTTTCATTCAAATTAACTCTTTTGCAAATCAAATTAAGCCTTTTGCAAATCAAATTAAGCCTTTTGCAAATCAAGTTGATCTGCCATTTTTCCAAAACCTTACCTTCATTTAAATTAAACCTTTTCCAAAACTAAACTAAACTAAACCTTTTCCAAATCAAATTAAACCTATTTCAAATCTAAGTAAACCTTTTCCAAATAAAATTCACTCCTTTGCAAATCAAATGGAGACTATTGCATATCAAAGTAAACTTTTTGCAAATCAAATTAAACCTTTCCCAAATCAAGTTAACCAGTACAACCCAAAACAAGTTAAGGTTATCTTCATTCAAATTTATCCTTTTATAAACCAAACTAAACCTTTTCCAAATAAAATGTATCTTTTACAAATCAAATTAAGCTTTTTCAAGTCAAACTAACCTGCCATTTTTCCAAAACAAATTGAGCTTATCTTTATTCAAATTAAACCTTTTGCAAACCATACTAAAACTTATACAAATCAAATTAAGATTATTCCGAATCTAGCTAAACCTTTTCCAAATGATCTTAATATTTTACAAATCAAAATAATAACACAGGCCCAGAAAAATAAAAAAGTACCCTGCGCGAAAGATCAGACCACCTGAACTTTATGTTTTCGGGGTCGCTGAGTCCGAGTATGTGTCAGAATAGCGGATTTGGTTCGAGTTTTTTCAGAAATCAGAAATAATGCTGAAAAAAATTTCGGACTCAGCGACCCCAGGTCTGATCGTTCGCGCAGGGAATTTTTTTTTTTTTGTAGTCCTGTGCACAGGCCAAAAAAAAAAAAAAAAGTACCCTGCGCGAAAGATCAGACCGCCGAAACTTTATGTTTTCGACCCTAAAAACATAAAGTTCAGGTGGTCTGATCTTTCGCGTATGGTACTTTTTTTTTTGTGGGCCTGTGTAATTTTTCACATCAAGTTAAATTTTTTCAAACCCAAATCAACCCTATTCTAAATCAAACTCAACCTTTTGCGAATCAAAATAAACCTTTTTCAGATCAGATAAAATTTTTGGAAGTTTAATTCACGTTATCTTTATTCAAATTAGCCCTTTTGCAAATCAAAATAAAGTCTATTGCAAATCGAATTAAACCTTTTTCAAAACAAATTTAATCTTTTCCAAATCAAATTAATCTTATTCTGAAACAAAATAAAGCTTTTGCAAATCAAATTAAACTTTTTCGAAACAAATTTACCTTTCCTTTTTCTATATCAGATTAAATTTATTTTTATTCAAACTAACCCTATTGCAATTAAACCTTTTCCAAATCAAAATTAATTGTTATCTCGGTTTAAATTAAAGTTTTTGAGATCATTTTTAGCTTGCTCCAATTCAAACTTACACTTTTCCAAATCGAATAAACTTTTTCCAAATCAATTTAAAACATGCAACATTCACTTAGAACGCTTTAACTTCACAGCACGGCAGTAAAATCCAAACAAATTTTTTTTCTGTTTCCATCCGACCTTTTTATATCATTTCTCTGATGTTATCTTCTGCATTTTTCTGCTTTTGTCAGGCAAATAGTTCCATTTCCTATTAATATACTAAATCAATGCATTTCTTTATGGAACTCAAAACTGCAAACCACATCAAGTATTTTTATTACACAAAATAATATTGCTAACTCATAATCAAAAATTACTCATATGCCCATTCAACCTTGACACCCTACCTACCACTATTAAATTTAACTCAACTTTGCTAGCCCTCACTCTGCAGCAGAGATAAAAATTAACTTAAAATCACAGCTGCATAAAGCATAACGCGATTTCATTGCAGTGAGTAACACAAGGACATAACAAGGAATTGCACTGTATTTACAGCAACATGAACAGCCCCTGCAGCATACATGATGTTGTTGGAGTTGGAGCGAAGCGTGTGTGTGTGTGTGTGTATGCAAGTGAAGTAACTAAGCTACGCTTTTAACTCATGCCAATAATGAAGCGCACAGAAAAGCAAAAAAATCATCGAAAAAATGTGGCATCACTGCCACTGGCAGCTTGTAAATTTTGTGAAATCCAACAAAAACAAAAACAACAACAACAGCAACAGCAGCAGCAAAAACAACTTCGACATTTTCACAAAAACATACTCGTATCCATGCGCATCCTGTTCATCAGTGAATGGATTGCATTCGCATGTACAGTGTTGTGCAATAAACGAAGATGCATGACTGTCATAAGCAAAAAATGCAAAATTTCGAAATCCTTAAAAGTTTTCAATTATGTCACAGATATATCATATCTTTTTGAAGGAGAATTGAATTGACCTAAAGTCGAAATTTTACCCTGTTTTCAGCCCAAAAAGTGAATTACCTACGAGTAATGGCGCTCTTGTTGCAAAACAAACATTTTTCTTGCATCATAAGTAAAACTATGTCGATTTTGGTAATGAAAAATTTATCACGATTCCCTAAAAGGTTATTTTCCACAGAATTTTTGAAAACAAGAACCGCAGACAACCTTCCATGTTTTTGAGCAATAGTGTCACAACTGAAAATATGTCACTATTCTAAAATTAAAGCGCTACGTAATTTTTTAGAGAATTCTTGAAAATAGGAACTGCAAATCACTCTGTTTATTTATTTATTTACTATGCCTCAACTCAAAATATGTCACTATTACTTAAATTTAAGCGTTACGTTTACTATGACCATAAATTTATATTCGAAATACACACACTAAAAAGCGATAGTTTACTATTCTTAGTTTTGATTCCCTTTAGTATTGATTTAAAACTTTTTTGATATTTTTGATTTTTTTCCAAAAAAATTTAAAATTTATTCCAAAAAAGTATGAAATTTATTCCAAAATAGTATAAAATAAAATTTTTTCGCGTTGTTCTATATAAATACTTTTTAGTTTTAAAATTAAACTAAAATTTTTACTTGTATTATTGAATTGTCTTCAATCTACTTGGTTTTTATTTGCTCCACACTGTAGCTTGCATTGCTGTACTGCCTCAAGGCGGCAGCGTTAACGAAATTGTCCATGGCAAAATTATGAACATGGACATACAGTTACAGTAATGTTGTCGTTTTTCTTGCTGTTGTTGTTGTTGTTGTTATTGCCTCCTGGTCACTGGTACAATTTTCAGTTTCTATCTCTCTTTCTCTCTCTGTTTCTGTGTTTCTGTCGATATTTTGCTTTTGCTGCTGCTGTAGTGCCATAGTGTAATGTTCACCATGGCGTATGAGTGTTTTAAAATCCAATTAAAAGATCGCTAGTGGGAGTGTAAATCGCTGTATGCATTGTATTTGTTGCTTTGGCTGTTGTTGTTGTTGTTGTTGCTGTCGTGAAGAACAACAACAAAAACACGGAGGAAAAAAAAAAAGCAATGAAATTTTCAACTTTAGTCCGTTGTAAAATCCGCGCCAAAACAGCATCAATGTCCAGCGAAACGAAAACGAATCTTGTTAGCCACGTTTACGCTTATTCTAACCGTATAATCGAATTGCTATCACCACCGCCACCACCACCTACATAACCCCCTGTCCAGTTTTATTCATTCGTATGATGCAACTTGTTAACGTTGATGATTTGCGCCATAGAGAGTGGGAACCAATCGAACTTAAACTGAATTCAAATTCGAATTTAAGTTGGAGTTTGAGTTGAAATTCTTGTTGCTGATGTCGTCTCGGGTGTTCATTTCATTTCATTTCATTTCAGTTGGCTGTGCCATTTGATTTTGCACATCGTTAGGATGTTGCCATTGGGGGTTACATTTTGATCCTTACAATGCCTTATGCTTTAGTTAGTGTTATCACGTTGAAAAATCTGAAAAGGATTTTTTGCGTATTAAGTTTTCCATAGAATTGTTCTCCAGAATCAAGAGGAAAAAAATGCACTGGCTCAAATTATAAAGTTCAGAGGGTGGGGCACGTTTCTCACTGTCATTCTAGTAAGTCGAGCACTTTTTATGTGTATATTATATACCTACATATAACTGAAAGGTTTTTTTCTAAATCACGACTAAGTTAATTTAAGAAAGAGATAAACCAAAAATTCTATTTTGCACAAAGAAAAATATTCGAGGTCAAAGGTCACGATCTTAGCTTTTTGCAAATATCTTGTTAACAGTTATCTCTACAGAAAAATAATTAGGAGTTAATCTGTAGCTCAAAAAATTTTCTATAAAAGAAGTTCTTAAGTTTTTCTTCATATGACTTAAGGTTTAGGAGATATTCTAATTATCAAAAAGTGAAAAACTCCATCAAGTACACAGTAAAAATTTTTGTTTAATTTTAAACTAAAAAATATGTATATAGAACAATGCCAAAAAAGTATTAATTTTGTACTATTTTGGAACAAATTTCATACTTTTCTGGAATAAATTTGAAAATTTTTTAAAAAAGTTGGAACTGATACCAAAAAAGTTTGAAATTAATTATAAAGAAAATCAAAACTAAGAAAAGTAAACTACCATTTGTTAGTGTGTACACAATGTGTATCACATGAGTATTTTATCTTTGTATTGAGTGAAACTTTTTGAGTTTTTATTCTCTATACAGAGTTTGTTCTCTGAGTAGAGGGAGGTAGATGGGCTTAAAAAATGGGTCAGCTAAGAGATTTTAGTAAAAATATGTGTTTTGAAAGACACATAGTTTTGATATCCCTACCTAATGAGACGCAAACCTATTTGGTGATATACTGTGCACAGCTAAAAATGTAGACGGTGGGTTAGTAACTAGGTATATACTTAACATAAGAGTTGGATAATACTTAAGTCTTACAGATCATGTTGAAATTAAGAACAAGTAATTCTTATTCAGTCGAATAGTTTAGGAAGAAGAAATGACCGATTTCATTGATCTAAGTAAGTCCTATTTGTGTGTTAGTGTGGTAAAAACAAATTGGGCTTACAATTAAGCTCTCGATTAAGTTTTATGTGATAAATATTTTGTGTATAAAGTTTATTGGCATCTACAACACCTGTAAAGAAAATGAAAATTTAAAGGTTTGGGTGACTATGTGTTTAAGGATAGAGGTGGACTGGTCTCCGTGAAGGAAGTTGGATTGTGAATTAGGTGAAAAAGGCTTCCGTGTAGGACAAGTTTAGGCTACCAATAAACGTTTTTCATCCTTGCCTCAAGGAATCTTCAGTTGGCTTTAAGAATATGGGTTTTAAGGATGTGGGGTTTTAATAATGTGTGGTTTAAGGATTTATGGTGAGATCATAGGGCATATGGAGACTAAATATAAAGATAAAGAATAAAAATAAAATAAAAATAACTTACCGTTTGTTGGAAAAATATATATATTAGTTACATATGTGTGTTGAAACTTTCTTGAATTAAAATAAACACTATGTAACCCTTTTTATAAAGTTCCTTACAGTAATTTTTTTAAAAACACTATTTATTAAAAACACTATTTTTTAAAAAATAAAAAAAATAAAAAACATTGAAAAAACATTAAAATCTAACAAAAATTCACTTGACTATATTGTCAAGTGTTTTACACATTTATGAAAAAGGACACATTTTTAATTTTAATGAAAAAAAGAACACATTTTTTAAAAAACACATTTTTAATTTTTAATTTTTATGACAAAAAAAGAAGAAAAACACTTACTATCAATGAAAGATCATTTTATATGAGAATATAATCAATTGCTGCTTGATTATAGAGTATTAATGTTGGTATGAAAATTATATACTATTTTGAGGACCTGTATTTATGACAACTTGCAGTTTATATCAAACATTAATGTTCTCCGCAGAGGTTTTAACGGAATGTTATCGTGAATGTGGTGTTGTGGGAAGGATGTATATATAAAATATTGTTTTGTGGTGTAGAGTTGATCGTTCCATTGTATTACCAATACTAGAGTGGGAACTAAATACACTAATAGTAATCTGAAAAAAAGTTAAAATTGTTGAAAAAATTGTCTAAAAAATGTAGGGAGAGACATGGGCAGGTGATCATTTCTAGTCAAGTATCCACTAACAAGTCTTTTGTTCATTATGTTATATATAGAACCGGATATAGCACATTGAGACAAAACTGGTTAGGTGTATATGACATGAAATGGTGACAGTTATGTCTTATGATTTTTGGCCCCATATGAGATGGATTAGACCAAAATAAGGCATAACCGTAAAATGAAAAAAACTGATCTGAGAATATAATAACATAAAATCTAAACTGTAATGCAACGGGTATAAGGATTGCAAAAAAGTTTGAAATTAATTATAAAGAAAATCAAAACTAAGAAAAGTAAACTACCATTTGTTAGTGTGTACACAGTGTGTATCGAAAAACGAACACCCAATTCCACACTCAAATTATGAAAGAAGAGAGATAAAAAATTCAGGGAATATAAATTTTTTGACTTTAAAATAAATTCCTAGCTGGCCAAATGGCCATTGTTTATAAAAACCGAGTGATTTTGTACTGGAACCTATCTTACGGTAAATTTTTTTCCCAAAAACACCATAGATATCGATTCGTGGTCTAAAATAACTTATGTGTGCAAATTTTCAGAGAGATCGCATGATGTGCAGGAGCGTCAGCAAAGGAATAAGAAACGATTATCTTCAATGAAACGAATACTTTTTGTACTGGAGCCTATCTAGTAGCAGATTTTTTTCCAAAAAACACTACAGATTTCAGTTCGTAGTCAAAAACAACTTATGTATGCAATTTTTCAGAGAGATTGTATGACGTGCAGGAGTGTCAGGAAAGGAAAAAAAGCACTTATTTTTAATCAAACGTTTAATTTTTGTACTAGAGACCACCTAACGATTCATTTTTTTCAAAAAAAACTTGTGGTACTTGATTCGTCAAGAAAAATAAACTATGCACCCAAATTTTAAGATTAGTGGAACGACGTGTGAGAGTGTCAGCGAAGGATTTAAAAATGGTATACAGCCATTTCATGCCTATCGTAACAAGATCTGCCACACCCCTTCCGATTTCGCTGAAATTTGGTACATGGTTTCGTTTCATGCTTAAACTTTGAGAAATGGCAAAAAAAAAATTTTTGCTATTTTTTTTGTGGCTTGTGAAGGGGTGCAAAAAGTCGAAAAATAGGTAAAATTTAACAAACTCTCCTCAAATAGTTACCAATAACTTGGCCATTTCTTAACCGATTTTCATGTTTAGGCATTGAATAAGGCTACAAGCTCAAAATAAAATTTTTCGTAGTTGATGAAAAGTACTACATTCATTACTATTTTAGTATTGTACTAAACTACAAAAAACGTGCCCGAGTACACTTTTGTTACCTTCCAAATTATTTTTTTTTTGGAAAGAAAAAAAAAAAATCTTTCAGTCATAAAAGAGAGAAAATTGGTATGTCTCGAGGCAAAGAAGTTATGATTTTTTGAAAATTTAAAAAAAGGTCCGATCAGAAAATGGCCCATAGCTGGAACATTTCTTATCTCATTTTTATGTTTGGACCATTTTTAGAAAGGGATTGAATCATTCTATGCGCACAAGTAAAAGTTTTTTGTATTTGGTAAAAATTACTAAATTTACTACTTTTTTAGTACTAAACTACTAAAAACGCTTAAGTACCTATTTTCGACCTTCCAAAATAATTTTTAGAAAAGAAGACAAAATTACCTTTCAAATGAATCTAAAATTTGGATGGTACCATTAATGGTATAGGAGTAATGATTTTTTTAACATTTCAGTACATGCAATATTTCGTATAATGTAGGTTTTTTTGTAATTTACATCATTTTAAATTCCTCGAAAGATTTTGAAAATAAAATGCGAAATATGGTTACGGCCTAAGGGAACAGAACTATGAAATTTCTGGGTCCCTGGTATGGCTTTTACATTTTGAAAAGCGTTGGAGAGTTGCGATGCAGGTGCTTTATATTCAGCAATTGCACAATATCGATAAATTATGTCGGACTTTTAACTATTTGCCCATTCGAAAGGTGCCTTGGCATCAGTTATTTGGCCTTGGCCTTGCAAACTTGCTCTTGAAGTATTTCGTTTGAAGGAGCCACCAATACCATCTCATAGCCCTTTTTCGTGAGCTAAAAAGTGCCATTGTGCGTCGAAACAAATTTTTTCTCTAAGTCCCTTTGGACGTAATCGTATTGCAGCACGGCGTATTTCATTTTCAAAATCTTAATTAATTTTATTTTGAGCTTATAGCCATATTCAATGCCTTTCCAAAACAGGTCTAAACATGAAAATCGGTTAAGAAATGGCCAAGTTATTGGTAACTATTTGAGGAGAGTTTGTTAAATTTTACCTATTTTTCGACTTTTTGCACCCCTTCACAAGCCACAAAAAAAATCGCAAAATTTTTTTTTGCCATTTCTCAAAGTTTAAGCATGAAACGAAACCATGTACCAAATTTCAGCGAAATCGGAAGGGGTGTGGCAGATCTTGTTACGATAGGCATGAAATGGCTGTATACCATTTTTAAATCCTTCGCTGACACTCCCACACGTCGTTCCACCAATCTTAAAATTTGGGTGCATAGTTTATTTTTCTTGACGAATCAAGTACCACAAGTTTTTTTTGAAAAAAATGAATCGTTAGATGGTCTCTAGTACAAAAATTAAACGTTTGATTAAAAATAAGTGCTTTTTTTCCTTTCCTGACACTCCTGCACGACATACAATCTCTCTGAAAAATTGCATACATAAGTTGTTTTTGACTACGAACTGAGATCTGTAGTGTTTTTTGGAAAAAAATCTGCTACTAGATAGGCTCCAGTACAAAAAGTATTCGTTTCATTGAAGATAATCGTTTCTTATTCCTTTGCTGACGCTCCTGCACATCATGCGATCTCTCTGAAAATTTGCACACATAAGTTATTTTAGACCACGAATCGATATCTATGGTGTTTTTGGGAAAAAAATTTACCGTAAGATAGGCTCCAGTACAAAATCACTCGGTTTTTATAAACAATGGCCATTTGGCCAGCTAGGAATTTATTTTAAAGTCAAAAAATTTATATTCCCTGAATTTTTTATCTCTCTTCTTTCATAATTTGAGTGTGGAATTGGGTTTTAAAACTCGTCCATATATTTCAATACACACTAGTACACATGCCACATTTTGTCATATTTTAATGAGGATAGCTCCAAGTTATAAGTCATACAGAAAAAACTACTGCATATTTCGTAGAGGAAATTTCTTCAGCTACAACACTACCCCAGGCCATTTTCTCTGGAAGTATCTCTTAGAGATTTGCAAAAACCTACTTTTGTGACCTTTAGCCTTACAAAAATTCTAGTGTGTACAAGATTTTACATTGGATTTTCAGAACGTTATTTCCAAAGAAAAATAGTTCTGGTAAAAAAAACTCACCAGCCATTATTTTAAAGAAACTCATTATTTTTTTGTGCCACTCTGCTATTTACAACCCAAGACTGTTGGCAAAAAGGTTTGAAGAAATTGATAACCCCAAGTCAGTATCTTTCTTTAAACTTCTTTCATGTGATTTCAGTGGAAATGCCTGTCAGTGTCCATCCTAAGTAATTAAATACAAAAATGTCCTTGTGACAATCTCCTTAACTTTGCACTTTCATTTCAAAGTATTCTTTTCTTAACATTTTCTAAGCTTTGACTGCCTTTTATCAAAAAGAGAAGAAGTTTTTTGTTTTTCTTGACCAAAAATTGAGTTTTAAATCTCCCAATATCACCCTTTTTCCATGCTTCCGACGCAGTTGAATTTTTTGCAAAAAGACAAACTTGCAAACTCAATAAATAATGACAAATAAAAGGAAAATAAAAGGAAAACTGTAACATCAGCAAAGCAGCGATACAAAAAAAAAAAACCAGGCCAATTTCTTAGCATTGGTCCTTGCTTGCAGGCAAAGCAGCCTTGTTGTTAATTAATTTGAAGGAGTTAAACTTGAACGCAAGCCAGAGCAAATTATCATCATCATCATCATCATCAGCATGGTTGGCAAAAGTTTGATTTATATTCAAATTGAATTTGATGGCTTTGTTTGGCGAGAAAAAAGGTACTGGCACAGGAGATAAGACAAAAGTGCTGCCTTGAAGTGTACGGTGCGGAGTGGTGCGTTGCGGCTCCGTTGCTTATTTTTATTTAATGAGTTACTTTCTTATGCTTTTTATATTTTGTTTTCTTCTTAGTTAGTTAGGTTTTTAGCCATTAATTAAAGTGATTGGCAATGACAAGGATGACGACGGCGGCGACAAGTTTCAGAGTGAGTGAGAGATAACAGCAAGAATGAAACAAAAACTTTCTTTGTACTCACAACAGCAGCAGTGGCAATGGCAACGGCAGCAAAAGGCAAAGTATGTTGCAAAAAAATGTGCGTATTTTTGCTGCATACTTTGAGGCGCAGCAGCTTCTTGTTTTGCTAAATGTTAGTTAATGATGAGCAAAGTTTTCTAATTATTTTAATTGGTAATTTTGTGCTCAAAAAGTTTTTCTATGAAGTAGCAAAGGTTTTTTTCTTTTTTCTTCTTTTCTACTCTTAGGATTGAAAGTGGCTAATAAAGTGGATATCTACTTTGATATTTTCTATGATAATTCATATACTTATAAGATATAGATGTTATCATACAATCTATAAGGTCTTTGACAAAAGTACTTTATTTGTTCGAAGATTATAAAAAACGTTCCATGACCTACTTTAAAGATCTTTTAAGATATTTTGAGCAGAAAGAAGATAAAATTGTCATTGATATGAATCCAAAATCGTGATTTGTTTCTTATTGGCTTAGGTGCAATGATTTTTTAAAAATTTAAATAAAATTTGGAACATTTTGAAACGTTCAAAAAAATCAGAACTTCTAAACCGTTAAAAGTATTTTCATGATATGATTAATAATTTTGTTTTCGTTCGACATAAAATAATTGAAAGAACTAAAATCTATGATATAGAGCGTTTTTACAAAAAAATACTTTGGAAGATCTAAGAAGCATTATGTTTTGTCAAATGTTTTGTACTTATAGCCTTATCTATTATCTTTCCAGAATAGTTCAGGACAAACAACTTTTAAGTTATGGACAATTTTGTAAAGCAGCCTTAATTGTATATTTAGAATAGTTAAAAAAATCATAACTCCTAAACCGTTAAGATTGTTATTTTGATTTTAATTCATATGAAAAGAAATACGGTTCCCTTTCATATAAAAATATTTTGGAAGATCTAGAAGTTAGGTTTTTTACTACTATAGTTCTTTTTGTCAAATACCAAAGTACTTACCTTGTGCATATAGCCTGATTCAACTGATAACTCGTTAACCTTTGACTATATTATCTTGACTTCGAACTTATATTAAAAGTTATGTTGTCTTCTTTTCACAAAAAAATATATTGGAAGAAGTAAAAATTAAGGTGTGGAGTATTTTTTGTAATCATAGTACTAAAAGTGAACTTTTTGTCGTATACCAGAAATCTTCCACTGTAAGTACCTTTCCAGAATAGTTCAAAATAAAGTCTTGTTATATTTTGTGAATCAGTCTATTTTTGCTGCTAACAAATATAGATTAGATGACTTTTTGGGACAAGCTTAATGTTCAGTGTTTTTGGAAATACCAAAAAATTACAAAAACAAGGCAAAATGTATAAAGAAAAATAAAAAATTTTGGAAGTCTGAAGTTTGTTATATTTCAAGTCCCACTACAGACAAGTCATTCATCAGCCGAAGTCACTGACGTCCACAAAAACTCACCAGCGCACAGTGGCTGAAGAATTAGACCTTTTGGCAAAAACCTCCAATTTTAGTTGAAACCGATTTATAAAATTTTAGTGTCATTTAGTAATAAATATATCAAAAGATTAGTTGCCAAAAAATTACGTCAAATATCAGTACTTCGAAAACTTCTAAAAAACCAGAGCAATTGAGAAAACTTAACCATTCAGAGAAAATTGAAGTTATCTTCTTCATACCAATATATGTATATTAAAACTTATACGCCTGAACATACCCGTAGAACACTTTTTTCATTATAATAAAATTACTCAAAGCAATCATTCAAAAAGCGCCCATTTACACGCAGCCCTAAATAGAAAAACCGCGAAGTGCTATAAAATTGAAGGGTGAAAATTGGAAGGGGGTTGAATGCAAACTTTACAGTTTTTTTAATATATTTAGCGATATTTATTTATTTTTATTTTTTTTTTGAATTTTTATTATAAAAATATTTACAATTTTTTTTTAAATGGTTAATTTAACCACATATGACTTTTTTTAATAAATAAAAAAGATTAAAAAATCAAAAAAGTAAACTAAAAGTTTAAAAAACTCAAAAGTTCAAATTTTACCTTGAATTCCTCAATAAGTGCCCAATCGATTTAATTTTTTTACGCCTGAACATACCCGTAGAACACTTTTTTCATTATAATAAAATTACTCAAAGCAATCATTCAAAAAGCGCCCATTTACACGCAGCCCTAAATAGAAAAACCGCGAAGTGCTATAAAATTGAAGGGTGAAAATTGGAAGGGGGGTTGAATGCAAACTTTACAGTTTTTTTAATATATTTAGCGATAGAAGCAAAATTTCAATATCTTGAAGGATACATTTTTCAGAAAATTAAATTTTCCATAAAAAATTACCAATTTAAAAAATTAGGGTAATGTAACCGGCTGTGGGGCGTCACCGGTTGTGGGCCACCACTTGTATTTTTTGACGTTTATAACATATGACAGATCTGAGTAAGAGGTCATGTATACATTGACAATAAACAGTATTAGTGCAAACACTGAAGTGAAAGGACGCATCTGACCCGCATCTACAACAAAAGAAAACGAAGAAATTTTCAATAAAGTAATTTCTGAAGATTTTGCGAGTGTGATAAAGCGAAGTGAAATATTGCAAAGAGATGAGTGTTATGCATTTCTATGCAGTATGTGCGTTAAATTTCCTGATTTTATATCGAGTTTGCTCAAAATTTTTCGCTACGAGAATTACAAAAATTGGTATTTCCGTTATAAAAGGCGCCAAAATTTAAAAATTTTTACACAGCACTTAATTATTTAATATCGAAGTGTTTATTTATTCGTGTTTTTTATGCATTTTTACGCAATTTTAGCCATGTCCATACCGAGAAAAAAAAAAGACGAACCGAAGGAAACTGATTTCAGTGTAATCGTACAAGCCATTAAGCTTTGTTTGATCGAAAAGACGTCCGTCAGAGAGGCTGTTCGGGCCTATAATGTTCCTCGCACCAATTTGCAGCGATATCTGAAGAAAGTTGGTGAGAAATGGCTTGTGCAAATGCCAATGCAACGGTGGCTGCGATCGGTTTTTGCATTTGAAATGCGCTGCTATAAAAAAAAGCTATTATACATGCAAAAATTGTGAATCCGATGAGGATGATTAATAATTTAAAAAAGTCATATTTTATTGATGTTTTTTCGCTTTTTGAAAAATTATAGAAAAATTTTTTCTTTTTGGTTACCTACTGCCTCTAGCTTTCCATTGGTACCCACAAGTCCGAAGAATGTATAATATATTGAATGCAACTTACGGGCAAAAAACGAAACCCGGCCCACAACCGGTTACATTCTCCTACTCTTTTCCCATTTTGCTCACAACTTTTTTTAGGTCAGAGATAAATAAAAATGCTTTACTAGAAAATTTCTTAGGTTACAAATTGACCCAAATATGCCAATTTGAACATGGAAATTTTTAGTAAGCGATCCGAAATATGGTTTTTGCTCAAAAGCAAGGAGTTTTACGAAAAAATTGACTTAGACAAAAAATGCTTAGAATTGTTCAAAAAATACGGGTGAATTTTTTATTTATTTTTATTTTTTTTTGAATTTTTATTATAAAAATATTTACAATTTTTTTTTAAATGGTTAATTTAACCACATATAACTTTTTTTAATAAATAAAATAGATTAAAAAATCAAAAAAGTAAACTAAAAGTTTAAAAAACTCAAAAGTTCAAATTTTACCTTGAATTCCTCAATAAGTGCCCAATCGATTTAATTTTGGCCAACAAACTCTTATTTTGAGTCACTCTGTAGCGTACTATATTAAACTTTTAGCACAAATTTGTTGAGAATCACAGCGGAGGAAAAAAAAGCAAATGCAAATTTTATTTTTTGTTTTTCCTTTGTTATGCTGTTATACTTTTTTTGTATAGCCCTTCATTCGTAAGCTTATCGTGAGAGACGAAACGAAGTACCAGTGTGTTGCTCTCAGAGATTTTGTAATTTTTCTATTGATTTTGAAACCAAAATGTTCAAGTTATATGAGTCGTCCAAATGCAAAAGCAGTTAATTCATGTTTTCATACTGTAATTGTTGGCAAATCACTAAAAACGTCGAAAACTTTTCTTAGTCGTTATAATGATCCAATTTTTTTGTGAATTAAAGGTTATATTTTATCGATCTAAATTACTAAATATGGATAATCTTAGTATATCCATCTTATTGTTATTAAGTAATAAAATAAAATAGGATTTAACTTATTTTTCTTCAGTAAACATCTTTTGCAACTATATTCTCTGCCTTGAAGTTAGGTTAGGCTAGGTTTAAGTGACGACAAAATAAACACACATTCCCCAAAAAGATCTATAGTGATACCACATCGACGTGATGAGGGTTATAATGATACCACATTATCTCAGACGTTGAGTCACGTTGTAACAATTAATTCATTGGTTTATATCCTTCCTCAGGGTTAAACGTAAAGGCTTTGGAAGCCATTGTAAGGTCTTCGAGTGATCTAAGACATGTTCTCAAAATTCCTCAAAATTGTTGAAAAACATTTTGCAAAGAGCTTTAAATCTATTTCATCCAAGAGCTAGACAATGACACTGAAGATTTTCCAAATTTTCCTCTTTGATGGTTCCCCTTCGAGAGAACGTCCGCTTTTGCCTGCTAATCAGCAATTTAGTAACCACAATCTTAGTATATCCAATGTCTTGTTACATATTAATAAAATAAAATATTTCTCTTGCTTCTGTAAACTTTTTTAACTTGCTTTTTAATAGTATTGTCTGCCGCGATTGTAGAAATAACTGCTTTTGCAGCTTAAACGGAAAATAACTTGTTTTGCTTATATGAATGAGCTTCTTTGCACCTGCATACTTATTTGTGGGCCGATCTAAACATGTTTTAAATATTTTTTCAGCAATTAACCATGACTACTTGATAGCCAGTGAGCTTAAAAATCCAAAAATACTAATATCTAAAAAAAATTTGTACTCTTTTAACTTCTTTTGCATTTGGGCGACTCATATACAAGTTCATAAAGCATCAGATAAGGATTTTTTAATCACCACCCAAAATTCACCGGAAAAATGTATAATCTTTTTTTGCTATTTTAATTAGTTTTGGGATAAAATGCAGCTTCGGACAAAATTTCAGCGAAATCTCAGATGGTGAATTCAAATTTGGACCTTTGGTTTCTAACTGAATGACGTTTTTCATTCTAAATCTTAATTTTTCTACCATACCAAGAAATCACTATTAAGTTCATTCGAAAAAGCTTTGAATTGATTTTGAAGCTACCTTTTTGTCAAAATTACCTCTCATGGATTATTTTCCTGTAACAAACTTATACAGACTCGCGCGATACTAAAAGAATTATCAGGATTGTAAAAAAGAGTCTACGGTTAATGGGTATATTGTAGGAAGAAAAGGAGGGTTTTTCTTATTAATAGCGATTGAGGTTATTGAAAATCATTTGGTATAGTGCCTCACGGCACTTTATTTTTATTCTATTTATTTATTTGGTCGACAACCTTTTGGTATTTCGTTCGCACGTAAAAAACAAAATCTTGAGCATGATAATGTTGGCGTCTAAAGAAATTAATGAAATAAATGCAATTTCCACCGTCAAATTTTAAGACAAAATATCAAATTTCTCGTATCATTAATTCCTTGTAAACTTTAGCATTTTATTATACCCTACACCCAGGGTATATTCACTTTGTCCTTCCGTTTGTAACGCAGAGAAGGAGGCGCGGCAGATATAGAAAAGTATATATATTCTTGATCAGCGTCACCTCCTGAGTCGATATAGCCATGTCCGTCTGTCTGGCTGGCTGGCTGGCTGGCTGGCTGGGTGGCTGGGTGGCTGGCTGTGTGTTGAAATACACTTTTTGGAAAAACTGAGCAAGATAATTTAATGAAATTGGGTACACTGCCTTCGTCGCCAAAGATAGCTCGGGGGATTGAAATTGAGCGAAATCGGTCGACGGACACGCCTACCGCCCATATAAAAAATATATTCAAAATGCAATTTTAGGAGTATTTTTCACGACAATGCAACCAAAATACGCATAAATACTAAAAATTGTAAGCGCAAGCTCTGAGAAAAAACTGAGCGAATTCGGACAAGAGGGCGTGGCACCTCCCATATAAGCAAATGCTTAAAAACGCTATACTAAAAGCGTTTTTTGAGATATTCGAACCAAATTTTGACTCAGACACTAAGAATCATAAATAAAAGCTTTCAACAAAAATTAGGTGAAATTGGACAAGAGGACATGGTACCTCCCACATAAGCAAAGGTTCAAAATGCTATACTGAAACAGTTTTTTGAGATAATTCAACCAAACTTCACTCAAAGACTAAATACTATAAATGCACGCTCTAAGCTAAAACTAGACGAACTCGGACAAGAGGGCGTGGCACCTCCTTTATAAGCAAAAGCTTCAAAACGATTTACTGAACAAGTTTTTCACTCAGACACTAAAAACTATAAATGCAAGCTCTGAACAAAAACTGGGTGAACTCGGACACGTGGGCGTAGCACCTCCCATATGAGCAAAATTTTAAAAATACTGCAGTGTAGGGTATTTAATGTTTAGCCAGGCCAAATTTTACACCCTTACTTGTTTTTATTTTCATAAAATTCAACATTTTTTCATCGCTTTTATGCAAATTATTTTTAATTGAAATTTAATATTTTGTATAAATAATTTTTTTTTTTTTTTTGTTTTCTGTTTTCTTTTGTTCTTGAAAATTTCATTGTTTTTGGTATTAATACCGCTGCTGCTTTTATTATAAATTGACGCTTCATTGAATCACCAATGCAGCAGCGACTCCATTCATTCATTCTACCGACACTCACCAAGTGCTGTCATGTTATTGAAAGAGAAAAACAAAATCTGGTAACTCAACCAACTGTCATTCAGTTGAGCGCGCCATACGCTGCGCAATGGTAATGGCGTGTATGCTGATTCGTTGGCTTAACTACATCAAATTACCATAAAAAAAGCTTTGTTTTTAAACAAAATATAAAAAAAGAATTTTTTCGTAAAAAAAAATACTTCTCATAAATTACAAAATAATTACACTCATGTACTCGTTGGTATTATTTTATTTTAATTTTTTTTTTTTTTTTATTTACATTAATACCCAGTAAATAAGCATTTTTTAATTAGTTTAATTGGCTTCAAAATGCATAAAATTATTTACGCCAACTGTCTTAAAAATCCATTTTAAAATTTTATATAAATTACTAATTTTAACCCTTCTGTAGAATAACGAAGACCGAAAAGCTTTTAACTTATTTACACTTTTATTATTTTGTCATATTTTATCACTTCCTAATCAGCGATACTGGATATAATTTATCGGGAACCTAGTTTCAAAGTTAGTCAGCCCTAAGGCTCCTAAAATATAACTAAACGAGTTAGGTTTAAGGCTGGGTTTCAGGCTTTGGACACCATAAAAAAGTTGAGACAAGGTTTAAGTTCGAGTTTATCAAAATTATAACTTATTTTAAGGTACGACACTTGCAAAAAACAGTTCAGCCTCGATTTTCTTTGACTTTTTAACACCATCTTCTACAGATTGCATGGAATTCTTCATTTTCCGGTTAAGATTCAACATTCATTTCGCTTCCTTATTGTACATCTAGTTTTGATATAGCAGTACCAGTCAGTAACCCTTGAAACAAGGAGCTCAAGCAGATAAGCGCTCAAAGCAAAAAAATATAAAAACAAAAAACAGGCCAAGAAATGGCTTGATGTTGACAGCAGGGTTAAATAGAAATTATTTCACATATTGATAAAAAATAATTTACACACAGATACTAACTAAAATATACATTTTTTTTTTTTAATTTTTATGTTTCACTTGACAACGTTTTATTAACTTGGCTCATTTTTTCTGATGTTTTTTTGCAGGTTGTGCTTTCGTAAAATTTAGTTCACAACAGGAAGCTCAATCGGCCATTACTAATTTACACGGATCTCAAACTATGCCGGTGAGTAAAATGAAATTATTTAAATCCACTTATATTAGCCAGCATCAACTTAAGCAAAGCCATTTTTATCTCATCCAAGAAAAATTGCTCTTATATTTCAAAATATATGTATTTTAAAATATCACTGTGCAACACAAAAATCTGAATTTGATCTCAATAACTTTTATGGTCGCTGTTTCCGAATCTAGCAACTGCTTTTTCTTGTATCACGCCTGAGATCCGAGTTATCTTTGAATTAAAGTGCAGAAAATGCAATTTTAAACCATATGGCGTACATCCAGGAAGTAGTGCAGTTCACTATTGACAGCGGCTTTGAATATCCTTGGTTACATTTTTTGAATCATAGCTTTAACTTTTCTAATTGAATCGTTACTTTCCGACATATCATCCATTGAAGTAAAGCTATTACAAATCCCTGTAAAGGATTATGTTAAATTTGTATACCTTTTCTTCAATGGATGATATCTCGGAAAGTAATGATCCAATTGGAAAAGTTAAAGTTATGTTTTGAAGATTGAACGCTACTGACAAAAGTACTTCCTAAATGTACGCCATATGTCTGAAGAAAGCGTTTTCTGCATTTCAGATCAGAGATATCTTGGATCTTTGGCGGGCGTTAGGAAAAAACGCCGAAGGAAATAAAGCCCAAAAAAAAAACAAAATAACGTCCAAAAAATAAAGTAACGTAATTACGCTCAAAATAAAAAACGAAATAACGCCCAAAAAAAATGAAATAACGCCCAAAAACAAAAACGAAATAATCATTTTGAAAATAACGCCCAAAAATTTTGGCTTTATTTCGTGTTTTTTGGGCGTAATTTCGTTCTATTTTTGAAAAATTAACTAACGCCTAAAAACGAAATAACGCCCAAATTATTTTCATACAAATACATTTTGGGCGTTATTTCCAAAATGATTATCGCCCAAATTTATATGAAAATAATTTGGGTGTTATTTCGTTTTTTTTTTTTTTTTTGGGCGTTATTGCCTTGGGCGTTATTTCCTAACGCCTCTTTGGCGTGCTATGAAAAACACTTTCCAGATTCGAAATCAGCGACCCAGAGTTAGTCAAAAAAAAAATTATCGATATCATATTCAGATTGGTTTCCCATCAATTTGTTACACTGTGTACTCAATCATTTTCAAATGAAGAGACTGCAAAATTTATTTTCTGCCTCTTTTAAATCTAATTTTGAACATTTTTGGATAAACATAATTTATGTTGAGGTTACTGGGGATGAAATTGTGAAATTGATGCTTAATATATGAAGCAAAACACGTCAAGTGTACCAGCTGAACTTTTTTTTGTCTCCGATTTCGCTCGAATTCGGCAATATGGTAGTTCCGGTGTGCAAAAACAATAATCTGGGAGGATTTGATCATAGTACCATTTGTTGTTAAAATACAGGGTGTTGAACTTGGCGTTTTTAGTCATTTTCATTAAAAGGGTGTTTATTCAAAAATTTATAACTTACACCAAAGTTTGTAAATTTATATATCTAAGTTACTGGTTCCATTAATTTTTAAGTGTTCTTTTTATAAAAAAATATTACTTGGTAAAAAAAATTTTTATCAAAAAATTTTTAAACTCAAAAATATTTATTGATGTAATGACCTTATTTATTTTATACTTAATAATTTTTTCAGGCTCGAGGTCAAATTAAATTAAAAACCTTTTTTGTTTTTAATTTTTATTAAATTATTCCAATATTTCGGCTCCCTTTGGAAGTCATCTTCAGGGGAAAAATAAAAATATTAAAAACTTAAAAACTTAGTTTTGACAACAAAAAATCACAACATTTAAAAAAGACACACATTGAACAACAAAAAAGTTTACAAATATTGTACTATAAAAATATTGCACTGTTTTGTCAGCCTTTCTGTTGTCCAAAAAGTGACTGATCATACCTACTATATTTTTGTATTATAGTTTTTGTGCTCCATTTATCCTTAGAATGCCCAATGGTCAAAATTTATCACAAATGTATTAAATAATTTTGATAATTTTTGGAGAGTTTTAGTACATTTTTTGGTATTTGATACAAAATAGAAAAGCTCATTTATCAACCCTGTTACAATGACAATTGTGAAACGAAAAGAAACCAAAAGACACGAGGATAGTGTCAGTCAGCTTTTTGTCTTTCAATTTGTGCGGTATCCTCTTTTCAGCTCTGTGTGACCTAGTATTTTGTAAAATTTACATTTAACTGATTTAATGACAAAATATTGAAATAATTTAAACTTTGTGCACATTTCCACACAAATACCTTTCTAATGATGTATAATTCAAAGTCGTGCTCCATTTTTAACATAGTCAAAAAGGTGGGACAAATTTTTGTCTTGCTTATTAATTTATAGTTTTCATTTACTCATTCAACAACCTTCAAATGTCAACCAAGCTGAAGTTTATTTCGGAAAAATAAAAATTAAATTCGAATTTAAATTTTAAATTCGATTTATTTTCAAGCATTACATTTCAAAATTTTAGCCCTCAATATCCAAACAAGTAGAAAATATTTTCTTACGCTCGAAAGTATGCTTTAATTTTTTACGTTCCATTCTTTTCCGCTTTGCTGTTAAAATGTAAAAATAATCACAGCGTAAATTGAGTTTCACATGGGCACGTATAGCAAACAAATACAACGCTTACCTACGTACGTATTGCATATCCGCTACGATGAGCATCAATAGGTGACAACAGCAACAACAACAACAACAATAACAATAGCAGCAATAACAATAGTTGTCCCCAAACAAACACGTCAACGTCAGCAAATATCACATGAAAAAAATAAAAAGAAAAAAAAAAGAAATGTTATAGTGAAAAAAAAAATTTAATTCTGGCAAGAAATGGAGAAAATCAACAACAATACAATGGTGTAGCCATTGTTAGCACCTGGTGTGTCGTTAGTACAAAAAATTGTCGTAGTCATCGTCATCATCGTCGTCGTCGTCGTCGTCACTTCTACTACTGAAGAAGTAAAAACTTTGTCACGAGTCCCGCGACATACTTAAGATGGAAATTCTCGCATGACTGTCTAAGCAGGCTGTGTCTATGCTGTTGTTGTTGTTGTTATTGCAATTGTTGTTAATGTATGCGTCAGCATACGGTGGATGTGGGTACCTTTTGTATGGGCTTTTTTGTATTTAAATGTCTCAAAAGAGAAATGTACGAAAATCTGCTGGTCTCAAATTTATTTGTATTGAAAAAAATGAGACTTTTAAAGAGCGCATTGTGTTGCGTCAGAAGGTTTGGAACCCTTTTGGAAATTATAAGACACTATGGCTTAAGTTTATTCTTTGACTCAGAATTTGAAATCAGAAGTTTTCGTGATACAAAAAAGTGCTTTATTTTAGTTAAACTAAAAAGAAAACTAAGCCATTTCTTAAATGCTTTTTCTATTATTTTTAATTATTTAAAAATTTACTTCGATATTTATTTATTTTTATTTTTTGGCCGTTTTTCCAAAAACTGGACTGTAATGGGTTAAAGAATTCTATAAAAGTATTCTACGAAAAACTTCACTATGCAAAAAATTACTTAAACTTAAGAAAAATGCATTAAAAATGTAATTCATGTGAGAGGTCCTCATTGATTTTAATAACTTTTTGGCTTTCGGAATGAAAGTAGTGAAATTATATATCAAATATTTCTGCGGTACATATTGACTCAATATTCCCTTGTTTTAAGTGTAATTTTTTTACCTGCTTAAGAAAAGTGTTAAAATTACCCATATGTGGGGATGTAGAGTGTTTCAGTTTTCTACAAATATTCTTGGCAATATCCTGCATAAGTTTGCTGCACATAGTTATATTACACCTCAGATGTTAAGATCATAAAGCAAAATATGTCATTTTAACGCAAAAATGCGGTATTTTTGGTATTTCGCGTACAGTAGATTTAAAAACTTCAAAAATCGATGCAAAAAATTCTGCCATGCTGGAGAAAAACGACGAGAAGTGGTTATTTTTGTTAACGTCCTTTTTAAAAATATTTTGAAATTTCTTATGGGTGCAAAAAAAAAAAGTTTAAAATTGTCAGACAGCGTAAGTTGTATGTTTTCTTCTACAAACATCTTCGCTGCTGTAGTGGGGCTCCACTCAAAGAGAAAAGCATATGTACATAAAACTTTCGATCGCCATTTTGTTTTTAATGTATTATTTCCGGTGATACATCTTTCTACATTTTGAGTTATTCAGTGCTAGCTTATCTTTTCGGCAAATGTAAAATGGCTTCACTTAGAATCCTTTCATACTATTTGGATTTTTCTATGTATCTTTAAAATTAAAAGAACTAAAGTTTGCCTTGTGGCCGGGATTTGACCATTTCGATTTGACTTGAAAATGACCACCTAAACGTCACTTATGCAAACAAATTCTCATGAGTAACCATGTTTGTGCACTTTCTCTTTACAGGCGTGGCAAAGCTGGCTTAAAATAATAAGGTCTTTCTATCGTGGCATTGCCCTTATTTAAGAAACAAAAAATTTTATGCACTGCTCTTCCCCACAACCTTTCCAACAAAAAAAAAATCAAGCGAATATGATGAATATGATGAGATAGTAACAGGGACTGAAACGATTTTCTTTGCCTATTTCTATATTATTACATTAATACGTAAGACAAAAATTTGTCCTACCTTTTTTACTATGTTAGAAATGGAGCACGACTTTGAATTATACACCATTAGAAAGGTATTCGTTAATAAAATGTGCACAAAGCTAAAATTATTTCAATAATTTGCCATTAACCCTACTGTAAGGTTAAAAAAAACTTACGAATTCGAGGTTAACGGACCATTTTGGTCTATACCAATTTTTTTTGAAGTCTATTTTTTATACTTATTTATTTCAATTAAGTATTTGGCAACAAATATTTTCACTAAAAGTTATATTTGTATGCTTAACAAATCGTTTGGGCTATTCAGCAGAAGTTGATGCCAATGGACCAAAAAAGAAGCCTGAGATTGTGTCTTATTATAATTCAACAAAAGGTGTGTAACTTTTTGCCAATGTTCATAGATTTTTAGTAAACAAAATTTAATTTTGTTTTCTTTTAGGAGGCGTAGATACTGTCGACCAAAAGATTGGCTACTACAGTACTAAACGCAAAACAAATCGATGGCCGAATGTTGTTTTTGCAAATATGATAGATATATCAGCATTGAATGCGCTTATATTGTTTTCTGAAATCGATGATTCGTGGGCACCCAGTGATCAAAATCGTAAGCGACCAGAATTTTTACGACTATTAGCACTTTCTTTGGCCAAAGAACATATGATGAAACGAACCAACATACCCAAACAAAATTTCTCAGCAAAGTTATTGGCTGAGGTAAGAGCATCTACCACAGACCCCGTAGCTTCTACAAGTGATACAAGAAACCCACCTGCTAGAAAACGTGGAATTTGTGGTTGCTGCAAATCAAAATGCGATAGTAAATGTGTTATATGCAGCAAATTTATTTGCAAACTAAGCCGAAAAATTGTTTGTACATCCTGCATAGACACTTAATTATTTGAATAAAAACATTGATTTAGAAAAAAACCACGTGAGCTGACGTTTCAAGTCGATATGTTTTACCGTTGAAAAGATAGAAAGGAAAGAAAAAAAAATTTGACCAAAATGGTCCAAACCTAACAGCAGGGTTAAGTCAGGTAAAATTTAATGCAAAAATTTCAATATTAACAATGACAAAATCCGCGATCACGCAGAACTGAAAAGAGGATACAGCGCAAAGAAAAAGACAAAAAACTAACTGGCACTGACTTCATGTTATTTGTTTTCTTTTCGTTTCACTTTTGTTTTTGTACCAGGGATGATAAATGAACCTATTTTGTACCAAATAGCAAATAAAGTACTAAAACTCTCCAAAAAGTATCAAAAGTATTCAATACATTTGTGGTCAAATTTTGACTATTGGGCGACTCTAGTATAGATAAATTGGCCAATTCCGAATCTCGTGCCAGCATTGAATGAATTTTTTCTAAACTGGCAATTTTTTCGAATTTTAGAAATAAATCTATTTAGAAGTTCGTTATCAATTCGAGATTGTTCTTCCAAAAATATCTGAAGTGACATCAAAATGTTTTTTGCGCACTTCCATGAAATTCTTCGAGATCGAAAGATTTCTTCTGATTTCATTTCAGTTGACTGGCAATACACTTTTCCATCAATTTTGTTTCAAATTTTTAGCGGTTTTTTTGTTGTTTTTTTTTAATTCTGAAAATTCCTGATTCACGAAAGTCGATTTTTAATTCACAAAACGAAATTTTGATACACGATTTTCAGCTTGATTCTAGCTTATTTTGAACTCTGCTTTGATGCCATATACCGCATGCTGGAAAGCGTGCCTATGATGGTTTTCTCACTAAGCTCCTCATTTATTCTTCTGTATATTTTTCGATGATTTTTTAGATTTGAAACACCCTACTAACTACGCACACTCTCAATGCATTTGATATACCTACATATTTCTTCTTTTTCGTTTGTAACATATTGCAGAGTTTTCACTTTATCTTTATTTATTTTAAGTTTTCATTTTTTTGTGGAATTTTTCTTCATTTTTTATACTAAATTATTTTCCCCAATTTTATTACAAATGTATGCAGGCATAAAAAAGGAATGTTTACTGAGTTGTGGGTAATTTTTTTACATTCCGGAAATTTACATATTTTTAAAAAATTGTTCACTTTTAACATATTTATGTTAATTTTTTGCATTATTTTTTATTTTAACTTTCGTTGTTTTTGTTGAGATTGAATTTGAATTTGAATTTTTTTTCGGTTTAAAAACATGTGTTGAAATTCGCAGCAGTGCGTTTATAATTTTTTTGTTTTTTTTTTAATGCTAAGGGTGTTATTACCGAAATGTATAAATTAATGTGTTTGTAATAGACATTTTGTTCACTTGAAATTGTAAAAATATTTACAGAAATTTTCTGTTCGACACATCAAAATTAAATATTTAAAATGAAGAGTCTTCATTTAGATCGATCTAATCCTTGAAAAGGGTACAGTATTCAAAACTTCTTGGCGACACAACTTTAGACACTTTTTGGCGACACGTTTTTTGGAACTTTCTTAGCGACATATTATAGACAATTTCTTTGGCTACACAGTTTTTGACAATTTTCAGCGACATGTTATTCGACACTTTCTTAGCGACACATTTTTCGGCACATCTTCCTTGGTGTCAAATTTTGCGACACTTTTCTTTGGCAACACTTTTTTGCGACACATTTTTTGAAATTTTTTTGGCGAAATGTTTTTCGACACTTTTTTGGGACACGTTTTTTGACACTTTTTTGTGACTCATTTTTTGACACTTTTTAACAAGACTATTTTTAGTGGCAAATTTTTTGACACTTTTTGGCGACGCATTTTTCGACAAATTGAGTCATTATTTGGAAAATGAACTGCGAATTAAAATGTGGCAGTTCAACTATCAACAAAAGTCTATTCTTAGGCCTATTTTGATTACTCTTTTCTGTCTCTTGCAAGACAGTTTCAAGGTCTTACTGCGAGTAGGTCTTTGAGTTGATTCTTATATTTTTTTCATAAATTTTGAAATGATAAATTTCCAAAAATTGTCCTTTTTTGGCAACTTGAGTAGTGTGTCATGTAGCTAATTAAATTTTACTTTTCTTTTTTAAAACAAAATTTCTTAAACTCCGTTTCGAAAAATTTACAGTAGACATTAAGCAAATAAAAATTCAACCCCACGCATTTGTGCTCTTTAAGTAATAAAAACTAATTATAAAATTTACACTCAAAGAAAAAAAAAAATTAAAAAGTTATGCAAAAAAAATTAAAAGTAATCAGTGGAAAGAAGTAAAAAATCCACATGAAAGCAAAAAAGCAGAGCAACGAACGCTTAAGCATCATCATTTATATAAAAATCTCATCTTTTATTTTTTGCTTTCTTTCTTTCTTTCATTCTTTCTTTTACTCTTTTTACTCTACAGCGCATTTTTCTCATTAATAACGCAAAAGTAAAATGCAAAAAACAAAAAATTAATACAGAAAACGAAAAAAATCAGCCAATTTTGTGCTGCAACAACTCATACAAAGTAAAAGAAAAAATGTTAAAACTGCATATTCACACACCCACACACACACACACAGAATCGCATGTTGTAGTAATAGTACAAACTAACACGAATGCATGAAACGAATTACATGTCAAGTGTTGCTACTGCTGCCGCAAGGGGCAGCATCAACAAAAAGTGCGCAAAGCAACAAAACGTTAAAGAAAGGGGGAGGGGGGCGGAAAAAAATCATCACAAAGTTGCAAGTAGTGTAACACTAATTACCAAGGTGTGCAACAACGTTGTTGCACAGTATTGTGTGTCTAGAAGAAAAGTTGACGATAGTATCATGAGACTAAGAAAAAATGTTTTGATTTTAAGATCAGACTTATGGTTTCTTATCGATATTGATGCGCTGGAGCCAGAATATTCAAAAAGTTAAGGATCTATTGTATGGATTTCGGAAAAAACACCCAAATAGCTATATCACTGCGCATATTTTTGAAAAATGTTATGAGACTAAAATTCTTTTTTAGAAAAATATGTCATCAGATCAAAATACCCTGGGAGAAATTTATGAAATTTTATAAATATCGTACCCATATAAAAAAATGTCATGAAAAAATAGTTCATTCCTTATCTTTCATATTACTTTTCTAAAAAAATGTCATGAGATAAAAATATTATCAGAGAAATTTTATTACTTTATATTTTTCGTATTCTTTTTTTAAAAAATTCATGATATAAAAATAGCAATTGAAAAATTTTTGTTATTTTTTAACTTACTTAAAAAAAAATATTATGAGACAAAGAGATCTTGAGGTTTGTTTTTCGAATAGAGATAAAACTAGCATTTTGTGATCAAATCTGGCAACTCTTATGTCCTTTATGTTCAGTTTGGTTTGCCATTTCATCATGAACAGGTTGACAAAAGAACAACGCTTGCAAATCGTGCAAATTTATTTCGAAAATAATGGTTCAGTTCGCGAAGTTTACCGCAAGCTCCGTCCATTTTATGGTCGACATAATCGTCCATCAGAGCAATTAATTCGGTTAACCATGGGTCGTTTTCGCACTACGTTTACTCTATGTGATAATACGCATCCGCAGAGACGTCGAACAGTGCGCACCGAAGAAACAATTGCCGCTGTAGAGCAAAATGTTGAAGAGGACCCGAATGAATCGATTCGCCACCGTGCACAGCAATTGGAGCTTTGTCCATCAACTTTATGGAAGATTTTGCGCAAAGATCTTGGCTTGCGACCTTACAAGATCCAGCTTGTGCAAGAATTAAAGCCGCGTGACCATGCAATGCGTCGTGATTTTGGTGTATGGGCCGAAAATGAGATTGATCTCGATGCTGATTTTCATCGCAAAATTTTGTTCAGTGATGAGGCTCATTTTTGGTTGAATGGCTACGTCAACAAGCAAAATTGCCGCATTTGGAGTGAAGAGAATCCACATGAGACCCTTGAGACGCCATTACATCCACAAAAACTGACTGTTTGGTGTGCTCTATGGGCTGGTGGAGTCATTGGGCCATACTTCTTCCGAAATAATGCTGGAGAGTCAGTTACCGTTAATGGAGACCGGTATAGAGCCATGATAACCGACTATTTTGTTCCCGAATTGGATGGCATGAATGTGGATGAGTTGTGGTTACAACAAGACGGCGCTACATGCCACACAGCGCACGTCACAATCGATTTATTGAAGGAAACATTCGATGAGCGCATAATTTCGCGGAATGGACCTGTCAATTGGCCACCAAGATCGTGTGATTTGACACCATTGGATTATTTTCTTTGGGGATATGTGAAATCGCTCGTCTACGCCAACAAACAAGAAACGTTAGAGGACTTGGAAGCCAACATTCGTGGCGTTATTGCCGACATACGGCCCCATATGCTCGAAAAAGTGGTTGAAAATTGGACCTGTAGAATTGGCTTTATTCGAGCCAACCGCGGCGGCCACATGCCCGAAATCATATTTAAACATTAATCGCATAAAATTATCCTTCCAATAAAGCCAAATTGATGGACATTAAAACGATTTTCTTGTGTTTTATTTCAATTTTTTGCTGTGATTCTCTTCTAATCTATGCAAAAAATTAATAAAGCATGCTTGGTCGAGTTCTTGGCTTGTAGCTGAATTCGACTGAAGATTCCATATGGTTATGGATGAAACGTATCGAAAACCAACCTACCAAAAAAAAAAAAAAAAAAATTTTTTGGTTTTTTTAGCTATGCATTTTGCCTTATTTTTGTAATGTTGGTGTTTTTACTTAAAAACATAGAACAGTAAGCTCAAACCACAAAACCACTTGACACGTGATTTGTTGGTAGCTAGTTAAATTTCACATTCGTTTATAAAAAATTTCATAAGATCAAAATATCATTAGTTTTAGTTTTATATAAATCGTATCTTTTTTTAAGAAAAATGTCATTAGATCAATTTATCATGAGAGAAAATATGTGATTCTTTATTTCTCATATTCCTTTTAAACAAAAAATTTCATCAGATCAATATATCATCAGAGAAATTTGTGTTATTTTATGTATTACGAACCTCTTAGAAAGAAAATGTCATGAGATAAAAATATCATTAGATAAATTTTGTTTTCTTATAACTTTCGTATTATTTTTTTTTTAAAATGTCATGAGATAAAAATACCTTGAGAGAAAAATGTGTCGTTCTTTAGCTTTCATATTGCTTTCTAAAAAAATGTCATTATATAGAAATATAATAAGAGAAATCTTGTCGTCTTATACATATCCTTCGTTTTTCTCTTTTTTCTAAATCATTGGATAAAAATATCATGAGAGATGATTATGTCATTGTATATCTTTCGTATTTTTTGAAAAAAAGGTCATGCCATAAAATTTTTTGTGAGAAAATAATGTAATTTTTTATCTATCATAATCTGTTTTAGAAAAAATTGTCTTTCTCATTCTATTTTAAAAAACAAAATGATATGAGATAAAAATATCATGTGAGAAGTTTTGAAGTAAATTGGAGGATAGACCGCCCCTATTTGAAAATTTACCTTAAGGGTATTTAGAAAAAAAAAATTTTTTTTTTTTTTTTTACCTCTCTAAAAACAGCCAAAACTATATTTATTCCATTAACTTTGGCAGGTGATATCCGATGCTTGAAAATTATATATCATTGTAAAGAGCTTAATAGGGCCTACTTTTATCCTAATGGCCTTTGGTCTAAATATATTATGAAGGACTTCAATTTTATAAGGAAAAAATTGCATCTATGGGGAAACGAAGCAGAGAAACTGGGTCTCACTAGCCGAATACAACCTTGGAGATCCAAAAACATAGAAGAAAACTCAGGCCTAATTAAGCTCCTTACAACGATGTATAATTTTTATACATCGGACATCACTTGCCGAAGTTATTAAAAAATAAGTTTTTGGCTGTTTTTAGAGTGGTTCAAAAATAAAATTACCCTTAGAACTGCTCAACAATTTTGAAACAGCACTAACGGATGATTTGGTTCTTTACATAAGAGCTCCTACTTAAATTATAATCTCCCACTAATTCTGCAATTTTATCCACATTCATGACACTGTGCACTATTGCAACAGTAGTAACACCTTTGCTTAGCGGCGCTATGCTACAATTTCTTACTTGCCTGCAACTAAGTAGTGTAGAGTTGCACATACACACAAACACAAAAAGTACAAGCAACTTGCAATGTACGCGCAACGCTATTAGCGCTCTAACAGTGTTACCAACGTGCAGCAAAAACAAAAAAATACTAATGCTAAAAGAAAAACTCACTGTTAAGAAGAAAAAAAAATGTATACGAAAGAAAAGCGTCGACTAATTTTTCTTCGCCACGTAGAGAGAAAATTGCTCAGGTGAAAAATTGCAGCTGCTGGTTTAAATTAAAAACAAAAAAAAACGAAGAGAAGAAAATGTACATTAAAATTGCCAAAAGGCAGAGGAGAACATCATTTTCTAAAATAGCGGTACTTACTCACACTTAAGCAACGCGAAACTAATCTACATAAAAAATGTTCATTAAAAAAATTTGTTGCGTTTGTAAAATTTTTAAATGAAAATTTCAGCAGTAAAGTAGGCAATATGCTTTTAAAGCATCTGGGTAGGCTCAGATTTTTTCAGGGTGTATAGCATAAGGTTATGAAGCTTCTGGGATGTGAAAGAAGAGGCCTTGACTAACAAGAAATTGCATCAGATGAGGGGTCTAAAATGTACCCATGAGGAATTATGGGATAAAAACTGATTTTCTGACTTGTTTTAGAAAAAAGATTTTCTTGGGTTACCCTATCGTTTGAGAGAAAACTTTTCTACAAGAAACTTTTAACTAGTTGTATGAGCTTCTCAAAACTAACTATATTTGGTTTATATAGTTTAAAGGGATTTTCTAAAGTTTAAGACCCTAAAATTGATATATTTTTTTTTTTCCTTTTTACTTTGGCGGCTTTTTTAGTGCATAAAAGGTTCTATTAACTTAACCTTTTATAATTTTTTTTTTGGAATACTCGTTAAATGTTCTTTAATTCGGTGGTACATTTGCCATATCAATTATTTTAACTGAGATTAGAAAAAAATACTTTTCAAGAACAATCAGTTTGAAGGCACCAGTAGATAAAGCACATCATATGCAGCGCAACGTATGCGAGCAACCCATGTGTTAAATATAAATTATTTTTTCCGACTTCAAATTAAAAAGTTTGTATGATTCAGAACCTTGTGAAATCCTTTTAAATCCTTTAAACCAAATACACTTTTCGAAAGCTCATCTAATTGGCTAAAATTTTTTTATAAAAATGTTTTCTTTAAAACGATAGGGTGACCCAAGAAAATCTTTTTTTCTAAAACAAGCCAGAAAACCAGTTTTAACCCTCTAACTCATCAGGGCTTCATTTTAGACCCCTCCTCAGGTGCAATATTTCTTAGTCTAGGCCTCTTCTATCAACTTCCAGAAGCTTCGTAACCTTATGCGATACACCCTGTAGAAATTATTCTCTTATCATTTTATATTCTTTTTTTAAGGACAATAAGAATTTGTTTTTTAAACTTTACAAAAATTGTGCAAAAGCTGAAACACAGAATTCATGAAACAGTAAAGAATAAACAAAGGAAAAGCGAACGAAATTATTTGTATGCATTTAAATTCTAAAAAATAGACCTTTTACTTTTCAAAAATCTTAAAACTAAGTATGGCAGTCTTATCTACATCATGAATATATTATTTTAGTAGAAAATGACTACCATCAGTTCAGTGTATTCTGCGCCAAAGCGTTACATACAACGTTGTTTGATTTCTGAATTTAGTTCCTATAAAAAATTTTTTAATATTTAAAATGTTTTTCCAGCTCAAAAGTCCCGTATATTTTTAACACTCCAAAATGAAGTTTCATATTTAAATTCATTTTTATAAAGTAAATTGCAAAATTTAACTCAACAGTTAAGAAAAAAGAAACTCACACAAAAGATGAGCAGCCTCACTCACCAACTCCCACTTTCGTAACTTTATTTGTCACAACTTTGATTGCAACCCTGACAGCGAAACTCAATTTCAAAAAAATTGTTTCTGTGTTGCGCGACTGTTGCTTTTCAAAAGGTTGAACCCGCAGTATCAAGTTTTTTTTTGTTTTTAAATTTCGCTTTGCTTTCAGCAATTTTTCCACCTTCATCAGTTGATGAAGGGCGACCGTGATTTTTTCCCATTTCTCGCACTTTTTTCAAGTTGTGTACCAATTCCGTTCCCTTTTGCCATGACACTTGAAAAATAAATTGAGGTTATGCGCGAACTTTGCATATTTTTGTCAATTTGTGCTCTTGACTATAATAACAACAACAACAATAACAAACGACTTACAACAACAGCAAAAACTTTGCGAATGAGAAAAAATCAGTTTTCATTTTTCCGGATTTTTTTTTATATCTTTTTTCTTTTATTTTTTGTATTTTAATCTTGTTTATGTTGTTGTTATTGTTTGTTTATTGTTCTTATGTTCTCTTCTTGTTATCATTTCTTTTTTTTTTCGTTTATTGCTGTTGTTATTTCAAGTGCTCTTTAGTCTATGCAAATAATAAATAAATAGAGAAATTGTGAAATTTTTAGCATTTTATGTGTTTTCTAGTTTTTTTTTTTTTCTTTGCTTTGTGTGTTTTTGGTCGCCATATTGTTTTTGTTTCTTTGCTTTCATTTGTTGCTTCATCCTTAGCGTAGCTCCTTTTTAATTTATTTCCATCCACAATGTGTCACTTTTCAACTTTTTTTGTTCATAAAGGTCAAAGGTTAGCTTAAAGCTGTTAATAAATTTAATTTGAGAAGTCCCCGGACGGTTCACCTAACTATTTGAGCCTTCTTGATTGAATTCAAGCTAACTAGATTTCGCCTTGTGGCCAAAATTCGACCATTTCGATTTGACTATAAGGCAAAAAGTTTTTATAACCTTTCTGGCTTGATAAAATATAAAGAGCTTTTAGTATGCTTCCTCAGAGTTTTGGTTATCTGCATTCATAAAAATCGGTGCACAGTTTAGTCACAAGAGCGTGCTTTCCATTTAGAGGTGTGTTACTGCTTCTGAAGAGCAAAAAGTTTTTGATATCTTTCCGTCCTGTTCATACTATCTCTACACCAAAATTCATAAAAATCAATGCCGTGATGGCGCGGCACCGCCCACTTTAAAACATAAGGTTCATACTCTCGTTCCTTAGTGTTAGCCATATCTTTATACACAATTTCAAAAAAATCGATGTAGTGGCTTAGCCTTGAAAGCGTTTTTCCATTAAGAGACGTGGCCCCGCCAACTTAAAACTATTAAAGTCATACTATCTTTCCTTTGTGGTAACCCTATCTCAATACCAAATTTCATAAAAATCGATGCACTGGCTTAGCTGTGAGAGCGTTTTTTCAATTTAAGGGCGTGTCATCTCCCACTTAATTTTATAGTTTCTTAGGGTTTACTCTATCTCCGTACAAAATTTCATAAAAATCGATGGAGTGGTTTAGCCGTGAGAGCGTTTTTTCTATTTAGGGGCGTGGGACCGCCCACTAAAAAACATAATGGTCATTTATCGTTCCCTTGTGCTAACCTCACCTCCATATTAAATTTCATAAAAATCGATGCAGTGGGAGCGTGAGAGCGTTTTTTCTATTTAGGGGGGTTATCATTTATTGAATTGATGGTATGTAAAGCACGTGCAACGAACGCCTTTTTGTCCGAACGCTCTTTGTTTTTGCTCAGCGTTTGTGCTAACTATTCCCAGTATCATATTATTACATTACCTCAAATATCGCTTTCAGTACAGTATTTTGGAAACTTTGAGTGTATGCGAGGTACCACAGCCCTTTTTTGAATAAACCGGATTTCTAACCTCAGCGTACATTTGTGAACATTTGGTATCTGAGTGAAATTTGGATGAATTATGTCAAAAAACGCATTCAATATAATATTTTAAAACTTTTGTTCATATGGGAGGTACCACGCCCTCGTGCCCGCATTCACCTAGTTTTTGCTCAGAGCTTGTACTTACTAGCCATAGTATTTATGTGTATTTCTGTTGTGTTATCACGAATAATGCTCTTAATATTGCGATTTGAATATTTCATTTTCTTTCTAATAAATTTTACCAGAATTTCAAGTAAATTTTACCTTTCTTTAAAGCCAATTCAGAATTTTAAAATTACCTTACAGTCTAGTAACTTTTTTGAAAAAATTTAAGTGATATTTACCTTACTGCAAAGTTCAAACAACAAAAAAAAAAAAAAAAACAAGCCAAAGCAAAAAAAAAACGAACCGACCCCACTAGGATTCGAACTAGGGCACGTTGGTGTGTAAGATAGAAACAGATCCTCTGCACTACTGGCCCATATGATGAAGAGGCATAAAATTTTTATATTGATCAAGTATCTGTCCAAACATAAATATTTTTACTAGAATTTTAACGTCAAAGTAGTTTTTAATTTATTTACCTTACTATAAAGTTCAAACACATAAAATTATAAAGTCAAAATGATTACACATATTTGAACTGAAAGTATAATTTACTCTGCATATGGTAAAATGGAGGCAATTTGGAGTAAATATTAGATACTTAATTATTTCAGCATATTTTATTCGTAAATATTACTTTGCTGAATCATCAAACAGTTCATGCGTAAGGTAATTTATGTTTGAAATTTAGTGTTTATAACTTTAACTTTTTTACTACCCGAGTGGAGTAAAAATTATGACGCAGATTTTTCTACGTGCATAGACCCACATCGCTCATTTTCAATCCGACAAGCTGACTTTGATCAGAAAGGCAGTATACCGAATTTCACTGAACTGACTTGCTTACTTTTTCCTGGAAAAATATTTCTACGCATAGACAGATGGACATGGCTATATCGACTCAGGACTCAATAATTTGGAGGCAAACAAGCCACCAATGTAATTGGAAAAAGTAGTTTGAATGAAAACGCTTTTTGTATCTTATCTCAAAAAAGCAAAGAATCATCTTCTCAGATGAAGATGTCATACAACTATAGAGTTACAGATTAAATATGTAGTCGGATTCAGATTAAGCATCGAAAAGTACGTCAGATATAATTAATCTTTTGTTTCTGAATTTTTTTTTTTTTTTTTTTTCAGGATAGTGTTATTTTCTTATTAGGGTGTAATCGATAAGGTTATGAAGCTTGTTAGAGGTGATAGAGATAGCCAAGTCTATCAAAAAGTTGCACGAGAGGGTTGTCTAGAAGTACACCTATGGAGTAATAGGGTTAAAACTGATTTTCTGACTTGTTTTACAAAAAAAATTTCTTGGGTCACCCTAACGCTTCAGAAAAAACTTTTTTATAAAAATTTTCAGCTAATTGTATGATCTTTCAAAAGTGTGTATTTGGTTTATGGGCTTTAAAAGAACTCCACAATGTTCTGGACCTTTAAAATTTATATTTTTAATTTTTTCTAATTTTTTGCCTTTCGTGGCCACTTTAGTATGAAAAAAGTTCAATCAACATACTCTTTTATAATTTTTCTTTAAATACTTTCCTTTAGTTTGATATCATATTTGTCATACAAGTTTTTGTATTTAAAGTCAGAAAAAATTACTTTTCAAGAACAGTCCGTTTAAAGGCTTTGCCAAGTAAAGAACAGCGTGTGAGTGACTTGTGTCTTGTTACATAGAAACGAATTTTTTCTGACCTCAAATTAAAAAACTGGTATGACAAATATGATATCAAACTAAAGGAAAGTGAACAAGGATTTAAAGTAAAATTATAAAAGAGTATGTTGATTGAACTTTTTTGTCTGCCATCAAGCTGCAAATCTTTTTATGTTTTTTTTTTTTTTTTTTTTTTGCCAGATAAGTCCCATTGTTCTCGGCAACAAGCAATACAAAAATTTTTAACGCTAAAATTATTATTTTTCAGCATAAAATACCTACCACACATATTTTTAAATCTGTTCATTTATGGACTTTTTTTCTACTTTCCGACACTCTTATAAACTTTTATTCATGTAGTATCAAAAATCTTTTTTATATGAATGCAAAAAGTAAAAGCAGATTATTTTTGTGAAAAAATAGCTAAGTAAAAATTTGTTTATTTTATTTAAATTGTGGTAAGTTTCTGTTTTTCACATTCAAAATGGAACAAAAAAATAAAAAGTTATTATTTTCATTAAGCTTTTAATAGCTTTAAAGCTTTTCATTAAAAATCCATTATTGGGCATAAACAAAATCAAAAAAAAAAAAGAAAGTGATGAACAATAACAACAATAAATAAGCTTAAATATAATGCGATGGCTGGGATGGTTGGCTTGGTCAACTCGATGCATGTTACTTTTCGTTCAGTATTATATGTTGTTGCTCTTGTTGTTGTTCTTGTTGGTGTTACCATTATTGTTGCTTTTAAGCTTAAGTGCTTACAAATGTGCCGCTTTCTGCACCACTTCATTCCATGCCATTAAAATTTTTTTTATTTTTATACCCTACACCCAGGGTATATTCACTTTGTCCTTCCGTTTGTAACGCAGAGAAGGAGGCGTGGCAGGTATAGAAAAGTATATATATTCTTGATCAGCGTCACCTCCTGAGTCGATATAGCCATGTCCGTCTGTCTGGCTGGCTGGCTGGCTGGCTGGCTGGGTGGCTGGCTGGGTGATGTGTGTGGAAATACACTTTTTGGGAAAACTAAGCAAGATAACTCAATGAAATTTGGTACCCTGCCTCCGTCATCAAAGATAGCTCGGGGGATTGAAAATGAGCAAAATCGGTTAACGAACACGCCTACCGCCCATACAAAAAATATATTCAAAATGCAATTTTAGGAGTATTTTTCACGACAATGCAAAAAAAATACACATAAATACTAGAAATTGTAAGCGAAAGCTCTGAGAAAAAACTGAGCGAACTCAGACAAAAGGGCGTGGCACCTCCCATATAAGTAAAAGCTTCAAAACGCTATACTGAAAGCGATTTTTGAGATATTCGAACCAAATTTAACTCAGACACTAAGAACTATAAATGAAAGCTCTCAACAAAAATTGGGTGAAATCGGACAAGGGGGCGTAGCACCTCCCATATGAGCAAAAGTTTCAAAATGCCATACGGAAAGAGTTTTTTGAGATAATCCAAACAAATTTCACTCAAATACTAAAGACTATAAATGCACGCTCTAAGCTAAAACTAGAGGAACTCGGACAAGAGGGCGTGGCACCTCCTATATAAGCAAAAGCTTCAAAACACTATGCTGAAAACATTTTTCAGTCAGACATTTAAACCTATAAATGCAAGCTCTGAACAAAAACTGGGTGAACTCGAACAAGAGGGCGTAGCACCTCCCATATGAGCAAAATTTTAAAAATACTGCAGTGTAGGGTATTTAATGTTTGGCCAGGCCAAATTTTACACCCTTACTAGTTTTTTTTGCTTTTTTTTTGGACCGATTTTTGATTCTGCTTTTTTATGCGTTTACTTGTAATCTCGCTAAAAGCATGCTTTTTTATGGAGAAAAAACAACGACAACAACAACAATAACTGTGAAATACCAACAACTATAACAATAGTAGTAATTCAAAATTCTAACTAAAACAAAAATTATGGCTTATATGTGAACATTTCTGTGGACTTTTGACCAGAGATAAGACAAATTTTTCAGGATTTAAGTCATAAATATAAAATCTAAATAAGTTTTTTCTCTCTAACCCCTGGTGACCGAAGCCTAGACCATTGTAGATATCGAAATATTAACTTCGGACTAAGTTTTCTAATGTTTACATGAAGAAAAAAAAGTAGGTCCGGAAAAGCCCCTTATAGCCGGCAATGGTCCAGTCATATTACACAGTGCAGCAAAAAAAATCAAAAAAACTTTTTAAATACCATTCCTATGTGCTATCCATGATGTTACTAGTAAAACCCTATCTGTGTTTCGCTTGTTTGCCTCCAGGTCGAATTTTATAGTACTATAAAAATTGCCTCAAAACTGCTTTTTCATAAACTGTTTGAGATTTTGCTTTCCTATCTTCAACAAAGTTGTAGATATAGACTAAGAAAAAGAAGTGTTCAAGAAACTGACACGAAAAAATTGGGTTTTGGGCCTTAAAACCACAAAAATGCCGAAAAATTGTATCAATTTTGGTTATAGCTATAAAACCGTTCAGTATTTTGCCAAACAATTAAAACAAAATTTTAGCCAAGACTTAATTGAACAACTCTCTAAAGCATGTCAATATCATACGAGTACTCCTTGATACTAATTTTAATTAAAATATTTATAAATCAAAAAATGCTTGGTGTCCTATGTGACTCCATCGGTCTCAAGGGGTTAAAGTAGTCGTGAGGTCTCTACGATTTTTTATTCCAGAGTTATGAAGATGTCCCATTACTCACGCGAGATTTGAGTTTGCCGCTATTTAAGTAGTAAAATTTATCGATTCAAAAGAAAAGATAACAGTTTGACAGCTGACAGTTTAGGGTTTGTAAAAATGCATCGGAAAAGGAGACTTAATGCTGCATCAATGAAATCTAGCCACATTATTGCGAAGCAGTTAAGCGGTTTATTGCTCTTCTGAAAAGTTGTCATTTTCAAGTTAGGTTGTTTTGTCAAAATGCCACAGATTTTATTTAAAATATAGTTTCATGACGTAGACTCAGTAATTGTTCTAAGTGTGACATAATTCATAGGTTTTTAAAAATACTAGAGTTTGCCTTGTGGCCGAAATTCGACCATTTCGATTTGACTATAAAGCCTTGGTCGATAAAACACAAAAAGTTTTTAATATTCTTCCTTAGGGTTCTGGCTATCTGCATAAAATTCGATAAAAATCGGTGCAGCAGCTTAGTTGCAATAGCGTGTTTGTCATTTAGAGCCGTGTTATTCCTACTAAAGAGTAAAACGTTTTTGATATCTTTCCGTCATGGTCATTCTGTCCCCATACCAAAATTCACCAAAATCAATGCCGTGAGCGTGTGGCACCGGCCACTTAAAAACATAAAGGTCATATTCTCATTCCTTGGTGTATACCCAATTTCAAAAAAGTCAATATAGTGGTTTAGCCGTGAAAGTGTTTTTCCATTTAGGGGCGTGGTACCACATACTGAAAATCATAATAGTTATGTTTCTATTTCTTAGCCTTAATCCTCTCTCTATACCAAATTTCGTAAAAATCGCTGCAGTGGCTTAGTCGTAAGAGCGTTTTTTCCATTTAGGGGCGTGGCACCGCCCACTGAAAAACATAATGCTTATGTTATCGTTCCCTAGAGCCTACCATAACTTCATACCAGATTTCGTGCAAATCGCTGCAGTGGTTTAGCCGTGAGAGCGTTTTTTTTTTCATTTAGGGGCGTGGCACCGCCCACTGGAAAACATTATGCTTATTTTATCGTTCCTTAGTTCCATATCTCCATACAAAATTTCGTGAAAATCGCTGCAGTGGTTTAGCCGTGAGAGCGTTTTTTTTTTTCATTTAGGGGCGTAGCACCGCCCACTGAAAAACATAATGCTTATGTTATCGTTTCTTAGAGCTTACCATTACCAAAATCGATGCAGTGGCTTAACCGTGAGAGCGTTTTTTTTTTTCATTTAGGGGCGTGGCACCGCCCACTTTTAAAAAAAATATCATCCTATGCACTGCTACTTCTTACAACCTTTCCAACAAAAAAAATCAATCAAAACGGTTGAGAATTAGGTACAGAAACAGGGACTGAATCCATTTCGTTTGCCTATTTATATACAGATCTATAATTTTGAATGTACCTTTGACCAATTTAAGTCCGGAAGAGTTCTGAAATCAGTCAATAAAATATCCCAATAAAATGTTTTGCCGAAATTGGCCCGAAACGGTCACTTAACGGGCCCGGAGCACTTTGTGGTTATGTACAAAATATATTTTCGTCCTTTCCTCATCGATTGGTGCAATAAAATTTTTTTACTAAAGTGGGTCCAAAAACGTTACGTAGAGGGCACGGAGCAATTTCTGGTCTTGTCCAAAATATATTTTCGACGTTTCCACTTCGATTGGTGCAAAAAAAAAAAAAATTACACAAAAAAGGGCCCAAAACGATCACAAAAATTTTTCTGTAATCGAAGATTTTTTCCTCAGATTTTTTGGCTCAAGTGCGTCACTAAGAGAACCCGGAGTCACTTCTGGTTATGTCCAAAATATATTTTCGACCTTTCGCCATCGACTGGTGCAAAAAAGAAATTCACAAAAAGGAGCCCAAAACGATCACAAAAATTTTTCTGTAATCGAAGATTTTTCCCTCAGATATTTTGACAGATTGAACCTCAGATCGATTATACCTTTGACCCTTGTTCCCTGGATCGAATTTTCCTTATTTAGGTTGTACCTTAAGCTGATTGTCTCTTGGACCGACTGTACCTTTGATCTACTTTGGACCGAGTTTACTTCCTACCATATGCTCCTTGAAAAGATTGTACCTTTGGCCGATTGTAGCTTGGAACGATTGTACCTTGCATTGATTGTACCTTGGACAATGCACAAGATCTAATATTTTCAGTGCAATATAGAAAATTCTGTTACCATTTATTCAAATTGTGAGCTAACAAGAAATTTTTAAATAAATACCTATGTTAATTTGCAAAGGAACCGTCTACCGCCCATACAAAAAATATATTCAAAATGCAAATTTAAGAGTATTTTTGACGACAATGAAACCAAAACACACGTTAATGCAAGGAAAAGTTAGTGCAAGCTCTGAGCAAAAACTAGGCAATCTGGGTCAAGAGGGCGTGGAACTTTCCTTCTGATCAAAAGCTTCAAAGTGCTAAACTGTAAAGGTTTTTGGAATAATCCAGCAAAATTTTGCTCAGACATATTAAACCAAAACTTAAAATCTCATTTATTACAATGAAAAGAGAAATTGAGAAAATTCCCTTTGTAAAATAATCAATAGGTATCTTTAAGTTCAGCTTTAGCTTACTCGCTATATACATGAAAAAACAAAAACTTTTTTACACATTTACTCACCCTTTTGCTGTTGTTGCTGCTACGCTTTTGCAAATTAATTCAAACTCAATTCCGTTCTTAATTAATTCCGCCCATTGCGACCGCTACGCCTTAAGCCTAAGCAGCCAAAGAACACACACACACAATTACATGCACAGCATACACACAGACACAAGTCAACACCTCGCCTTAAGATATAAGCGCTACAATGGTGGCTTCAGCAACAAGAGCAGCAAAAATAAAAACAAAACAAAAAAAAAATCAAAAGCAAGCAAAAACTTGCAAATGAAAGGAAATGAAAAGCACAAAACAACAATAATAAAAACACATGAAAATTCATGAAGACTTTTCTATTTTCCACAGTCTCACACACATACATATACAGACAAACAAACAGTCAAACAAATGTAGGAGCTTCACGAAGGATATGCGAAAGGATAACGCTAACGCCTATAGCTTATTTGCTACGAATTTCAAGTTTGAATTTCTTACAAGTTGTGTGCGCACATTCGAATTTTCACAATTCACTGGAAAATGAAAACAAACAAAACGAGAAAAAAAAGCAAAAACAGAAAACAAAAATAAAAATAAACGAGAAATCGAAAAAGAAAATGCTGCGTTCAAGAAGCAGATGAAAACGAAGAAAAAATTTGCAAATAAAGTGAACCGGAAACGGAAATAACCCTGAAAATACATACATAAGTTGTATTGGTGTACAGCGCCAATCATCAACTCTTTTTTTATGCTACGAAAAATAAGAAGCACACGCACAGGCGAAGGCAGAGGGTGTGACGAAAATAACTTGTAAGAGTGTTACCTTTGGCTTGGCCAAACAAAAAATACCCTACACTGCAGTAGTTTGAAAATGTTGCTTATATGGATAATGGTTATATAAGTAAGTCTTGCACTTCCAAAGTTCATAAAACTTATGCCAATCAATAGAGAATTTTATCCTGAACAATATCAAAATGGGTTCTCCCAATTTTTCCGGGAAAATATGTAAATTGGGGTTTTCCACGTGCAGTTGCAGGTAAAAAATTTTGATGTCCCCGATTTCAGTAATATAGAATTATGTTGTAACTATGTACGTCCTCGATCCAGATACAAAATATTTTTATAGTATAAATTCTGCAAAAAATGAAAAATTGAAAATTTATTTAAAGATCACCCTGTTTCACACAGCTTCCAACAGATATTATACACAATACACACACACACATGCAAAACAAAACACTCATAAAGTTAACGAAGAAAACAATACAAATAAACAAAAATTTCCGCAACGAAACAACATTTCCGTTACAGAATGTTCAGTGTTTTTTTCTCTTTATTTTCTTTGTATTTTTATTTTTTTTTTTTTTTTGCTTTTTTTCATTTCATTTATTTTGTTAAGTTGTTTTCAACGCTTTTAATTTCAACGCTTTCAAGTTTTGTTGTTAGCGCCATCTTTCGCATGCTGTTGCCTTTCTCCACATGCTTTTACTAAGATACTTTTTGCTTTGGCATTGTTATTGTAGTAACCGCCGCTGCTGCTTATGCCATGTATTTTTACCAAAACCCCTCAGGTTCGTTTCCTGATATCCCAGAACATTTTACAATGATGATGAAAACAACAACAAAAATGTTGCTCCTTGTTGGCCTTTATCGCAGAAAGGGTTGCTTGCAACATCATCGTCGGCTTTTATCAAATGGGTGTCTCACTAATGAAAACAACAGCAGCACCCTTTTGAGATTTTTTTTTTTTCTCAAATATAAAATGTTCTATCTGTCTGTTGGTTCTGTTTCTCTACATATATATGTGTGTTTGTATATTTGCTTGTATTTGCTTAAGGCTAAATTTTGTTTGAGCACAGCTAAAGAGATAATGGTTGGGTTCCACATTTCTTTTATTTCCATTTAAATGCTGCGCTTGACTTGTCGTCGTTGTTGCCTTTCGCTTTACCCCGCTCATTACCAATATCATTCAAGAGAGTTTTTTTTTATGTTCTGTTCAAGCCCTCGCTGCTTCATTTGCTTATCAGCTTCTTAATTACTTAATTTGTGTGAAGTGTTTGGTTTGCTTTTGCCATAGCTCGATTTAACTTGATTCACATGAATGGTCCATGTCAACAAAATGTTGGTAGAGAGCTAGTGTGGTAGTACATGGAACAGAGTAGTGGTAGCTAGTTCCTTTAGAAGATTGTTCATCCATTTAAGTAGTTATTTACCTAAAACTGATTTAACAAATGAATAAATGAATAAATGAATAAATGAATAAATGAATAAATGAATAAATGAATAAATGAATAAATGAATAAATGAATAAATGAATAAATGAATAAATGAATAAATGAATAAATGAATAAATGAATAAATGAATAAATGAATAAATGAATAAATGAATAAATGAATAAATGAATAAATGAATAAATGAATAAATGAATAAATGAATAAATGAATAAATGAATAAATGAATAAATGAATAAATGAATAAATGAATAAATGAATAAATGAATAAATGAATAAATGAATAAATGAATAAATGAATAAATGAATAAATGAATAAATGAATAAATGAATAAATGAATAAATGAATAAATGAATAAATGAATAAATGAATAAATGAATAAATGAATAAATGAATAAATGAATAAATGAATAAATGAATAAATGAATAAATGAATAAATGAATAAATGAATAAATGAATAAATGAATAAATGAATAAATGAATAAATGAATAAATGAATAAATGAATAAATGAATAAATGAATAAATGAATAAATGAATAAATGAATAAATGAATAAATGAATAAATGAATAAATGAATAAATGAATAAATGAATAAATGAATAAATGAATAAATGAATAAATGAATAAATGAATAAATGAATAAATGAATAAATGAATAAATGAATAAATGAATAAATGAATAAATGAATAAATGAATAAATGAATAAATGAATAAATGAATAAATAAATAAATGAATAAATGAATAAATGAATAAATGAATAAATGAATAAATGAATAAATGAATAAATGAATAAATGAATAAATGAATAAATGAATAAATGAATAAATGAATAAATGAATAAATGAATAAATGAATAAATGAATAAATGAATAAATGAATAAATGAATAAATGAATAAATGAATAAATGAATAAATGAATAAATGAATAAATGAATAAATGAATAAATGAATTAATGAATACTTGAATAAATTTATTAATGAGTAAATTTGGTTTGTTTCTTTTAAATCTTCTCGTCAAACATTTTGTATTCATTAGTTTGCCGTTACCGTGACATAAGTCACATTTTTCCCCATGAGCCAAATCAAATTTATTTTACTTCAAAAAAGTGCCTTTTATAGCTACACTTTTATCAAAAAAACTTATAGTTTTATTTTGGAGATCGTATATTCATTTAAATGCCAAGTCTTTACCATGGATGTTTTGCTCAAAATTGCTTTTAAAAGTGTAAAAAAAATAAAAATATTATTTCCATGTGATTTGCTCGTTTTTCTACATTTGTTATAAGAGCTTTTTTATACTGTTGCAGGCACTTGTGACCTCCAAAAGGACTGTTATAACCATATTTTTCGAATCCAAATAAATGGTTCTTCGTAGAATTTCCCATTTGACAAAGTTCTGCTTCAGAAAAATGATCTTTAAGATAAAACTTAAATCATTAGGTTATCACTCTCATTACCTCATCAGTACCTTATCAGTGCCTCAAATTATGCTTTAATTTTTATATTTCCCTTCGTGCAATACATTGATCTTTGTAAGACTTTTATATCTAGTTTTACAGCTTTCAACCGAATCAGTACACAAAGAACAATAACAACAACAAAATCTTAACTACCGCAGCAGTCCATCTTCATAAACAGGTCAGATTTCTGGCTTCAGGCTGCTTGCTCCATCATAAACTTCACAAATAAACTTAACTGCAATTTCGTGTTTCTTGCCACTAAGCTTGTTTTCAGAGCCTGGCTGATAAAAGTCATGCATCACATCCGGACTCACATTTCCAGATTTTTTTCTTTTTGACTTCATCTTAGAGTCTTTATAACTTGACTGCTTTACTTTTTTTTTCTTTTGTTTTAGCACTCATTTTTCAAAAAATAATGAACAAACTTTTCTTATATAAAATTTTTGCTTTTTTATGAACTGCACTAAAAACTAAAGAAGAAGAAGTGCAGTAGAAGAAAAAAAAAGAGGAGTAGTAGCTATAAAAAAAGTACTCAAATTTCCGCAATGTGAGTAGCAAAAAAGAAAAAACCAAATGTATGGAGTATGTAACGCATAAAAGTGCACGCGGCAATGCAAACCGGAAATGATGTGCATGCAATGTGTGTGTGCCTGTGTGTCATGCGCTTAAGCGCCTTTAGGGTGCTTGCGCTTGTATGCGCGCCGCGCAGGATGCAGCGTTAAGTGAAGTAGCTTTGGTCTACTTAAGTCATAAAACACGCTACGGAGTATGAACTGCCAGTGAAAGACAACGAAAAAAAAAAGTGTCTGGAAATGACAACAACGACGACAGCAACAACGCCATTTGCAAAAGTTATTAAAATGACAGAAAATATCAGTAGTGTGTGAAAGACATTAAAGCGAAAATGGAAGTGGAGCGAAAAAAGTATGAAGCTTGTATTTTGTTTTAAGTTTTTATGAGAAAGAAGAAAAACAACAATGTTGCTGCAACATTGCGGAAATCTAAGAAAATGTTAGGGAGGCACTTTATTCCAAACCGGAAATATGCCGTCATTCGTCTTAGCACTGTGTGTTTGTATTAGAGAATCGGTGCTTAGATCGCTAATTTCGCTAAAATTTGAATATGTTTTTATTCAATGTCTTTTAACAAACCCGGTGCTATTTTTGTTTAGCCCAGGCTTCCTTTCTCACCTCTCAGAAGCTTCGTAGGCTTATCAATCACACTTCATACAACTCATGTGAAGTTTTCTCTGTGGTTTTTGAAAACCAAAAATTTTTTTAGAGTTCTGGGTACGTTGGGAATAGTTCTGGAGTTCTTTCACAAAATTCGTAATAGTTCTGCGTAATTGCCTAAAAATCGGAGGTGTACCATTTTTTTCCCAGCGCCTTGTTTTCTACGTAGGGGGGTTCTGATAACATTTCTGAGCTCAAAATAAAGAGTTTTGGAGTCCTTTATACTTTTTTTTAGATTTTTTTTTTTTTGATGAAAAAATTTTTTACAAAATTAAAAAAGTTTCTAACAAAAACAAAGTTTAAATTACAGATCTGGATAGTGCTCGACGAGTTCTAAAGAAAATCCTCGTAACATTTTTCCGAAATATTTGTACTTTTCATTTCATTCGGTTTTTTTCCGAAAATGAGTATTCGTAGATAAGTTCTGATTAGAGTTAGGGTAGGGCCCAAAGATTTTTTCGATTTAAATGAAAAGAACAAATTTTTCGGAAAAATGTTACCAGGAACTTTCAGGGTTGCCATGCTTTTTTTTAAAAGATTCACTCAAACAATATATTAAAAAAATTAAAAAACAATTTTAGTCTCAAAACGCTTAAATAAACTTTTGAAAAATCGAACATAAATTTTTAAGTTGCCACATAGTTGTTTTCGAAAATTTATTTTAAACCTTCCATTTTTACGTTAAAAACTCATTGAACCGAAATTTGGCTTAAATTAAATTAAAAAATAAAAGCGGGTGGCAACCCAGAAAATTTTTCTACAACTCCAGAAAAGTTTATCTGAGCGATTCTGAAACCAAAAATTTCAATTTAGTCAAAAAAAAAAATAAAAACTATATAAGTTTATCGAAAATAACCAGGTGGCAACCCTAAAAATTAAGTGTTTTAAGGCTAAATTTAAATTTTTAATAAAAAGTTTAGAAAACTAAAAAAAAAAACAGGTGGAGGGTTGTTAAACGGAGAGTGATGAAATCTTGCAAAAAACGATGGAAAATGATAAAACGGAGAATGACGATATGCTGCTAAAACAGTAATATCACATAGAAAAGAACCATTTTGTTTTTTAAGTTGAAACTAGCCCCTTTAATACTTTATTTATTTAATTACATAAAGATAAAATTATATGCTAAGTAATATAAAAAATACTTTCGCGGAGAATGATGCTCAATTGCGTTCTTTACAAAATTTTTAAACTTTAAAAAAAAAGACACATAACTGAGTGAGCTGAAAATACACTGAATTGTCTCTTTCTCTTCACTTGCAGTTCTCTATTTACGCAATATTTAAACAATAAACAGTTAGAATAAGAAAAACTAGGCAAAGATAGTCTAAAATGAGAGACCAACTTCTATGTACGTCAATTCTATTTAGAAAAAATTTTTCGAAGAGGTAACACAGAAAAACTATAGCTGAAATATATATACAAACAATGTTTGGCAAAACGGCCAAATAAAGTGCACTAAGAAGCGGTTAGGGACAGGACGGAGAGTGAGTTTTCAAAACTTTATGTTATATTTTCATACTTAGTTAGATTTTTAAAATTATTATTTCCAAGCTATTTATCTAGAAGCTCTGGTAAAGTATCTGTATTAAATAGCTAAAATAGCAAATTTTAAATTTAAACATGGTTTTGAGCCATGGAGAATCACTCTTATATAAACATTTAATTTTGAAATTAAAAAGCAACCCCTTAAATATGCGAAAATAAAGGGTGTTTTTTTTAGTGGTTTGTTTTTCGAATATAGATAAAACTGGCATTTTGTGGTCAAATCTGGCAACTCTTATGTTAAATATGTTCAGTTTGGTTTGCCATTTCAACATGAACAGGTTGACAAAAGAACAACGCTTGCAAATCGTGCAAATTTATTTCGAAAATAATGGTTCAGTTCGCGAAGTTTACCGCAAGCTCCGTCCATTTTATGGTCGACATAATCGCCCATCAGAGCAATTAATTCGGTTAACCATGGATCGTTTTCGCACTACGTTTACTCTATGTGATAATACGCATCCGCAGAGACGTCGAACAGTGCGCACCGAAGAAACAATTGCCGCTGTAGAGTAAAATGTTGAAGAGGACCCGAATGAATCGATTCGCCACCGTGCACAGCAATTGGAGCTTTGTCCATCAACTTTATGGAAGATTTTGCGCAAAGATCTTGGCTTGCGACCTTACAAGATCCAGCTTGTGTAAGAATTAAAGCCGCGAGACCATGCAATGCGTCGTGATTTTGGTGTATGGGCCGAAAATGAGATTGATCTCGATGCTGATTTCATCGCAAAATTTTGTTCAGTGATGAGGCTCATTTTTGGTTGAATGGCTACGTCAACAAGCAAAATTGCCGCATTTGGAGTGAAGAGAATCCACATGAGACCCTAAAGACGCCATTACATCCACAAAAACTGACTGTTTGGTGTGCTCTATGGGCTGGTGGAGTCATTGGGCCATACTTCTTCCGAAATAATGCTGGAGAGTCAGTAACCGTTAATGGAGACCGGTATAGAGCCATAATATCCGACTATTTTGTTCCCGAATTGGATGGCATGAATGTGGATGAGTTGTGGTTTCAACAAGACGGCGCTACACGCCACACAGCGCACGTCACAATCGATTTATTGAAGGAAACATTCGATGAGCGCATAATTTCGCGGAATGGACCTGTCAATTGGCCACCAAGATCGTGTGATTTGACACCATTGGATTATTTTCTTTGGGGATATGTGAAGTCGCTCGTCTACGCCAACAAACCAGAAACGTTAGGGGACTTGGAAGCTAACATTCGTGGCGTTATTGCCGACATACGGCCCCATATGCTCGAAAAAGTGGTTGAAAATTGGACCTGTAGAATTGGCTTTATTCGAGCCAGCCGCGGCAACCACATGCCCGAAATCATATTTAAACATTAATGGCATAAAATTATCCTTCCAATAAAGCCAAATTGATGGACATTAAAACGATTTTCTTGTGTTTTATTTCAATTCGAAGTTCTATACCTCTAAAAAAAACACCCTTTACTTCATGAATTAGATTACATCCACCGCATAAGTTTCAAAAAATTCATGCAATAAATGCACGCATGTGTTTAGTTAAAGCACATTAAAATGAATCATACATACACTTGCATACTTAGATACGTTTACACATATGCATATAAACACCTACCTATTTCGTGCACTAGCAAACAAAGTCATCTTACATACCACACACAGTACACATGCACGCATATATGTGTATTTATGCCGTTCGCACACAACAGCATATCGACAAAATTTATATTGTACCATCAATTTCAATTTTCCTCATGGACTGCTTTCAAATAAACGTAATTTAAGTCTCCCAACATAGACAGTGGGAAAATCTTTTTCGCCTTTCGCCCACATAGTGCTATTTTATTATTTGCCCATTTAAGCCCCAGCCCTCCATTCCCTCGCTTGGCAATTTTTCCGACGCGACGTCTTTTAGTGTTGCCGCCACCATCATACCGTTATACTTTAGCGCCATCTGCAATTCGTTTCTAATCTCAATCTCTGGTAAACTAATTTTCGTAATACCTTGACAGTGAAATTGGCACGAATATTTCAAATACAATAACCCAGGTATAGACACCCATCCACATGCGCCATCTTCGGCTTATGCTGTGAGTAAACACATGTGTGTGTGCGTCTATGAGTGTTGTGTCTTTGTAGGTGAGAAAGTAACAATAAGCTGCTCGTCTGCCGTAACTTGTAAGTATGTACGTCTGCTGTGTTACTGGATGTGCCTCCAAAAAATTTCGTTTGAATTTCAGTCACGTCGCCGAGAAGAATTGCTTTTTTGGCTGGTTAAAGCAATTTTTGCATACCTTTAGGGGTAAATGTGTGAGAGTCTGTGTGGATTTAGCGTTTCAATCTCTTTTTCACCTTTTCTTTGCAACGTATCGGTTTTCTATTCGCTTTTTTTCGAATTTTTTTTTTTTTTTTGTTATTGGGTCCCTTAAATCGTACTACCCACCACCTTTGCGTGGCATCTTTGCTGCTCTTTGTTGTCAGTTTAAATGCGGTTTTCAAATAAATTCACATAAATCTCAATTTTCTTAAGGAAATTGGAAAAGTAGCATATTGGGTATATGAGGCAGTGGGGTTTGCAGTTAAGTAAGAAATAGTTACGGCTTCGTAATGTGTATGTATAACTTCAGCAAATGTTAGGGAAACTTTTAAGAAATGCATCAATGAAAATTTCTAAATATTGATTAAGCATGAGTTAAGTTGATTAAACTGAAATTTTTAGAAAAACTTTTAAAGATTTCAAATTTCAATTGCCTTAAATGAAATAAAACAAAAGCGGTATTGGTTTTGTAATATTGAATGCATCCCGTCCCATCTTTGGCCTAGTTATTTTGTAAGTATACCAAAACGCACTATACCTAAAACTAATATAAATTCACTCAAATCATCAATTGTACCAAAAATGGTCCAAATATTATGCGAAGTCGGTAATTTGTATCAAAACTGGTCCGAATGTAATGCATAGTGTTCCAATTGTATATCGATTGTGGCGGTGAAATTATAGCGTTACTGACTATGTACTGTTTGGCACTTCGCCAATTGTGAAGAAGACATACGATAGTGTACCGGTCTTATGACTTGCGCTGCGTGTAGAGACCCAGGTTCAAATCCTCCAACCGGTGATTTTCAATTCCAATTTTTTTAATTTCTATTGACTTGTACACAATTTATCTGAGGAATCTCCGGAGCGGAAAATGAGGCAACATAGCCGCGGTACAAAATAATAAAAAAATTCATTCACACCGAGATTCAAACCTGGAACAAAATGCTCAGAAATATAAAACAATCTCTTTAGCACATTCGTCTATGAAACCTTTTGAAGTTTTTATATAAAATTTGTGTATTAAATTAGATTCAGTGAAATTTATGCATAAAATAAAAAACAAATTGAACTTTTACTGGTCCGAATGTAGTGCTTAAGGAGACAATTGGCCTTTTATTGGTCCGAATGTAGTGCATAAAGAGACAATTGGTTACGCCCAATGACAAACAATGTAAAACGTAATTAGAACTTTATATGTTATGGGACCAGAATTTGGATTAGTCAATTTCTCCCATGGAGTAGTCTGCAAACTAGTTTTGGAATATTCCATGGTCCTGTAGGGACTATAAAATTTCATATAAGATTTCTTATAATATTTTTTTGCAAAGCAAATAAGTATTTTACTTGTGTAAAATTTTTTTTACTTTTTTCAAAATTTCCAATATTTTTCCCTTTCAATATAAGATAATGAAATAGACTTTATAGTTTTTGATACTCAATTAAATTCTGCATATTTTTTAAGCAATAAGCTCATAAAACTCAGTAGACGTGAAGGAAGTGAAACCTATATTTAAAAAGTGGTTATGGCACAAAACCGATTACCAATGTCACTTCTAAGCTCGTTATGCTTTTCCTAAAGAAAACAAAGTTGTGAGCAATCGAAAATGATAAAATCCCATGATTTTTATCACATGGCCCACAGGTCAAGAAAATAAGTTTTGAGCACATGTCTAGTCAAATCAAGTAAAGAACCTTGTCAAAAAGATTCAGCGCGATCAATCAACTTGAAAGTTGCTTCGTTCTCTCGCAGAATCTCTCGTATACCGAAATTCGAAATCTGCTTTGACCTAACTTGAGTCCCTTACCAAGTATTTGAAAAATTTCAATCCATAGGGTGTATCGCATAAGATTGCGAAGCAACTAGGAGGTAATGGAGGTGGCCTAGACTAACAAAAAGTTGCCTATGACATGTATCACAAAAAAAAAAATTGGGTCACCCCAGCATTTTAGAGAAAAATCTTTAGGGAAAACTTTTAGCGTTCTAAGAGTGCATTTGGTATATAGGGTTTTAAATAGTGTTGCAAAGTTCTGGACGTTTAAAGTTGATACATTAAATTTTTTTCATACTTTTTGACTTTTGCGGCAATTTTAGTATGAAAAAAGTCCTATCCACCTTTATAATTTTTGGAATCGTCGTTGAATTTCCTTTATCAACTTTAAACGTCCAGAACTTTGCGAAGTCTTTTTAAGCCCTATGAATTAAATACACTCTTAGAAAGCTCATAGAATTAGCTAAAACATATATTTTTTGTTAGTTCAGGCCTCGTCTATCACCTCCCAGAAGCTTCGTTACTTTATGCGATACACCCTGTTTACCACTTTTATGATTTTTTCAAACTCTTTTACAAAATTTTTCAAGATCTTCGAACTTTTTGTAATGAAAAATGCTTTTAGGGGCCAAAAGCTTTGTCGTCTTATAAATCAAGTTCAATATAAACTAAGGATTATCAAAATCCACGGATTTATCGCGGAAAAATCCTAGTGCGGTTCATCCGAAGATATCATAAAAACAATTACAGAAAAAAGAACTTCATGGAAGAGTTGTGTTGAAGCTTTTTGCTCAAAAATTAAACACAAAGATATTTCTGAAAACTATATCCGCAAAGGTAATACAAAAAAACAGTCTGGATGTTAAGGACAATGAACTAAACTCAAATTTTTTTTTATAAGTGTCTTTGCCGCATTGATGCAGATGTGAAGAAATTGGAATACCGGCTACCTACATATATCCAATTAATTTTACTAGAGTTCGCCTTGTGGCCGAAATTCGACCATTTCGATTTGACCATAAAATAAAGGAAAAAGTTTTTATACCCTTCCTTGGCCGATAAAATACAAAAAGCTTTTAATATTCTTCCTTATGTAACTCCTACTAAAGAGCAAACCGTTTTTGATATCTTTCTATACCAAAATTCATAAAAATCAATCATGTTATCGTGCTATATTGTGCCAACTCTATATCTGTACCAAACTTCATAAAAATCGTATGCAGGATTTTTGCCGTGAGAGCGTTTTTTTCATTTAGGGGCGTGGCACTGCTCACTGAAAAGATAATGGTCATGTTATCGTTCCTAAGTGCCAATCCTATCTCCATACCAAATTTCGTTGAAACCGATGCAGCGGCTTAGCCGTGAGAGCGTTTTTTCCATTTAGGGGCGTGGCACCTCCCACTGAAAAACATAATGCTCTTATAATCGTTCCTTAGTGCTAACCCTATCTTCATACCAAATTTCGTTAAAATCGATGCAGCGGTTCAGCTGTGAGAGCGTTTTTTTCATTTAGGGGCGTGGCACCGCCCACTGAAAAACGTAGTGGTCATATTATCGTTCCTTAGTGCTAACCCTATCTTCATACCAAATTTAGTTGAAACCGATGCAGCGGCTTAGCCGTGAGAGCGTTTTTTCCATTTAGGGCTGGCACATCCCACTGAAAAACATAATGCTCATATAATCATTCCTTAGTGCTAACCCTATCTTCATACCAAATTTCGTTAAAATCGATGCAGCGGTTCAGCTGTGAGAGCGTTTTTTTCATTTAGGGGCGTGGCACCGCCCACTGAAAAACGTAGTAGTCATATTATCGTTCCTTAGTGCTAACCCTATCTTCATACCAAATTTCGTTGAAACCGATGCAGCGGCTTAGCCGTGAGAGCGTTTTTTCCATTTAGGGCTGGCACCTCCCACTGAAAAACATAATGCTCATATAATCATTCCTTAGTGCTAACCCTATCTTCATACCAAATTTCGTTAAAATCGATGCAGCGGTTTAGCTGTGGAGCGTTTTTTTCATTTAGGGGCGTGGCACTGCCCACTGAAAAGATAATGGTCATGTTATCGTTCCTAAGTTCCAATCCTATCTCCATACGAAATTTCGTTGAAACCGATGCAGCGGCTTAGCCGTGAGAGCGTTTTTTCCATTTAGGGGCGTGGCACCTCCCACTGAAAAACATAATGCTCATATAATCGTTCCTTAGTGCTAACCCTATCTTCATACCAAATTTCGTTAAAATCGATGCAGCGGTTTAGCTGTGAGAGCGTTTTTTCCATTTAGGGGCGTGGCACCGCCCACTTTAAAAAAGTATAGTCCTATGCACTGCTCCTCCTCACAACCTTTCCAACAAAAACAAAATCGAGCAAATCGGTTAAGATTTAGGTATAGAAACAGGGACCTAACCGATTTCGTTTGCCTATTTATATGTAGATTAAAGTAATTAAGTAGAGAGATGACTTTGATTTCAGCAGAAAAATAAACATTTTTCCACTTTGGGGCGAAAATTGTAAATAAAATCGAGAAAATGTGGTTATCTAATAAATATTTTGTCAGATTTCAATTATTCGATAAGGCTATTCTATAATATTTATATATAAGCTCAAGTATGTACTTTACAAAATATTATTCATATTTGCTAACTCTTAACATTTTCTTATTTCTTTCAGGTATGTTGAACTTAAATATGCACATATATATTTTATATTAGACCAGGTAAAACCTTAATATAAGATCATCTTCCTAATAACTCTAAAATATTGTGATCTATCCACAAAAATCAAAAATTTTAAAAATTCACAAAATATTTTCCACGAGTCATAAAACGTTTTAAAAAAATGGAAGAAAAACAAAAAAAAAATATTTATCGGAAGGCTGTTCTTTGTTTCGTTTCATTGAGAACCACATCAAGTATCAAGTCCTCAAAAGAATTTGCCGACATCCAAAGAACTTGACAAGCAAAGTTAAAAAATCTAAAGAAAATTTTTAATTTTTTTGCTACATTCAAGAGACTGACTGGGGTGTCTGAGGTCAATTCTAGTGTACACTCATTACGTATTCACAATTTTCACTCTCATTTATTAGCATTTCTGAAATTTATTTTGTTCTACTTGAAGCAACCCCAAAGTCCCCACTCAGAGTACGAGCGGCATTGTCTTTCTTATTATCGAAACACTGCATTATTAGACAAACAAATCGTGCACTGCGTTTTCGCCTGCATTAGTACTCTGATGATTCGAAATTTCAAAGAAGACGTGCTCTGAAAGTATGCAATATAATGCGTGCTATCGTTTTTATGCTGAATTTATGCGCAAAAGCGTGCAACGAGACGTTAAGACCGAAATATGTTGATTTTGTCATGTTGTTGGGTACTTGCATATTGAATTTGCAGATAAAATTCCACGAAACGAAACATAATTGCAATGTGCAGAAACACGTAGAAATATAAAAATTATGAGAAATTAAAGCTAAATGAGCACGAATTGAAGATCTTTTTATGGCAAACAGAAATTTCAAGTCGAAAATAGTTTCGATGCAGAAAATGGAAAATGGAAATCAAGTGAAATGTTTGAATTATTGAGAAGAGACAATGGACAGCAATAATTTCAACGGAAATATTTATTGCGCCTTGGGATATGCAATAAAATGAAATTTATAATTTTTGTTGAAAATTGAAAACATTCTAGCCCTAGGTTATTTTTTCATTTAGACTAGGTGAAAGACAAAAGTAATGTCATAATGTGAATGTGCTATAGTTATTACAAATGGTACTTAGTGCAATTTTGCTTTGGAATATACATGTTGGACAGATGGAGAATAAGTTTACTGCAATCTTCATTGTTAGAGTAAGTTATTTGATGAGCAACAATATAAAATACTGTAAAACGAACACAGATGTGTGTCAACTCAACTTAATGTAGTAAATTTTAGAGCTTCAGTTTTTATGATAACAGATCTTAATTTTTGTCGATTTCTTACAAAATGGTGGCTATTTCCCGTTGGGTTATAGCTTTTGCCTTTATCTAAGACTAAAAAGTATACTTAAGGGTTAAAATATACAACTTCTAGATTTGATGATTAAAATGCCATACTAACTTCTTGGGTCACCCTAGCGTCTTAGAGAAAACTTTTTAATTGAAAACTTTTAGATAATTATACGTGCTTCCTAACAATGTATTTAGTTAATAGGGTTTAAAAAGATTTTGTAAAGTTCTGGAACTTTAAAGTTGAAATTTTTAATTTTTTTCTAATTTTTGACTTTGGTGGCTATTTTAGTTGATAAAAAGCTTATTTACATATCCTTTTGTAGCTATTTTTGGAATCTTCGAAAAATTTCCTATAATTCAGTGGTGCATTTGTCGCATCAGGTTTTCAATTTAGGACCGGAAAGAAATACTTTCCTATGTAACACAAGGGTTACTCGCATGCGTTGCGCTGCATAAGATGTGCACGCTGCACGCGCTTTCCTTGATCTGCAAGAGCCTTCAAGCGTATTGGTCTTGAAAAGTATTGATTTCTGACCTCGCATTAAAAAGTTGATGTGACAAATGTACCACCGAATTAAAGAAAAGTTTACTAGGATTCCAAAAAAAAAATATGAAGGGGTCTGTTAGTGAGACCTTTTTTTATACTAAAATGGCCGCTAAAGTCAAAAATTAGGAAAAAAATTTAAAATATCAACTTTAAAAGTCCAGAACTTTGCGAAATCTCTTTAAACTTCATAAGCCAAATGCATTATTAGAAAGCTCAGTTAGCTAAAATTTTTCCGTAACAAAGTATTGTCTAAAACGTTAGGGTGACCCGATAAATTTATTTTTTTTTTTTTTTTTTGTGAAACAATCAGATAGTCAGCTTTAATCATTTAACATTTTAGACACCCCAGGTACAATTTTATGTTAGTCTATACCTCCTCTTTTACTTCCCAGGAGCTTCGTTATCGTATGCGATACCCTTCTTATATGTAGGGGAGGATGGGGTAGATTCGTACACGAGGCACCTTCGTACAGTGTCTTTATTTTGAAAACTATAGAAATTGGTATGTTCGCTTCTTCATATGCAATATTGGTGCTTTTGCAGCCATTTAGCTTGTGAAATGTGGCAGTGGTACGATTGTTAACTTGGTCGAAAAAAGATTTTGTGTGTCTTTCCAGTGCAAATGTAGTTTTCTTATCTGACTTTAACTTTGTTTAGTGGTAATAACTTTATGCTAAAATTTTAAAATACTTCTGCTGGTTTAAAAACAGATATGCTATTTTGCTGTGTGTTTACTATTTTTGCGATTTTGCTAATAGTTTTAATAGAAAAAATAGCAATCTATATTGATCAGTTTGGGGCACATTCGTGCAAATAGTTATGGGGTACATTCGTACACACGAATTTACGCTTATGATACGTAATTTTAATTTATTTAGTATACCAGAATTAAGAGCCGGTGTAATATTACCAATTAATTCATAGAATTACTGAAACACGTCCAAAACTCCAAAGATAACCCTAATATACCGCTAGTTTACAGCTATAGAAATCATTTCTGATTACTATAGATGCAGTTAATTATGCTTGGGGCAACGGGATAGTTTTTTTCTTACTCCTATCACACTTTGCACACCGCCTTCAACCAATAGAAGCTTGATTGGTCCTGTTTATTGAAAACTGAGAACTGCACTCAAAGATTGGAATGTGAATAACCATGGAAAAGTTCCTACTATGAACAATATTCCATGTCTGGCTAAAGTTTTCAATGATATCATGGTAAAAATATTTCAAGTTTATTTGAAATAACAAGAATATGGCCATTTAACAAACTTTTGTGCAGCGACGAAGATTTTGCATCTGTTGGGACTTACCAGTCAAGTTCTATGGCAGATCTGCATACGCCTGATGTTGAAAAGCTGGTAGCTTGTTTTATTTTTAGCCATAAAGTGAAAACTGTAAGAATCTACTCCATCTTCGCCTATGTATTTTATAATATTTTTAAAAAAATTTTCGCATAATAACGAAATTTCTACATAAAAGTATGCAACATTTTTTTTAGTTAAAACAAATTTCTTTAAGTCTTTTTTGTTTGTTAAATTATACAAAGTCTTCTGCCTAAAATCTGTTATTCAAATCTTTAAAAATTGTACAAAACACTCTTTTCTTACACAGTAAAAATTTTAGTGTAGTTTTAAAACCAAAAAGTTTTTATATAGAACAATGCCAAAAAAAGTATTAATTTTAAACTATTTTGGAATAAATTTCATACTTTTTTGGAATAAATTTCAAATTTTTTTCTTGGAATAAATTTCAAACTTTTTTGGAAAAAAATCGGAATTATAGCCAAAAAAGTTAAAATTCAATAATAAAGGGAATCAAAAGTAAGAAAACTAAACTATCATTTTTTAGTGTGTAGTATTAAATTTCTCACGGACAAAGTTGCATGCAACAAAATTGAATATAAACATAAAATAAAAAAACAATATTGTTACAAATTTTTCATACAAATAAAAAAAATTAAAAAACAGAAACATTTTATACAGGATGTGAAAATCTTCTCAAAGTCCTTTTACAGTTATTTCTGAAAAAAAAAAAAATAAAATATTTTATCAACTCCCAAGCGTATGATATTTCCGTTTTTATTTGCTGTCTTTAGAAAGCAAAACTTTGCCGTCTTCAACGTCAATTTTTGGGTTTTTTTGTTTTTGTCAACTGCATTTTATGCGTTGTTTTTTTGCTTTTTCATAGCAACATCATGTATCTTATGTTATTTTTGTTGCTGTTGTTTATTTTTTCGTTTTCATTTCTGCTACAGCTCAATTTTTTCCACCAACTTCAAAAGTTTCGACTCACTGCTTTTAGTTTTGCTGTCTTTAACAGCCTCCTGAGACTTGTTTTGGTTTCTTATTTTAGCAATTTTTTTAGTTTTCCTTATTTTTTCTTTGTGCATTTTCTTCTGCTGGTTAAAATGCAGGTTTTTTTTACCAGCAGCTTTTACTGCTGCAGCTTTTAACTTGATGTGTGCCACATGACGCAAAGCGCACGTTGCATTGAATGAAAACGTCTTTTACTTTAACGCTACTGACATTGACGTTTCTATAGCATATTTTCTGTTATTTTTTGAGAGCGGGTGATGGAGCGAGGTAGTATTAGTTTTATTCCCAAAGGTTGCTGTTTAAAGTGTGGCATATGGCAGATAATTGGAAAAATTTATTGTTTTTCTTATAGCACTTGTACAAAAACAATTTATTAATTTAATAAGTTGTTAGTAGTAATGTTTTCAACTCCTGCACACAACATGACGTATGAGTAATATTGAGTGAAATTTTTTATTTTATGTGTTTTATAAATAAAAACATAACTCAATTCAGAGATTAGAAATTTTTGGTCAGTATAAACAGTCAACTAAAATTTACGGAGTTCACTAATTGTTCCTTAGCTGTCTCAGCAAAGTTACTTTCATCTTACATAGTGTGTCTTCACGCCTTTGAAAGTAATTGGTATGTTGCGTAGTTAGCACACCAGCACGTATGAGTGACATTTATATATTTTGAGTTGACTATATTTAACTGAATTAAAATGAATTTAACCCTCAATATCTTCAATTCGATGCAGTTAAAGCCCTTAATTTTTCAATGTTTTAGTAAAAAATCAAATACTGTAAGATAATTATAAATTTAATTGCTGCCTACAGAAGTTCAACACTGCTAGCTTTGATGCAAATTGTAAAAAGAAAAAATTTCTCAAGAAAAAGTAATTTCCGACTTCAAACTTAATTGAGAAACTGTTATTACAAAGAAACAAATTGAATAATTATGACACATTGCATTCAACAATGTTTCTGTTGGTCATAAAATAGAAGTCTGCGCATTTTGAAATAATTTCACAAAAAATCCCAACAAAATAGGAAAACAATAAAAAATTGGCATTTGAAAACAAAGTCGCACATAATAAACTAAAATTTTTAAAGCTTAGACGCCTTAAAGTATGCAACATAGTATTAGGGCTCAGCTGCTTTGTGCGCAGCAGAAAAAAACACTTGCTTTCTCTATTAAGAACACAACGTGGCAGCTGTTGTTGTTATTGTTGCTGCTGTTGTTGTTGTTGTTGCTGTTGTTGACACATTCCGCATTCTTATCGATTTGAAATAAAAATTTTACAAAAAAAAAAAAAAGCGAAAACAACCCACGAAATGAAAATTGTAAAAAATGAAACCGGAATTTGTAATAAAATTTTATTGAAATTGTAGACAAGAAACGAATATTTGTTGAAAGCACAAACGACCAACGCGACACAAACGAAAGGCGAATAGAACAAAAATATGAAAGCAAAACGAAAAGAAAAAAAAAAACGCCAACGAATTGAATTACTTCGTAAGCAACATGAAAAAGGAGAAACCAAAGGAGCCTCTTGTGTTTGAAAAAAAAACTGTCATCATTGGCACGTAATGCAAACGTGAGCAAATCGCCAAGGCGCCGACAAAGAGTTGTGGGTGTTTGGTTTGACATTTGTACGTGAAGTTATGGGGTGTATGTGCCGTACCGTTTTAGTGCTTGTTGAGCGGAAGTACTAAAACAAAATAGAAATAAAAATTCAGTCGATTGACAATGATGTTTCGAAAAGTCGAAATTGACTTAAATTAAGGTTTTTAATTTAAAATACTTGTTTTAAGAAAGTCAAAAATGATGAAACAAAATGTTGGATAAAATTTTCTAATTATATTATATCGAGTGATCGGTACTACTACTTATAAGTCAGTTTTTTTCTAGTTTTGATTTTTTGGTATTTCTGGTCTCAATTAAGTATTATAGTTTTTACACTAAAAAGACCCCTTGAGCCATATTTCTTCTTAAAGTGGCTATGTTTTTAACATGAAGAAATAAGCGAAACATTAATTTCCATGCAAAACTGATTTTTTCTAAATTCTAATACATCCAAGCTTTTAAACTGAAGAATTTTTCCAATATTTTGAATTTTTTTGGATACTTTTCGCCTTTTACCGATACTTTGAATGATTTTCGGTATTATTCGACTTTTACCAATATTTTAGATTTTTTCGATACTTTTGCACTTTTACCGATTTCTTTGATGTATTTAAATACTTTTGGATTTTGCTGATATTTTAGATACTTTTGACTTTGCCGATAACTTTTGTGTTTTTCGATACTTTTCGACTTTTACCAATATCTTTTATGTTAATCGACTTTTACCGAGTTTTTAGATGTTTTTCGATACCATCCAAATTTTACCGATATTATAGATGTTTTTCGATACTTTTCGACTTCTACCGATATTTTAGTTGTTTTTCGATATTTTTCGACTTTTACCGATATCTTAGATGTTTTTCCATAGATACTTACTTTTGGACTTTTGCCGAGATTTCAAATATTTTTCAATACTTTCGACTTTTACCGATATTTTAGATGTTTTTCGATATTTTTCGACTTTTACCAATATTTTAGATGTTTTTCCATAGATACTTACTTGTGGACTTTTACCGAGATTTCAAATGTTTTTCTATACTTTTTGACTTTTACCGATATTTTGGATGTTTTTCGATACTAGTGGACTTCTACCGATATTTTAAGTATTTTTCAATTGTTTTGGACATTTACCGATATTTTAGATGTATGCGGAGATAGACTGCATTTCGAGAAGAAATCATAATTTGTTTTTTTTTTTTGTTTTTGTTTTTTGGTGCAAGGTGCCTCGCTCCCAGAAGGAAATAGGCTACCACGGCTAAGTACTACACCAGTTTTTACATAATTCGTTAGGATATACCTTAAGCCTTCTGCATCAAGAAAGGGGTTGCTATGAGCATTGTATTCTGTCAATAACACAGGACCACAAAAAAAAAAAAAAGTCCTGTAGCAGAAAGTTGAGGTACCATACGGTATGGTTTTCAATGTGCTAAAAAAGAATCCGAGGTCAGAATTTAGCCATCGCCCTCAGATTTTCCTTGCTTGAAATTGCAAAAAACTCTGTTTTCAGGGTTATAGTGCAGTTCCAGGAAAGGATGTAGTTCCATATTTTCAATGTAATCGAATAGCCATAATTTTCCTTATAAAACTAAACATTCTAATTTTTTCGATTGGGCTTTTACTTCCCGAGATATCACCATTTGAAGTAAACGTATCTGAACCCCCATACTACAAATGATAACCTTTTACTTCAAAGCTATATAACTCTGAAAGTAAGAGTCCAATCGGAAAAGTTTGAAGGCATAGTTTTATAAGGAAGATTGTGGCTATTCGATGTCATTGAAAAAATGGAACTACCACATATCCTGGAACTGCACCATAAGCAAAGTTCTACAACTTTAAGCAAGGATATCTCAAAATCTGAGGGTGATGGCTAAATTCTGACCTCGGATTCGTTTTTGGCACATTGAAAACCATACTGGATGGTACCTCAACTTTCTGCTACAGGACTTTTTTTTGTGGTCCTGTGTAATCAATGCTCTTACTTCCTTTTATGCAAAACGGTATTCGGAAAAAGTGAATCTTTCTTTAGGTGAATGGCCAAAATTTGAGCACCGGCGATACTAGCATAATGAAAACATGTTAGTCCTCAAGATTTTAAAAGAACTATACACAGACTTATCTGTAATAATATGTAATGTAATGTAATATATTTTAATATTCTTTTCTCTACTATTTTGCTTAAAAGTAGCAATTTAAGATAGAATCTATAATAGTCTAAACATTTTCTTGATGGCCAATTCCGTGACAGGAAAAAAAATATTTTATACAGGTGGGCAAAAGAAATAGTCCATAACATATGGTCTATGATCTGTCTTTTATGGTCTATGGTCTGTGATCTGTCTTCTATGAGTAATTATCCGTAACCTACGGTGATTTTTTCCTTGTGGTTTATGGTCCGTAATCTATGGTGATCTATTCCTTGTGGTTTATTGCTCTATATGGTTTATGGTCTGCAATCCATGGTCTGTGTCTATCCCTTATAGCTTATGGTCCATAATCTATGGTCCTTGATCTGTCTCTAATGGACAATGGTCTTTTGTGTACATAAATATGAAGCAAAAAGCTGCAAATTTTTTTGTGACCGATTTTGCTCAAGTATGTTCTGGTGTCCAATATTAATGATGCGGGAGGATTTGGTCCTAGTACCTAGATTTTTGTGATTTTCATAAAAAGGGTGTTTTTAAAAAATTCATAGCTTACATCAAACTTTTCAAATTATTAATTGTAAGTAACTTATTCTATTTATTTTAAAGTATTCTTTTTATAAAAAAATTATACTTTTAAAAAAAAAAAAAAATTTCACCAAAATTTTTAAATTCAAAATTACTCTTGCATTTTTTATTTTTTTTTTTTTTTTAAAAACCACCCTTTAATTTTTTCATAGTACTTTTAAGTAAATTTATAAGCTTTACGTGGGCTGCTAGATATCTTTCTGGCCTAACAATGAAAATGCGAACATTTATCGTCAAAAATGGTTTTATTGTATTTCAAAGTATTCTCCAGCATGATTTATATACTTTTGCATGCGCTCAAACCAATTTTCGAAGCACTTTTCCCACTCCGATTGAGACACCTCCAAAACATGGTTTTTGAACGCTTCAGCAGCATCTTCTGGCGACGAAAATCGTTGACCACGCATTTTTTTCTTGATGTTCAAGAAGAGAAAGAAGTCACTGGGTGCCAAGTCAGGGCTGTACGGCGGATGACCCATCAATTCGACGTTTTGGCGCTGGTTTGAGCCGATGTGTGAGAGCTCGCATTGTCATGGTGAAAAATGATTCGTCTTCTCTTGTTCGTTTTTCGAATTTCTCCGAAGACTTCAGGCAAACAAATTGTGGTGTACCACTCAGAATTGACCGTCCTACGTTGCTCAAGAGGAACAGTCGCCAAATGACCAGTTTTGCCGAAGAAACAGGCGACCATTTGCTTCGAAGTGCTTTTCCCACGAACAACTTTCGTTGGATTTGGCTCGTCTTCGAAGACCCACACGGTCGATTGCTGTTTTGTTTCGGGCTCATACGCATAGATCCATGATTTGTCATCTGTGGAGATCTTATAAACGTCTTTTGAAGCACCGCGATCGTATATTTTCAACATTTCTTTGCACCAATCGACACGAGCCTTTTTTTGAGCGATTGTCAAATTGTGCGGGATCCAACGAGAAAAAACCATTTTTACGGCCAGGTGTTAATGCAATATCAAATGTATTGGGATGGAACTAATGCCCAAAGATGCTTCTATCTCAAGGTGTGTCACATGACGATCTTGCATTATCACTTCACGCCCGGCATCAATGTTCTCAGGCACAACGGCCGTTTTTGGACGACCTTCACGGAATTCGTCTTTGAGCGATCGTCGGCCACGATTGAATTCATGAAACCAGTTTTTCACAGTGCTATAGGATAGTGCTTCATCGTCATACAAAGATTTAAGTTCACTGATGCACTCTTGTCGTGATAATCCACGTCGAAAGTTGTGAAAAATGATCGCACGAAAATGTTTACGAGATAATTCCATTTTTTTGTCAAATTGATTTTTTCAAGTCACTGTAAACAACACAAATGATGGTCGTACGTTAAAACGTTCTGAGTACGTTTATGCTAAAAAATGTTAAACTTTCCAACGGCAATGTTAGATTGCACCTAGCAACACTAAGTGTTGCCTAAGTCAGAAATATATCTAGCAGCCTACGTAAATTGGTATATGATTCGAAATGAGATTCGTTCGTTAAATGAGAGTTTTTGGCTTTTGAACGCCCGTGGTAGACAAAACGCTTTTTTTCCTCAAGAGGAAGGCATCTTACGCAAAAAATGTACTTGGCATAAAATGCTTAGAGTCGTCTAAGGAATACGTTAGAATTTTTTTTAAATTTTTGGGAAAGTTTTAAAAATTTTTATTTTTTATTTTTAACCAATTTTTTGAAATATTCTAAGCATTTTGTGCTCAGTACACTTTTTTGGTAAGATGCCTTTCTCCTGAGTCAGAAAGCGTTTTGCGCTGTTTTTTATCAAAACCCTGTGTTCTAACAAAAAATGGTACAAGGACCAAATCCTCACGCATTATTAATCTTGATCACCAAATTTGAGCTAAATCGGTCACAAAATAATTTACAGCTTGGACACTTGGCGAGTTTTGCTTCATATGTTTTATATTTTTTTATATATTGTCCATGATCTGTCATTTATAGTCTGTTGTCCAAAATCTATGGTCTATAACCTGTCCTTTATAGTCTATGGCCTTGAATCTATCATTTATGGTTTATCGTTTTAAGGTTTATAAAAATTCGTCCATGATTTGTCTTTTATAGTCTATGGTCCATAATCTATGATCTGTTCTTTCTGGCTTGTTAGTTCTCTTTCTGTCCATAACTAACTGTAAAATGAGCCATTTGCAGAAATTATGACACACTACGCCCATCAAATTAATTTTTTTCCTGTACCGGACTGTGCTTTCAAAAAAATGGTCAATCTTTATTAAATGTACGAATACATGCCAGATTTAGTGAAATATTTTAGAACAATATAAACTAAAATTGTTGTTGAATATACATCCACAATAAATCCGAAATATATGTGAATATATGTTTTTTTTATATAAATGTTGCTCAAGCCTGGTATATAAAAAAAAATTTAAATTTGCCATAACGCATAAGAAAAACTTATTAAAAATTGTTTACTGAAACAACTACTTTTTTCTTTTGCCTGAAATGCATACAAACATTTTTACGCATATTTAATAAAGGAATCAACGTTGGGCTTTACGTAAAGCTGCCATTACTTTTTAAGCTGCAACATTTTAATATATACAACGACGTAACAGTTGCACAACACTAGCACATCATTGTTGCCTAGACAAAATGTAAACATAAGTGAAATGCAAAGCATACTTTTAGGCAGAAAAGCATACGACTGTTGCTTTTGCTCTTACTGTTTCCTGTAAGGCAGGCAATGAAGAAGTAAAAATATTGTTTGCTTTACGTTTAATGTATCAATTAAAATTATTAAGTCTGCTAATATGTTGAGGCACGTTTCGCATTAAATTGCTTTTGCCCATTTTGCCGTTTACATACCGCACTTGTTGTAACAAAAAGCAAGCAAATCCTGCGGAGTTGCTGCTGCATATCCTTGTTGTACTGAATATCATCCGGTCATGGTCATAGTATGCCTTAAGCATTGTTTACGCAAGGATATCTCAGCTCATTTCACATTGTTATTTAGATGAAAGGAAATAGAAAGCAGAAAGCTGTAGTGGAGGGTGGGTGTAGAAATAAAATAACTAAAAAGAAAAACAAAATATTGAGGGTGATATGAAGAGAGCGACCAAAGCCTAAGGAAGCAAGCAAAAATAGGGAAAATCTCTAAGTGTTGATATTAAAGGACACTAAATGAATGAAATTTTGCTGTACGCGCAGTGTAAGCATACGACACTTTTGGTCGGTTTTACTGGCGTAAAGCTGTTTAAAGGCTATACGTATAGTAGCGTTTGGATTTAAGTGGGCTGGAGTGGCACTTACTTTGAAAACTTTTGCTTTGTTTCTTCACACAACAGTTAATATTTTTGAAAATATTTGGAACAAAATTAATTGGATAAAAAATAAAATTTTAATTTTATGTAACATGTCTAACTTTTAATTGTTTTTCTTCTGCTAAGCTCACTTAAAATATCGTAATATAATTAAATGTAACTCATAGGTCAAGTGACACCAAATATATTATTTGCTTTGTAACTTTTTATATTTTTGATTCGATGCAATCAAAGGCAATACGCTAAAAAATCCGAGTTCACTTTTAGCTGCATTTAAGTACGTCATATATTTAAATTATGGCCATAGAAGCCATCGATATAGAAATTGAAAATTTTTAGAGGCATGAAAATTCGTCATATTTAAAATTAAAAGTAATATTTTATGCCACAACATGATATAATGAAAAAGTTGATCCTTAACAAAGAATTCCACAGTTATGAAATATAGGGTTAGCCCGGGAGATATGGCCTAGTTTTGGTTGAACTGCTATAAAACCAGAATTAAAAGAGATTTTTGGAAGAACTAAACACGAGTTTGTTCTTCTATGAATTTCAGACAAAAAAAAATACTTCAACTTAAATAAAAATGATTGCAAACATGATTTTTCTTGACTTTTTCAAAATGCTATAAAGTGGCAAATCACCCGAAACTAAGAGTGATATGGCACCATATCATGGGTGATTTGGCACCCTATGCAGCTTTTAAGTTTTTTTTTCAAAATTGTATGTTTTAGTTTATGATGTTCATGTCTCATGTGCCCACATACGGCACATTATGCATTGGATCCAATCATTAGGTATAGTGGTAGTGCATAGTCTTTTACATACTCAAAGCTTCATCTTGGAATAAAATATTTTCTTCATCTTTATCAGAAGTAGTATAACTAATATCAAACTAACGTTCATAAGTCCTCTTCTCTGGAACCACTGTACGTTGCAATGGTTGCGTTTTCCGCTTTAGAGAAAACCTCAAATTAATCAGGTTAAAACGAAAAAGGAGTTATTGAAGGTTCTTAATGACTAAAGTTTTGCGAATCTAGAGTGACTGAAAGGGAGAAATGGCGCAAGAACCATATCACTCGAAGTAAGTGGGTGCCAATTCTCCTTTTCGGTATATAGCCAATAAACATGCAACGAAAGTGCGTTCGTATTCATCAGAAAACGAAATAAAATTTAAAGCTGCAAATACTCAGTGCTCTGCTGCATCTAAAAATAAGAGTGCCATACCACCTGAGGGTGCGATATCACCTGGGGGTGCCATATCACCTAAGTTTACTAGGGATTGCCCTACAGATTTTTATAAGTTACTTTGACTAAAAGCTAAGTATTATAAAAAAGCTCTCAAAAAATACGTTTCTTTTGTTTGATAATATCTTTGCTGCGCTTTTTCCCCAATTTATATATTGACATTTATAACTTCCACCCTAATCTAAGCATTGTATATTGTACATGCGTCTAGGTCTTTGTGCTATTTCATTATCATCACAAACAGACGGTGTTAGTGGTCTTGCATCTTAATGAAAATGGATTCAATGGCAATTAACATAAAGCAAATCCATATTTGTGTACAAACGTTTGTGTATCTATCAAACTACGTTGTATCTGCCCATGATTGTAGCGCTATGGCATAATGTAGGTGTTGTAACTTGCTAGAATGTGCCATCGTATGACTTAAGAAATATGGCTTTCTTAATGCAAAGGCAAACACGTACAACATATATTTAGTAGGTACATATCTTTGTTGCGCAATAGAGCAGTCCATTCTTAATCAGGAGTACGTTTTGAGTTAAAGGCATGAGACATTATACGATAGAGTGCAAAATTTAATTGCATATTTTATGGCGTATTTTAGATATCAGCAAAAAAATAGCAACATATTGAAGTCGGCAATAAGACTAAATTTTACTTCGCTGCACCTTATCGGCCATTAATTAATTTTATATATTATTACTAAGCAAATATGACTTAATAAAAATGGTTTGTTTTATAGTTGAAAAATTGTATCCGAAACAAAAAAATTCCCGAATCAAATACTAAACTAAAATTTATAACGTGAACCATGACGTATGAGTAACAATCGCTTTAAATATAATTTCTTTGTGATTACTCTCATCGAAATTGTAAAAAAGTGTACATATCGAAAGAAAACTAAAACGTACATGAGCAGCATTGCTTAATATTGTAAGTTTATTATAATCATTGCATACTTTCCTGTGCTCCATGTAGTGCAAACACTAAAATGTTCATAAATGTGTAAATATTTGTTATTGCTTAATAATGTAATAATCTGCACGTAAAGCTACGGAGCTAGCAGCAGACTTGACCCGAGCGTAATTATTTCTTCTTTTTTACATGCTGTTGCTTTATTAAAATGTATGCACACAATTTCATATTCATGGCAAAGTTTATGCAAAGATTTTAAAATCATAAAATGTATCTTCTTTGTATGTGTGTGTACCTTTGTGTGCCTGCCTGCTATTAAGCAAAACCCCCTTAAAATATGCCAAGCTTTGTTGTTGGTATGCGTATGTCTGTGCACTGTGCTATGTTGTAATTATACATTAGAGAAATTATTGCAAATAACCCAAGGATATTTCAAGGACAAAGAGCCCCACGATCCATGAAATGTTCAGTTTGATAGGGGACAACGAGTGAGAACGAAACGAATGCTTACCGAAGGGTCCTTACTTTGTTATTAATATATTATCAATGTTTACTTGGGTCAGCATAAAATTATGCAACGTTTTTAATTTTGCTTGGAAGTTTTTTTTTTTTCTCTGTTTTGTTTTTTCTTTGTACTTTTCGCTTGAGTTTTTAGTTGGTTAAACAAAGATTTAAAATTTACATATTGCTTTTATTGTTGTGCGTGTATAACTATTTTATATCACGCCACTGTTTTAATAAATTACTATGTACTAAAACTTAACGTTGTTTTATGCGTACGTTTGTATGTTGAATATTATGTACATGCGTACACTGCTTTGTGCAGTGGGTGTACGCTTGTATGTACAATGCAATGCACACGTGTATTATAAGTGGAGCATACATCTATTGTTGTTGTTGTTGTTATTCATACTATCTTCATTTAATGATCGTTTAGGGATAGCATGTAACTTTATAAGTTTTAAGTGTTAAGCTATCTTGTAAGACATTTACAAATCGAATTAAAAACCCAACAAAGTTAAAACTCCGTTTTTAATTAAACACCTTTTTTGAAAGTCTTAGTTCACTTAGCTGTTCATATAGCAAGTGACTAAGCCAGCTAGTCGCTTTGATATATTGCACAGCTGTTTAGACCAGGCAGGGCTCAAAACATTCAAACGTGATTAAACCTTTTTTCGTTACATTATGTAGTAAAGTTGCGGAAGGGTAAGCAAATTTGTAGATTTTTTTTGGAAAAAAGATTATATTTGAACTTTGCATAGCATTGTACTTTAATTAAAATATTGCACGCTTTTAAGTGCTGCTTCAAAAGTGTACAAAAAATTATATTTACAAAGAAATTTAGTAGCGATTTTTAAGCATTACAATGCTTAGGTGCCAACATAACATTAAGGAAGCTATAGGGAAATGTATGTACGCCAACTGAAATCTCTTTGAAATTAAAAATGTTTCCGTGTTTTTAGCTGTTTTAAAGTTTTAAGTTAAAAAGCGTTTAAAAATTGCTATTGCATATCACTCATACGTCATGTTGAACAAACTTTTTTGTTCAAAAACCATTAGAAATCATTGCGATATTTTAGGCCCGATCGATGGATGGACACTTATGTGCAAGTATTTTTCTTCATTTAACGTTATTGCTTATAAATTATAAAATCTATGCATGGCCGCTTAAATTTAGTGCAAAAAAAAAACAATTCATGCTGTGTTTCATTTTAAAATGATTTTTAAACAATAACTTTTTTCCCACGTTGTATTTCATTTATCCTTGACCAATGCGATAACTAAATGCAATTATTTAAATAAAAGCCTAAGGCCATGCAATAAAAAATTTCAATTCAATGAAAGAAAAAACTGCAAAATTTGTTATTCAAATAAAACTGTCAACACTAAGGCACGTTTTAATTTAAACCAAAATAAATTAACTCTAATCCACACAAAAAAAAAGGAAAATAATAAATCCAAATTAAAATAAATTTCTATGCGCATTAAAAGACAAAAACAACAAAATGAAGCATACATTTAGGCACACAAAACATGCAAAAAAAGAGACAACAGGTGTTCATTCGCATACACAAGCGCAAAAACCCAATTCCACAGTGTGTTGGTTTGATAAGTAAAGCAAAAAAACAAGCCAACTACTACTACTAAATTAAAATCAAATGTTAATCGCAGCTTAATTTAATTAAACACACAAAATACTAAAATGTCAGCGAGTGACTCCATTAAATTTTAATTTTATTGGCACAGCAGTGTGCAAAAAACGAAGAGAAGACAACAAAAATTAAATAGCAAAACGAGAAACGTAGTCAGTGTGGGAGCACAAATTAAACAAAGCGACACGAAGCGCAATAATTTTTCATTTACAATTTCAATCAGCGGTAATCCTAATAGCTCAGTCCTGCCACTACAAAATAACACAAAAACAAGATAAAAAAAAAATGAAAAATTTGCAGCATACAAACAGGCGTAAAAGAGCAGGAATAACATTTTCAGTTGCTGCTGCCGCCGTTGTCGTACTTAAGAGCAAACAATTTAAGCACGTACGTACGTGTGCGCTGTTAAGCTTTAAGCTTTACCAAAGACCGCCGGATCTCAGATTGGAATGGACCGATATGGACGGACAATTTGGACGCACATTGCGGAATTTCACAAAAACTGCTGGCAATGAGTTGTCTGTTGTAAAATGTTGAAGTAGAAAAACACTGACAAAGTCGAGAAATGTTCGAAAAATATTGACGAAGTCGAAAAATGTTGACGAAGTAGAAAAATGTTGCCGAAGTACAAAAATGTTGACGAAGTAGAAAAATGTTGACGGAAGACAAAAATATTGACAAAGTCGAAAGATGTTGACAAATTCAAAAAATATTGACGATGTCGAAAAATGTTGACGAAGTTGAAAAATGTTGACGAAGTAGAAAAATGTTGACGAAGTTGAAAAATATTGAGGAAGTTGAAAAATGTTGACAAAGTCAAAAAATGTTGACAAAGTCGAAAAATACTGACAACGCCGAAAAATGTTTAGAAACTTGAAAAATGTTGACAAGGCAAAAAAATTTTGACACAGTCGAAAAATGTTGACGGAGTTGAAAAATATTGACGAAGTTGAAAATGTTGACGAAGTAGAAAAATGTTGACGAAGTTGAAAAATGTTAACTAAGTAGAAAAATATTGACGAAGTTAAAAAATGTTGGCAAATTCGAAAAATATTGACCAAGTTGAAAAATATTGACAAGGTCGAAAAATGTTGACAAAGTCACAAAATGTGAACGAAGTAGAAAAATGTTGATGAAGTAGAAAAATGTTGACGGTTGAAAAATATTGACGAAGTAGAAAAATATTGACAAAGTTGAAAAATATTGACAAAAACAAAAATGTTGACAAAGTCAAAAAATGTTGCCAAGGTAGAAAACTTTTGAGAAAGTCGTAAAATGTGGACAAAGTCAAAACATGTGAACGAAGTAGAAAAATGTTGACGAAGTAGAAAAATGTTGAGAAATTCGAGAAATATTGAAAAAGTCGAAAGTCAAGAAATGTTGAAGTTGAAAAATGGCAGCCAACGTGCAGTTTTCACTGAACTGTAGCAAAAGCATTGGATAACAAATATTCAGTAACAAATGATTCATACGTTGAATCCGGGCTAGAGCATTTCAGGTTTAGTTCAGGTTTCAACGTGACGTATGATTAACTTAATTTTAATATTCTACCTTTGCATAGAACCAATACTATTTTATCAAATACAATGCTTCGAATACAACGAAATATTGAACAATTCTTGCTGTTTATAATATATTAGCAGCCTATAATTGTAAATTTTCTCAGCTGCAGTTTTTCATTGTAATGTAAGTAGATTCCTTAACAAGTTTTGCTTCAAATTTTTGCGTAAACACTCCATAGTAGCAAATACTATGTATGTTACGCAGTGGCTACAGAATGTAGCTACAACAACTTTACTACACCCCATATATTCTTATCAGCAGCGACAAAGCGCATTACTCAATTTGAAATTGAAGTTTGGACCCAAGCCACACCACACCCCCTCCCACCACGATCCACATGAAGTATTTGCAGTTGCCTTTCGGCAACTAAATGAATGAATGAGAGGCATGGGATTAGGCAAACACAATGGCAACAACAACAACAACAGCAATACGAATACGAATAACAACGGCGTTGAAACATGGACTTCTCATCAGGATTAGCGTAGCCACCGCCGCTGCTGTTACACCATCATTTGCGTTGCCGCTGCCAAATGCGCACACACTACACGAGTTTTGCTAAGGCTCATAGTGCGCGTTTTTTCAAATCCCCTGTCGATAAAGTAAATGTCTTTGTCATTTTGTTGTGAAAGAAAAAGGAAAAAACAAATTAAATGCGAAAAAACCAGCGCCACTTTTGTTGCATAACATTAGGCGTTGTACAACCAGAAGCAACAACAGTTACAATTGTTATGCAGTTCATTTGGATTAAACGTTGTAACTTTAGAAAAAGCAGCCGAGTATGGTTTTTTTTTTTCAGTTTCCATTTAATCCCAACTGTGTCGCTCTACAGCATCTAAAATTTTCGGCTTTATCCCCCAAAAAAGTCAACTAAATTAATTTGCAACATTTTGTTTTAATGTTTCATCTGACAGCATGACATGTAAAACAAAATGCCGCCACAATATCGCTTAACCAAATGTGACTAGCAGCTATCACAAAAAAGGCAAACCAAAATGTTTGTCTGTTGATTTATGCCATAATGTATGCTATGAATTTTGACAGCTGTCAGTCGCGTACGAAAATAAGAGTGGCTTTTGCTTTTTGAGTTGCATGCAGACGCATTAAATTAATTTTTTGTATGTATTTCAATGTAAGGGAGCTCTGTGTAATACCTGTCCTATCTAAAAATTTATTGGGCAGCCACTATACTTTTTTATTAATAGCATTAGAAGAATTAAAGGCGATGTTAAGCTTTTACAATTGTGAACTCTAACTTGCATCGAAATAAGCACTTTGCGCCTGAAGCTTGAATTTATTTATGCACAACAGTACGTATGAGTTACTTTTAACCAAAGAGTAGGTACATAAGAGATATTGTATGCTAAAACCAAAAAAAAAATCTCATGCTTGTCCGAAAAATGTATCAAAACATGCCTTTTTTGTCCCCACCTATTTTTTTATTTTTTATTGCTTGAAGGTATATGATGACCTGAACTTCTGGCACATTTTTAAAAAATGAACATAAACTTTCAGGGTTGCCATATGTTTTTTTTAAGTTTCGCTTAAACAATATATTTAAAAAATTAAAATAAAATTTTAGTATCAAAACGATTAACCAAACTTTGGAAAAATCCAACATAAATTTTTAGGGTTGTCAGATGGTTGCTTTCGAAAATTTATTTTAAATCTCCCTTTTTTACAATTTCAGAAAAGTTTATCTGAGCCTCTCTGAACCCAAAAATTTCAATTCAGTCAAGAAAAGTAAGAATTTTATAAAATTTTCGAAAATTACCAGAAGGCAACCCTGAAAATTTATGTTGGATTTTTGAAAAGTTTATTTAATCGTCTTAAGACTACATTTTATTTTTTTACTTTTTTTTTTTTTTTTCTTAAACAAATGTTTAAGCAAAAGTCAAAAATAAAAACCGGGTGGCAACACCGAAAGTTTTGTATAATTTTCAAAAAGTTTATCAGAGGGTTTCTGAAAACAAAAACTTCTACTTATTCAAAAAAAGTAATAACTATGTAAGATTTTCGAAAATAACCAGATGGCAACACTAAAAATTTTTGTTGGATTTTTAAAAATTTTATTTAAGTATTTTAAGACCATATTTTTATTATTATTTTTTCAATAAATAGTTAAAGCAAAACAAACAACAACAAAAAAACAGGTGGAGGGTTACCAAACGGAGAGTTGCAAAAAACGACGGAGAATGATGAAATGGAGAATGACGAAATGTTGCAAAAACAGTAATATCACAATGAAAAAGCATTTTTTTAAAAAAAGTTGAAACTGGTGGATAGCCCCTGTAATTGTTCATTGATTTACTTATATAAAGATAAAATAATATGTTTAGTTACATAAAAAAACTTACGCGGAGAATGATGCACACTTGCGTTACAAAATATTTAAACTTTTAAAAGAAACATACGAACACACACTGTCGAAAAACCAAAACTGACTGAGCTGCAAATACACTGAATCTCCTCTTTCTTCTCAGTTTCAGTCCCCTATTTACTCAATATTTAAAAAACTTGCAGTTAGAATAAGAAAAACTGAGCAGAGATAATCTAAATTTAGGGACCAACTTCAAAATATTTCAATTCTATATAAAAATAAAAAATTTTCAAAGGGCTAACACAGAAAAACAGTAGTTGAAATGTTTATATACAAAAAATGTCGTACAAGTTTATTTTAGAAAATAACGTAACATGCGAAACGGGCAAATTAAGTGCACTAGGAAGGGGTCAAGGACAGGACGGAGAATGAGTGTTTAACACTTTATGTTATAATTTCATAATATTAAAAACTGTTTTCCTTTTTAAGCAATTTGTACGAGGGCTGCTAGATATATTTCTGGCCTAATAATGAAAATGCGAATATTTATCGTCAAAAATGGCTTTATTGTGTTTCAAAGTATCCTCCAGCATGATTTATACACTTTTGCATGCGCTCAATCCAATTGTCGAAGCACTTTTTTCACTCCGATTGAGACACCTCCAAAACATGTTTATTGAACGCTTCAGCAGCATCTTCTGGCGACAAAAATCGTTAACCACGCATTTTTTTCTTTATGTGCGGGAATAAAAAGAAGTCATTGGGTGCCAAATCAGGGCTGTACGGCGGATGACCCATCAATTCGACGTTTTGACCGGTCAAAAAGGCGCTGGTTTGAGGCGATGTGTGAGAGCTCGCATTGTCATGGTGAACAATGATTCGTCTTCTCTTGTTCGTTTTTCGAATTTCTCCGAAGATTTCAGGCTAACAAATTGTGGTGTACCACTCAGAATTGACCGTCCTACGTTGTTCAAGCGGAACAGATGCCACATGACCAGTTTTGCCGAAGAAACAGGCGACCATTTGCTTCGTAGTGCTTCTTCCACGAACAACTTTCGTTGGCTTTGGCTCGTCTTCGAAGACCCACATGGTCGATTGCTGTTTTCAATTCAGTCCCCTATTTACTCAATATTTAAAAAAATTTACAGTTAGAATAAGAAAAACTGAGCAGAGATAATCTAAATTTAGGGATCAACTTCAAAATATTTCAATTCTATATAAAAATAAAAAATTTTCAAAGAGCTAACACAGAAAAACAGTAGTTGAAATGTTTATATACAAAAAATGTCGCACAAGTTTATTTTAGAAAATAACGTAACATGCGGAACGGGCAAATTAAGTGCACTAGGAAGGGGTCAAGGACAGGACGGAGAGTGAGTGTTTAACACTTTATGTTATAATTTCATAATATTAAAAACTGTTTTCCTTTGTAAGCAATTTGTATAGAAGCTCTTGAGTTTATAAAAATTTGCTTAGAGTTGCTTTAAAATTTTAGAAAAAACTGGAGAAGTACGGAAGGAGCTTATAACAAGTTGATCTATTTATTTTCTTTTTTCTCTCAAACTATTGCTTAACTTTCTAAATACTTCTATAAAATAATAATTTCTTTGTTCGTAAAAGTGTACGAATATTCTTGAATATAAAAAGCATTCAAAATGTAATAAAGTGAAGCTACTTTGTGAATTCAAATTCAACAGCAACGGAAGGGATAACATTATTTTTATGTTGATAGTTCAAGCAGCATTTGGAGTTTAATACTTTTACTCCGATGTAATAAAGAATCATTTGGTTGCTGTCATTTTGTTTGCTACTCTGTTCCTAACAATAATGTAAAATATCATTTATGGCTGCTTTGGTTTGACTTAAGAAAACTATAAAGTTTTTAATAACAGTTGGCTTATTTTTCTCAATATGACGTATGATTAACACTTTTAGTTAAAAAAAAAAAAATTTATTTTCATGAAATTTTTCCTGCATTCAAACCAAACAGCAAAGGCCTATAATTATGCAATGAATTTTTCACAAAATGAAAATTTTCACGTTAAGCCAAATCATATCAGCTCAAGAAATCATAGTAAGGCCATTAGTAATCTAAGGTTGAAGCACATCATAGTCAATAAAAGAACATACATACGTACGTTCATCTTTTAGATATACTTGTATGTGGATGAAATAACACCAACAATAACAAAACCAAACGTCAAAGTTAGAGATTAGCAAGACATTTTTTTAAAAATTTTTCTTTGCTACGAATATGTAAGAAAAACATGCACAGGAAATAGGATTACTTATCAAGGGTATAGCAAAGTTTTTTTATCCACACATACGATATACTCAAGCTAAAATGTGTCCATGTGCGTGTGTGAATGTTCATTGTTTGCGATATCAGCTCTTCTATAAAACTATTTTTGGCACACATGCAGCCTGCAGCAATTTTCCAATGTTTAAAAGTTGTCGCTTAACTTTTCACTCAACCTTATACATATCTATGTACTTCCGAGATCCCATATACAAAATATAGCTCTAGACATAGAAAATCACAAAAAGCATCACAACAATTTAGCAATTTTTTTATTTTTTTTTGTAAATGATTCTACTGTGCTAGAACTTGCCATATCCATACTTAATGTGCACACTGGCAAAAATACTTAAAATGATTTTGTATTAGTTTTCATATGAAAGTATGAAAAAATACAGACCTAAACATTAATTTTGTATTGTCTTTTCTATATATTTCTCTGAAAGCATGTAACTCTGAAAATGCAAGATTTAAGGTTTTTAAGACAATTTGTTAACACACTCTAAAACTATTCAACGCATAGAGTTTTTGAAAGAAACTTTGTACTTGTTTTCACATTAAAGCCGGAAATTTTTACACTCTAACAGTTCTTACAACAATTTTGTGTTATATTTTATGTGGACGCCTAAAAATATGCACTATTTAATTAATTAAAAATATATAATGTTACTTTAACATAAACTCCTAAAAGTATGCAACACTTATTTTTTAGAAATTTAAGTTTTTACATAAGTGACTGAAAATATGCTACGTTAAGATTTTTGTTCACTGTTTGTCTTGAATGATATTTATGTATAAATATCTGTGATGTCCGAAACCTATACCCGCGGGCACTTAAGCTTTGTGTTTCAAAGTTTTCCGTATACGTATTCCCTCACAGATAAGCGTTCACCTGTGTTAGTAGTTGCACAAATCTGCGTCACTTGCTTGCAGCTTATGCAAGATACAAAAGCTTTCGATGAGCTTTTATACATTGACAAAATGCGCGAGTATTTAATTTAGTTATCACACTGAAGATCTTACAGCATACATATATCTGGACGATTTTGACATTTCTTTCATCAAGTTGGAAGCGCTTATTATTTTTAGCTATCTTGTTGTTGTTCTGGTTCTGTTGTTGAAGGTTGAAATTTTCTACTTCGGATAACTTCTAAAACTCAATAAAAAGGGAAGGATTTCGTGTCCTTTTAAAAATCTTTAAATACTTGAGTTCCAAATCAAAATATTAAATTTTTCTCAGTGGAATGTACAGCTTTTCTCTACATATATCTACATTAAGTTGAAGTAAACGTTTTTATTTCTTTTATACAGCACTCAGCTACATATAACTTTCTATCGTCTTTTTTCTCTAAACACAAATTATCTGTCTCTAATGTCGCAAATCTAATGAACATATCCGTACGTTCCTATAACATCAACTTTAGCAACAACAGCAACAACAATTTGCGAAAAATGTTTGTAACGAAAAAAAAAAAGGAGCGGAAGGATGTTTGGCATTTGCTACGTTGCGATACCAGGAAAATAAATAAAGTTCCTATTTTTAGTTAAATTATTATTTGTATCCTAAGGCACTCGCATACTCATGTTATATGAGTAACCTAAATTAAAAACAGTTGTGTTGGATTCTACTTTAGCTGAGGCGCAATTTTTGGCAATCTAAAGAATTTTTATTAGACCAATAAATGAAATGAAATTTCAAAATAAAATTAAGTTATTGAAAATTTTGTAACATAATTAAATTTCCCTTAAAGTGAGCAGATAGGTAGAAGAATTGCATTGCAGTACATATGTCATACTAAGGCTTTGTTTCATTAGAGATTTTTTTCAGCCTTCACTGATGAAGAAAATTCTTGACGCTGTATTACATACCTTAGACTCAAATAGTGATTAACGATAAAATAATTGTTATAAAATGTTTGCTCAAAGTAACCCAAAATTTTCTCGCAACGAGACTTTTATAACTTAAAAAACCAAAATTTTGAGTCAAAATCGTTTTAAAGGCTTAAATATAAAAGGCATTCATAATGTAATATAGTGAAGCAACTTTAAATATGTATATTGTGAACTAAAAACGCAATGGAAGAAAAAATATTAATTTTTTGTTGAAAATTCAAGCAGCCTTTGGAGTTAATTGCAAGTGTTCCGATGTAATTAAGAATCACTTGATTGCTGTCCTTTTGACTGCGACTTTGTTCCCCACAATAATGTAAAATTTTATTAATGGCTGCTTAGGTCTAACTTATAAAAACGATTAAGTTTTTAGTAATATTTGGCTTACCTTTTTCAACATGACGTATGATTAACGTTTTTAGTTAAAAAAATATGCTTTTCCATAAAATTTTTCATTTATTCAAACTCAATCTTTAACAGCATAAGGCCTAAACTTAAAGCTTTCATAACAATGTACGAATAAAACTTTGGTTAAACTTTTGCCTTAACGAACGGCCACAAATGGACCGTCGCACAAAGCTATAACTCTATACAACGGAACGGCATTTCAATAGTAATGGTCCGATTACCATAAAATTTACCATGCTGATACATTTTTATACCCTAAACCCAGGGTATATTCACTTTGTCCTTCCGTTTGTAACGCAGAGAAGGAGACGTGGCAGATATTGAAAAATTTATATATTCTTGATCAGCGTCACCTCCTGAGTCGATATAGCCATGTCCGTCTGGCTGGCTGGGTGGCTGGTTGTGTGTTGAAATACACTTTTTGGGAAAACTGAGCAAGATAACTCAATGAAATTTATTACAGTGCCTTCATTGTCAAAGATAGCTCAGGGGATTAAAAATGAGCAAAATCGGTCAGCGGACACGCCTACCGCCCATACAAAAAATTTATTCAAAATACAATTTTAGGAGTATTTTTCACGACAATGCAACCAAAATACACATAAATACTAAATATTGTAAGCGCAAGCTCTGAAAAAAAACTGAGCGAATTCGGACAAGAGGGCGTGGCACCTCCCATATAAGCAAAGCTTCACAACGCTTTCAGTATAGCGTTTTTTGAGATATTTGAAACAAATTTGACACAGACACCAAGAATTATAAATGAATGCTTTCAACAAAATTGGGTGAAATCGGACAAGGGGGCGTGGCTCCTCCCATATAAGCAAAAGTTTCAAAATGCTATACTGAAAGAGTTTTAAGGGATAATCCAACCAAATTGCACTCAGACACTAAAAACTATAAATGCAAGCTCTGAACAAAAACTGGGTGAACTCGGACAAGAGGGCGTGGCACCTCCCATATAAGCAAAATTTTAAAAATACTGCAGTGTAGGGTATTTATTTTTAGCCAGGCCAAAAGTTACACCCTTACTAGTTTCATATTGTTTTCAAAAATGCAATTATTTTTGAAATCCAAAAAAACTAAAAAAAAAAGTTATTTAAATAAATAAAACAACGAAAGCACACTGAAAGCAATGTTTTTGCCTACTCCAAAGCTGTGTGCAGTTTGACCAGAAAACTTCAACCAAATAAAGTTGTCATAAAAATGTTGCTTAAAACAAAACCCACAATTACTCATTTCACTTAAATTATTCAAAATACACTAATTCGCTTTATTTGCGTAGCCACCTCAAAAATATGCAACAATTTTTTTTCTCACCAACAAAGAAGTCAATTTGCATATTGTACTAATAACCATGACGAAATCATAACAAAACTTATAATTAAATCAAAACACTTAACAAAACGCTGACACCCCATGTAACGTCAACTACGACGACAACAACAACAACAACACAACAAGTGGAACAAAAACCGCGTCACGTCAGCCTAATGTAAAGTTTCCTTTGCTTTATTTACATAATAACAACAAAAATAGGAAAAAAATTACCGACTACCACATGACATGCATGAGAAATTCCTCATACTGCAACAGCAAAAAAACAACAACATGAAATATAAATTCCAACAACATTTCATCAAAAGCCGTCAAGCAAAGAAAAAAAAAATGCCAGCCGTACAAACCCCTTCATTATGACTTCAATTAATCATCATAACAAACAATAAAATATGTTATTAAGTGAAAGCATACATCAAGGCGCGCTGGCTCATTTTTTAAGTAAACACACATAGCAGAGCGCAGAGCACAAAGCAAAGCACAGAAGAAAAAAAATGAACAAAACAGAGAAAAAAATTGCGATTAAATAGAGAGAAAAACAAATTAAAACATTCCACCAGCAATGCCTTGCTTCATCATGGACAGACAGACAAATGAACGGAGACGGTTTTGTTTTTCAACAAATAACTGACTAGAAATTCGTCTTTCAAAGAAGCGCAAAAAAAAATAATAATAATAGCAGCACACACACACACACACATAGTCATCCTGGTTGAACAAAATCAAAAGGACATTCAACAGCTTTCAAGTAGCGCAATGCTCAACAACAGACAGTCAAACAAACAGACTGAACTACTCAATAAGAACAACAACAACAACAACATAAGCAAAGCAGCAGCAAGTGAATGGAACACAAAAAAACTGTTGCATACTTACAGGCTTTTCATATCAGGCGAACTCATTATTTTTTCAAGCGAACTGTTGCTCATTTTGTTTGAGTTGCTATTTTTACTGTGTGTAGGTTTGCTTTTTTTTATTTTATTTTGCATTCCATCCCCGACTTCATTTCATTTTGTTTTATTCCTTTTTGTTTCGTTTTATACTGAGCTAGCATACTTTTAAGTACGCGCCTGTAGTTATGCAAATATTTGTTGACAAAATAACAAACTTCTATTTTAAATGTATAATGCGCACTGCAATTTTCGCTGCACTCGCAAAGTATGCAATGGAAAGCTTAGAGTTTTCGTTTATTTTTGTAACTGCGGTTTTTTGACATTTAAAAACTTTGGGAATTTAGGATGTTTTATTTAAGCAAATACTTAATTTATAAATCACACAGCATTTAAACCAATTACTTACAATTCTTTTTCTTCTATTTTCAGGTAAGTCTTATAGGACACGTATTAATTTTTGTTTTATGTAAGTTTAAATAAGACAGCATCATCATAAAGCTTCTTCAGTTTGGTAAGGAATTATATGAAAATAGTAATATTATTATGTTTTTAATGACACTTATTTTGTGAAACATTTTTGGAATGGTTGCACGACTTTTTTCGCCGATTCGTTGGGTTCTTCAATTAAGTAAACTCTTATCTCATAGTCCGGAAAACAGTTTTTGGGACATTTTTTAATTGAATTTATTCTAAATTCATTTCCAAATTCTATTCGACGACCGACCAGCAGAAGAAGCAAGGCATGTCTATATTATTTATATAAAACTAAGGAACAAACTTGCAATAGCGTCGCTACTGCGGATGTATTACAAAATTTTACGATACTCTTCAACTTTTTCAGATATTTTGGGATGATTTTTGATACACTTGGACTTAAATCTATATTTTGAATGTGAATCTATGCAACGCTGAAGTAGTTGTTACAAGAAGCCTAGGAATTAGTAATCTTAAAAACTAGCTGAAATGGAAATAAAAGCTCGAAAAAGTTTGAGATTTTATATGGAAGAGATAAAACGGATTATGGTTTAGAATTTTCATTATGCAGAATAGCAATCTTACCGGTGAAATTAATGTCCTCACGCTTACAGAGCTGTAAACAAAGTGACCGAAAATTCACTTAAGTCAATTTTAGATCAAATTTAAGGATTTGAAGTTAAGAACAAAAGTAAAGGTTTTTAGCACTTACTTAATTATACAATTTGAACGCCATCTGAAGGTGAGCGGCGACATATTTCGTTTAGTAAATTAATGTTGCCATCGACAGTAACCTTAATGTTTTTTCGATACTTTTGGACTTTTAATGATGTTTTATATACTCCCCGATTAATTTGGATGTATTTGGATACTTTTGGAACTATGCCAATACTTTGGATGGTTTTCGATATTTTTGGACTTTACCCTATATTTTAGATATTTTTCGATACTTTAGACTTTTGCCGATATTTTAAACTTCGACTTTAACCGATTTTTTCGATGTATTACAATATTTCTCGATACTTTTCAACTTTTACCGATATTTTGGATGTTCTTCGATACCCTTGGACTTTAACCTATATTTTAAATGTTTCTTCAATACTTTTGGACTTTTACTGATGTTTTATACACTCCCCGATGCATTTGGACTTAAACCAATTTTATCAATGTATTTCGATACTTTTGGAGGTTTGCCAATAAGTGTGATGTTTTAGAACTCTATCCTATATTTTAGATATTTTTTAATACTTTTAGACCTTTAACGATATTTTACACTTGGACCTTCTCCGATTTTTTCGATTTATTACAATATTTTTCGATACTTTTCAACTTTTTCCGATATTTTAAATGTTTTTCGATTCTTTTGGACTTTTACTAATGTTTTATATACTCCCCGATTAATTTGGACTCTCACCGATTTTTTCGATGTATTTGAATACTTTTGGAATTTTACCAATACTTTGGATGGTTTTCGATATTTTTGGACTTTACCCTATATTTTAGATATTTTTCGATACTTTAGACTTTTGCCGATATTTTACACTTGGACTTTAACCGATTTTTTCGATTTATTACAATATTTCTCGATACTTTTCAACTTTTGCCGATATTTTGGATGTTCTTCGATACCTTTGGACTTTTACCTATATTTTGAATGTTTCTTCAATACTTTTGGACTTTTACTGATGTTTTATATACTCGCAATTGATTTGGACTTTTACCGATTTTTTCAATGTATTTCGATACTTTTGGAATTTTGCAAATATTTTTTTGCTTTTCAATATTTTTGGACTTCATCTCATATTTTAGATATTTTTCGATACTTTTAAGCTTTTAACGATATTTTGTATGGTTTTCGATGCACTTCGACTTTTTCCGAGTTCTTTGATGTATTTAAATATTTTTCGATATTTTTGGGTTTTTTGCTGATATGTTCATATTTTAGCTGTTTTTCGATACATGTGGATTTTATCCAATTTATTTCGGTGTTTGTCGATATTTTTCAATTCTTTTGTACTCTTACAGATATTTTAGATGTTTTTCGATATTTTTCGACTTTGACCAATTTTTTCAATGTAGGGTAGAACGGGGTTAAACAACCACTTTTGTGTTTGGCACTCTGTAAAAACTTTGTTTATGATAATAATTTGAAATTTTTAACTGTTCCTGGTTCGTTGAACCCTTTTGTTACAAATTTTCATATGAAAATTTTTTTCAAACTCGCATTGTTTATCCGATATTTTGTATTTGAACAAAAAGTGTGAAATGGTTGTTTTAGCCCCCAAACATTGTTATTTTAAGGGTTTTAATTTTAACAGAATTTTACAATACGTTACAAAAGAACAAAATAAACTTGAAAAAGTTTCTCTTGAGCTTCATTAATCGCTGGCGTCACTTTCATAACGTATACTACTTTTCTTGGACGACCTATTTTGGAGCGACGAGTATTGTTTTTGGCTACCGTGTCTTCGTTTTTGCTCAGAAAATTTCTTTAGAATCTTTTTTTCCGACCTTACCGTGGTCGCCAATGCCTGTTTCTCCTTTTGGTTATTTAACCCCACATGCTTTTGTTTATTTAAAGGCGAATAACTTTTTAACAAATTTAAATTTTGAAAAACTTATTAAAAAAAATTTGAGGCAATTGATTGTTTAACCCCGTAGCGATTTAACCACGTTTTACCCTATTTCAATATTTTTCGTTTCTCTTGAAATTTTACTGAAATTTTTCGATACCTTTGGACTTTCACCGATTTCCCCGATACATTTAAATATTTTTCGATACATTTGGGCCTTTACCGTTATTTTAGATGTAATAATTTAATGGAAATAAATAAAATTAATATATAGGTACATTATTTTAAAAAATATTTTTCCTTATCAGCTTTTTTTAGTGCTTATTTGCTTAGAAAACTGATTTCTATTATTCACTTTAGTGGAATAAGTGATTTTAAGTAATTTGTAGTTTGGTTTTTCTGCGAATGACCCCGAGTGAAAAATTAAACAAAACCCGATCATTAAAATTCGAACCTTAGTCTATGAAGAAAAAGTGAATTGAAATCTGATCGGTATCTTAAGCCATAAATACAGAAGCTCAAAATTCATATTGTTTCTTGGGCAATTTTTCTCGGTATGCCGCAATATGACTTTTTTATCTTCGGAAGAATTTAAACCGCAATCAAACAATATCAGTTTTTTATTTTCTGCAACAACTTCCTTTTAGCCAAAACATTTCTGCACTGCAAATTTTTTTATTTGAAATTGCTTTTTAGCCTGTTGCATTGTTAACAAAACCACATATGTTGTCTTTCTTTGTGTGTGCTGTTGGTTGCGTGTTTGCACATGTGTTTTTGTAAACCTGTCTGTGTGTGTTTCCGATATTATGGTCACACATTTTTACGCCATGACAGTTTTGTGGTTTGCGCTTTGAAATTTTTGGAATTTTAAAATTTTTTTATCAACGGCTTTAGCTGACTCCTTTTATGTGCTGTTGGTGCTGCCTGCGTCTGCAATGTGGTCCTATAGGTGTGCGTATTTCTGTACAATGAAATTTCTGTGAAGTTTTAATTACTGCGGTCAACCAGAGTGAAAAAAAGACGACAAAAAAATAAATTTCCAAGTCCAAATTTTTTTATGCAATGAAGTTGTCAATGCAAAAGTTTGGTTTTTTGTTCATTAATGACGTTGATTCTGTGTATTTTGAGAGAGACAGAAAAATTTCACAGCAATCATAATTTACAATTGATGTGAAATATTTGACTTTTTCTTATTAAAGTAATTAACGCAAAATTTCAAAGATATATTACCGTACGTATAAACTTTTGGATGGTGCCGTAAAGTAATATTTGCAAATAAAATATAGTAACATTATCTCCAAATACCCCTGATTTTTTTATATCTAGGGCAAGTTATACTTTTAGTTCAATTATAGCATCTTTATCAGTTTATGTTGCACCTCTTTTGTCAATATATCAAAGTTCAAGTAACTAATTTTGTTGAGATAACAGTAAATGGAAACAACAAATATTTTCGTATTAAATTTAAAGAATACAGAAATTTATGTGATGTTATTTTGGATTTTTGCCAATTTTAAGAACAGCTCTCCACCAATTTAAGTACTCATTTTCTACAGCTTCAATAATTAAAATCAACTTTGAACTTTTTCCTTTTTATGAACCCTAATAAAGACTCAGTTTTTTTCTTTTTGTTATTTTTAAATATTTTTTTATTTTTTGTTGCCAAAAAAAAAAAAAGCAAAGCATTAGCGAAAGAGCAAAAGGATGAACAAAGCGTGTTAATTAAAAACTGTTTCACAGTTTGTGCGAAAATGAAATTGAAATCCTTGAAAAAATTATCCCTCTCGGGTATATGTATTTCTCTTTATCAACGTTATGAGTGCGTGTGTTTGTATATATTGGTTTGGTTATATGGCGCTTGTTGTCTTTGATACATATATAAGTAGTAAGTGTTATCCTTTATATTCGTCTATTTTTTTTTTTTTTTTCTAACTCCATAAGGAGTTAAAATTTTGCTTTTGCTCTTGTTAATGAGTAAATTTGTGTCTTATTTTTTTGCTGTTGGATTTTTTTGTTGCCTTTTTGGTGTTTAGTCTGGTTTTTGCCATTTGATAATATTAACTATTACACTGAAAATTTTATTAGAAAAAATATGTTGTAGTTATCGCAATAAAACGCAATTTTTGAATTTAATGGAAAAATATAAGAAGCCGGAAATTGCCTACACATAACATATTACGCGGTTTGACACAAATAAGTACATTAGAAAATACAAGAAATTCTTAAAGTCGTTTTTGTCCAGCACGTCAGATTTTTTTTAATCGATTTTTGAAGTTTTTTAACCCACGGTATATGAAAAAATAGAAATAGCACATTCTTGTGTTAAATCCACTAATTTAACTATATGATCCTTAAATCTAAGGTATATCATGTATTCAGCAGGATATTGCAACAAATATTTTCGTGGAAAATTTTAACCCTCTACAACCCCCACATGTGGGTCATTTTTACCCTTTTCTTAAAAAGGTGAAAGAATTACACCTAAAACAGGGGAATATTGAGTGAGTCAATATGTATCACAAAAATATTCGTTATAAAATTTCAGTACTAGTTGCTGAACTCTAAAAAGTCGAAATTTTATCCCGAAACCCAAAAAATTCGTTAAAATCAATTAGGGCTTCTTACAATCAATAAAATTCTAAAATAACATTTTGGATAGAACTCGTTGTCACAAGATCATAACGAAATCAAACAAGCATAATTTTTCTAGAACATATTAACCCATTATATCCTGTATCAACGGTCCTTTGACCCTCTTTCGTAAAAACTGGGCTAAAATTGGTTAAAAAATTCTGCAAAAGTGTCCGAAAAATTCTTAGAACTTAAGGAAAGCGTGGCAGCGATGTAATAAATATGCAATGTGAAAATTCCTAATTGATTTTAACGATTTTTTGGGTTTCGGGGCAAAATTTCGACTTTTAAGTGTGCAGCAACTAGTAGTGAATATTTCTGTGGTACATACTTACTCAATATTACCCTGTTTTAGGTGTCATTTTTTCACTTTTTTAAGAAAAGAGTAAAAATGACCAACATGTTGGGGTTGTAGAGGGTTAAAATTGTCTCCAAAAATATTCCTTACAATATCCTGCATAAGATTTTTCAACACATGAAACACCTCAGATGTTAGGATCCTATCATTAAATTAATCGATTTAACACAAGAATATGTTATTTCTGTTCTTTTTTATACAGTGGGTTAAAAAACTTCAAAAATCAATTAAAAAAAAATCTGACGTGCTAGAGGAAAACGACGAGACACGTGTCTTTTTTAAAATTTGTTAGATTTTTTCATGTGTTTTACAAAAAGTTTGAAATTGTCGAACAGTGTTATAGTAGGCAATATCCACTTCTTTTTCTTATCTTAAAGGACAACCTTAAACCAGCATTTTTATACCCTACACCCAGGGTATATACACTTTGTCCTTCCGTTTGTAACGCAGAGAAGGAGGCGTGACAGGTATAGAAAAGTATATATATTCTTGATCAGCGTCACCTCCTAATTCGATATAGCCATGTCCGTCTGTTTGGCTGGCAGGCTGGCTGGCTAGCTGGCTGTGTGTTGAAATACACTTTTTGGGAAAACTGAGCAAGATAATTCAATGAAATTTGGAACACTGCCTCCGTCGTTATAGTTAGCTCGGGGGATTGAAAATGAGTGAAATCGGTCAACGGACACGCCTACCGCCCATACAAAAAATATATTCAAAATGCAATTTTAGGAGTATTTTTCATGACAATGCAACCACAATACACATAAGCTCTGAGAAAAAACTGAGCGAATTCGGACAAGAGGGCGTGGTACCTCCCATATAAGCAAAAGCTTCAAAACGCTATACTGAAAGCGTTTTTTGAGATATTCGAACCAAATTTGATTCAGACACTAAGAATTATAAATGAAAGCTCTCAGCAAAAATTGGGTGAAATTGGAAAAGGGGGCGTGTACCTCCCATATAAGCAAAAGTTTCAAAATGCTATACTGAAAGAGTTTTTTGAGATAATCCAACTAAATTTCACTCTGACACTAAAAACTATAAATGCAAGCTCTGAACAAAAACTGGGTGTACTCGGACAGGAGGGCGTGGCACCTCCCATGCAAGTAAAATTTTCAAAATACTGCAGTGTAATGTATTTATTTTTTGGCCAGGCCAAAAGTTACACCCTTACTAGTTAGTATTCAAACAGATCTTTTATAGATGTCAAAATTAAGTTAACATTATAATAACAAATGAACAAGTTTTATTCATGCCTCCAAGGATTCCTTTAAAAGTTAAACCCACAATATTTCGAAAATATGGAAAAACAGCTGAATTAATGCCTAGAGAAAAATACAAAAAAACTTCAAACGCTATTCACGGAGATCGAGAAAACGTGAGAAATAAGTTAACTTCACATAAATGTTTGCCAAAAGGGAATTTTTAAAGGGGTGATTTCCAACGTTTTAAGAAATAGCCATTTTTTTAACACCCTTTATGTTTATTAGACCCAGTTGGTCTATGTCTCAAAAATAAAATATTTGAAAGCTTATCTTGAGAAACAACAATTTTTTTTTCGCTTTTGTACCACTCTAAAAACAGTCAAAATGGTATTTTTTTTCCTTAACATCGACAGGTGATGTCCGACTTATAAAAATTATATGTCGTTGTAAAGGGCTAAATTAGGTTCACTGTTTTTATTTTCTCCGGGGTCATATTCGACTATATAACTTAGTTTCTTTGGTTTGTATCCTCCCAAATGCCACTTTTTCTTTATAAAATTGAAGTCTTTCAAAATATATTTTATTTTTGTTTTCTAGATACGCTCAAGGAAAGCTTTCAAATGTAGGTACATGCACCAGACAAAATGTAGGATCTCTCTGGAAGTTTGAATAGTGAAGCAATCTGTCATTCTCGCACCCTCATAGTACCTCCCTGATTATTAATATTTCTTTCAGGTCTTTACTTGATCTACTCTTTACACTTATCTTTTTTGTTTCGAAGCTTTTCAAAACCCTTTTCACTCTGCCACCTCCCATCCCTCAAACAAACATTAACCCATTTGTGATGTTCAGTTATTTGCTAATTGAAAGAGTTGCTGTTGTTGTGCAAAATGTGTGTATGTGTATGTATTATTTGTTTGTTTTTTATTATTTATTGTTTTTTGTATTTTGTTTACATTTCGATGTTTGCTATTTTGTTTGTTTTTGCATTTTGTATGAGAGTTCTAAGAAAAATAAGCGTAAGTGTATGTGTTTGCCAAAAGCAAACAATATCTTACATTTACGAGAAAAACAACAGAAATTTAGCTAATGTGTACATATAAATACGTATTCGTGTATATGTATGTATGTAGGTGTTCGTGATTTAAAGAGTGGGCCAATAACGGAGTTATTATGTGAATTTTATTATTATCTCTACTTAGTTCTCGAGTTAACACTGGCCTATTGACATCCTGTTAAGAGATATCCACAAAGCAAGAAGTATAAATCTAAATTTCGACCCTAGAGCTAGCCGAAAAAATGACTGAATTACGTTTAGGTACAGTAAATTTTCTAATTTTCGAACAGCACATTGGCCCACCCTGCATTTGGTCATACATAAGTACATGCATATATTTTGATTTAAATTTATGGTTGATATATGATATGTAGAATTCGATGCAAGCTCATATTTTAGCATTTGATATTTAATTTAAGGGTTGACTCATTGTTTGATTTTAAATTTTTTATTAAAACTTTTTTTATTTTGCACTTTGGTTAAAATGAAATGTTTATTTTAACTAAAGCTCTAGGCAAATATTTTATTAAGGCCAAAAAAATTTAGTTTAAAACATTTCATATATGCATATCGTCAAATTTTGTGTGTGAGAGAAAGCACTTTTCACTGTAATCAATAACTGACAAATTTTAAAACAAAACACTTGAAAGAACACCAAAAAGAGACTTGAAAAATTTACTTTCTTAAATTGAAACAAACCAATTATCATCTTTAGATGCAAGCCATTCAAGTCTATAGCAATTTATCTTTAATTTGGCAGAAACTTCTTCTTAAACTAGATATATCCTTTTCCTTTTCCTTTTTTTTTTTTTGTTTTTTTTTTTTTTTTTTTCTCCAACTGCATTGTAGCTTTTAATTGCGGCAGACAAAATGTTCTGTAGCATCCTTTTTTGGTTTTCTTTACTTTATCTCAAGTTTGCAATTAATTATCGAGTGTAAAGTTGGCTGCGGCGGTTTTTCACAAAAAAAAAAAATAAAATAAAATTTCATATACACCAGCACAAAGAAAAACAAAAGAAGAAAGAAATTAAAACGAAAGAGTAAACGGATATAATTTCTTTAAGGCAGACGGATATTAGAAACTGGATATTTTGAGCATCGTTATCAGAGGACTGTATGAAAATGCAGACTAGAATCGACCAATATATTACTGTATTAATAATTTTGGTACCTTTTGGACAGTTTGGTACTTTTTTTTGCTATTTGGTACAAAATAGAAAAACTCATTTATTATTCCTGGTACAATGACAACTGTGAAATGAAAAGCAAATAAAAAACATGAAGTCAGTGTCAGTCAGCTTTTTGTCTTTCTCTTTGTGCTACATCCTCTTTTCAGCTCTATGTGACCGCGTATTTTGTCGTTGTTAATATTGAAAAATTTGCATATAATTTTAAATGGCTTAATGGCAAAAAATTGGAATAATTTTAGCTTTGTGCACATCTTCACACAAATACCTTTCTAAAGGTGTATAATTCAAAGTTGCGCCCTATTTCTAACATAGTAAAAAAAGGAGGACAAATTTTTGTCTTGCGTATTACTATAAACATTTAAAAAAAGAAGTGTTTTTCGAAATCGTATGACTTTTTTGCAACGATTGGCAACTTGATAGCTAATTTTTAAATCAAAACAATAAGAAGTTGATTCGTTCCGTTGATTTTCATATGAAAATAACTGGCCTTAAACTTTCTTTTTATAAAACTGAGAAAGTGAAACAGTAATGTAACTTCAATTTATATGAAATAAATCTTATAAAACTTTGAAGAAAGTTTTCAACTTTAAAATAAAAAAAAACAAAAAAATAAAAAAAATTTCGTAAGTTTTAGGTTGAGACAACGAAAGAAACTGTCAACCTCGAGCTGACAGCTAGCAAATATGTCAACACTTTGCACATAAGCACAAATATGCCAACACTCTTATGGCATTGCCAGACCAGAAAATATAATTTATTGCCATACATCATAGCATGAAAGTGAAAACAAAAAAAAAATGTAATATAAGTATTTGCAAAATGTACACAAGTGATTCTCCAAAAAATGTACCATTCAATGTCTCGGGGTTCAAAACCATGTTTAAATTTAAGAATTGATATTATAACTATTTAATACAGATACTTAACCAGAGCTTCTATACGAATAGCTAAAAAAAAAAAGTAATATTTTACTATGAAATTATTACATTTGCTGTTAAAAACTCATTCTCCGTCATGTCCCTAACCGTTTCTTAGTGCACTTATACGACAGCTACAGTTTTTCTGTGTTAACTTTTTGAAAAAAAAAATTAATACACAATTGACATACATAGAAGTTGGTCCCTCATTTAAGACTGTCTCCGCCTAGTTTTTCTTCATTTAACTGTAAATTTTTTAAATATTGAGTAAATAGAAAACTGAAATTGAAGAAAAAGAGGAGGTTGAGTGTATTTTCAGCACAGTTGATTTCGGTTTTTCGAAAAAAAAAGTTCAAAAGTTTTGCAAAGAATGCAAGCGTGCATCATTCTCCGCGTTATTTTTTTTTTTATGTTACAAAACATATTATTTTATCCTTATAAATCTAAATCAGTAAACAATTAGAGGGAATATCCACCCATTTCAACATTTTCTGAAAAAATTGCTGTTTCCATTGTGCTTTTACTGCTTTTGCAACATTTCGTCATTCTCCGTTTAATCATTCTCCGTCGTTTTTGTAACATTCCATCATTCTCCGTTTAACATTCCATCATTCTCCGTTTAGTAACCCTCCACCTGTTTTTTTTTTGTTAGTTTTGCTTAAATTATTTATTTAAAAAATAAATATTTATATTTAGTCTTAAAACATTTAAATAAACTTTAAAAAAATCCAACTTAAATTTTTAGAGTTGCCACCTGGTTATTTTTGAAAATCTTATATTCTTACTTTTTTCGACAAATTGAAATTTTTAGTTTCTGAAACGATCAGATAAACTTTTTTAAATCTGTACAAAACTTTCAGTGTTGCCACCCGGTTTTTTTTTTTTTGTTAGTTTTGCTCAAACCATTTATTTAAAAAAAAAAATAGTGTTAAAACATTAAATAAACTTTTTTTAAAATCCAACATATATTTTTAGGGTTGCCACTTGGTTATTTTTGAAAATCTAGTATAATTCTTACTTTTTTGACTAAATTGAATTTTTTAGTTTCAGAAACGATCAGATAAAATTTTTTAAAACTGTACAAAACTTTCGGTGTTGCCACCCGGTTTTTTTTTTTTTTTTTGTTTTTTTGTTAGTTTTGCTTAAACCATTTATTTGAAAAAAAAAAATTAAAATTTAGTCTAAAGACGATTAAATCAATAAATTTTACAGAAAATTTGAAGGTTGCCAAACATTTTTTTTTTTTTTGTGTTAGTTTTGCTTAAACCATTTATTTAAAAAAAAAAATTAAAATTTAGTTAAATCAATTTTACCCATTTTATTTTTTTTTTTTTTTTTTTTTGTTATGTTTAAACCAAATATCGGCTAGACGATTTTAATTATTTCTGTTAGTGTGTTATTAAAATGGCGAACGTTAAAAAACAAAAGATTTAAAATAAATTTTCGAAAACAACCATCTGAGAACCCTTAAAAATTATGTTTGATTTTCCTTAAGTTTATTTAAGCGTTTTGAGACAAAAATTTTATTTCAATTAATTAAATATATTTAGGGTATTCACGATGTTTGTTATCGAGTTAAAAGTGTGTTATTTAAACCAACATTGCGAACGCACCAAAGTAGAATAATGTTCATTCGGTTAAAATATCAGCTGATTTTTCTTGTTCTTCTTTATTTAAATTAAAAAATGCCGAATTCAAGTGAAAAACAAAATATGGAAATATCTTGGCAATTTTTCTGCATTATAAAGAAAAAAAAATCGTAAAAACAATTGAAGGAACAAGTTTACTTTAGCGCCCAAAGACAAAAAATAAAATGGGGATTTGGGTGCTAAAGTAAACTTAAGCCCAATTGAATTTTCTTAAAGACCTAGCATCTACGTTTAACTGTGGAAACTTCCACTTCATCAATAACAATGACAAGTGGAACAGCTGATTTTTCAGTGATGCTAACTCACGTTAGTCAGTGTCAATGCTAACTTTTTCCCAAAAGAACATGGAACTAATTTTATGGTTCGCATTACTGTTTTGTTTATTTGGGTAAACATAAATTACGGTCAAAGGGTAAAGCTGATTAAAAGAGTAAAAAGAAATCTATGTATTTTGTTGTTGTGCTTGTTATTTTTTTGCATTTTTTACCATATAACTCGGTAACCACTACTTTAACCAACATCGTGAATACCCTTATTGTTTAAACGAAACTTACAAAAAAAAATTGGGAAACCCCAAAAGTTTATGTTCATTTTTTAAAAATGTTTCAGAAGTTAAAGCTATAATATTCTATACCTTTAAGTAATAAAAAATAGGTGGGGACAAAAAAGGCAGGTTTTGGTACATTTTGCGGCGATTTACCCAAGTACTAAATTCACATGCAAGATAACAGAAGCTTCAGTGTGAAATTATACGTTGAACAGCCGAAGAATAAAATCTACGCTGCACATCCCTCGCGTACTGGCGTGCACAGTAAAAATGAGCCGAATTGTGTGGGAAATAATTTTTTATTTCTTTTTTTCTTAAATGATTTTTAGAAAATAAGTCATTTTAAAATCGCTTTATTTTCTAATTTTCTTTTGTTTTATCTCAAGTATTAAAAATTTCAACTAAACTCAAAAAGGAGCTGCCAAATTGAATTCGCACTTGTTCATGAATTTGCCCCTATTGCTGATATTGCACTGCATGCAGAAAAGCAGCATAAAGTTTAACATGAACTTTTGAACTCATCAAAAACGGACGCAAGGACAAATTCAGTTTTACCAACACAACAATAAAAACAACAGCAAATGTAATGGCAACAATTTTGTCAACGCAATGCTGGTGTTGGTGTATATGTGTATGTTGCTTTTGCGGTTGTGGGTTAAATGTCAACAGCAACAACAACAAATAGAGTATGTTGCCAGCTACAAAGTATATTGTTGTTGCACATTGTAAAATGTGCAGATTTTTTCCCCTCTGATTTTTGTTATGCAAAAAAAGCAACAACTGTAATTGTTATATGTTTGTATGTGTACCTATGTACATGCATACATCCACTGAGTGTTTGTGTATAGGTTTGAGATTTTTATGCAAAAGCAATAAATCATATGCCTTGACGTGTATGCAACTGAAAGTAAAGCGTGTTAGATGAAAAAAAAAAAAAAAAAAACTTCTTTAACAACTATGTGGCAACGCCGCCGCCATACAAGACGTGTGACAAATAAATAGATTTGCCAAAAATGTTGTCATTTTTCAAAAGTTTTGCAACTGCACTGAGAAAATATTAATATTTTCATAAAGTTTTCTTTTCGGATTATTTATTTAAAAATGACATATTTTTGTTAAAACAAAAAAAATACTTCAATTATAAAAAGTAAAATTGAATTCTAAAGCTTTAATCCTTTAACCAAACATAACTGTATATATTTTTTTCTTTGTGTAGCTACTATCATCGTGTATACATATGCGAGTGTGTGAAAGCTATAAATCATTAAGTCCTTTTCAAATTGAGTATTCACATTTGTAAAAATAAAAATTGCTGAAATGAAAATGAAACGTTTATTTTTTCTGCTCAGAGTTTTTTGATGAAAAGGATTTTTCTGTTTTTGCTTTTGCTTCTGCTTTATATAAGCGAAAACGTTTTTTGCGGTTAAGTAAACAATTACAATGCTCAGTATCTGTTGCTTTTTTGGATAAATCCTTTTCCATAGTCGGACACACATACAAACAAATTATTAGTCCGAAATGTAATTTGTAAAATTCAAATTCTTACAGTCTGGAACATATAAATAAAAACCGATTTGATGTACACCATTCTACTAAGACAAAACAAAGCATGAACTTTGCATTAAAAGTTAGAAAGCTGAATTTTGGCGCGATCACTTGGCTATCTTAAGGTTTTGGTAAAATGTCACGTATTGGCCCACGTCCGCTTGCGGAGATATTTGAGATAAAACCTATCGCAAAAATGTCTTTTGTGAAATAACTCCTAAGCAATAAGATGAGCGGAAAAAAAAATTTCGCAAAAAAATATCTCAACCCTCCCTGCAGGACCACGGACTATTCCAAAACTAGTTTGTGAACTACTCCATGTTAGCGACCAACTAGTCCAAATTCATATACAAAGTTCCATTTACGTTCTCCATTGTTTATCATTGGACGTAACCAATTGTCTCCTTATGCATTACATTCGGACCAGAAAAAGGTCAATTGTCTCCTTATGCAATACATTTGGACCAGTAAAAGGTCAATAACCGAATTTGCATTACATTTTTTGGTACAATTGATAATTTACAGAGAAACTAGACCAAAGATGGCACTATTGAGACAAATGTCTCTGCCGGTCCTACAGATGTTTTGTGCAATTAATCGTTTATGAGTTATCACTTTTTAAATCACGCCGTAAATCTTAAAATGAAAAACTCAAGTTTGTAGATATCGAAGTTCAAAGTTTGTCAATTATCAATTTTTACAGGGTAGAGGTTCTGTAAGTCCGCTTTTATTTGTTACTTGTAATTTGATTGTCGACCTCAAATCAGTTGTAGAATGTTCAAAACATGTTTAAGCACTGAATTCCACCTTAAACTGAAAACCGATAAAATTGACACTATCTCTTATTTTTAGCTATATTGCTAAATTTCGTGAGTGAAGATAAGGTACCTTTTCGACTGGATGCTCACATTAACTAATTTATTTATTTTCTGGGGGCGTGATAACACCTTCTTTTTATTCAACATTAAGGTTACCAGTGCAGTTCAAACATATGTATATGAAGCAAAACACGCCAAGTGTACCAGCTCAAAACTTTTTTGTCTCCGATTTCGCTCAAATTTGGCAATAATGTATGTAGATCCGGTATGCAAGAACAACAATCCGGGAGGATTTGGTCCTAGTGCCATTTGTTGCTAAAATACAGGGTGTTGAAGTTGGCGTTAGTCATTTTCATGAAAAGGGTGTTTTTTTCAAAAATTTATAGCTTACACTAAAGTTTATAAATTGATAAATCTAAGTTACTGGTCCCATTCATTTTGAAGTGTTCTTTTTATAAAAAAAATATTTCTTGGTGAGAAATTTTTTTTTCACCAAAATTTTTTACACTTAAAAATTCTTTTGAATTTTTTTTAAAAAAACCCTCCTTAGATTTTTGTTAAAAGTACTTTAAATTAAAGCATTATTTATAAGCTTTAAGATGATGTATGACTCAAGATGGGATTCGGACGCTACATGGGAGTTTTTGGCTTTTGAACGCCCGCGGCAGGCAAAACTCTTTGTTTACTCAAGAGGAAAGCATCTTAGAAAAAAAGTGTACTATGTATAAAATGCTTAGTATCATCAAGGAAATAAGTGTGAAATTTTTTGGGAATTTTTTGGAATGTTAAAAAAAAAAAATTTTTTCTCTGAGTAATTTTTGATAAAATTTAAAAAAAAAAATTTTCAAAAATTTTTCAGAAAAAAAAGTTTAAGAAAATTCCAAAAAAATATCACACGTATTGCTTCGACGATTCTAAGCATTTTTTGCCTAGTAGACTTTTTTCGTAAACAAAGAGTTTTGCCTGCCACGGGCATTCAAAAGCCAAAAACTCTCATCTAGCGACCGAATCCCGTCTTGAGTAACACATCATTTTAATTTAAAGCCTACTGAAAAAGTTTTTTGAGATAATCCAACTTGATTTCACCCATACACTAAAAAATATAAATACACCCTGTGAGAAAAAACTGGGCGAACTCGAAGGAGAGGGCGTGGCACCTTCGATATAAGCAAAAGTTTCAAAATGCCATACAGAAAGTGTTTTTTAGATAATCCAACCAAATTTCACTCAGATACTAAAAACAGTAAAAACAGGCTCCCAGCAAAAATAAGGCACAATCGCACAAGAGGGCGTGGCACCTCCCACATAAGCAAAAGTTTCAAAATGCTACACTGAAAAAGTTTTTCGAGATATTGCGACTAAATTTCACCCAACCACTAAAGGCCACAAATATAAGCTCTGAGCAAAAACTGGGTGAAATCGGACAAGAGAAAGTGGCACCTCCCTTATAAGCAAAAACTTCAAAACGCTATACTGAAAACGTTTTTTTAGATAATCCAAACAAATTTCACTTAGTCACTAAGGACTATAAATGCAAGCTCTGAGTGAATTCGGCAAGTGGGCGTGGTATCTTCCATTTAAGCAATATTTTCAGAATCCTGCAGTGTAGGGTATTTAATCTTTGGCCAGGCCAAAGGTTACACCCATACTAGTTTTTTTTTTGGGAAGGTTGTGAGGAGGAGCAGTGCATAGAATTTGCTTTTTTTTATAAGTGGGTGGTACCACTCCCTTAAATGGAAAAAGTGGTGCCACTGCTAAGCCACTGCATCGACTTTTATGAAATTCGGTTTAGAGATAGAGTTAGCGCCAGGGAACTTACGACTTTATTTTTTAAAATCAGCTTTGCCACGCCGCTAATGACATGGTTACTGATGAGATTTTGCCTGCTTAAGCTAACGAATGGGTTTTTTTTTTAAGCAAAATCGAAATTTTCGAATTTCGGTCACAAGGCAAGCTTTAGTGTTTTGAATTGATTTCGTACTTGTATTGAGTTTACTATCAAACCTGACAAATTTACATAAAACGTATATTTCCAGTTTCTTCATAAAACCAAAACCCTTAAGAGTAGAATCATGTCAAATATTTTTCGTAAAAATTTCTTATTAAATTTCCACAGCTTTTTGTTGAAAATACTGTCCCTCAAATATTTTTGTGCGAATTTAAGATTTTTGGAAGATGTAAATATTTAGTATTTTAAAGCAACAATTTTAAAGTTTTTTTTTTTTTTCATAAAAATATTTGCATTCTTACACGAAACAAACAATAAATTAAAATGGAAATTTTCCAGCAGCAGACAGTGCAAAATTTCGTTCAAAATAACAACACCCCCATACCATTTATTTGCACGAAGGCACTTGTGTACATTTGAACTGACACTTGAGCGCGCGCAAACACTGGCAGTGTAAGAAAATATTTGTAAAGTATTTTCATTGCTTCCTTCCTGACTGCCTGCCTGCCTGCTTGAACAACACGCCTGAATGTCTGCCTACCTGCATCTTCATTTTAATGCATGTGTACGTATGCATTTGCAAGTGAACCTACCATTCTAAAATGTTGCATCTCTTCCCGCGCGCGCCGTCATCATTGCGCTATCATGTCATATATGCGCGAGCGAAGCCATAAATATAGATGAAATATTTTTACACAAATAAATATTTTACACGTTGCATACACAGAAGAAAATTTTTGAATTTCTGACACTTTTGCTAAATAATTTCCTGCACATGCAATGCAGCTCTTTTAACCCCAAAGAGGTTGGATGGAGTGTTAGCGAGACACCTACAAAAAGCAAATGCATTACCTGAATGTTGTCACTTTGTGCGGCGGCGGCGGCGGTGTGCACTTTATACCCACCTCCATACAATAATATTTACTTGACGCTTCTTCGAGCAGTAGATTTTTCACGTTGTATTGCAACATTCTTGCAAAAAACTTTTCACACCTAAGAAGTTTTTTCTGCCGCTACTTGGCTCCTTCGAAATGTTGGTATGTGTTTTGCTTTTATTTTTCGCGCTGCCATGTCAAAAAATATGAAAAACATGCAGAATTTTTGCGCACACATAGTTGCAAAAAGTTTTTGCAACACCTCTGTTTCCAAGTCTAATACATCATGCCAGCCAGCCAGTCAGCCAGCGAACAACAAAAACAATAGCTTAAAAAGGTCGGTCTCACGTTGGCGTCTTTCTTTCGTTTTTTTTTTAGAGTTCATGGTATGTGCTCAAAATTATGCAGCAAAATATTTTTATCTTGCGTCGTCGTTTGTTTATGCAACACCGTGTGCAGCGTCAAATAACTTGTGTTTGTGTGTGTGCTTGATAGCAATTTTCTAGCAACTTACTGCTACGTATACGACGTCCTTTTTGTCCTTGGCGCTGTCGTTTAGATTTTCTATGTATTTTAATCAAGTAGCATTCTAGGCGTCAGTCAGGTGTTGTATTACCAACTAGTTGCATATCTTCGTGGGTGCTTTGAATTCCATTTTTGAGTTGCTACCTTAGGGTGGGTTGATGGAACTCTTTGTTGAACTTAACTTAATGTCGTTTATATTCAATTTTGCTTAAACTTCTTTGAAGAAACTACAAGTTTTTAAATTTCAATATTGCTATGATTTCATTTTGGCGAAAATCATAGGATACACTTGAACAATATGAAGTTGGGTTCAAAAGCAAAGATAATATTTAAATTGTCATACTTTAAACTTTTAAAATCCCTAAATGAAAGTTTAAAAAAATTTTGTTTTTTGTTAGAAAATAAAAGTTAAAAGTTTTTTTGACTTAAGTATATTAAGTGTCTCCAGACAACATCACTGAAAACCAATTCTACCAATTCCGCATCAGCAGAAAATGGAGTGGGAGTCTTCTGGACATACGAGCAAAGAGGGCCGTTGACATAGGGTCCGATCACCGGTGCCGTGACATAGTCCCCACGGACATAATCCCCATTCACAAAATGGTGATTATGTCCGCCAATGATTCGGACATAGTCCCCATTTCTTAAATGGGGATTATGTCCGAAACACTTGCGGAAAAAACGGACACAGTCCCCATAACGATATTTTGTTATTGACAACAGCCGCAGCTCAGGATTTACAACTCCCAAAAATTCCAATACCGTTTCCGCGGCGGCCTTCAGCCGCTGATCAGTCTATAATATATTCAACACCTAGTTTGCTAGCCACAGTAATTTTACATAGGGGTAGGGGTAAGTGGGCGGCCTGTGGCCGCAGCTCAGGATTTAAAACTCCCAAAAATCCAACACCGGCTTCACGGCGGCCTTCGGCCACGGATCAGTCTATAATATCCAACACTATATAAATTTTTTAAATGGATTATTGCAAAAATTTTGTTCAATCTTAATTACATTTTTCGGACATAACACCCATTGGGATTATGTCCGAAAAATTTGCGGACATAACCCCTATGACCAAAATGGGGACTATGTCCGTTGGGCCTATGTCCGGTAACCCCGATCATCATCTTCTCGTCGCGGTCATTCGACTAAAACTTGCCGCTTTTAAACGTCCCAGTGAACAATCTGTGGCAAAAAATTCGACGTGCTTAAGCTAAAGAACAATGAGATCCGCAGGTCTTTCATTGAAGAACTTAAAACAGCCCCGATCGAATGTGATGGAAATACTGAAACATGGAGTGCCGCTAAGGCGGCGTTCTTTCACTCCAGTGAAAAAATACTTGGGTCCCGACCCTCGAATGAGAAACACTAGATGAACGAGGAAACGTGATGTCTTGTGGAAAAAAGAAGAGCGCAAAAAAAATGAGAGATGACACTAATACCAGAGCGCAAAAAAAAGATGCCGAAAAGGTCTTCAACTCTCTCAATAAAGAAGTCTAGCGTTCGTGCAGAAAAAGACAAAATAAAAATGTATTATGACTTCGCGAGCGAAGCCGAAAGCGCTGCTAATGCTCAAAATCTCAGGCAGCTTTACGATATCACCCGCGGACTATTTGACAGAAAACATCAATAGAATCGCCCTATCAAAGACAAAAACGGAAATCTCTTAACATCCGCGGATGACCAACTAAGGAGATGGAAAGAGTATTTTTGTGACATACTGAATCCCACATCTACCACATTGCCGCAGCCAAAATCACCACCTACAACTGCCGCAGTGACTTGCAGTAGTAGTCGAATACAAACACCACCGCCTACAATCGATGAAATAGTGAAAGCTATCTAAAGCATGAAAAACAACAAGGCCGCAGATATAGTTCAAATAGCAGCTGAACTGCCCCACTACATCAGCTAAGATTCTTCACCCTCTGATCTCCAGAATCTGATGCGAAGAGCGTTATCCCAGAAGATTGGCCGCATGGCATGCTAGTCAAATTGCCGAAAAAAGGTGACCTAAGCGAGTGCCGAAATTATAGAGGAATAACTTTGTTCTCAGTACCGTCAAAAGTACCGACAAAAGTGCTTCTAAACAGGGTACGCGAAAATCTTGATTCAGGCATCTGAAAGCTACAAGCAGGATTCCGGTCAAACCGATCATGCGTGGATCAAATCAACACCCTTAGAATAATTGTCGAACAATCATGTGAGGCGTGCTGCACTTCAACTTGTCTTCGTAGACTATAGCACTGCCATCTACAGTGTCTACCGAGAAAACATCTGGGCTATTGCCGCAAAGGCCATAAACTTAGTACGTGCACAATATGAAGGCTTTAAATGCAGTGTGTTACACAACGGGTTGTTGTCACCGACATTCACCACTAATTCAGGTGTACGGTAGTGGTGTCTACTATCACCATCTCTCTTCCTCATCGTTCTTGACAATATCCTAGACAAAGCTCTTAATAAGGCCAAAAGGGATATCCAATGGAATCCGAACATCTGGAACGCTAACGAAATTTGCCTCTTATCGTCCAAACACTTAGATATGAAAAGCAAAATTGAAGACCTTGTCTTGGAATCACAAAAAGCCGGCCTAAAAATCAACGTATCCAAGAATAAAAGCATGAAGTTAAACGCAAACAGGAATGACATCACGTTTAGAGCTGGTAGTGATGACATCGAAAACGTCGATAGCAGCATTATCTCCATAGATGGTGGAGAAAAAGAGGATATCAACTCAAAAGGCGCGTTTGCTCAACTGAACAAAATATGGTATTCTTCCGTTATATCCACCAAAACGAAAGTGCGCATTTTTGATTCAAATGTAAAATTGGTTCTGTTATATGGGTGCTAAACATGTCTTGTTACTGAACAACTAACGAACAGACTGCAAGTATTCTTCAACAAATGCTTAAGGCGTATACTAAAGGTTTAGTGGCCTCGCACTATATCAAATGCCGAGCTACATCAAAAATGCAATCAGATGGCTTTGGCAAACGAGGTCAAGCTGCGCAAATGGAAACGGATTGTTCACACACTCCGAAAACCGCACTGCGAAGTTTGCGCCAGGCTTTTGAGTGGAATCCACAAGGCAGTAGAGGACGTGGTTGACCCAAAACCAACTGGAAAAGGTCGCTGTAAAAGGAAATACAAGAATCGGGAAAGTCGTGGCAAGAGATCAAAGTCATCGCAAGGGATTGCAGTAAATGGAGACGTTTCATATTAGCCCTATGCTCGTCCTAGGAATTAAACACATATTCCATAAAATCCAAAAAATGCTTTTAAAAAACTTAAAAAAAAAAATCTTAAAAATAAAAGTTTGCAAAGGTTTTTCTAACATACGTTCTAAGTTCAGCTTTGGGTCTTTTCTAAAACGGGTCGGACAGAAAATAAGATGCACAAATTTTATGACCGTTTAAAAGAAAAATGAGCTTATGAGAGTGAGTACCTGAGCAAATAGTCTTATTGAAACTCAATCATTTTTACTACTAAAAACAAAAATTAGGTCTTTAAGTTTCGCTTCTCGATCAATAAATCGTCAATACAACGATCAATGCTGAAATTGTGGACTTCTGCATTAAAACGTTATGGATTTGTATTCTATAATTGTAACAAAAATATCCTAAGAAATATATTTTAAACGAAAATACTTGCCAGAAGAATAAGTATTTTGGGCTTTAAAGCGCAGTTTTTGCATGAAATATTTTTGGGATCGAGCTAATTTTACTGTCATACTAGATACAATTAAGTTAATTAGATGCGACCACAAAACAATGAAATATTGTTACAAAAAATATGTGAAATAAGGTGAGCCGCAGAAAATTCCTTTGCGAGTAGAAGCACCCATATATGGGTTCCATGTCAAGCTGGACAACGCTCTCTCCAGAAGCAGAAGCAAATGAGTTTGAGGTCTCAAAATTTCGATCTTTCGATCATATTTAAGTAAATATCGAAACTCAAAATGGCGGCCACAAAATGGCGACTACAGTTAGAAATTTAACAAAAAATGGTTCGCATTTTTATGGGACAAAATCCAAGTGAAATTTATTCACTTAAAAACGGCAGGTGGCACTCGGGGAGTGGCCGATGATATTGGAAGCTAATGCTTATTATAAGCATAAGAGATATCCATATGTGAAATGTATATATCTATATATATGAGCGCCCCTCTTACGTTCGAAAAATAAGTGAGAGAGAGAGAGAGAGAGAGCATGAGCTGGTGCGCGCAATGTTTATAAACATATATATATGTATACATACATATATACTGTATACTGTACTTTGTATACAGTACGTCTCTATTTTTATATGTGTGACGCATTTTCGTTGCAAACATCCGTTACACTTTTTCGTTGCATGTTTTCGCTGTTCAGACTCTGCCTCTCAAAACGTCCGATAAGGAAGCATTAGCTTCCAAAAATCGTTACTCCATTGCGAAATTGTGTTCGCGTAAAAAGTGATTCAAGGCCAAAAGTCGCAAATATCATTTTCTTGCAATTATCGCGCTAATGCGCTAAATTGGCATAACTTATGAACGAAAAGGCGCACCCTAAAAAAGAAAAAACCACCTGTATATAGGGAATTACGTGCTCTATAAAGCAATGCAAAGCAATGTATTTACACGTACAATATACCGTTTAGGAGTTATTCCATAAAAATGGGGCTTTGTAACGCAGAGAAGGAGGCGTGGCAGATATAGAAAAGTATATATATTCTTGATCAGCGTCACCTCCTGAGTCGATATAGCCATGTCCGTCTAGCTGGCTGGCTGGCTGGCTGGCTGGGTGGGTGTGTGTGGAAATACATTTTTAGAGAAAACTGAGCAACATAATTCAATGAAATTTGGTATACTGCCTCCGTCGTAAAAGTTAACTCGGGGGATTGAAAACAAACGAAATCGGTCAACGGACACGCCTACCGCCCATACAAAAAAATATATTCAAAATGGAATAATAACAGCATTATTAGCAATAACAGAAGCAAAATACACATAAATACTAGGGAAAGTTAATATAAGCTCTGAGCAAAAACTAGGCAAATTCGGACTAGAGGGCGTGGCACCTCCCATATAAAAAAAAGTTTCAAAATGTTATACGGAAAGCGTTTTTTGAGATAACCCAACAAAATTACACTCAAACACTCGGATCTATAAATGCATGCTATACGCAAGATCTAGGTTAACTCGGACAAGATGGCGTGGCACCTCCCATATAAGCAAATGTTTCAAAATTATATAATGAAAGTCGTTTTTGAGATAATCCAACCAAATTTCACTCAAACACGAAGAACATTATTTGTAAACCCTGAGCTTAAATTAGGCAAAGTAGGATTAGAGGGCGTGGCTCCTGCCATGTAAGCGAAAGTTTCAAAATGCTATAGTGAAAGATTTTTTAAAGAAATCCTAACCGAATTTTACTCAAACACTCAGAACAGTAAATGCAAGCTATACGCAAAATCAAGGTAAGTTCGGAGGTGAGGGCGTGGCACTTCCCATATAGACAATTTGTTGTTATACCCTCCTAATAATAAACTTGAAATGCAGTGTAGGGTATTTAGTTTTTGGCCAGGCTAAAGATACCACCCTTACTAGTTTTTTTTTAAAAATGTCAGAAAATCAGGTTAAAACTTTATTGTTCATTAATTTTATTTTACAATATTTACCAGCAATGCCCAATGCTGCCTATAGGCAACATCTTTCAGAGAACAAAGTAGGATATACAGGACCTTGAAAGTAATACTATTTGCTCTTTAGTTCTATATTTGTAACTGTATACTCCTCAGCAGTACATTTTAGACCACCCTAAAGGTACAATATTTTGTTAGTCTAGGCCTACTCTATCATCTACCAGTTGCTTTGCAACCTAATCGGTTACACCCTATATTTTTTGTACATTTTCAATATTCTCCGAAATTATTAAAATGTTTTGCATTTTTTGCATAACATTATCACAAAAATATATCTGTAATCATAACATTCATAAACTGTCAGTCGTTATTACTAATATTTCGGATCGAGCTTGGTATTTTGTCAATTATATTTATTTCTTTACAAATTTAGAGCAGCTTCCACGACTTTTAACTTTCGTAGGTAAATGTTCAGTTTGATATCTCTTAAATCATTCAATACAATCGTTAAGGGGATTACTGTGAAACTTGTCTTCAGTTCGGTTCACTCTCTATTTCTACGCCTAAATCTGATCACATTCGTTTGATTTTGTTTAGTTGGAAAGGTTGTGAGGAGGAACAGTGAATACGGTTATCTTTTTTTAAACTGGGCGGTACCACGCCCCTAAATAGAAAAAAACGCTCTCACAACTAAACATCTACATCGATTTTTATGAAATTTCGTATGGAGATAGGGTTTACACTAAGGAACGATAAAGTGACCACTATATTTTAAAGTGGGCGGTGCCACGCCGCTAAAGAGAAAATACACGGGCTGATTAGGATTTATTTTCTAAAGTGGGTGGTTTTTTTTTAAGTCAAATCGAAATGGTCGAATTTGGTCACAAGGCAAACTCTAGTTATAAGAAATTGTTATGAGTAAAAGTTTTTTTTTTTTTGACTTCCAAAACAAGTTAAAGTTGCTTTTTTAACTTTATTAGAGCGAATGGTATTAGGGTATATCCAGATAAATGGACCTTATTTTTGCAAGTCCATTCGCAAAATGAGTTGTCAGAACTGCAAAGACGGTCGCTTTTTCTACCTTTTATTAAATTTAATTCTAAATTAACCATTTGCTTACTCCCCTTCTTCAACGTTTGTGTTTTCATTGCAATCTTTGAGTCTATGGGTACATGATATGTACAACAACAACAGCAATTGAACTTAATGTCAAAGTTTTATTTACCACAAAATTATATGCCAATATAATTGGTGTTTGTGTGTGTGACAAAAAAAAAACATGAAATTATTGTGCAAAACTATTTTAGCACATAACTTCAGGCTTAAATTACACAAAGAAAAACATACACTTCCACTCATGCACTCATAAGGCACTACACTCTCATACAATATGTGTTTGACATTAGCAAATATCATTTACAAAGTCGCTAATAACTTCTTGAGCGTCATCTAATTTGACTTAGAGAGCTTTGGTTTTTAACGCCTACATGGTTTTGACTACACCTAATGCTGCTTTAACTACTTATTCACCTACTCCTTTCTTTTGAATTGTTGTCGGCGTCTTCAGCTCTTCATCATCAGTGTGTTAATGACATACAACCACAAACAAAGTTGTTGAATTGTATGTTTCATTTGCAGACATGCGAAGAGGAGAGCGCGCGCTAAAGTTAACATTTTGTATAGTATGCATTTAGGCGCACGCACTAAACAAAGCTAACGAGTGCAAAAATACATATATGTACATACATATGGGGGGTGTGTTTGTATGTGTCTGTTGACACAACAATTAAAAGCGATTAAAATAAACTACTTAGCACTTGTGTAACTTCTGTGGTTAAATATTCGCATGTGCGTGCACCCTAACACTTGTACACTTTAGCGCCGCTCACACTTGCAAGTAACACATACAAATGTATGCCTGTCTCTACATAGGTACATACTCGTAAATACTCCTCCTGCTCCTGCTCCTGCTCTTGCATACTTAATTGTAGCGCATTTCAAAACTTGACAATAACATACATCTGCAAATTACGTTAGTGTTAGTCATATGATGGTGCACATAATTATTAATGTTCGCTATTTAGTGAACATTGGTTGTTGTTGTTGTTTTTGTTGTTGTAATTGTCTACCATTTGCGTTTGCATGTTAAAGATTAGCCTGCGGCTTAAGTTGTCCTGTTCAACTAACTACACTCAAAGTGCCGTCAGGGCACAAGGAAACAAGTCTACATAGTTAAAGCAGCTAATTTGCGAATGGTATTCATTAGGGGACATTGTCACAAATTGCTAGTTAACAAAAATAACACTGTGGAACAAAATTTTGTCATCAAAGTTTACTCGGATCCGACGCTGCGGTGTGAAAATATAGGCCAATAAAAAGATCATTTGGCTCAGTTTGTTCAAGTTAGCTCTAGTTTTCGAGAAAAGACTGTTTAAATTTTCGATATATCTCGTAAGAAAACAGAGTTTGTTTTATCTGGTGGCAGGATTTTGTTTGCTTGGTCCATATCTACACTTTTAGTACCAAATCAGTTGTTTTGAAAGCATTTTTGGTAAGTTAGAGCACAAAATTCTTAACAAAAGAGATATTTTTCGCCTTTTATGACATTCGTCTCAATAAAAATCACCCGAGTGGTGAATTTATTCACAGGTTTTGCCTTCTAACGTATAGCCGAGATCCATACAAACACTTTGATATAATAAAGGTGGCATATGAGTAAAATTTTCTCAAGTGATCCACCTAAGAAATTAAACGTAAAAAAAGCTTTAACAAAATGATGTTTTGTAACGACTAGTAAAGATTTTGTAAAAATGTTTTTGTTTTTTAAAGATATTTAGCGTAGGTCAGGGAATAAAATGGTATATTTTTGGACCAACATTTTTCATTTATTATTGAAAATCCCTATTTCAAATAGGTACATAAAAATAAAGCAACTTCTCCGCCTCTGAAAAAACTATAAAAAATATGTGGGCACTCTCCACTTGTCAAGAAACTATATTCCAGAAAAAAAGTTGGGGTAATCGTTATTGGTTCAAAAGTTATTACGTGGGCTGCTATATATATTTCTGGCCTAGGAAACACTAATGTCAATAACTAAAATCTGGCAACACCATAATAAAGTTTGACATTTTCTAGCATAAACGTACTCACAACATTTTGATGTACAAGTGCTGTTTACAGTGAGTTAAGAAAATTAATTTTAGTATTGATAGTTTAAGCGATCGATAAATTATGAGGTTTCCAACGAGAACAAACGTTTCTTACAACTAAGTCTTCATTCAAAATCGAATGTATTGGAGTGGAACTAATGCCCATGGATGCTTCTATCTCACGGTATGTCACATGACGATCTTGCATTATCAGTTCACTCACGGCATCAATGTTCTCTGGCACAACGGCCGTTTTCGGACGACCTTCACGGAATTCGTCTTTGAGCGAGCGTCGGCCACTATTGAATTCATTAAACCAGTTTTTCACAGTGCTATAGGATGGTGCTTCATCGCCATACAAAGATTTAAGTTCAGTGATGCACTTTTGTCGTGATAATCCATGTCGAAAGTTGTGAAAAATGATCGCACGAAAATGTTCACGAGTTAATTCCATTTTTTTGCCAAATTGATTTTTTCAAGTCACTGTAAACAACACAAATGATGGTCGTACGTCAAAACGTTGTGAGTACGTTTATGCTAAAAAATCTCATTCTTTATTATGGTGTTGCCAGATTTTAGCTATTGACATTAGTGTTGCCCAGGCCAGAAATATATATAGCAGCCTACGTAACAATTAAGTGATGTCGTGCAAGACTCACACGTATTCCTTAGATAATTCTAAGCATTTTATGCCATATACACTTTTTTCGTAAGATGCCTTGTTTTTCTCTAATGCTGAAAAAAGTCCTTAAGTTGCTCTACATTTTTTTTGTAAGATGCCTTTCTCTTGAGTAAACAAAGAGTTTTAGCTGCCGCGGGCATTCAAAAGCCAAAAGCTCTCATCTAGCCACCGAATCCCATCTTGAGTCATGCATAATTATAAAGCTTATAAATCACGCTTTAATTTAAAGTACTTTTAAAAAAGATTTAGGGGGAGTTTTTTAAAAAAAAATTCAAATCATTTTTAAGTTTAAAAAATTTTTTTTCACCAAGTAATACTTTATAAAAAGAACACTTAAAAATCAATTGGACCAGCTACTAATATATATCAATTTACAAACTTTGGTGTAAGCTATTGGGTGTACAACTTAAAAACCGGAATTTTTTAGCGAAATTTGATGCTTTATTGGGGAAAAATGTTACAATATATTTTATTCAAAGTATTGTCCACATTGGAAGCTACAACATTTCCCCATCTTTCAGGCAATTTATGAATTCCATCCCAAAAAAATATCGCCGGCTTGGCGGCCAAAAATGAATCTATCCAATTTTGGATGCCTTGCTCTGATGTGAAGCGTATTCCGGTGAGGGCGTTTTGCATCGAGCGAAATAAATGAAAGTCAGACGGAGCAAGGTCCGGACTATAAGGAAGGCGGGTGAGCCAAAACTTCCCATCCACTATTTTCCAAATAGTTTTTCACGGGTCTTGCAACATGCGGCCGAGCGTTGTCATGGTGAAAAATTATTACTTTGTGTCTGGTCGCATTTTCCAGGCATTTTTCGATGATGGCACGATTCAAACGTATTAATTATGTTCGGTACAGGTCACCTGTGATTGTCTGGCCCGATTTCAACAACTCATAATATAACGGCCCCCTCTCATCCCACCAAATACACAGCATAACCTTGGCGCCATGGATATTTGGCTTCGAGGTTGATTTGGCTGGTTGGCCGGGTTTCACGTATGACTTTTTGCGCTTGGGATTGTCATCATGGATCCATTTTTCATCCCCAGTCACAATCCGATGCAAAAATGATTTGTTTCTATGGCGCTCAAGCAGCATTTCAGACATACAGAAGCGCCGTTCAACGTCTCTCGGCTTCAACTCATAGGGGACCCAATTACATTGCTCCTGAATGTATCCGGCGGCTTTCAAACGTTTCAAAATGGCTTGTTGAGTCACTTTCAACGATTTGGCAAGCTCCTCATCGATTAGCTTCTCTAATTCTTCGTCTTCATACTTTTTTGGCTGTCCTGGGCGTTCTTTGTCTTTGATGTCAAAATTGGCACTTTTGAAGCGTTTGAACCATTCAAAACACTGTGTTTTTCCTAAAGCATCGTCGCCATAAACTTCTACAAGCAAACTATGACTTTCCGCAGCAGTTGTCTTTGAAAAAAAATGACCCATAAGAAAAAAAAAAATTTAAAAACATAACAAATCGTATTTTGGGACCGAATATTATTTATATTACAAAAAAGTTTATAATTTTTTAACGCCAAGTTTTTAGCAAGAATATAATCTTAATTTTTCTTGCAAATTTTGACATCCATTCTGGGAGAAAAAAAAAAATAGCCACAATATTTTTTTTCCGAAATGGATCTTCAAGAGAATCAAAAGTGCTCTATTGGCATCTTTCGAAAAAAGTGTAAACGGCAAAAAAAAGCCTTAGAACTGTCGAAAGTATACGTGCGAATTTTTTCAGAACTATTTGAGACATTTAATAAATCTTAAAAAATTGCTCAAAACAAAAAACTTCAATTTATTTGTTCAATATTATCAAGCAATTTTTCTGGATAATTTCAACTCATTTGATATTACTCGAACTTTTTTCAAGTAAAAATCTAAAGCAACAAGATATATAGTAATCTCAAAGGTATTCCAGTTTTAAAGCCATCAATTAATGTTATAACTTTAACTAATCCAACATCTCATAACTGAACCCTATTTGAAAGCACTTGCTCCAACTTACTAACCACAGTCAGAGCTATAAAGTGCACAAAATTTCTCATTAATAACATAAGCACTGGACTTAGGAAACTCCATTGTGCACTACTGTTCCCAACTGCAGGCAGAGCAACTTAAGCCTCGACTACCGACCTCGACTAAGACTCCAACAACTAAAGTGCAACAAAAATGTCATCATTTATCACAAAATAATTAAAGGTCTCACGTACCTCAAGTAAAACTTTGGCATTTACTTTTTCTCAATTTCCTTTTGTCTGTTTTTTTGCATTAGCAGCAGCAAAACTTTTCTGGAATTTTGCACCATGCGAAAAGGTACAACAAAAAAAAAAAAAAACAAAAACAATTTTGGTAACAGACGTAAACAACATTAATAAAAACAACAACAGCAACGGCGAAATAAAAGTCTTCGACACAAAAACAATGCGACTAAGAAAGAAAACCAAGTTAAGACATGTTGGTTAAATTGGTAACTGCCGCTTGAGAAACAACAGCAACAGAAGAACTTTTGCTGCTGCTGCAAAAAGTATTGTGATACTTTTAGGCTTGACACAGTCGAAAAATGGCACGGTACGGTGTATGGAATGACTACTGTTTTTGTCATTGTCTTTACAATTTTATAATACCTGCTTTTTATTTGTTTGCTATTTTGAAAGAAGACATTTCGAAAATTTATAATTTATTGTCGTCTTAGAGATAAAAACGCCACCGACAACGCTTTTGGTAGAAATGACAGTTTTAGCAAGCAAATGTATAGGCAAAAGCAAAGTGCTGTTTTTTGAGCGAAATTTAACATTTTAAGCTCATCAGAAATGAAGTGATGCTGCTAAGAGTAAACTCAAATCTATCAAAATTAAAAACAAAAATTAAAGAAAAGTTTTTTTGAGCCAGGGGCTTTGTCATGATAACAGTCAAGCAGAGCTTATTATACTAAAGTTTTTTTAACATCTCTAGTGCACTACTTTTACTCTGTATCTGAGTAAGTTTGGCACAATAGGACTTCAGTTGATCTTATGGTCTTTTCTTCTTTTAGTCTTTTGTCTTCAATCATTGGTATTAGGTCGTTGACCTTTGGTATTTTGTTGTTGGTCTTCGATCTTTGATATTTTATCTTTGATTCTTGTCGCTTGATCCCTTGGTCCTTGACATTTGACCTTTGGTATTTGATCTTTGGTACTTAACCGTTGTTCCTTGACCTTCAATACATGATTTACTTTTGATATTTGGTCTTTGACCTTTGGTCTTTGGGCTTTGGTCTTTGGTCTTTGGTCTTTTGCTTTTTTTATTTAGTCTTTTGTCTTTTAACTTAGGTTCTTTATCTTTGGCCTTTGAACCTTGTCCCTTGATCTTTGATCCTTGATATTTGATTTTTGGTCTTTGATATTTTATCAAAGATTATGGAAATCAGTGAGGCTTTTGTTTCGAAGTGTACTAAATATGAATATCTAAATTGAATTAAATACTAAAAAAAAGTTGCAGAATACTCTTAGGCAAAAATTTAATATGCTTTATTGGAGTACAACAGTATTCATGTATTTTGACAGCAGACAAACAGCTGATCTGTCTGAAAGAGTCTCGGAATTCTTTTTATTTTCGTTTTTTACTCACTTTTCTTCAATGCAAACAATGCAATTCTCACCGTAACAGCGGAGTACGAGTAACAACGAAAACACCAGCCTGACAGCCGCACCACCTGTTCCTATGCGCCAAAACTGGTTTCTTACCACCAGAAGTCCAAAAAGATAGTCCCACAAACAATTGTGATGAACTACAATATTCTCCTATGCTGGAAGACAACGACGTTGTGATGACAACAAGTTCCAGCTGATTCGCTTGTTTTTATGCTTTTTAATTTATTTAAAATTTGTAAAATTATTCGCACCGATATTAATTGTCAACTTGCAAGTTACAGGGTTTCCAGATTATTTTCATTATTTTTTTTGGTCTTGAGTCTTTGGCCTTTGGTCTTTGGTCTTTGGTCTTTGATCTTTGGTCTTTGGTCTTTGGTCTTTGGTCTTTGGTCTTTGGTCTTTGGTCTTTGGTCTTTGGTCTTTGGTCTTTGGTCTTTGGTCTTTGGTCTTTGGTCTTTGGTCTTTGGTCTTTGGTCTTTGGTCTTTGGTCTTTGGTCTTTGGTCTTTGGTCTTTGGTCTTCGGTCTTTGGTCTTTGGTCTTTGGTCTTTGGTCTTTGGTCTTTGGTCTTTTGTCTTTGGTCTTTGGTCTTTGGTCTTTGGTCTTTGGTCTTTGGTCTTTGGTCTTTGGTCTTTGGTCTTTGGTCTTTGGTCTTTGGTCTTTGGTCTTTGGTCTTTGGTCTTTGGTCTTTGGTCTTTGGTCTTTGGTCCTTGGTCTTTGGTCTTTGATCTTTGATCTTTGGTCTTTAGCCTAAGGTCTCCTATCTTTGATCTTTGGTCCTTAATCCTTTGTCTTTGGTTCTTTGTATTTTTTCTTTGGTTTTTGGTCTTTAGTCTTAGATTTTTAGTCTTTGGTATGTTGGTCTTTCAGTCTTTTACCTTTTAGTTTACTGGTCTTCTGTCCTTTTGGTCTTTTTGTCTTTAGGTCTTTTGATCTTTGATATTGCTTTTGGTCTTGAAATGTGGCTTTAAGAAATAACGCCCAAATTATTTTCAAATAAATATGGGCGAAAATCATTTTGAAAACAACGGCCAAAAAACAAACAAAAAAATTCCCGAAAAAACGAAATAACTCCCAAAAAATAAAATAACGTTATAATGCCCAAAACAAAAACGAAAAAACGCCCAAAAAATGGGAAAAACCGTCCAAAAACAACAACGAAATACCGTCCAAATTATTTTCATATAAATTTGGGCGATAAACTATATATATTTCTAAAAAATATGTTGCATAATTTAAGGCTAAAGTTTCGCATATTTAGTCAAAAACTACTAAAATTTTAATGCATTTGTTACATACTATACTACTAACTCTTCCTCATACTACTTTAATTTTGTTTAAGTACTTTCCTGCAGCTCAAGATTATAAAAAATGGTTTTACGACTTTTGTTCAGAAAGTAAAAACCATGATGTCGTCGTCATTTTCGTTGTTATCGTCGTGCACTTCACTTTTTGAACCTTAAGACAGAACAACACAGCATTGATGATGGGCGGGCGTTGTTTTTGTTGTTGTTGTTGTTGTTTCAGTAGTCGGATAGTTGGGGGCGGTGATATCGATGTAAATTGAAGTGTAGTTAAACCCCATGCAACATTAAGCATGGGTACGCTGCACTTTTATGCGCTGCATGCAATTCATGTTAACGACAACTCTGAGATTGTGGGTAGCAGTAGTGATGGGAATGATGATGAGACAATGGATGTTGTGGATGAACGTTTCGTATAAGAAAACCTTAACGAAAAGGACTGACGACGGCCAATGCAAGCAGAAAATCATTTGTTATACGATCTGCTGGTTAAGTCAAGTGGAGGTCGCCAGCATTCATCATAATCATCATCATTATTATCGTCATCATTATTGTATATGACTTTGTCAATTTTTTTGAAGTAAAATTCAGCTTAATAAAGCAACAGCAGCATCATTTTAGTGTAATAGTATCGGGAATAGAAAATATTGGTGATACTTAGCGTCGAAGTACTTAGTAGCTATGAATTTAAACCCAGCGGTGCCATACGGCACCCCAATTTAAGTTAAATGAGTTAAGACTAATTAAAACAAGACACGATTTTGAAAACTAGATAGGTATGAGTTTGGATATTTTTCCAGCTATTGGAAATTGTTTTTTCGTGTGTTTACGTCAATAGACGGAGAGCCAGCGCTTGGCCGACCCTCCTCATAGTATCAAAGCTGAATTTCTTTGTGAGCGTTCTTCCAATAGTAGGTATGAACTTTTGTTCTAGTGAAATCCTGAGAGGTGGTGCCTACGTGAGATATCGGGTGCAAAAGGTCGAGAAAAACAGTTTTTTGCAAATATCTCGCTAACGGTTATATCTACTAAAAAATTAAGTGCCACAATTTTGTAGCTCAGCAAATTTCATATCAAAAGTGGTGCAAATTGTTTTCGTAGGACCGTAGGACCTATAGTTTAGGAGATATGGTCCAGTGAAATTGGACTTTCCAATCCAACATATAAAATCCATAATTTTTTTCATTTAGTCGGTCTATTTTTTAGTTCCAAATTATGCACCATAATTCGAGACCAATTTCACTGTCGTACAAAAAGTTATTCAGGCACAAAGGTCGAGAATATTAGTATCTCGCTAAGGCTTATTTCTACAAAAAAATGGATCTCAACAATTTTGTAGCTCAAAAAATTTCATATCAAAATGTGGTGCAAATTGTTTTCGTACGACCCATAGTTTAGGAGTTATCCTATGTTAAGGTACTTTCCGCATACAAGTGTTCATAGTAATATGAATGTTGATTTTCAAAGTACTCTACGCTTACGTCATAGAATCATGGCTGTTGATTTTGAAAATGCAATAACTATGCCTACGTCATGGTAAATATCATGGCTGAATTTTTCTGTGGGTATTTTTCCAATAGTAGGTACTGATTTTTGTTTCAGTTAAACCGTGAGAAGTGGTGCCTTCGTGAGATATCGGGTGCGAAAGGTAGAGAAAATCAGTTTTTTGAAAGTTGATTTTCAAATTACTATAACTGTGCTCGATATCTGGCGAAGGCATCACCTCTCACGGTTTGACTAAAACAAAAGTTAGTTTTTCCTATTAGAAGAATATCCGCAAAAAAATTCAGCCATGATACTATGACGTAGGCGTAGTTATAGTACTTTGAAAATCAACATTCATATTACTATGAACACTTGTATGCAGAAAATACCTTAAAATAAGATATCTCCTAAACTGTGGATCGTACGAAAACAATTTGCACCCAGTCATTGAGCCGTTCCTAACCAAGACTTAGTAAAATTTTTTTTTCTTATAAACATAGCGCTGGTCCAGGAGGCTAGCTCCTGAAAATTTCAGCATCGTATCTACTGTGGTTCTCGTTGGGCATTAACGGGTTAACATTAAAAAAATTTCAACAAAATTTAGGACAAAAAGCCAAATCTTTAATATGGCAATGATTGTGGAGCAATAGAGAACATTAAAGTCTGCGTGGAAAAGCCAATTGAAGAAAAGGACCAAGAACCAAATGCTCTATGTTACCTCTAAACATAACAAAAATATGGTCTGAAATGCTATAGTCAAAAGAAACAATGAAAAATCTCTGAAAAAAAAATCTAAAAAGCGTCAAAAAAGTTAAAAAATAGCCCAAAATAGGAAAGGAGGCAATATTTTCAAAAACATAAACTCTACTTTAACAATTTCAGCAATTTATTATAATTTCTTCAAAAATATCGAAAATATCATATAAACAAAATACATCATCATCAGCCACAAACCATTGTTTTTGTACTTAAATGGCAAAAGTCAATGCACGCAAATGCTACGCCAGGATAATGAAGCGTTGTGCCATAGAAGACGTCGTGCCATAGAGGAAGGAGCAGCAGCAGCATTATACCATTAGGTATCGGCATTGTAGACAGTATGCACTCAATAAACACAACAAGGCACTCATTCAATCTGAAGAATATCATCGTTCGCATTTAAGTTGCTGATAATGAGGTCGACTTCTGACTGCTTGTCTGCTGGCGATGTTGTTGCTGCTGTTGATGATGATGACAATAGTGGCATATTATTAATGTTTGTATTGTTGTTGTCGTTGTTATGGTTACTACTGCTGCTCTCTCCATTTTTTCCACACAAATATTTATTTAATTTAAATGATAAAATAAAAATAAACAGCACATCAATTCTTTATTGAGTAAACTTTGAATAATTCGTTATTGGTGATGTCCTTGCATATTAAATGCAGCTTATCATCATACTACTGGGGGAGAGAGCAAGCATTACAAAATACACATAAATACAAAATAAAAAACAAAATGTAAAATCCTTTTGTAAATAACTCTGTTGCACACGTCCTGTTGGGATAAAAATTTCATTTTTATTTACATATTTGTATGCGAACTTATTCTTATTCGCTGGTTTTAATTGTTTATCATAATAAAAGTTTTGAAAAAAAAATAAATTACACGTTTTAATTGTGCATATTTTTGTTTTTAATACAATTCAATAAAAGTGAGAATTTTAATTAAAATTGTCACGTAAGAATCAAATGAATTATGTAAATTTATTTAAGCTTGCAAAGCATCAATCAGTGGATTTTATTTTAATTTAAAAAAAAAAAAAAAAAAAAAACATAATTGAAATGCGAAATAATTCAGTTTATAATTTTTCATTTAAAAGATAACAGGATTTGTTGTCTTTGTTGTGGGAAGTTAGCAAGTTATTTTCTTATACTATAGAATCTGAATAACATATTAATAGCATTTTGGCCGTACTTTGATATAAAGTATTTACACTAGTTTACAGCCAAAATCACCTTTGATTGGCATAGTTCATTTTATATGTAAAATTGGCTGCTGATTCCGAAAGTCGCATTATTTTTCTTTTACGTTGTTTTCGAGATATCGACCATTTTCGGTTTTTGGACCAAAAAACAAAAGATAGTTCTACTTAAATACAAATATCTCAAGAACCAATGTTTATATTTCAACTTAATATATGTCATATTAAAAGTAATTAAATTACCTACAAATAATATTCAAAACACTATTTGGTTGGTTTGTTAGTTTTGGATAAATAGATTGATTTCTAAAAAAAACATTTTTTTTCCGAAAAAATTAAAAAAAATTCAAATTCAACTGCAACTTTATACAAAAAAAAAAAAAAAGAATTTTTTTTATATGTACTTATGAATAAAATATCATTTAATAAAATCGATTCAAAAACGGAAAAAATATTTATATAAAATTTAATGAAAAATGGACGGATTAATCATCACGAAATTCCATCCGATTTTTCTCAGCATAGGCTTAAAATGTTTGCAATTAAATGTGCTATTGAATAAAATTGATAAAAGAAAAAAACAATTATTTAAAAACAATATATGCCAAAAACTACATAAGGTGAATCTCAAAATCTGCCACGTGACATTCGAACGCTGTTTTTTGGTCATATCTATGTTAAATAAGTGAAATGTTCATGATTTAAGAATTTCATATTATTAAGCTTCTTGAGATACACATTTCCTTCGAACAAAGAATTATTATAAATTGTGTGGTTTTCGTGTTATTAGCAGTCAAACTTCTCAGCCACGTGACACAAATTTGGAAGTCATTTTAGAGGTGCACATACATTCATCGAAAATTCTGCGCTCCTACCCAACCGATCGATCACAAATTTTTATGTGTTAGAAATGAAAGATGAATTAAGAGAACTGCATTCATGATGGTCTTTTAAGCTTATGTGGAAATGATTTAAGAGCAAAAATATTGTCTCTGCCACGTGACATGCAAAATCTGCCACGCTACACCGTCTGAAAAATTGTATAAAAAAATGAATTCATACCCTTGTAAATGTTCGTAACAACAAATAGAATGAAAAAGAGCATTAAATCATGTATACGTACTTCGTTAAACCTCCCTTAAGCTTCATTTTACCCAAGTTTCTCATTAGGTTAGGCGCCAGACATACTTGAGTATTACAAATATGAGAACCGCAATCTGAGCCTAGATTCTTATTGGTAGGACTCCAAGTTACTAAAAATAGGATGATGCCAGAATCTGCGACGGTCCATTTTTTTTAAATCCCCTACCCCCTGCTAGTTTTTTATAGCCGTTTATCATGGACTTAGATCTGCTAATTACGAATCTGAGTTTGGTTTTTTTTTATCACGTATGGTTCCTGAGTTATCCTTGCTTAAAAATGAAAAAATCACTGTTTTGGGTTCTACTTAAAGCTACATTACAAAAGCAGAAAAGGGTATCATTGATTTTTTTCGATGGATTTGGATAGCCAACTGTATTCACAAGAAGCCATACTGACACTATTTTTAGGTTGTATTACTTTTTTACGAGATATAGGCCATTAAAAAAAAAGGGTTTTTTCAACGCCATACAAAGGATTAATGATTTTGTGATTTTAGATTTTAATACATAACTCACAAACTATGCGAGCGATTTTGATGAAAATTAATGGAAGGATGGCGAACATAAATACCATACGGTGGGTGGAAAAAAGGTGAAATTAAGTGTCACGCCCACTTTTTCACTTATTAGGTTATACGATCGCATGGCAGCGGCTCTTTTCTTCTTGTATTGCTCAAATGTTACATCTTCTTTGAGCTTTTCGGTGTAATTTTTATTCATTTCAGCCTTGGTGAGGCGATCATGTGCAAAAAATTGGTGATTGAAATCAAAAAACAAAATATAAAATTTACTGTGACAAATCTCTGTCACGTTACACATATATTATGGTCTTTTAGAGAAAGAAGGCTTCTAAAAATTGCTAAAACTTAAGTGTAGTCAAGATGTTTCCATAGTCTGTTCGTCAGAAATGCAATTGCCGTCAAATTAGATAGCGGTTAAAGTGCCATTAAAAACTTTTTCCTTTTTTGTATCTGCCACGTTACCATAAAATTGCGGCTGTTTTCATTGTCATAAAATCGGCTTACCAAAACATTTTTTTTTTACATTTTATTATTTATTTATTTATATAATGGTATAATTTCACATAACTAGCAACAATAAAACACCACGTGAATTGAATTTAGCGGTTCTTACCTTTTTTCCAGAGCTCTGAATTTTTTATATTTCTTTTTTATATTTTGTTCACTTGGATGAAGTGCCACTTTATTCCACATATATAGAAATACCTCCAAACGCTAGATAGTACAAAACATGATCTTTCGACACATGCAAAAAAAAATTTAAAAAACTGGAAACAAAAAATTTTTTCCTGGTTTACTTTTTTGTGATTTTGACCATAAGTGTTTCTTTAGACGTTGATATGAGAAATTTTAAAAAATTTGTGAAATTTCAAACTTTTTTCTGCTATAACTCAATCAATTTTGATCGGAGCATAATCATTGGTATACTCGTTAGAAGCGCCATTAGTCACTCTTTTTAAAGGTAGTAAAATAAATTCTATCGGACTTGGCATTATACAAATATATTGATTTATAGAAAGCTGTGAGGAGGAAAGTTGGCGGAGCCGCGTTTTCCTCCTACAAATCATCGCTTTTATAAATGCTTATTATTAGGTATCATATTTTTATTTATATATGTATATTAGTAACTAATTATTTCTGAATTGAGGGGGTTAGAAGCAAAGGGGTACAAGTGACAAAAAGAAAATTTTGAGTAAAATAGAGTTAAAGTTAACGTTGCTTCATAAATTCCAGAGTGAGCTAAAAAATAAAATACTGCGCGTTAAATAACATTAAAAGTATGCTCCATCTAATGTTTTTTTCAAATTTTTTCTATGAGTCCTCTTTTAAAAGTTATAAGTATTTCAGTGAAAGCCTACACCATTTTACTCAAATTTTTTTTTTGTAGTAAAAATAGAGTAAAGTTAGCACCGTGTAGTAACTAACATAGCAAAAGAAAAAACTAAGTGCCATAACTTAAAGAATCCTTAAAAAGTTCTTTGTTAAAGGTATTTTTTAAAATTTTTATAGAGGTCCGCTTTTAAAAGTTATTAGTATATTACTGAAGTCCTACCGCACTCGTCACTTTTCATTTCAAAACGAAAATATTTTATTCAATATTTTAAACTCGTTTAGAAGCAAAGGGGTACAAGTGCGGTAGACTTTCACTAAAGTACTAATAACTTTTAAAAACGGACCTCTAGAAAATTTTTAAAAAATACCTTAAAATGGGAATTTTTCAAGGATTTTTAAAATTGAATTATTTATTTTTTTCTTAACCTATGTTAGATGTTACGCTGTGCTAACTTTGATTCTGATTTACTAGAAAAAATTTTTTTTTAAATTTGTTTTAAAGCAAAACTATAATTTTGTGAACTGGCTTACCTTAATGGTGCTCTATAGAGGTGTAGGAACTCAAAAGTTAAGATAATATTTGTTTCATAAATAAAGCAAAGCTCCCACTACCTATTCTCATGCTTAATTAAATTTTTCGTGATTTGTCACTTGTACCCCTTTGCTTCTAACCCCCTCAATTACAAATGAAATGTAATTATTTTTATTATTATTAATTAAAATAATAATTCACTGTCATAATTAAGTAGTTAGCTAAGGAAAATAAGTATAATTTAGTTTAAAGTAAAATCCCCACCACATCACTTAAAGTGATATAAACGGCAACACCGCACAACAGCTGTTTCTGACACACAGCTGTCGTTCGATTTGTTCATTGTCAAAGAATGATAGCATAAATTTAGACACACAGCAGTTGATCGAGACAGTCTTTGCGTGGCCGGCGGCCAGCACACACCAGCAGCAGTAAGCAGAAGTAGCAGACAAGGAGGAAAGCAGTCTTTGCGTGGCCGGCGACCGGCGAACATCAGCAGCAGAAGGAGAACACAGGAAACTTAAGAAGAAAACCGGTAAGCAGCAAGGGAAGTGAAATATTTAAAGTAGTGGCATGAGTAGTAGTAGTGGTGTGGTAGTATAGTGACGTAGTAGTGGAGTGACGTAGAGACCGTGTATAAGTAATCTGGTGTTGTGTAGGGGTGACGTAGCCCGATACGAAATCAGCTACCTCACGGCCATAAGCCACGCGAGTAACTTAATCTTGTGTTGTGTAGGGGTGACGTAGCCCGATACGAAATCAGCTACCTCACGGCCATAAGCCACGCGTGTAATTTATTCTCGTGTATAGTAGGGGTGACGTAGCCCGATACGAAATCAGCTACCTCACGGCTATAAGCCACGTGTGTAACTTAATCTTGTGTATAGTAGGGGTGGCGTAGCCCGATACGAAATCAGCTACCTCACGGCCATAAGCCACGCGATTAATCCATTCTTGTGTATAGCAGGGGTGACATAGCCCGATACGGAATCAGCTACCTCACGGCCATAAGCCACGCGTGTAACTTAATCTTGTGTATAGTAGGGGTGGCGTAGCCCGATACGAAATCAGCTACCTCACGGCCATAAGCCACGCGATTAATCTATTCTTGTGTATAGCAGGGGTGACGTAGCCCGATACGGAATCAGCTACCTCACGGCCATAAGCCACGCGTGTAACTTATTCTTGTGTATAGCAGGGGTGACGTAGCCCGATACGAAATCAGCTACCTCACGGCCATAAGCCACGGGATTAATCTATTCTGGTGTATAGCAGGGGTGACGTAGCCCGATACGGAATCAGCTACCTCACGGCCATAAGCCACGCGCGTAATTTAATCTTGTGTATAGTAGGGGTGGCGTAGCCCGATACGAAATCAGCTACCTCACGGCCATAAGCCACGCGCGTAATTTAATCTTGTGTATAGTAGGGGTGGCGTAGCCCGATACGAAATCAGCTACCTCACGGCCATAAGCCACGCGTGTAACTTATTCTTGAGTATAGCAGGGGTGACGTAGCCCGATACGAAATCAGCTACCTCACGGCCATAAGCCACGCGTTTGAAACCGTCTTGTAGCGAGATCAACTACTCACGACTATCAGCCACGAGTTTACGACAGTAGCCATGTCAGTAGGAACAAGCGAGACGACAAACCACTACTACACTTAACGAGACCACGGCTATCAGCGACGAGAGAGCGACGCATAGGAGCGAAGAGTGGTGGGGAAGCAGAGAGACGTGTTTTAAGATATATATATTATTTTCTATGTATTAAGAGAAACTGAATAAAGAAATGAAATTGCACTAAACAAACAAAACTCCAACCCGTGACTTTGAATTTAACCAAGAGGCCGTCCTTTTCTTTATAAATTTTTGTAGCCGAACCCCTGGACACCGGCGAGCAAAACCGCTGGCTGAAAGGTTCGTTACAAAGCTATAACCTCGAAAATAGAAATGTCCGAATAACTCGGAAAAGGAACAAAGGAAAAAAAATGCGTTTTTCATGATCAGCGACCTCAAATTATGAAGTTAGTTGATTGACTGTTTTTTTGCTTGTATAGTACTAATAACGCGCTTTTTCTAAATTGAAGTATGATAATTTAATATTGAACTAATTTGACAGTCATTTTTGCAATTTTTCAACAACAGACGCAAGCAAGTGTTAACATGGAAAATGATTACATATGTTTCGGCTACTTCCACATACATATTTATTAGGGTGGGCCAAATTGTATGGAGGACATTTTATCGACCTCGGCTACCCCCCTATGTGAAAGTTCTTTCAATTCTATGAATATTTGCCCAAGGAACTATACCTCTGCGTTCAACTTTAGTTTGGCGCATTTTCGATCGAAAATTGTACCTTTCATCAATATTTTTTTTGCTTTCATACTAAATTTTAAAAATTTTTATAAAGACAAAAGTAATGTCATTATATAATTTGGCTGGCATTCTATCAGTAATTAATTAAATTGGGTTCTGTTTACATAAAAAGTTTACATGATGCTGTGGAATTGATGCCATATATTTTAAAAAGTAATATGGGTCAAATAACCGATTATTATGACAGACTTTCAAAATAAACGATTCATATTTTTGGATGAATTTTTTCAAACAAAACACTAACCTAGGCTGAAAGTTCATTCAATTCTATGAATACTTGCCCAAGGAACCAGACCTCTACGTTCAACTTTAGTTCGGCGCATTTTCAATTGAAAATCCGGTACAATGCAATGGCAAGATTTAACTAAAACTGATCTGATGAGGCTATATACATGTTTATATATGAAAAATATATAAATATGTATGTGGAAGTAGCCGAAACATATCTAATCAATTTACATGTTAGCACTTGCTTGCGTCTGTTGTTGAAAAATTGCAAAAACAAACTGTTTAATTCGTTCAATATAAAATTATCATACCTCAAATTAGTTCTGAAAAAATGGTTTGCAAAATGTTACAATTATTTTTAATTTAGTGTTGTATAACCTTTTCATAGTAAATATAAAGGGTGATCCAATACGAGGTCCCTTTTCCAACTGGGTTGTTTTGACAGCTGTTATGTGTCAAATGGTTTGTCCGTGTGACGTTTGTGTTCAGTATTCAATACGACTCAATCATGAATAGATTTACTCCTAAACAAGGTTTATTAATTGTGGAAACTTACTACCAAAATCAGTCAAATTATACGGACATAATCCCCATTTCTACATACTGCGTATGACTTTTCATAAAATTATGTTTATTTTCAAATCGCAATATCACATGAACGGTTAGTCGGACGCAAAAATGTGTTCGTACAGACATTCATACAGGATTGCATGCTATGCAAAATTCAGGTAAAAAAATTTTTCTACGACATATCGTTTTGGAATATTTTTCAAAAACAGTTTTTTTCTAAATTTCAGGTTTGTCAAAAGACATCTCCTAAACTTTAAGTCGTACAAAAAAAAAGCAATGTGTTGTTTGAAGAACAAGCAATTCCCTTTAAGCTGTCTTTTTTTTTTTTGCTGCGACGCTCCGTTCACGTACTATCACAATTTTTAAAAAATAACTCAGTTTCAAAAACCTTGAAAACCTTTCCAGGTAAAACTACCAAATGACCGCACTATAAAGATCTAATTTTTTCAATAGGTAAATTTTTTTTTTGTATATTATAAGCTAAGCATTCCACTTTTAATAATTAAATTTCATTCGGTCTTACAGAGAAGTTTTTAACGCCCTGGGAACTTCACTTATAAAAACAATTTAAAATTTGTTTTCATTGATACGGCTAGAGCTTAGCCTTTTTAAAAAGTTCCAATCAAAAAGCTGGTTAAAATAATACAATTTAAAAAAATTTTAAAATTTTACAATAGATTATGAGAAAACTATGGTCATAACAAATTTATTTAAAGCCCTAATCGGTAATCGGATTAAATTTAATGTTTTTCCGTTTTGGAATGAAGTGACCCATAAACCAATTAAACCATTTAAAGATAACATAAATCCAAATCCTGTCGCTATAGCCGTTTTATAAAATTTCATTATGACATCTTCAAGTGGCAAAAACTTTGCAAGGATTAATCGCAGATGGCCACTTAGACTATTTTTTGGAAAGGAAAAGAGCAGTATAGTCTAGTTCACTTTATGAAATAGAGCAGAGAAAATGTTTGCGTCCTCGAACTTATTTGAAAAAAACATAATTTTTTGCACTTTTAGGTTAGGATATCTCGAAATCCTGACAAGGTAGAGAGATTCTGTGGCTAGTTTTGGACTCAACACAATAAAATTTGTGTACTGAAATCATTTTTTTAAGCTAGGAAAAACTCATGTTCAAGGCCCATCAGCTAATGAGGTGCAAAACTGTTAAAATGTTTTCGAAATGGTTTTTTGTTCATTATTTTTCTTCATGGTATGAAGTTGGGTAATATTGTTCACATATTTAAAAAGAGCATAGGTTTGTCTTCCGTTTGGTTTGTATTACTTGTAGATCATTTAATCAGAACGGACGCTATACCAGTATTAAGTGGAAAACAGCAAACATGCTGACAGTTTTGCTTCTCACTGTACATAATGTTTTTTTTTTTAAAGATAAAGAATGATGAAGAAAACATCTTATAATATTTAACAATTGATCATGTTTTCTCTTTTGTTTGCAAATAAAATTATCAAAAAAAATTTTATTCGTTTGAAAGTTGGAGATTTTTGACCATAAAAAGCCAAAAAAACTAATTTTTCGTACCAAATAAATGAAACACAATGTATTTAATGCTCAATAAGTTGACACTAAGTCACACACAGTTTTTATTATAAAGTATCATATTGACAAAAATTCGAAAATCCATGAATATTCGTTATTTATTGACAATAAGACATTATTGATAACTCCAGTTTCTATCGGCCAATCTTTTTTGTTGGGGTAGTTATCCTGACAGGTGCCTTTGTAGGTGCCTTTGAGTAATAATTAACTTTTTTTCCATGGAAGTTGTGTCTAAAACTTCTTTTGTTAAAATATAAATTAAGCAATTTCCGGAAAAATATGAAAATAATAATAAATAATGTAAAAATTAATTAAATTTCTATTTGAGAAATGGGCGTGGCACTTATTTGATAACGCTCACTTTTCGAACTGTATAGGATTTTCTTGCTCTGCATCAATAGCTAGAAATCATATGCCTTTAAACAGCCTTTAAAACAGCCTTTTCATGAAAATGACTAAAAACGCCAACTTCAACAGCCTGTATTTTACCAACAAAAGGTACTAGAACCAAATCCTCCCGGATTATTGTTTTTGCTCACCGAGACTACCATATTGATAAATTTAAGCGAAATCGGAGACAAAAAGATTTTCAGCTGGTTCGCTTGGCGTGCTTTGCTTCATATAAATTATAAATTCATATATTTTTAAGAATTTTTAAATTGAATGGTTTGAGTTTTATAGTTTGTATAAGTTTTTTTTCGACACACTCTTTAATATTATAGATTATCTTTGCACCAGAATTATTGTTTTATATTCAAGCAACTACTAAACCTTTATATACGCAAAAAGGAAACAAACAAAAAATTTAAAGCACTCTTATATACATAAGGAGTGAGATCGAAAAAATCTTAACACACGTTTTACCTAATAATTTTTTTTGGGTGTAAAATTTAAAAATTTCTTTCATTCAGTTTTTTTTGGAAAATATGTCAGTTATTATTTTTAATGACCGACATTTTGATTTGTTGTGAGTTTGATCAAAATGAGTGAAGAAAAAGAAGTACGTCTTAAAATTATTAAAAATTTTCAAAAAAAAAAAAAAAACAAATTGATCCTACAAAAAATTGGCCAAAGAATTGAAGGTCTGTCGTCAAACTATTTCCAATGTTATTAAACAGTTTTAGGAGAATTTGGCCATTGATAGAAAACCTGGTTCGGGAAGAAAACGAGGACCACATGATATTGGGAAAGCCAAGAAAATTTAAAGCATATTGAAAAGATCTCCAAACACATCTGCTAGAAAAGCTGCCCGGTTAGCCTAGTGCGCTGACTATTTGGTGCGAAAGGTTAAAACCAATGCAGGTTTGAAAACATACAAAGTCCAAAAAGTTCCCAACAGGAATGCTGCAAAAAATTTTCGACGCCAAAAGTGGGGCTCGGAAATTAAAATCGAATTTCATACAAAAATATTCATGTTGTATAATGGACGACGAAACGTATGTACTGGCAGATTTTACGCAGCTTCCGGGTCAAAATTCTTATGGTGCTGATGTTTGAGAAAATTTTGAAGAACAATTTAGAATCCAAAAGCAGACAAAATTTCTTAAAAAATTCCTGGTATGGCAAGCTATATGCAGTTGCGGCAAAAGGAGCAAGTCATTTGTTACAGTGGGCTCTAATAAAATACCGAAATATACATCAAAGAATGTTTGAAAAATATACTTTTTCCTTTCATAAGAGAGCACAATGTGTCTACATATTTTTGTTGGCCCAATTTGGCATCATGTCACTACGGCAAGAAAGCTCTGGAGTGGTACCAAAGTAATAACATAGTTTTTGTACCAAGAGAGGCCAATCCTCCAAATTGTCCGGAGCTAAGACCAGTGGAGAGATATTGGTCTCTTGTAAAAAGAAACTTAAAGAGCACAAAAAAGGTGTCCCAAAATATCGAAGATTTTAAAAGGAGATGGGCAAACTGTTCCAAAAAGGTGTCTGAAACATCTATCTAACCTCTAATGGAAGGCTTACCAAAAAAGGTCCACGAGTTCATAAATAGTGGCTAGAGCAATAAATGTTATATTTTTCTGTAATTTGTCAAATATTTTCAATTAAATAAAAAAAAAATCAAGACTCTAAGATCAACCGTTTTAAAATTATTGAATTTTATACATGTTATGATTTTTTCGATCTCACTTTTTATTTAAAAAAGTAGGAAATTTAGGCTTTTCTTAAGTTTTACATGTTGTAGAAATAGTTCATTTTGGCAAGAGTCAAACCTTCACTAAATGTTCTAATAATTTCAAAGCAAATAACTCAAAAATATGTATTTATTTCATTTATTTTACAGGTCAGCTGTTTTATTGAATTGAATTTTTGTTTAGTTGTTTTTTTTTGTTGTTTTTTTTTTTCGTTTTTGTTTAAGTTTTAATTATAATGGAAAATTTTTCAATTAATAAAATGACAAAAATTTTAAAACATAAAAAAAAAAGAGACTTGCACATTAATTTAATTACCACGGTGTGCCAGAGCCACTTAATGTTTGTGATGTTGCCAGTTTTTTATGTTGGAATTGCAAATATTTGCACTGACATTTTATTTAAAAATTTGCATTTATGTGTTAGTGCATATGCGTGTTTTATTACTAAAAACGGAAATCACACATTTTGCGTTTGTTGCGCTGAATTGTATGCAACAATTTTCTTGTACACAATTTTAATTACACTGTAGGACAATTTAAAAAGTATGAGTTTTGCAAGCAATTTCTATGGGATTGACAGTATCACTATATAGACTGCCGTAGATTTTTGCCATTTAAGACCATTTTGCTGAACTAGGGCTCTTTGCTCTTTCAGTTCAGTAGCATAAAGTTTAGTTAAGTATTTTATTTTATTTCTACAGTGTAATTTTTTGTCACACGCACCGCAGTGTTGATATATCAGCGTTGTTGTTGCTTTAATTGTTGCATTTTGTTATGAATGCATGGAAATATTATGATATAATTATAAGGTTTTTATGTTTTTTTGTGTTTTTGTGTTATGGTGACAACAAAGGATATACATTAGTGTTGACAAGGAGAGGCGTTGTATTTGAAAGTGTATGCGTATGTTTTATTTTGCAAATTTTTGCGATTAATTTTCCATTGTTGGTTATTTATGATGACAGCAAATAATGCATAAATTATTTTAATTTTTTTTAGAATAAAGTTGTTTTTTTTTTGGAATGAAAGCCAGTTTTAATATAAAAATTAATAAATGATTTAACTAGGCTTTTCAATTTTACCGAAAACAATATTTTTGGAACGATAGGTAGTAGGCTTTCTGATGAAAATTACATATGCGGTGCAAGTTCATTCAAAGGCAAAAGTAATGTCGTATACATTATTTGCATAAGGAGTGAGATCGAACAAATCTTAACATATAGGGTAGAACGGGGTTAAATCGCCACGGGGTTAAACAACCAATTGCCTCTAATTTTTTTTAATAAAGTCGAATCGAACGACCGTTGGTACAGTAGATAGTGATCGATACAACGCAACTTTGGCAAAAGGTTCCACTGCCACACGTGTGTTATAACCTGAGTTCTGACGAAAGAAAGATTTGACGCGTCCTCGCCGCAATATTTTCAGTCGACAAAAGTTCAAAATTCCACAAATCAGTGAAGTGCAGAAAAAAAGTTATTTTCTAAGGGCAGAATTACATGCTGAATCCAAATCTGTAATGCGTTTTACAAAATTTAAATTGGTTAAAAAGTTGTTCGCCTTAAAATGAAAAAAAGCACGTGGGGTTAAATAACCAGAAGAAGAAACAGGCATTGGCGACCATGGTAAGGTCGGAAAAAAAGATTCTAAAGATATTTTCCGAGCAAAAAAACCAAGACACGGCAGCCAAAAACAATATTCGTTGCTCCTAAAGAGGTCGTCCAAGAAAAGAAGTATAAGTTGAGGAAAGTGACGCCAGCGATTACTGAAGCTCAAGAGAATCTTTTTCAAGTTATATTTGTTCTTGTGTAACGTTATGTAAAATTCTGATAAAATAAAAATCCTTAAAATAACAATGTTGGTCACTTTTATAACCATTTCTCAGTTTTTGTACAAATGCAAATACCAGGTAAAAAATGCGATTTTGATAAAAAATGTTCAAGTGAATTTTGTAACAAAGGGTTCAACGAACCAGGAACAGTTTACATTTTCAAATTATTATCACTAGAGTTCGCCTTGTGGCCGGAATTCGACCATTTCGATTTGACCACAAAACAAAGGAAAAAGTTTTTATACCCTTCCTTGGTCGATAAAACACAAAAAGCTTTTAATATTCTTCCTTAGGGTTCAGGTTATCTGCATCGGTGCAGCAGCTATGTTGCAATATCAAACTTTCCATTTAGAGGCGTGTAACTCCTACTAAAGAGCAAACAAATTTTGATATCTTTCCATACCAAAATTCATAAAAATCAATCATGCTATCGTGCTATATAGTGCTAACTCTATATCTATACCAAATTTCATAAAAATCGTATGCAGTATTTCGCCGTGAGAGCGTTTTTTCCATTTAGGGGCGTGGCACTGTCCACTGAAAATATAATGGTCATGTTATCGTTCCTAAGTGCCAATCCTACCTCCATACCAAATTTCGTTGAAACCGATGCTGCGGTTTAGCTGTGAGAGCGTTTTTTCCATTTAGGGGCGTAGCACCGCCTACTGAAAAACATAATGGTCATATTATCGTTCCTTAGTGCTAACTCTACCTCCGTACCAAATTTCGTTAAAATCGATGCAGCGGCTTAGCCATGAGACCATTTTATTCATTTAGGGGCGTGGCGCCGCCCACTGAAAAACATAATGGTCATATTATCGTTCCTTAGTGCTAACTACCTCCGTACCAAATTTCGTTAAAATCGATGCAGCGGTTTAGCTGTGAGAGCGTTTTTTCATTTAGGGGCGTGGCACCGCCCACTCTAAAAAAATATATAGTCCTATGCACTGCTTCTCCTCACAATCTTTCCAACAAAAAAAAAATCAAGCAAATCGGTTGAGATTTAGGTATAGAAACAGGGACCTAACCGATTTCGTTTGCCTATTTACATATATATAGATAAACAAAGTTTTTACAGATTGCCAAACACAAAAGTAGTTGTTTAACCCCGTTCTACCCTATAAAATTCAATAATTTTTAAACGTTTGTTCTTAGAGTTTTGATTTTTTTTTTTTTTTTTATTTAATTGATAATATTTTACAAATTACGAAAAAATATAACTTTTATAGTTCTAACCACTATTTATGAACACGTGGATCTTTTTTGGTAAGCCTTCCATTAGAGATTTGATAGTTGTTTCAGACACCTTTTTGGAACAGTTTGCCCATCTCCTTTTAAAATCTTCGATATTTTGGGACACCTTTTTTGTGCTCTTTAAGTTTCTTTTTACAAGAGACCAATATCTCTCCACTGGTCTTAGCTCCGGACAATTTGGAGGATTGGCCTCTCTTGGTACAAAAACTATGTTATTACTTTGGTACCACTCCAGAGCTTTCTTGCCGTAGTGACATGATGCCAAATTGGGCCAACAAAAATATGTAGACACATTGTGCTCTCTTATGAAAGGAAAAAGTATATTTTTCAAACATTCTTTGATGTATATTTCGGTATTTTATTAGAGCCCACTGTAACAAATGACTTGCTTCTTTTGCCGCAACTGCATATACTTATGTAGTTTGCCATACCAGGAATTTTTTAAGAAATTTTGTCTGCTTTTGGATTCTAAATTGTTCTTCAAAATTTCCTCAAACATCAGCACCATAAGAATTTTGACCCGGAAGCTGCGTAAAATCTGCCATTACATACCTATTTATTACATGAATATTTTTGTATAAAATTCGATTTTAATTTCCGAGCCCTACTTTTGGCGTCTAAATTTTTTGCAGCATTCCTGTCTGGAACTTTTTGGACTTTGTATGTTTTCAAACCTGCATTGGTTTCAACTTTTCGCACCAAATATTCAGCGCACTAGGCTAACAGGGCAGCTTTTCTAGCAGATGTGTTTGGAGATCTTTTCAATATGCTTTAAATTTTCTTGGCTTTCCCAATATCATGTGTTTCTTGTTTTCTTCCCGAACCAGGTTTTCTATCAATGGCCAAATTCTCCTAAAACTGTTTAATAACATTGGAAATAGTTTGACGACAGAGCTTCAATTCTTTGGCTAATTTTTTGTAGGACCAATTTGTTTTTTTTTTGAAAATTTTTAATAATTTTAAGACGTACTTCTTTTTCTTCACTCATTTTGATCAAACTCACAACAAATCAACATGTTTGTCATTAAAAATAATAACTGACATATTTTCCAAAGAAAACTGGATGAAAGAAATTTTTAAAATTTACACCCAAAAAAAATTATTAGGTAAAACGTGTGTTAAGATTTTTTCGATCTCACTCCTTATGTATATAAGAGTGCTTTAAATTTTTTGTTTGTTTGCTTTTTGCCTCTATAAAGGTTTAATAGTTGCTTGGATATAAAACAATAATTCTGGTGCAAAGGGAATCTATAATATTAAAGAGTGTGTCGAAAAAAAAATTATACAAACTATAAAACTCAAACCATTCAATTTAAAAATTTTTAAAAATATATGAATTTATAATTTATATGAAGCTGAAAATCTTTTTGCCTCCGATTTCGCTCAAATTTATCAATATGGTAGTCTCAGTGAGCAAAAACAATAATCCGGGAGGATTTGGTTCTAGTACCTTTTGTTGTTAAAATACAGGCTGTTGAAGTTGGCGTTTTTAGTCACTTACATGAAAAGGCTGTTCTAAAGGCTGTTTAAAGTCAATCCATCATATGATTTCTAGCTAACTGCAGAGCAAGAAAACCCTATGAAGTTCGAAAAGTGAGCGTTATCAAATAAGTGCCACGCCCATTTCTCAAATAGAAATTTAATTAATTTTTACATTATTTATTATTATTTTCATATTTTTCCGGAAATTGCTTAACACATTGACTGCCAGGCCAATTTTTGTACTGTTTCCCAGGGTGCCAAATTTTTTTTTTTTTTATTTCCATTTTTATATGAAATAACAGTCTTTATTAGGTGTTTAGTTGCGTTTCTACAACTTTTGGAAGTCCTAGAGAAGATTTAGTCCTGGCTATTGGATATCATAGCCACGGCACCCTATGTAAAGATAGACGTCTATCTGTTTGCCAAGTGCCATGGCTATTATTTTCAATAGCCAGAAAGAAGAAAAGAGTGTTATAAAGTTAACAGTACTGTCTATAAATACATATGGAACGTTTCACGTCAACCGGCCACCTCCGTAGCGAAAATTTGTGGGGACGGAAAATAAAGTTTTGGATCTCAAAATTTTCGTTTCTTTAAAAGCTTTCGAAAACCCAGTGGCGCTTTGAAAAATTTCAATATGGCGACGTTGTAAAAAGCGCCGAAAAGGGGCGTAAAATACATTTTTTTTTAATGTTTCGACGAAAATTTCATCACCCGGGGGTTTTGGGGGTCGCTGATCACAAATCTGAAGCCAAAATTTGAGAATTCTTAAATCCAAGATGTCAAATGCACACATTGTGGGAAAATCCTAATTTTGACCAAGTCGATAAAATAAAGCTAGAGTTGTTCAAATTCGTCCAAGCTTACACATATAGCTTAAAAATATTAAGGTATGGATTGTTTGAGAACCCTAGCGTTATTTTTTCGACTTCTAGCTATTAGAATTTTCTGACACTGAAATAGTTTTTTTTACATCTCAATATAAATGTCTATAAAATCTTAGCAAACCACAAACTCCTCAAACCAAGTTCACTTAGCACTAAGAGTGGTACTAGTCTTTCCATTTTGTGTTGAATTTTGATTCTAGAGGCTATGCATTTTTCATGACGAGGAAAAATAACAAAAAACTACTGGCTATGGAAATCCATAGCCACAAGCCTGAATAAAACTGTACTGGCTATTGAAATCAATAGCCATGGCAGTCAATGTGTTAATTTATATTTTAACAAAAGAAGTTTTAGACACAACTTCCATGGAAAAAAGTTAATTATTACTCAATATACAATACAATAATATTTCGAAGATATTTGTATAATATAAAGAGACGGGTAATTGAAGAAAATAATAGAAATATTTAAGGAAATTACATTCCCATTGTGATAAAAGCAGAACAAAAGGGACAAGAAATTTTTTAAAGAGTACTTTTCTATTGATCATGATGACTTATTGTTATGGAAATATCTGGAAATTTTGTGTTAAAAATCGTTCATTTCGTTACACGTGTTTGAGAGATATAATAATCTAAGTAAGAGTATTATATCATTTACTATTGTTTTGACAGAAATTAATTAATAGTTTAACAATAAAAGACCAATACACAGTCATGAAGGCATTAAGATTTAATGAAAGATCACGTATGCAGGGTCCATTTACTCTGTGATGAAAAGAATGATTGAAATACTTAGGTAAAGATATTGCATTCTTGCAATGATAAAAGAACAAAAGTTTTAAGCAATTTTTAAAAGATAACATTGGCACATTTTCTGATCTTCCTTTGACTATAAAAGGCCAGCCTATGTTTTGAATTTTACAGAGTTAATCTGATTTCATATTGAGCAAGAACGATGATACAACTTAAATTTTTGCTGGTGCAGTGCTTAACACTGCTATTGATTTTGGGACTTGCGACTTCCGACAGGAACGTACGCCGATCTACACGTCGTGGAGCACCTACAAGGCGCGGATAGAAACTGGAGGTATCAATAATGTCTTATTGGCAATAAATAACGAATATTCATGGATTTTCGAATTTTTGTTAATATGATACTTTATAATTAAAACTGTGTGTGACTTAGTGCCAACTTATTGAGCATTGAATACATTGTGTTTCATTTATTTGGCACGAAAAATTAGTTTTTTGGCATTTGATGGTCAAAAATCTCCAACTTTCAAACGAATAAAATTTTTTTTTGATAATTTTATTTGCAAACAAAAGAGAAAACATGATCAATTGTTAAATATTATAAGATGTTTTCTTCATCATTCTTTATCTTTAAAAAAAAAAAAAATTATTATGTACAGTGAGAAGCAAAACTGTCAGCATGTTTGCTGTTTTGCACTTAATACTGGTATAGCGTCCGTTCTGATTACATGATCTACAAGTAATATAAACCAAGCGGAAGACAAACCTATGCTCTTTTTAAATATGTGAACAATATTACCCAACTTCATACCATAAAGAAAAATAATGAACAAAAAACCATTTCGAAAACATTTTGACAGTTTTGCACCTCATTAACTGATGGGCCTTGAACATGAATTTTTCCTAACTTAAAAAAATGACTTCAGTACACAAATTTTATTGTGTTGAGTCCAAAACTAGCCACAGTATCTCTCTACCTTGTCAGGATTTCGAGATATCCTAACCTAAAAGTGCAAAAAATTATGTTTTTTTCAAATAAGTTCGAGGACGCAAAAATTTTTTCTGCTCTATTTCATAAAGTGAACTAGACTATACTGCTCTTTTCCTTTCCAAAAAATAGTCTAAGTGGCCATCTGCGATTAATCCTTGCAAAGTTTTTGCCACTTGAAGATGTCATAATGAAATTTTATAAAACGGCTATAGCGACAGGATTTGGATTTATGTTATCTTTAAATGGTTTAATTGGTTTATGGGTCACTTCATTCCAAAACGAAAAAACATTAAATTTAATCCGATTACCGATTGGGGCTTAAAATAAATTTGTTATGACCATAGTTTTCTCATAATCTATTGTAAAATTTTAATATTTTTTTAAATTGTATTATTTTAATTGGCTTTTTGATTGGAACTTTTTAAAAAGGCTAAGCTCTAGCCGTATCAATGAAAACCAATTTTTTTTAATTGTTTTTATAAGTGAAGTTCCCAGGGCGTTAAAAACATCTCTGTAAGACCGAATGAAATTTAATTATTAAAAGTGAAATGCTTAGCTTATAATATACAAAAAAAAAAATTTACCTATTGAAAAAATGAGATCTTTATAGTGCGGTCATTTGGTAGTTTTAGCTGGAAAGGTTTTCGAGGTTTTTGAAACTGAGTTATTTTTTTAAAAAAACAGCTTAAAGGGAATTGCTTGTTCTTCAAACAACACATTGCTTTTTTTTTGTACGACTCAAAGTTTAGGAGATGTCTTTTGACAAACCTGAAATTTAAAAAAATACTGTTTTTGAAAAATATTCCAAAACGATATGTCGTAGAAAAAATTTTTTACCTGAATTTTTAAATAAAATGTCAGTGCAAATATTTGCAATTCCAACATGAAAAAACTAGCAACATCACAAACATTAAGTGGCTCTGGCACACCGTGGTAATTAAATTAATGTGCACGTCTCTTTTTTTTTTTTTTGTGTTTTGAAATTTTTGTCATTTTATTAATTGAAATATTTTCCATTATAATTAAAACTTAAACAAAAACGAAAAAAAAAAACAACAAAAAAAACAACTAAATAAAAATTTAATTCAATAAAACAGCTGACCTGTAAAATAAATGAAATAAAACATATTTTTGAGTTATTTGCTTTGAAATTATTAGAACATTTAGTGGAGGTTTGACTCTTGCCAAAATGAACTATTTCTACAACATGTAAAACTTAAGAAAAGCCTAAATTTCCTACTTTTTTAAATAAGGAGTGAGATCGAAAAAATCATAACATGTATAAAATTCAATAATTTTAAAACGGTTGATCTTAGAGTCTTGATTTTTTTTTTTTTTTTTTATTTAATTGACAATATTTTACAAATTACGAACAAATATAACTTTTATAGTTCTAACCACTATTAATGAACACGTGGATCTTTTTTGGTAAGCCTTCCATTTGAGATTTGATAGTTGTTTCAGACACCTTTTTGGAACAGTTTGCCCATCTCCTTTTAAAATCTTCGATATTTTGGGACACCTTTTTTGTGCTCTTTAAGTTTCTTTTTACAAGAGACCAATATCTCTCCACTGGTCTTAGCTCCGGACAATTTGGAGTATTGGCCTCTCTTGGTACAAAAACTATGTTATTACTTTGGTACCACTCCAGAGCTTTCTTGCCGTAGTGACATGATGCCAAATTGGGACAACAAAAATATGTAAAACATTGTGCTCTCTTATGAAAGGAAAAAGTATATTTTTCAAACATTCTTTGATGTATATTTCGGTATTTTATTAGAGCCCACTGTAACAAATGACTTGCTTCTTTTGCCGCAACTGCATATAGCTTACCATACCAGGAATTTTTTAGGAAATTTTGTCTGCTTTTGGATTCTAAATTGTTCTTCGATATTTCTTCGAGCATCAGCAACAAAAAAAATTTTGACCCGGAAACTGCATAAAATCTGCCAGTACATACGTTTCGTCGTCCATTATACAACATGAATATTTTTGTAAGAAATTCGATTTTAATTTCCGATCCCTACTTTTGGCGTCGAAAATTTTTTGCAGCATTCCTGTCGGGAACTTTTTGGACTTTGTATGTTTTCAAACCTGCATTGGTTTTAACCTTTCGTACCAAATAGTCAGCGCACTAGGCTAACCGGGCAGCTTTTCTAGCAGATGTGTTTGGAGATCTTTTCAATATGCTTTAAATTTTCAGGGTCGGATGTCATATCAGCCCATGTGTTGCGAAAGTGTGCCTCAATACTGGCTCGCCCATTAAGGAATTTATTAAGTATTTCCTACCCTTGTGATGAATTTCCATTATGTTGGACGGTTGCTTATGTCCAGCCAGTACCCAAAAAAGGCGAGGCTACCAACCCCAATAATTATCGGCCCATTGCAATATGCTCATCGCTCTCCAAAGTTATGGAAAACGTTATAAACTTTTACTTTATGAATTATCTGGAGTGCAACGAATAACTTAATAATAGCCAATATGGCTTCAGGAGAGCTCGCTCTACTGGTGACTTAATGACGTTCGTCACTGAGAGGTGGAACCAATGGGTCCACCTTCTTGGTTAAAGTGTGTGGCAAAGCACCCTCGTTACAAAACTAATTCCATATGGCGTTGGTGATTCCTTCGCTCGTTGAATAACGAGCTTTTGCAGTGGCCGTTCTATTAGTGTTGTCGTTGACAGTTTCACATCAAGCAAATACTCCATTAACGCTGGAGTTCCTCAGGGTTCGGTCCTGTCTCCGTCTCATTTTCTTGTTTTCACTGATGACCTTCTGTCATCAACCATTATTCCAATCCACTCCTTTGCGGATGACAGCAGTATTTGTCATTCATATTGCTTCAAAAAGCATCCAAGCTCTGAGGAGATTGAGAGAAAAAAGCGGTATATAAATGTCACACTCATAAATGACCTCAAAACAATCTCCGAGTGGGGTCGAGCTAATCGGGTCGAATTCAACGCTAGCAAAACCCAATGCTGGACAGATCATGTAATCGATGTGTCGAAAGAAGCGGCCAAGTGTTTAGGTTATCTAAAATGGTGTCAGAAATACTTCACTCCTGTTGATCTTCGGACTGTCTATTTCAGATATATTAGACCTAAGCTAGAGTACAATTCGCACATCTGGGCCGGGGCTCCAAAAACTACTTTGGGGCTGCTAGACAGAGTTCAATGTCGTGCGATGAAATTGATTGGGGATGCGGATGTTGTATCCTATATTGATTCTCTTAAACACCGTCGTAACATTGGGTGTGTTATTCTTTTATATAGATATTACACGATGTGCTCTAGAGAAATTTATGGGCTGGTTCGTTCAGTTCGTATATTTTCTCGCAGTACTTGGGCGTCCTATCAGGCCCATCCCTACTGCATTGCAACGGTGTTTAACCGAACATCGCTCTATCGTGATAATTTGTTCTTTGGTCGTACGATTAAGTTGTGGAATAATCTCCCTGCGAGCGTTTTTCCCGGCAGTTGTGACATCGGTAGATTTAAGAAAAATGTTCATCGACACTACTCCTCCTCTCCCCCATCGCTCTAACCTTTTTCCTTTTCTACAAATCAAAACGGTGCATTGCATTTATAGGGACTATCCCCTGAGCGTTGGTTTAAGTTTTTATCTTCTCAAAGATGAAAGGGATCCAAATATTTCTAGTACATTTTGGCTGTAAATTAATTTTATTTTTGAGAACTTTCGACTTCTCTGGAAATTTTTTTACGCTTTTTGGACGTTATCCAACTTTTTGGCTACTCTACATTTTTTTCTAATCTTTTCAATGCAGTTTTCTTAAAAACCTTGCTTTATTCTAGTATACTCTGATTTAAAGTGCACAGTTTGCTCTAGACTGACCCATACGCCACTTGTTAGGAAAATCAAACACTATTTTACAAATGCTTTAGGCCAAGGTAATAAAACTTGAATAATTGGAAGGAAAAAGACATGCACCCAAGGCAACAGTAGCAATTTCAGCAGCAACAACTACTAGCCGGAGAGCCAGCGCCTAAAAACAACTTTGCGTTTCTAAAAGCTGAATTTTTTACAGTTGGTTATAGTAATTGTGTACATCAATAATCTGTCGGTCAGTCAAGCGAACTGTAGAACAGGCGGCTGCTACATGGCCTCAAACATGTAAAATTTAGATTTTTCTGCAAACAATTTCTAAAAGCTGAAACTTCTTATACACGTTATATAATGAATACAAATAACATTTTTGTCGGTCAGTCAGTTAAACGTTAGAACGGGGCTAGTCAGCACGCCCCAATATATGTGCAAAAAATGAATCAAGTCAAAATTATTTCTAAAAGCTGAAATTTTTTTTAGGGGTACTTTATTGTATATTAACCACAAATAAAGCAGTCAGTCAACTATATTGTAGAACAACCTTTGTCAGCAAGCTGAACAAAGCAAAAAAATGGTTACTAAAAGCTGAAAATTTTTTTAGGGCTAAAAAAAAAAATGGTTTCTAAAAGCTGAAATTTTTATTAGGGGTACTTTATTGTATATTAACCACAAATAAATCAGTCAGTCAACTATATTGTAGAACAACCTTTGTCAGCAAGCTCAACAACAATAAAAAAAAAATGGTTTTTAAAAGCTGAAAATTTTTTTAGCGGTACTTGATTGTATATTAACCACAAATAAATCAGTCAGTCAACTATATTGTAGAACAACCTTCGTCAGCAAGCTCAACAAAACAAACAAAAATGGTTTTTAAAAGCTGAAAACTTTTTTAGGGGTACTTGATTGTATATTAACCACAAATAAATCAGTCAGTCAACTATATTGTAGAACAACATTCGTCAGCAAGCTCAACAAAACAAACAAAAATGATTTTTAAAAGCTGACAATTTTTTTAGGGGTACTTTATTGTATATTAACCACAAATAAAGCAGTCAGTCAACTATATTGTAGAACAACCTTTGTCAGCAAGCTGGACAAAGCAAAAAAAATGGTTACTAAAAGCTGAAAATTTTTTTAGGGCTAAAAAAAAAAATGGTTTCTAAAAGCTGAAATTTTTATTAGGGGTACTTTATTGTATATTAACCACAAATAAATCAGTCAGTCAACTATATTGTAGAACAACCTTTGTCAGCAAGCTCAACAACAATAAAAAAAAAATGGTTTTTAAAAGCTGAAAATTTTTTTAGCGGTACTTGATTGTATATTAACCACAAATAAATCAGTCAGTCAACTATATTGTAGAACAACCTTCGTCAGCAAGCTCAACAAAACAAACAAAAATGGTTTTTAAAAGCTGAAAACTTTTTTAGGGGTACTTGATTGTATATTAACCACAAATAAATCAGTCAGTCAACTATATTGTAGAACAACATTCGTCAGCAAGCTCAACAAAACAAACAAAAATGATTTTTAAAAGCTGACAATTTTTTTAGGGGTACTTTATTGTATATTAACCACAAATAAATCAGTCAGTCAACTATATTGTAGAACAACCTTTGTCAGCAAGCTGAACAAAGCAAAAAAATGGTTACTAAAAGCTGAAAATTTTTTTAGGGCTAAAAAAAAAAAATGGTTTCTAAAAGCTGAAATTTTTATTAGGGGTACTTTATTGTATATTAACCACAAATAAATCAGTCAGTCAACTATATTGTAGAACAACCTTCGTCAGCAAGCTCAACAAAACAAACAAAAATGGTTTTTAAAAGCTGAAAATTTTTTTAGGGGTACTTGATTGTATATTTACCACAAATAAATCAGTCAGTCAACTATATTGTAGAATTTTCAGCTTTTAAAAACCATTTTTGTTTGTTTTGTTGAGCTTGCTGACGAAGGTTGTTCTACAATATAGTTGACTGACTGAATTATTTGTGGTTAATATACAATCAAGTACCCCTAAAAAATATTTCAGCTTTTAAAAACCATTTTTGTTTGTTTTGTTGAGCTTGCTGACGAAGGTTGTTCTACAATATAGTTGACTGACTGATTTATTTGTGGTTAATATACAATCAAGTAACCCTAAAAAAATTTTCAGCTTTTAAAAACCATTTTTGTTTGTTTTGTTGAGCTTGCTGACAAAGGTTGTTCTACAATATAGTTGACTGACTGATTTATTTGTGGTTAATATACAATAAAGTACCCCTAAAAAAATTGTCAGCTTTTAAAAACCATTTTTGTTTGTTTTGTTGAGCTTGCTGACGAAGGTTGTTCTACAATATAGTTGACTGACTGATTTATTTGTGGTTAATATACAATCAAGTAACCCTAAAAAAATTTTCAGCTTTTAAAAACCATTTTTGTTTGTTTTGTTGAGCTTGCTGACGGAGATTGTTCTACAATATAGTTGACTGACTGATTTATTTGTGGTTAATATACAATCAAGTACCGCTAAAAAAATTTTCAGCTTTTAAAAACCATTTTTGTTTGTTTTGTTGAGCTTGCTGACAAAGGTTGTTCTACAATATAGTTGACTGACTGATTTATTTGTGGTTAATATACAATAAAGTACCCCTAATAAAAATTTCAGCTTTTAGAAACCATTTTTTTTTTTTAGCCCTAAAAAAATTTTCAGCTTTTAGTAACCATTTTTTTTGCTTTGTTCAGCTTGCTGACAAAGGTTGTTCTACAATATAGTTGACTGACTGCTTTATTTGTGGTTAATATACAATAAAGTACCCCTAAAAAAAATTTCAGCTTTTAGAAATAATTTTGACTTGATTCATTTTTTGCACATATATTGGGGCGTGCTGACTAGCCCCGTTCTAACGTTTAACTGACTGACCGACAAAAATGTTATTTGTATGCATTATATAACGTGTATAAGAAGTTTCAGCTTTTAGAAATTGTTTGCAGAAAAATCTAAATTTTACATGTTTGAGGCCATGTAGCAGCCGCCTGTTCTACAGTGCGCTTGACTGACCGACAGATTATTGATGTACACAATTACTATAACCAACTGTAAAAAATTCAGCTTTTAGAAACGCAAAGTTGTTTTTAAGCGCTGGCTCTTGGACTATACTATTCAAGGAAGAAAATTAAATCATAAATCATTGCTACTATACCTTAGGTTACTTAAGGCAACAATGAAGAATAAATAGAAAAACAACTCACATTTTTTTTAATGTCACAACAAACGCACATAAAATCCCCATTAAAATGTAAAATTAAACCCAACTTTCATGAGCAAACAGGATATTAGCAGGGATTTTCATCATAAACAAATTACACAAAATACCAAAAATACTACAACAGAAACGGTGCCGTCAACACAAACATTGACACCTTCTCTTCTTCGCACTGGCAGCGGCGGCGGCGACTCTCTCTGCTGGCAAAAATGTCATAAATTCACTCAAAGTGTGAAAAACAAAACGTAAAATGTTGAGGAAACAAAAGACTGATTAATGTTGCTTTGAAGTTGAAAGGATGTTGCACACAGGACATGAAGAACAATTGCTTACAAGGTGTCAAGATTTAAAGTATGTTTATGTATGTGTGTTTGTGTGTGTGTGTGTGTGTCTTATGTCTTAGTGTGTAAATTTAATGCTTGACAAAATATCAACAGTTACCATTAGTGTCAAGAAATGTCATCAATCATTTTGTTTTCTTGACATGGGACACCTTTTTTTCGCCTCTGTGCGGCCAATGTTTGTGCATCCTTTGTTTTACTTGTATAACTTATGGATGCTGTTGTAGTTTTTGTTGTTTTACTTTTGTTGTTATTGTTTTTATTGCTATTGTTCTAGGCATGTTATTGTCATTGTCACTGTCACTGTCAGCTGTTACAACTAGTTATTGGCTACAAATTGTTGTTGTTGCGGCTGGATTCTGTTTATTTAAAATTTATCCATCACTCATGTTTATTATACTCAAACCAATATCCTTAAGATGTGAAAATTTTAATCGTTCATACTGTTATTGTTATTGCTGTCATCAAGTTTTTCAGCTTTGATGGGAGTTAGTGCTAAGCAAAATTAGTCTTGGTCTTGAGTCTTAGTCTAGGTAATTTTTCAAGACCAAGACCAACACGCTGTTATAACTTCAAAATCACGACCAAAACCATAATAGTGTTCGTTTTACTCTCGGCCACGACTGTTTTTCAGTCCAGGTAATTTCTAGCTTAATAACGGAACGGAAAAATTTTGTTCTGTCTCTGCTTTGCAGATGACGCCATGAGTTCGTTTTGGATGAAAGCTGTTATAGCTGCAGAGATATACTTATGTAGCAATAAAAGTGTTTTCATACACAGCTTTGTTCCATATAGAGCACAAAAGAAAATGAAAATAGTTACGACCGGTTTGACGGTTTAAAAGTTACTATTTTATATATAAAGATACTTATGTCACGCATAAAATCATATTTTAATTCGAAATTTGTCATTTTTCAAACCCAACTACTTTGGAAAAGAAGGTTCGAAAATTTTGAATATTCCATAATCTTCACAAATTGTTTCAAGATCCAGCCAGAGACCAAAACTTAATGACCAAGCCCAAAATAATAGCATCTTTATCTTGATCTTTGTTTGCTCTTCACTAATGGCAGTTGCCATGTAAAATTTTTAATACAAATCATTGCATCTAAGGTTAAAAGTATGCGACTGTATTTGGAAAGATGAAAGCACTGGACACTACATAAGCATCAGTTTAAATTAGGAGCTTTGGCAGTAGCAATTCTGTCCCTTTCGCATTCTCAGAGTTTTGTCTTATCTGCAAACTCTTTTTCTTAAACTGAACAGTGGTATTTCAAACTGATTAAACCTATCATTTTCGTATGTGTTGTATGTTGATTTAACATTTTTAGTATGACAAACTTATATTTGTGGCATATTAAGCTATCATTTTGATATATTAATTTTAACAAACTATTATTATTACATTAAAATTTATAGTTTTTTAAATTAATGGTTTTGGCATATGGTTTATTAACATTTTTGTCATGTAAAATTAACATTTGTTTCATATTAATTTAACAGTTTTCGATTTTTAAATCAACAATATACCTTTTAAATGCAAGTAGGCACTTAAAAATAATATTTAGCAGTTGTTTTTAAATTTTTTTGAGTGTGGAATATACAGGATTTCGGTTATCACACGGAAAAAAAAAACTACTTTATTTCTCATAAATTTTACCAGAATTTCAAGTCAGAATAGTGACAACTTCACACCCAAGTAAATTTCACCTTAATGTTTTTGTCAATTCAGAATGAATGCTTGCTATTAATTTTTTTTAAAAAATTGGCCAAATATTTACCTGACCGTAAAGTTCAAGCAACAAAAAAAAAAAAACAAAAAAAAAAACTCTGACCGCGCTAGGGTAAGAAGATCCTAAAAAGTGATCAAAACTAAAATGGTGAAAATTACTTGAAGATACAAAAAATACAATTGTTTTTGTCTAAAATTATTATTCAAAACTTTTAATTGCAACCTTACTTGCCACTATCATTTTCTCCAGTTACCGCTTAGGGGAGTTCCTTTAAAATATAAAGCATGCGTTGCTTTTTGCTTAATAAAATTTGAAAGGTCTTTATGGTCTTTATCGTTCAACCACAGTTGGATTGCTGATACAATGAGGATAAAGAGGTGGAAATAAAAATACAAAACTATTTTTTTCTTTTCAATATACAGTGTGACAAATATGTCTTCATACAAAACTTTGAAGTACTGTATCTTTTGGAAACATAATAGCATTAGTAAAATTTTCATTGCACAATATTTTGTAATATTTCAGTTATATTGAAAAATAAATTCAAATCATATAAGACGCGAGAGTAGATAGTAATTTGGCATGGTTGATATACGCGCATTAATTGTAAATAAATTCAAAGGTGGTTTAAGTTGTGGAGCCATTTTCCGCGAGTTGTCACATTTAGCAGTTGAGAGGAATTATGTGTATTATACCGTTAAGCGGTTTGTCGATACTGGCTCCATACAAGATCGTAAAAAAGTGGGAGAAAAGGGAACGTCCGTACCGCGAACGCGATCAATATAGTTCGTGAAATAATCCGAAGAAATTGTGGCCGTTCAGCACGAAAGATGGCCAAAAATATAGGAATGAACCGAAAAACTTTACGGCTCCTTTTGCATTGCAACCTCAATATGAAAGCCTTTAAAAAAAGAAAATGCATGGCCTTATTAATGCGATCGTGGAAAAGCAATGGCAAAGATCGAAACTGCTCCTTTCTTGGCACGCTGGCGATGATATAGTTTTTTCCGATGAAAAACTTTTTGTGCTGGAAGCTTCTCACCACACTCAAAATGACAGACTATGGGCAGTATCATACAAAGACATCCCAAACGATTTGAAGCATGTACCAAGATATCAAAACTCGTCATCTATTAGGCCTGAGGTGCCATATCCAGCAAAGGTAAATTGTCGCTAGTCTTCATTGACGAAGGTGTTAAAATAAACGCTCAGTATTACCTGGAAGAAGTCTTACAGAAAAATTTGAAGCCTAGTGTTTAGGCCATGCATGGCGAAGACTATTATTGCTTCCAGCAGGATGGTGCACCTGCTCACACTGCTAAACTGGTTCAAGACTGGTGTAAGCAAAATTTGACAGATTTTATACCTAAGGATGAATGGTCCCTAGCTCTACAGACTGCAATCCTTTGGATTTCTGAATATGGGGATATATGGTACAGCGACTCAAGGAATACAGACACAGAAGCTTGAAGGACTCTAAGTTGCTATTATTGATGTATGGAACAAAATACCGATAACAGTAGTGCGTGCTGCGTGCAACAATTCGGCGGGTTGCGGCTAACAAAGGTCAGGCCATCGTGTAATTGCTTAATAAACAAAATATTTTAACTTCATTTAATGTTTGATCATTTAAATTTTCTTAATTAAAATAACATTTAATACAAAAAACCTACTTTGTTTTTGTATCAACAAATATTTATCACACTGTAGTCTTCTGGTACCCTCTTGCATTTTTCATTTAATTTTTCGGGTCATTAGTCTTTGAACTATCGTCGACAAAACAAGTCAAACTCGAATAAAATAACAAATATGGAGCAAATTGAGTACCGCGCTATTATAAATTTCCTTGCCAAGCAAGAAAAATCTGTTCAAGCCATACTGGAAGTGATGTCATCCATTTATGGAGACTCTTGTCCGAGTAAACTATGATTTACAAATGACAAAAGCTTTTTGAACAAGGCCGAAACAACCCATGGCCAGGAGTGCTGATCGAGCTGACCACTCCGGAAAACATTCAAAAAATCCAAAAGTTAATATTGAGCGATGACCGACTAAAGAAGAGACAACTTGCAGAAAGGGCTCAATTATTTTTATCAAGTTTTTGTTAATATTTTGCACATCAACTTTCTACGTATTCGATAAATTTATTATAATAATTTTGTCAGGAAATTAAAATAAATACTGATTTTGAGGATCCCATTTTTTGATAAAGAGCAGCTTTTAAGAAGATCCCTCGATTTTAATCTCTCCAGAGTATACTCACTTTGTCCTGCCGTTTGTAGTGTTAAAACATAAATAGAAAGTAATGTACTTATATTCGTTATAAACGTCACCTCCTGAATCAATATAAGCACAATCATCTACGAGTGGCCTACCAAAAGTTCGCTTAGTAGAACTGGATAAACATTTTTTTAAATTTTTAGCGTTATTCTTCGTCTATTTGTATTTTTTCAACGTAATCGCTATTTATTTTGATACATTTTTGAAGTCGATAAATCCATCTTGAAAAACAGTCTTCGTATCGGCTTCCGCATTTATTATCTCCTCATTGCTGATGAAGACTCTTTACTTTTGGAAACAACCAGAAGTCACAAGGCGCTAAATCTGGGGCATAAGGTACTGGACGAATTTCTTCGAGCCTGAAAGCACAATAAAATCGGTCGTTTTTTCAGCAGTGTGCGCTGGCGCACTATCGTGATGTAGAAAGTAGCGGCGTAGCTCCTTTTTTTGGAAAACTTTTGGTAAACGGTTTCCAATGTGCCACTTAGCAGTAACCGTCTGACCTTTTTCCAAAAGAATAGCAGCTACAACTTTCTCTCTGGTGAAGTAAACTGACATCACTACTTTTGTTGCTGACTTTTGTTGCTTTGTTTTAATAAGTGGATTTGCAACTTCTGGGCTCCATACCATGGATTGTTGTTTGGTTTCAGGATCGTACTTGTAAAACCATTCTTCATCACCTGTTAAAATTTTCTTGAAAGTGTTTAACTGTCCATTTTGAATTTTTCAAGAAAATACTTAGCAAAATGCACACGTGCCTCGTTTTTGAGCATCACTTAAAATTCTAGGAACTCATCGTGCAGATTTCTTCGTGTATCCAAGATCATTTTTTAATATTCACCATACAGCCATGGCACTCAAGCCCACTTCTTCAGCAATGATTTCCTGGGTCAATCCTGGATCTTCGTCAATTTTAGACTTCACCACCGCTACATTTGCATAATCAGTCGAAGATTTTGGGCGGCCTTCTCAAGGTTCGTCCTTCACAGAAAAATTATCAGTCTGGAATCATCGGAACCACTTTGAAATAGTCACGAGTGATGGCGCATTAGCTTCAAATGCTATTTGGCATTCATTAAATATTTCCACAGGGTTGAGCTAACGTCGAAATCCAAAAAGAATAGCAAACCAAATCTCTTGCTGCGTTGGCACTGGAATATCTGCTGGCATTGTTTCACGAATTTTACGATTTCTTCTCTCCATTTTGACCGATCTTTCTGAAACAAAATAAAGGCATTCAAAGTGTTTGAAATTATCTGTAGTTTTGATTGCAGACCACGGGTCATTTTCACAATATCCAGTTAAAATTTAACTTTCAGATAAATTAAAATTTTATTTGAGACTACACGAAGAGAAAATTTCGTAACAATTTTTCACAGAAATTTTAGATACAAAAGTGGACTTTTTTTTTCCATTAGTTGAAAATGCTAACTAAGGAATCCACCCACAAGTTCAGAAGTGTAGGCGTGCCATAAAAATCTTTAAATTGTTTGGTATTTTTGTTTTTTTTTATGTGCTCTATTAAAATGGCTACTTTTTATGGTGAGCAGTATTTCATTTTTATTTTCAATAATTGTATTATTTTTTTAATTACGACTTCTTGTATTTAAAACTGCATGTTTTTACAATAAATCATATATGCACTTGTGTAATATAAATATGTATTTATTAATTTATTTTTTTTTTTTTTATTTCGCCTGAATGCTTATAATACGCAATTCACTTGTATACAGCTCATTAGCGTATTTAATTTTGTTTTAATTTTATTCTCTCTTTATTTCAAAAGGTATTAATGAATCCCATTCAAAATATTATTCCCATACAAACAGTATAATATACACATGAATACATCCAAGTAATATACTTATATACATATACGCTTGTGTGTAGTTGTGAATATTCGCAATAAGCTGCCATGTTGTTGATTATTATTAACTGCCTCATTAAAAAAATAAAATAAAAAAATATTAATATCAACAAAAATCTGTAAATTATTTATTAAATTAATACCTAATATTGCGAAAAAAAAAACATTGATTATGGCATAAAAGTGGTCATTAATGTGAAAATTATATTTAAAATGCAAAAATCATTATTGTGAATTTACAATTAAAATTAAGTTCATAGTATATTTTGATTTTGAAAATTTAAAAGTAAACGTTATATAGGGTGTATCGCATAAAACTGCGAAGCTTCTAACAAAAAATTGCACCCGAGGAGGGATCTAAAATGTACCCCTGAAGAGTTTTAGAGCTAAAACTGATGTTCTGACTTGTTTCAGAAAAAAAAACAAGTTCTTGGATCACCCTTACGTTTCAGAGAATACTCTGGTTATGGGAAACTTTTAGCTAACTGTATAAGGTTTCTAATAATGCATTTAGCTTATAGGGTTTAAGGAGATTTCGCAAAGTTCTGGACCTTTAAAGTTGATATTTTAAAATTGATTTCCTAATTTTTGACTTTGGTGGCCATTGTAGTATAAACCAGTAAGGGTGTGACTTTTGGCCTGGCCAAAAAATAAATACCCTACCCTGCAGTATTTTGAAACTTTGCTTATATGGGAGATGCCACACCTTCTTGTCCGAGTTCACCCAGATTTTTTTCAGAGCTTGCGCTTATAATTCGTAGTTTTTATGTGTATTTTAGTTGCATTGTCGTGACAAATACTAAAAAAGTTGCATTTTGTATATATTTTTTGTATGGGCGGTAGGCGTGTTCGTTGACCGATTTTGCACATTTTCAATCCTCCGAGCTATCTTTGACAATGGAGGCAGTGTACCAATTCATTGAGTTATCTTGCTCAGTTTTCCCAAAAAGTGTATTACAATACACAGCCAGCCAGCCAGCCAGCCTCCCAGACAGACGGACATGGCTATATCGACTCAGGAGGTGACGCTGATCAAGAATATATATACTTTTCCATATCTGCCACGCCTCCTTCTCTGCGTTACAAACGGAAGGACAAAGTGAATATACCCTGGTCCTATTAACATGCACTTTTATGTCTTTTATGAAATTTTCGTTAAAATTCCTTAATTCAGTAGAACATTTGTCACAACAATTTTTTAATGTGAGATTGGAAAAAAATACTTTTCTATGTTACACATGAGTTACTCGCATGCGTTGCGCTACATATGGGCGTATCCGAAAATAATCTCCTCTTATATGACGCAGATTTTAAGAAAACATTTTTTTTTTCATGTTCAGTAACCAAATGTGGTAAAACATATTTCTAGACAAAATGAAATTCCCAATAGGTAAACAAAAAAATGTTCGACCTAAGAGGGTATCAGGAGGTCGTTTTATCTAAAAATTCTGGGAAAATCGAGATTTCCGATAATATACGATAGAGCACATATTTCAGAAGTGATATATATGTTACGGAGCAACTTTCCAAATATTCTGGAGTAAAATTCAGAAAAAACGTATTTGGGTCGGGGCGACAGAAAGGGTTAAAAAGTCTAAATCGCACATTACGGTCCTTAAATTCTGAAAAAATTCAAGCAAGTTCCTTGATAAAAAAATAAATCGATTTTGTTTCCGAGGTTTTTTTTTAATTCAAGCGCCCTCTGCGGAGTAAAAAACAAAACCCATTAAATTTTGGGTAAAAAATGGGATTATTGGCGATGTTCGATCGAGCACACCATAGCGACACATAGGGTAAGATAGCGGGATATCTAACAAATATTCCGGAGTAAAATTCAGAAAAATCGTATGTGGGTCGTAGCGACAGAACGGGATCAAAAGTCTTAATCGCTCTTTACGCCCACATAACAGGTCCTAAAATTCTGAAAAAAATTTAAGCAAACACCTTGACGAAAAATAAATCGACTTTGTTTATGATGTTTTTTTAATTTAAGCCCCCGAGCAAAAAATGAAAAACTCTAAATTTCGCATTCCGCCATTCCGTTTTTTACCCAAAACTTAGCGTTTTTCGTTTTTTACTCGGCATGGGGGGCTTAAATCAAAAAATTAAAAGCATCACAAACAAAGTCGATTTATATTTTGTCAAGGAATTTGCTTGAATTTTTTCAGAATTTTAGGACCCGTTATGTGGGCGTAAAGAGCGATTTAGACTTTTTAACCCATTCTGTCGCCACGACTCACATACGATTTTCTGAATTTTACTTCAGAATATTTGGAAAGGTGGCCCGTAACATTTCTACTGGTTCTGAAATATGTGCTCTCTCGTATATTATCATAAATTTAGATTTTCCCAAAACTTTCAGATAAAACGACCTCCTGACACCCTCTCAGGTACAAATTTTTTTTTTTTTTTTTCACCTATTGGGAATTTCATTTTGTCTAGAAATATGTTTTACCATATTTGGTTATTGAACATGAAACAATTTTTTTAATAAAAGCTTACAGGAGATTATTTTCGGATATACCCATATACTCGACAAAAGAAACACGGCTAATGAAGCAAATGAGGAGAAAGTTCTGATCTATGCTTCCATACTGCATAAATACTTTACATAATAAAACTGATTGAAGATTTTTCCGAAAGGTTTTAATCTTCAGCAGCAAACGGATTACACTTCATTAGTATTTTGATTGCATTGCAGTTTTGTTGTTCTTCCTTTTTTTCCATGTAAAAATTAACATTGGTATGGATTCCGCTCTTATTGACATCATTCTGTCCAATTTTGTCCAATTTCACAGCCCCCACTCGCCTCTCCGCATGTCTTTATGCACAACCTTAAGATTGAGATATCAGAATTTTTAAAAAGTTTATATTCAAATAAAGCTTTTTCTTAACTTTATGCAAAATCTCATTCCTTTTGTGTCAAGACCTACAACTGTTTTTATAAAATTACTTTCTCATAGCAACACAATCTTCAAAGTTTCATCAAATATGAAGAAGACGAAAAGAAGTACGCAATATAATATAGACGCTTATCAACTTTATTATCATTGTTTGCTATTATTACACATTTACTATACATACATATATAACAAGGACCCTCGCTATAAATGAGGCTGTCAAATGCAATAACTTAAATAAACTCAATATAAGATATTTAAAAAAAGGACACTCGTTGAATAAAGCAATGCGTCACCTTTGAAGAAAATATATATTTATAGATGTTTGTTTGTATGATATATTAGTAAATTTGTGTGTATGTGTAATAAAAGAAACACCCCAACGCGTCATGTCAACTCATGTGAAAACAGCAGGTGTTTTATGTTCAAGTAAAGATAAAAAGAAGGTGACAACTTATAATAAAAAGAGATTCGTGGAACAAGGCAACAAAAAAAAAACACTACACAAATTATATATAATGAAAAAGCTAAGCATTATTAGGAAAAAATAATAAAAAAATAATTTACAAGTAAAAAAGAAAAGTAAGAACAAAAAAGGAAAAACAATTTGCGATGTTATCTATCAAGTTGGGGGCAAAACGACAAACAAATACTTAAGTAGAATAAAAAAAGAAGAGAAAAAAAATATCAAAAAAAAACACACCTGAAAATAATTGCTTACTAAATAAAAGAAAGAAATTATAGATAATTAAGTTACTAAAAAAAAACATAAAATAAAAAACAAAGCAAAAAGAATACAAAGGCAAGTCCTTTATTACATTTTTCTAGCAAAACGTTTAATTTGATTAATTCCTTTGAATGCGAAATAACTGCTTAGATATTGTTAAAAAAATGTCTGCACTTCCTTTTATTAAAAAAAAAACTAATAAGGGTGTTATCTCGGGCCTAGCTTAAAGTTTAATACCATACATCGCATACAAAATAATTTCGACTAACTCTGTTAGCATATAAATTTTGAAGTAGGTGGCGCAAAAGCAATGTCATAATGTTGCAGATGAAACGTTAATAAGAAGTATTTTCGAGGATTTAGCTCCTCAATATACTGACTTTGTAGTATGTGGCGACCTCAATCTTAATATACTAAATAACAAAAACAAACAGTTTTCTGACATGGTGGAAATGTTCAATTTTAAATTCGCTAATTCGGATATACCAACCCATTTTCGTCCAAATAGTACTCCTACCTTATTAGATGTTTATTTAGTGTCTGATTTAAATTTAATTTTGAACTATGATCAAATATCAGTACCTGCTTTTTCCCACCATGATCTGATATTTATTTCAATAAATTTATATCCTGTGTCAGTTTAAGAGTATTGACCAAAATACCTAATTTTCCAAAAATAAATTTGGATTTATTGTTTTATCAAAGCCAAATGATAGACTGGTTGCCAATATACACGACTAATAATGTAAATTGTCAAGTAGATTTTTTAACAAGAAAATTTGTCAGTTGCTTTGTGAGCATGTGCCTATTAGAATTAGAAAGAAGAAACCAGCCACATGCCCATGGCTTCCACAAGAGGTAAAAAACCTCATTACCATAAGAGATAATTTATATGCCAGGTGGAAAAGGTTCAGATGCTCAGTACTCTACAATTAATTTAAGCAAGCCCGTAACAATGTTACTTCCATAGTGCGAAGAAATAAAAAGTCGTATTATGAAAGTAAATTTGCTTGCAGCAATTCAAGCAGCACGTTTTGGAAAAATGTTAAATCTATTGGTATCAACAAACAGACTGCAGATATACCGGAAAATTTAGACCTTAATACGCTAAATGAACAGTTCACTCAATTAGCACATGAGAACAATTACTGCCCACAAACTTTTGCTCCAAGATTGTCATCGGAAGCTATATTTAGTCTTTCAGGCGTTGATAATATTGCTGTTGGTGAAGCCATACTTAAGATAAAGTCAAAAGCAATTGGATACGATAACATTCACCCCGACTTTATTAAAATCCTTTTACCGGTTACATTGCCCCACATAACACATATTTTTAACACTATAATAATGACATCCAAATTTCCAAAATTTTGGAAAATTGCCAAAATATTACCTTTACCAAAAAATAGCTCTGAGTACCGACCAATAGCGATATTGCCGTTCTAGAGTAAAGTTTTAGAAGCAATTATTAGCCAACAAATTAAAATTTACATAAGCCATAATAAATTAATAACTAAATATCAGTCAGGCTTCCGGGCAAAACGCAGTTGCACAACTGCTTTATTAAAAGTTTGTGAAGATTTACGTTCAGGTCTGGATAATGACACGATGGGTGTTATTGTATTCCTTGATTTTTCTAAGGCTTTTGATTGTGTAGATCATAAGACACTTATAGAAAAATTGTCATCACAATTCTCTTTTGATGTACCCTTGTGTAATCTTTTTACTTCATACCTTTGTGTTCGACAGCAATATGTTAGCCTTTATAATAGAGTCTCAGATCTGAAAAATAATCCATTGGGTGTCCCTCAGGGCTCGGTACTAGGGCCTCTACTTTTCATGACTTTTGTTAATGATATCGTTGATTGTTTTACCATCTGCAAGTTTCATATATATGCTGATGACATACAATGTACAAGCTATTTCCAAAATCTTTATATCAACAAGCAATAAGTGAGGTTAATCATGATCTTGAGAATATTTTCAAATGGTCTGAAAACAACGGTTTGAGACTGAACCCTATTAAAACGAAACTCTGTTTAAATAACTCACCAATTGAGTATGTTGAAAAAATTAAGAACCTTGGAATGTTCTTTTGCAGCAATTTTACATGGAATGTGCATGTGAACAACATTGTCTCGAAGATTTATGGGGCATTAAGGGGCCTTAGTCCAACAACAAAATACCTACCGAATGATGTAAAGCTTAGACTGGTGAAGTCCTTCATATTACGAATAATTTTATATGGTTGCGAATTGTTTTCTAATTTGGATCAGGAGTCGAATAGGAAACTAACCGTGGCTTATAATAGCTGTGCGAGGTTTATTTTCGATATAAACAGACATTCACACATATCCACCTATACAAATCAGATCACAGGCTATAAAACATTAAACTGTCGCACTCTGTTACTTCTGCACAAAATAATTATAAACATGGAACCTGATTATCTCTTCGAAATTTTAAAATTCGGCAGGACTCAAAGGCCTGTGCAGTTAATACTACCACGATACAAATATCTTACAACCTCTCGTCACTTTTTTGTTTATGCGATACTTCAATGGAATGCGTTGCCCACTTATCTTAAACGCAGATTTTCAAACGAAAACTTATAAATCATCTCACTGGCGATCTCTGAAACGTCAAATCATATTTTTTTATTTTTTTTCTCTTTTCTTTCCTTTTCTGTCCTTTTATTTTTTTTTTTTTGTTTCTTTTTTTTTATCCAATAAGAAATGTATACTTTTTATTTATCTAAACATAAATATTATAAAAAATTGTTAAGTTAAGCAGATATATTGAGTGGTAGACCAAACTTTGTGCAGATTTAAAAGAGAAATCTTATTGTACAATCGAATGAATTAATAATAAATAAATAAATAAAAATAATCTCAATATAACATTTATGTAAAAGATAAATAAATAATTAACACTAGAATGACCAAGATCAGAACATTACTGTTGAGCTTAAGTAAAAAACTTATCGAAAACGAATATAAATTAAACTAGTAAGGGTGTTACCTTTGGCCTGGCCAAACATTAAATACCCTACACAGCAGTATTTTGAAAATTTTGCTTATATTGGAGGTGCCATGCCCTCTTGTCCAAATTCACCCAGCTTTTTCTCAGAGCTTGAATTTATAGTTCTTAGTATTTGAGTGAAATGTGGTTGGTTTATCTCAAAAAATGTTTTCAATATAGCGTTTTCAACCTTTTGCTTATATCGGAGGTGCCACGCCCTCTTGTTCGATTTTATCCAGTTTTTGCTTAAAGCTTGTATTTATAAGTCCTAGTGTCTGAGGAAAATTTAGTTCGATTATATCAAAAAGCGCTTTCAGTATAGCGTTTTGAAGCTTTTGCTTATATGAGAGGTGCCACGCCCTCTTATCCGAATTCGCCCAGTTTTTGCTCAGAGCTTGCGCTTACAATTCGTAGTATTTAGGTGTATTTTGGTTGCATTATCGTGAAAAATACTCTAAAAGGTGCATTTTGAATATATTTTTTGTATGGGTGGTAGGCGTGTCCGTTGACCGATTTCGCTCATTTTCAATTCCCCGAGTTAACTTTGACGACGGAGGCTGTGCACCAAATTTCATTGAATTATCTTGCTTAGTTTTTCCAAAAAATGTATTTCCACACACAGCCAGCCAGCCAGACAGACGGACATGGCTATATCGACTCAAGAGGTGACGCTAATCAAGAATATATATACTTTTTCATACCTGCCACGCCTCCTTCTCTGCGTTACAAACGGAAGGACAAAGTGAATATACCCTTGGTGTAGGGTATAAAAATTAAAAGAAACTTTATAGTAGTTTGTGATCTTCACTCTTTGATTTCATTTATTAAACTTAAACTTATTTATACTATTTGGTTCTCTGGGGGGATGGAAATTGAAGGGGAAATTAGAATGGTTTTAAACTGGGAAACTGGGGAAAAAGAAAACTGGAAACCAACTAAAACTGCGCGGGAAAGTGCGGTTGAAAATTAAAACACGGCGGTGTCGGTTTAAATAAACTTTATTCTGCTAGATCACTTCACTAATTGAAAACCTTGAAACTTAACACATGTGTATAATACATAAAAAGAGCAGGAGCGGACAGTGCTTTCCATCGTTCCAAAATTTGACGAACACCATAGGGTGTTCAATCTTGGCGCGAACACTATTTGTTTTTATCAACTCATGCTATCCAATTTTTATATATAATTTATACAGTTTTTTTCATAACGTTTTTCTAAATCAAAAACGTTAAACTTTTAAACCAAAATAACTATGAACTAAAAAATTTTGTACAAAAATTTTTAAAAATTTTATATCAAAATTGTATAAAAACTTTTGACAAAACGTCAAAAACGTCCCGTCATCGAATACACACAAAATTTAACATTTGTGGAAAAATCAATTTGCGCAGCGTATTGTTAGAAAATAAAGCATAAGCAAATCTAAAATCACTAATGGCTTTTTCAATACACTCAAAGTTTGTCTGGGAGTGATTTGAACTTCTTCAAGCCCTATCCAGGAGGAATGAAGTTACCCAAGTTTGGATACCAGTGCACGAGGGGCATGAAGGCAACGAAAGCGCAGGCTGCTTGGCCAAGGGAGGCGCACTCAATACTTTCTTAGGCCCAGAACCCTTCTGCGGAGTAAACAACAGTTTTAAAAATAACTTAATACGCGAATGGGAAAGAAAAGTCTCCACGATCACTAGAGAGCCCAAGAAGGTATGCAACAGGCGAAGAGGCTGATCGATTCAAGACGTATTAAGGTAGAAGCTGTTTTAAATCTCAGTAGAAAAGATTTAAAAACGTACAGTAAAATAATGACTCAATTATCACCTAAAAAATATGGGTTTGGTAGACTCTGCTTAGTAGATTCGGAAACAGCAGAGCATGTACTATGCCCCGCTGCGGTGAGACGCAGATTAAAATAACTAGGTGCCGAGATTTCGAATCCAAATGACATAGGTAAAATTAATCCCACGGCAGTAACAAGATTTATAGATAGTCTAGAACTGTTCTGAAAGGGAAAGATGTTTTAGGTCGCAGTGCAATCCAGAGCCTTTGAATAAAAATAATAATATTCAAATTAAATAACAATAATTAAAAATTTTGTTTTTTGCACAAAACAATTTATTGGCAAAAGCAAAAAATTTATAATTAAAAATTATTTTCTACAAAAATAATAACTTTTAAGCTAATAACTAATATATAAAAAAAAAACGAATAATTTTTATACAAGTCATACAAATGTCATGTGCAACGACAAAAAAGCAATAGAAAATTTATATAAATCAAATAAATTAAAATGAAAAATATCAAATAAATAATAAAAATACAAAAAAAAAATAAATTAATTGAAATGAAATGCAACTTTTAGGCAATTTTCAATTTTTTTTACATTTTTCACATAACTACATAAATTGGTATTTGTTATAGTTTTAATGTAAACGTATATTTGTGTGTGTGTTTGTTTGTTGTAAACAAATATTAAAATGCAAATAACAAAAATCATTTAAAAATTTGATTTAAAATTATTATTTATGAGTTTTTGAAGCGAAAATGCAAAAAAAAAATAAAAAAAAACAACATAACAAAATACCTATAATAATAGAGCATTTGTGAGTCACACAAGCACATTAGCACTTGTGCCCAGTAAACATATGAATGATTTTCGAAGCGAGTTATGAGGAAGCACTTTTATTTTTAATAGAAAGATATAAACACCTTTCTTATGACACCAATATTTTCCAAATCCATCCAGTGGTTCCGAACTTATAGCGGTGTTCATAGAAGATATATCTGGATCTTCCGATAACTATATCTCCGAAACTAGGTCCGAGACACCCATTTTGATAACACATTCTTTTTAAGGACTAAGAATTCAATGATATAAGATTAGTTTCAGAATTCTAGCGAATTGATCACTAAACGACACATGACCATTTTGACCTCCATATGACCTTGAAATCTTTTTTCTCAGACGATCTGGCAACAAAACGGACCCCGAGTTCGGACTCAGGACGTCAAAGTTCCTAGGAAACACATAGTCTGGTCAAAACGCCATGACATTTTTTTTTTTTTTTTTTTTGTACCCTACACCCAGAGTATATTCAATTTGCTCTTCCGTTTGTAACGCAGAGAAGCAGACGTGGCAGGTATGAAAAGTATATATATTCTCGATGAGCGTCACTTCCTGAGTCGTTATAGCCATGTCCGTCTGGCTGGCTGGGTGTGTGTGGAAATACATTTTTTGAGAAAACTGAGCAAGATAATTCGATGAAATTTGGTCTTCTGCCTTCGTCATCAAAGTTAGCTCGAGGGATTGAAAATGAGCGAAATCGGTTAACGGACACGCCTACATCCAATATAACACAAGCCAAATACACATTATTACTAGAGATAGTAAATAGAAGCTCTGACAAAAAAAACTTGGTAAATTCGAACAAGAGGGCGTGACACCTTCCATATAAGCAAAAGTTTTAAAAAGCTGTACTGAAAGTATTTTTTAAGATAATGAAATCAAATTTTGTGCAGACACTTGGAATAGTAAGTGCAAAAATTTAAGCACAAACTAAGTGAATTCAGTCAAGAAGACGTGGCACCTCCCGTGCAAGCAAAATTTTCAAAATACTTCACTGTAGGGTATATTGTTTTTGGCCAGGCCAAAGGTAACACCCATACAAGTTTTGATTAAAGATACTTTTCAAGGACAATCCGTTTGAAAGCTCCAGTAGATAAAACGCAATGCGTGTAGCGCACACATTACATGCAGCACTAGACATGCGAGTAATCCATGTGTTACATAGAAAAGTATTTTTTCCGAACTAAAATTAAAAAGTTAGGATGACAAATGTACTACCAAATCAAAGAAAATTTAACGAGGATTCAAAAAGTAGTTATAAAATGGTATGTTTATGATACTTTTTTCATCATAAATTTTGCGCCAAAGTCAAAAATTAATAAAAAATAAATTTAAAATAACAACTTTAAAAGGCCAGAACTTTGCAAAATCCCTTTAAACCCTACAAACCAAATACACTATTATAAAGCTTATACAATTAACTAAAAGTTTTTTATAAAAAGTTTTCTCTAAAACGTTGGGTGACCCAAGAAAATTTTTTTCTAAAAAAGAGAGAAAATCAGTTTTAACCCTGTAACTTCTCAGAGGTACATTTTGGACCCCTCTTAGGTGCAATTTTTTGTTAGTCTTGGCCTTCTCTATCACCTCCCAGAAGCTTTGGTACCTCATGCGATACATCTTGTAAACTGGATACTAATTTGTACTATGGTTTGCTGTCAGGTTCAGTAATCTATATACTCCCAGAATCACATGATGTTTACGCAAATCATTTCAATCATTTGAATAACTAAATTTTATTCATCTTCATAAGTTTCTTATGATTCTCTCCGTTTTGTTGAGTCAACGACCAAACAGTTACCGGCCAAAAGAACTACATCCTAGCATAATACGATTTAAATATGACTCTTCGACGATAAAACATGCTTGCTGCTTGCTGGGTATACTTCAGATACAAATACATATACAGTAATACAAAAATTCTGCAGACTTAAACACATTGATCAACCGTTCTACACAGACAAAGAGATACTCTTGTTGTGTGTGTGTGCATTTTAAAATTTTGCATTTCAATTTCAAATGGATTTTGATTTTTTAATATTTCAGTCAGGATAACAGGAACATAGTGAAAACAACAACAATAACAACAGCAAATAAATACTTGTGCAAATGTGCTTTATGTGAAATGCACTTACAAACACACACTCGCATACAAACAAATAAAATACAAATACATCGAAAAAAAAAATACATGATTTAACATTTAAAATAAAAGCAATTCAAATTTTCCATCTATATATTTAATAAACAAATATTACAAATGCAAAAAGCATGTATGTATTATTTGCATACATCAATACAAATACACTTACCTTTTGTTTACATATAACGGTTGTTGTTGTTTCAATTGTTGTTATTGCTGTTTTGCTTATTTGTTACCTATTTACATTGCCTGCAAGTAGAAAGTTAATTAAAAATATAATTATTATTATTATTTGGTTTTGGATTTTTTAGTGCATTGGAAATGCATAATTTGTTACCTTAAATTGTCATTTTGAATCCCATGAATGTATGCCATACCCTGCTGTTTTGTTACCAGCAAAATCTGTCAAAATAATATTACAAAAAGTATTGTTGAGCTTTTCATGGAAACTCTTGTCTAAATGACTGAAGTTAATTGTGTTCTTCGCACAGACCCGATAAAGACACCTGAAGGCACCATTTCTAAGTCATATAATAAGAAATTATCTTATCTAAAAGTGAGCGATTGGGTCTACTTTAAGTTTCCAAACTCAAGAGTTAGTTTTGACAGAATAGAGTGGCTACTGACTCTCATTGTTCCAAAATAGCCACTTCGTCTGACATTGCAGCAAATTTTTACTAAGAGTTTCGCCTAATAAAGTATGAGGCTGACAATATAAGAGGTGATTTGAGAACGCACTTACAAATGCTTCTCGGTTCACTTAAGTTATTTACCTTATACATACGCCTAGGTTGTCCTCTCGCGCAGTATTTATTGGGTTTCAGAGACAGTATATCTAAAGACCAATATTTTTGTTAAACATTTCATGTTTTGTATGGGAAGTGATAGTGATTTGATGATAAGTTTTATTTCAAAGCGCTAATCTGTGTTTCTTTCTACATTTTTTAAGAGAAAATTGTGTGCATTTCTTACCTTTCGAACAATATATAAAACACTTGAAACGGTTTGATCAGTAAAAAGTTATGGCTCAAAAACAAAACCCGTCTCATACCCGGATACACTCCCTTACTAAAATTTCCATATATGTGACCTGTTCTATGAAAAAGGGGCTTACGTGCGAAAAAAAAAAGTTTCGTGGAAACAACTGGAAAACAACTTTTAAAGGTCAATTTATGCGAATCGGCAAAAATTGGAAAATTTTTTTTTTTGACACGTAAACCCCCTTTTCATAGACCAAGTCACATATAAGGAAAAAATCGTAAAAAATAAAACTAAAAAATAAAACCGAAATAGTAATTTAAGATTTTTTTGTTTTTTTTTTTTTTTTTTTGATGCTGAATCTGAATCTGTTAGTATTTTGAGATATCCTAACCTAAAAACACCGTTTTTGGCTATTTTTGAAGTTTTGTAACAAGTTATGATAGTTTTTGGCCATAAATCTTGATATGGTATTTGAAAAAAACTAGTTTTGGCCTTTAAAACCCAATTTGAATTATATCGATGTCTTTATTTTACTCTGAAATATCCTTAACTGAACTCACGAAAAACCATGAACTTTCGGGTGTCTCAGAAAATGAGTCAATTAAAATTTGTTGATATTCCGGCATTAATGTAGTATATCTAGATATTCAACGTTTTGGCTATGAAGACTTCGGGTGTTTCAGAAAGTGCGTCAATTTAAGCTTGTTAATAATTCCCCATAGATATTTTTCCTCCAGTATATCTAGATATTTTTCGTTTTAACTCTGAAGCCTTCGGGTGACCTTCGGAAGTCCCAGAAAACTAGTTAATAGTCTTAATTAGATATTTTTCCTCTAACATCCCGAGATAGTTTTGACTATGAAGCCTACGGATGACCTTTGGAAACCTTCGATGTCTCAGAAAATGAGTCAATTAAAGCTTGTTTTTCCTCTAGTATATCTATGTATATATTTCTCGTTTGGCTATGAAGCCTTTTGATAATCTTCGGGTACCGTCGGTTGTTTCAGAAAATAAGTCAATTAAAGCTTGTAGATAATCTCCCATAGATGATTTCCCTTAGTGTACCTAGTTACTCTAGATATTCTTCGTTTTAACTCTGAAGCCTTTGGGTGACCTTCGAGTGTTCCAGAAAACTATCAATTATAGCTAGTTAATAGTCTTACTTAGTTTTTTTCCTTTAGCATTCCTAGATACTTTTCATTTTGGCTATGAAACTTTCGGGTGTCCAAGAAAACTACGTACCAATCAATGGTATTCAAGGTCTTCACCTACCTACGAAATTTCGTTAAAATAGCTTCTATGGTTTGCGAGATATAATTTTAGATAGTATGAGAATTACATTGGCAAGTTTAGGTCAATTTTGTTCCTTGGGTAGAGGTTTGGAAAAATAGATTAGGGTTAGTCGTTATATAGGATTTCATAATCTATAAATAAATACGTGAACAGTTTTTTTCGCGCCCCTTTTACGAGGTGGTGTAGAATCCACGAATCCAAAAATTATCCTCATAAGTTGCCATTAATGCATTTATGTAAAAACAGGACCAAAGTTTCCCATATAATTACAACAACAACAGCACCCACAGTGTTATGCTGTGTTGATGAGAAAATGAATGAGACAGTGGAGTGGGAGAGATTTTGTTGTTGTTGTTTTTCTACTGCTTGCACGAAACCTGTTTCGTTGCACTCTGTCGACGTTCTGCACCGATATTTTGGAGCTTTGCCGATATTTTAGATGTTTTTGTATATTGTTGGTCTTTTATCGATATTTTTGATGTTTCTCGATACTTTTGGACTTTTACCGATATTTTGGATGTTTTTCGATACTTTTGGACATTTAACGATATTATGGATGATTTTCGATACTTTTGTACTTTTACCGATATTTTGGATGATTTTGGATGTTTTTCGATACTTTTGTACTTTTACCTATATTTTGGATGTTTTTCGATACTTTTGTACTTTTACCGATATTTTGGATGTTTTTCGATATTTTGGACTTTGATCGATATTTTGGACACTTTGGAATTTAACCGATATTTTGGATGTTTTTCGATATTTTTGGACTTTTATCGATAATTTGGATGTTTCTCGATTCTTCTGGACTTTTATCGATATTTTGGATGTTTCTCGATACTTTTGGACTTTTACCGATATTTTGGATGTTTCTCAATACTTTTGAACTTTTATCGATATTTTGGATGTTTCTCGATACTGCTGGACTTTTCTCGATATTTTGGATGTTTCTCGATACTTTTGGACTTTTACCGATATTTTGGATGTTTCTCGATACTTCTGGACTTTTAACGACATTTTATATGTTTTTCGATACTTTTGAACTTTTATCGATATTTTGGATGTTTCTCGATACTGCTGGACTTTTCTCGATATTTTATATGTTTTTCGATACTTTTCGACTTTTATCGATATTTTGGATGTTTATCGAAACTTTTGGACTTTTATCGATATTTTGGATGATTCTCGAAACTTTTGGGCTTTTACCGATTTACATACCGAAGTTTTTCGATACTTTTGAGCTCTTTTCGATATTTTGAATGTTTTTCGATACTTTAGCGACATTTTGGATGTTTTTCGATACTTTTGGACTCTACCGATATTATACTGAGCCTGCTGCATATAAAAAATGTTGCTACGGTTAATGAATACTCAATGTTTTGGCTTCTAGTTTCATCTTAATTCAGCTAAAACTTATGAAGGAAACATAGTACAAAATTTTTTTAAAGCTCATTTTGAATTAAAAAAGTACCAATTATGAATTATGTAGGAAAATAAAAAAAAGATTTGTGAAGTTAGCATCTAACCTCAGAAATAACCGTATTCGGGTATTCAACTTCAAATATCTCAAAATCTAGAGCTGATAGGCCAATTCTGAAATTATGTAGACTGGGATTTTACGTAGAAAGCCCCTTCGGAATAGAAAAAGAACTTCCATACAACAATCAAAAATACATTATTTGTTGTGCACTGTTATTATTAAACAGAATTATGAATGAAGTCTGAATACCTGCCGTGTGCCTTACTAAATTTAAAATCTTAAGAAATGATATTAAAATTTAATGGAACTAACTTTTCTTTTTCTTTTTTTTTCCAGGTATGTAAAACTAATAAATTGAATTATCATTTTATACTCAAAAGTAAAGTAAGTAATAGAATAAGTCTGAAAATAAAATTTTGTAAGATATTGTTTGTATATCTGGAGTTTTTTATACTCTACACCGAGGGTATATTCACTTTGTCCTTCCGTTTGTAACGTAGAGAAGGAGACCTGGCAGTTATAGAAAAGTATTATATTCTTGATCGCCGTCACTTCCTGAGTCGATATAGGTATGTCCGTCTGTCTGGCTGGCTGGCTGGCTGGCTGTGCGTAGAAATACATTTTTTGGGAAAACTGAGCTAGATACTTCAATGAAATGAAAATGAGCAGAATCGGTTAACGAACACGCCTACCGCCCATACAAAAAATATAATCAAAATGCAACTTTACTAGTATTTTTCATGGCAATGCATAAATACTAGAAATGGTAAGCGCAAATTCTGAATAAAAACTAGGTGCATTCGGACAAGAGAGCGTGGCACCTCCCATATAAGCAAAAACTTCAAAATGATATACTGAAAGAGTTTTTGAAGATAATCCAACAAAATTTCACTCAAATACTAAGATCTATAAGTGCAAGCTCTAAGCAAAAACTGGGTAAACTCGGACAAAAGAGCATGGCGTATAAACAAAATTTTCAAAATACTACAGTGTAGGATATTTAATGTTTAGCCAGGCCAAAGGTCACATTCTTACTAGTTTTTTATTACTCTAATAAGCCATAATTTCATTGCAAAAACAGTTTAGAGTCAAATATAATAATTATGTCTAACTTTGACTTTATGGTGTTGGATCGAAAAGATCTGATTACAGTGAGACTATCAACGAATATGAATATGTCCTCGAGGCAGATTCAAAATATACTAAAGGTATAAAATCTAGTTAACGAGCTAGATGACTTTAAAAATTTGACTAAGTATGCTTTTCGTCGTATCAACCAGACTTTATACCATAAAAATACTTTGAATCTGGGTCGAGGACATATATAGGTATAACAAAATCAAATATTACTAAAATCGAAAACATTCAAAATTTTTACCCGGTGCTTCAAAGCAGAGCCCCAATTAACATAACTTCCCGGATGTTCAGGAGTAAATTCTCTATCGATTGGTTTAACTTTCAAGCACCTTGGGATTAGTGCAAGCATCACACATAATTTGACTGGTCTATAGTTCATTCAAACCTATTTGAAAGTATATATGTATTTTCATAAAATTAGCATGTAGGAACAAAATACCCTTCTACTGTACATTGAAATTGCAACAAAGGACATTATTTTAAATGAGGACACCCAATATGAGTGCTTACAATGAGGATACTTATTTTGTTTTTTTTTTACAACTGAGCCATGCCAAGTAGCTATTACTTATTAGCATTGAATAATGACAAAAACTATTAAAATAAAGGCTACAACTTACGGGTAGATTTTTTATAAAAGCAATAGCAACAACAGCAAATAATTGTCTTGTACTTGTAAGGATCAAGTCACAAAAAGCGCTTAAATTGCCAGGCATAAGTATAGAAAAAAAAACGAAAAGATGCATAAAAAAGTAAAATTTTAAGAAGATGAACAAAAAAATCACTGGCTAAAACAACGAAGATTTTTGCGATGGACAGCAAAATATTAAAAAATTCCAAGTAAAAGGAAAAAATTGTTAATATAAAAGGATACTACTACTACTTTCAAAAACAATAATAAGACAGCATAACAAAACATTAGCGTAGAAGCAGCAGCAGAAAGCTGTAACATTTACGAAAGTTGATAGCAGCAGCAGCAGAAGGACTAACAACAGCAGTAGCAGCAGCAGAAAAAAAGCGGTCCTTAAAAGCAAAATTGACAGTGATTACATGAAAAATATGAAAAATAAAAACAAAAATATGAACGATATGAAAAAACAATAAGCAGGGCACAAGAGGATAATAATATCCTTACAGGATTCTTTCAACTTTTACCATTTTTCAATATATTTGCGTGTATTTTGCATGCAAAGAACTGAAAACAGAAGAAAAAAAAGTAAATAACAGAGAGCGAACCGGTATAAGAGGAAGAAAAAATTGACGAAAATATTGAAAATTCACAAAGGACATTTTTTTTTTTTTTTTTTTTTTTTCATTCTACTAGAAGTATATGTATGTAAGTGAGTGAGAAGTTGGAAGGAAGAAGCTGAAAATGCAAAGTGAACGACATCCGTTTCAAGGACCTTACTTCGCAATTCGCTATCACTACGGCTACGCTGCCATTAATTCCAAGTTGCCAGGACGAACACGAGTGAGTGAGTGAGCGAGCGTCTTTATATATTAAAAGCAAATAAGTAATAAAAATAATAATGCTCAAGTTTTTTTCTTCTATGTCCTTTTTCGTCCTTCGTCTTATGACTGCTGCTGCTGCTGCTGCTGCTGCTTAAAAGGTTGTTAAGAAAGCAAGCACGGAAATTCCTGCGGAAAGCACAGGCAAGGAGCTCTCTCTCACAAGTGCATGCTTATGCTTCGTTTATTTTCGTTACAGCTCGGGATTTTCGTCCTTTTTTGTTTTGGTCCTCTTGCAAGCAAATCGAGTTTAAGAGCCAAGCGGAAATTTGAACGGACGAGCGAGTGAATGAAATTTCAAAATTTTTCCAAATTGAACCTTTCGATAGCGGATATGCTCGAGGAGGTGGGTGGCATGTGCGGATGTCGGGGTGTGGTCTGTGGGCGTTTGTAAGCATTCACTGGCGAAAAAAATTTTCTTTCTTTTTTTGAAGAAAATTGATTTGTGTGTGTTGTCCTGGCAGCAAAGCACCAAAGAATAGTAGGTGTGGAAGGATTATTATTATGATTTGAATATTTCGTCCTTTCTTTTGTAACTTTGGTTGATGGTTTCCTTTGGAGTTTTTTTAATTTTTTTTTTTTTTTTTTTTTCTCTTTTACTTTTGCCCGAGACAAAGCATTGTGTAAGTGGTAGAGATTTTGCAGCAAATGCTCGGCAAGCAAAAGAAAAATTTTAAATCGTCATAGTTGTAGGTGGGCCATTGGCGTCTGCGGAGGAGTATGAGTGGTAACCAAGTCAAGTTATTATTGAATACTTCAAAACAAAAAAACGAAAATTCTGCATGTAAATTCGAAAAAGCACTTTAAGCTCATTGGAAGGCAAAGTGTTTATTTTTTTAAGGACTTTAGAGATTTTAATCGAAAAATTAGAAAGGACAAAAGCGAAAACAAATAAACTGAGAATGAGTTTTTTTTTTTGTGTGTGTTTTCTTTGACAAAGAAGGGTCAGCTTATATTGCAAAAAAACGGGCATTATGAATTTTAAAATTCCTTCAATAGATGATATATTGGAAATTTTTTAATAAACAACTTTTGCTCGGTATTGTCTGAAATAATGAACTAATGAATTTAACAAATTTGAAAAATTTAATACGGAGAAATTTATAGTTCTATTTGGATGATTCTTCAAAAAATGTACCATTCAATGTCCCGGGGTATAGCTTTAAAATTTAATATTTTAACTAATTAATACAGTTACTTAACCAGAGCTTCCATACGAATAGCTTTTAAAAAAAAAATAATTTTTAATATTTTACTATGAAGTTATAATACAAAGTGTTAAAAATTCATTCTCCGTCCTGTCCCTAACCGCTCCTTAGTGCACTTGACTTGCCCATTTTGCATATTACTTTATTTTCTGAAAAAAACGTATACGATATGTCAACTACTTTTTTTCTATGTTAACTCTTCGAAAAGATGTTTCTAAATAAGAATTGACGTACATAGAAGTTGGTCCCTCATATAAGGCTATCTCCGCTAAGTTTTTATACCCTACACCCAGGGTATATTCACTTTGTCTTTCCGTCTGTAACGCAGAGAAGGAGGCGTGGCAGATATAGAAAAGTATATATAAAGTCTTGATCAGCGTCACCTCCTGAGTCGATATAGTCATGTTCGTCTGTCTGACTGGCCTGGCTGTGCGTGGAAATACATTTTTTGGGAAAACTGAGCAAGAAAGTTCAATGAAATTTAGTACACTGCCTTTGCCATCAAATTTAGCTCGTGAGATCAAAAATGAGCGAAATCGGTCAACGAACACGCCCACCGCCCATACAAAAAACATATTCTAAATGCAGCTTTAGGAGTATTTGTCACGAAAATACAACTAAAATACACATAAATACATTGAATTGTCAGCGCAAAACTGCCTAAGAACTATAAATGCCTAGCTCTCTACAAAAACTGGATGAAATCGGACAAGAGCGCGTAGCACTTCCTATATAAGCAAAATTTTCAAAATACTGCAGTGTAGGGCATTTAATGTTTGGCCAGGTCAAAGGTTACACTGTTACTAGTTCTTATTCTAACTGTAAATTTTTTAAATATTGAGTAAATAAAGAACTGAAAGTGAAGAGAAAGATGAGATTTAGTGTATTTTCAGCTCAGTCAGTTTTTAAGTTTAAAAATTTTGTAAATAACGAAAGTGTCCATCATTCTCCGCATGTCAGTTTTTAAGTTTAAAAATTTTGTAAATAACGAAAGTGTCCATCATTCTCCGCATAAGTTTTTTTTATATTACTAATCATATGATTTTATCTTTATATAACTAAATCAATAACCAATAAGAGGGCTATCCATCAGCTTAAAATTTTTAAAAAAATTGCTATTTTCATTGTGTATTACTGCTTTTGCAACATTTCGTCATTCTCCGTTTAATCATTCTACGTCGTTTTTTGCAACATTTTATCATTCTCCGTTAAATAATCCACCACCTTACTTTAATTGTTAGTTTTGGTTAAACTACACAGGTTAACAAAAAAAAGGTCATGCCATTTTGACCAGGCCATGTATTTCCTAGGTATTTGTAGCCCTGAAACCGATTCCGCAGTCCGTTTTTCCCATAACGTCGCAGAGAAGAGATTTCAAGTTATTATAATGATTCTGACCTCTATATGACCTTGAAATCACTTCTCTCACGTTCTGGGAAAAAATGGACCCCGGATTCGGATTTAGGGCGTCAAAATACCAAGCAACTACATGGTCCTGCCGTTTTGACCAGACCATGTGTTTCCTAGGTATTTTGATCAAAACGGCAGGACCATGTGTTTCCTTGTTATTTTGACTCACTGAATGCGAATGCGGGGTCCGTTTTTTCCCAGAACATCACAGAGAAGCAGCTACAAGAAGAGATAGTTTTTTATTAAAAAAAAAACTATTATTTACATAAGCAAATCTACGAAACATATAAGAAATTATACTAACTATAAGCTTCAAATGGAACAACAGTTTTGAAAATACACTCATTTAAACTTTAACATTTTTTGAGCGATTTTTGGAAAAAATTTATATTTTCTGAATTTATCACGTTCAAAACGCGCGATATGGTATTATTTTTTGGTATTCTGGCACCTGAAATATATTAACTGGATATTTTGCTTTCATCTTGTGTTATAACATTATTACTTTGGACACATAAATTTTCAGATTTATGACTGGATAGCGCTTTCTAATGCACTAAAAATTACTTTTCTTACCCAGACGGAGAATGTTCTGCGAGAGTGCCAGGCCTTGGCGCCCGATGACATAATGTATAAAAAAAATAGGGGGAAAGAAGAGACGACAGCAGGCCTACTGGCCTAATAGCATGCCTATTTGACTGCTCTTTCTCCTACTGGGTAGTTTTCATTCCCTTCAGTATTGATTTAAAATTTATTCCAAAAGAGTACGAAATTGATTCCAAAATAGTTTAAAATTTATAACTTTTTTGGCATTGTTCTATATAAATAATTTTTGGTTTTAAAATTTTTACTGTGTAGAGACCACTGTGTGCCGGGATAATTTTTAAAAATTCTGGAAAGAACTACAAGAATTACAAAAATCAAGGCAGAAGATTGCATTCGATGTAGATTTTTCCCCTTTTCCTCTTCAGTTTGGTATATTCTGTGAAAACGCAAATCAATTTTCAAATTTTCAAACAATTTCTTCCAAAATTTTTCACTATCACAATATAATAATATTTTTTGTTTGTTGTAAAAAAATTTGCATAACCGCTAAATTGTAAAATGTTCAATGCGCTGCCGGCCACAAACTGCTCAATTATGCCAAGCAAACAAAGTCATCAATGTTGTTGGCTGACCACAGCACACACGTGCATACACGCACACACACACAGAATGGCTTTACGCCACAGCAGCGCCAAAATGTATGCAAGCATAATAATATCATGTTTTTAATATCACCACTTTTATATTAAATACAAATTTTTTTTATTAAAAAGCAAAAAACAATGCAAACATTTTGTTATCTGTAATGCTCCATGCAGCTGAAAATGCATTTTATTTCAATTTGATTTCTCCATACACTCAAGCATACGTATGCGTATGTATGTATGTGAAAATAATAAAATTTCCACCATTTTGGCAACAAAATTTTATGCTTTGCAATTGCAATGATTTTGCGCTCTTTATTCTCCCCAAATGTTTTTTTTTTTGCAATTTCACCAAATGTAGCGCATGTTTTTCCAAACAATTTAATTTTCTCTCGATTTGTTGCTTTGATTGTTTTATATATATGCTCATATTGTTGTTGTTGTCATTACTAATGCTAACAACTTGTTCGAAAGATGAAAAAATTTACGAAAATGAATTTTACGCAGACTCATGTGCTTTCAAATGACCATGAGTTAACATTTATTACCACATCTTTAATGTTCAGTATGTCGTCGTCCGTAAATTGCTTTGAACAAGGCACACTGCCTGCTATTACTTTGCTCCACGGCATATGTTCGTGTTGCGTGTTGCGTATTTAATGTCATTTTGCTGTTAGTTGGTAGTTATTACATTAACGTCATATAACCTTAATTATTTATATACATCTCTATTAATTGGTAAAGAATTTAGTCGTTTTGCTTCTACAAGGTGATGGAGCAAAAATAATGTCATAACATGAGTTGGCTGGCATTTTGTAAGAACATTATTTGAAGATGTAAAATTGATTTAATTAAGCTAAAAAAATTATCGTTTTACAGAATTTTGAGTTGTTTCTTGCAAAACATATAATCTTTATAATTAATACGCAAGACAAAAATTTGTCCTACCTTTTATACTAATGCTAGAAATGGAACACGACTGTGAATTATACACCACTGGAAAAGTATTTGTGTGTAAATGTGCACAAAGCTAAGATTATTTTCATATTTTGCTATTAAGCCAGGTAAAATGAAATGCAAATTTTTAAATATTAACAATGACAGTATACGCGGTCACACAGAACTGAAAAGAGAATACAGCACAAGGAGGAAGACAAAAAGCTGACCGACACTAACTTCATGAGATGATAAATGAGCTTCTCGATTTTGTACCAAATAGCAAAAAAACTACTAAAACTTTCCAAAAAGTACCAAAATTATTTAATACTTTTGTGGTCAAATTTTGACCAATGGGCGATTCTAGTTGCATTTAATTGGCTTGATGTGGAATAATTCTTTATACGTCTGCAATATTAATGTCAAAGAAAGCTGACATTTCTTAACATTTCATATCATTTATTTATTCAGTCTATGGACAAAATCCTTACAGACTAGCAACAGAGTATGACTTATATAAATAAATAACCTTAGTATAACAAAGGATAAATTAATTATAAAAAGATAATAAGATATTTTTAAACTTTTCTAACAGAAATCAACCATTATATTAGTACTTGGCACTTTCACATTATGATATTAAAAAAAAAATAAATAAAAAGATATCAAATCTGTTTTTTCGATTAGAGGTCTAAAGGTATCGTCGTTTACATGCATCTACATGGAAAAAAAAATTAAAAAAAATATATTTTTTTTTTAGGTTTTTAGCATTGGGCGAGATCTGAACCGGGGGAAATGTGTCGTGCCATCACTGCCATTATTATAATGAAGTTGACTGAAACTCTATTTGTTTCAAAATTAACTTATACCAAATTATCAAAACTAGAATCGCCCAGTGGTTACAATTCGACCACAACCCTGGTGTAATTCAAGCGAAATATAAACAAAACAAAACCTTCTTAAGAATTTTTAAGTGTGTTACTTAATGACATTTCTATATTGAAAATTGATTTTTTAATTGAACTTTTAGTCATATATTTGCAAAGATCGATTTACATAAAAATCTATCAATGCATTTTCTAACACATAGTTACGACAAATCAAGGAACGGATTAAAAACACGGCTATAGTGACATATGTTTCGTCTTTCGCCACAAAGACTCATCAGACTATTTTTGTTGTAATTATAATTATATTTATTTCACTAAATTAATTATAATTGAAAAATTGCAAGTTAGAAAACATGAAGTCAGTGCTATGCTTGTTGTCTCTTTGTGCTTTATCCTCTTTTCAGCTCTGTGTGATCGCGTATTTTGTTGTGGTCAATATTGAAAAATTTGTACTTAATTTAAATTGGCTTAAAGTCAAAATATTGTAATAATTTTAGCTTTGTGCACATTTGAACACAAATACCTTTCTAATGGTGTATAATTCAAATTCGTGCTCCATTTGCAACATAGTAATAAAGGTAGGACAACATTTTTTTTTTTCGTATTGATACATAGATTTGCTATGAGTATTTCCTGTTGGATACATAAAAATTATTAACTAGGAATTTAACCCAGCTTTCTTTAAATTTTTTATATGATTTCTTATAGAAGTTAAATAATTAATTATAAAAATTGATAAGCTGCTACCCAGTGATACATGGCATGGCCCACAAAAAAACCTACATGTGTCGTTTACACGCATTTAACAGTGCTTTTCTAATAATTTTTAAATACTTTTCTTTCCGTGTGTGCTGCTACAGTTTTCATGTCTAATGTTCATAGTAATTTTTTCGTGAAGATGGTAAATACTTCTTTAGTTTCTTAGTTTTTAAAGCTATGGATCATTTTAAAAAATAAGAAAAAAATTTTTCATAACAAAAAAACAGAAATAATGGTCTATATTTGTTGGACTTCTTATATATATATATTTTTATATATATTTTATATATATATTTTTTATATATTTTGACTGTGGTGAAATCTTTACACAGACTAGAAATTTAAAGGGCAAAAAACATAAACATTTTTTGTTCAAGTGTTAAAATCGGGGAAAAATCATGAAATACGCTTCAAATACGCTTCCGTGGAAGCACACATTTGGAAGCATATGAAATACGTTTCGGTGGAAGTTTTTCAAACTTTTAAGTTCCATTTCATAAAAAATACTTTTTTTCTGTAACTTTTGGTAGATTTATCAACTTTTATAAGTTATAAAATAAAATAGAATTTGAATAATTTTAAACTACCAGAGATGTGCTTCTATTGCGCTCTTTTTGGATGCAGCTTTGTTTCTTCCCGTTGGGAAACATTTAACATAGACCCTAAAAGTATGTTACTTTATTTTTATATTTTCTATCACTTCACTTTGCCTTAGATAAAATACAATAGCATACTTGTAGAATATCCAATAAAAGGGTGTTATGTTTGAAATTTGAACTTTTTTACTATTTCATGAATTTTTTTTCTAGTTATGTAGCCAAACAGTTTTCCGTACAAATATTGTGTATTTGGCTTAAAGTTTCAGAATCTTCAGTGTCCAAATATTTTTTTAGAAGTCGTATAATAGACAAAAGAACACATTTTCGTTATAAAGCGAAAACAATTTTTTTTTTTCAATTGGTCTCACGGTTTTTTCTTGTATACGTACAATAACAATAATTCTATTATGTTCAAAGTGTTTCATTATCAACATTTAAACTAACTTTTGACGAAAAGTGTGTCTTAAATGGGTCCAAATTTTCAGCAAAACTTCCCCTTCTATAAGGAAAATTTAAAAAAATGCAACTTGCAAGATAAACATAAAGCTAAAGAAATTTAAAAACTAAGAGTTCCTTAATTCAATTGAATTTGTTCTTCTTAGTTTTTGCGCTGCTTTTTGCAAACTTTTAAACGAAAGTTCGCTTAATATTTTTTCTTACGATTCATGCAGAAACTTTCATAACGAGCGACTGCATTTAAAATTGTATTCGTCCTTTTTTTGGCTTTTTTTTGAAAGAATACTTTTCGAAAAGAATTTCTATGCTTTTTTGCACTTTTTTCTTTCCCTCAATGCAACATACATTTGTCTGCATATTGCTGGGATAGTAGATAAAGAAGTAGAGTGCATGGCAAAAAAATGGAACCTTCATGCATAAATCTGAAAATTCTATGCGAATCCTTTTTTTTTTTTTTTTCTTCTTTCTCCATCTGTATGTGTGCTACTCTACCCAATGGGGAATGGAGCGCATCAATAGCGCTTCTGAAGCGCTCTAAAGCAGCAGTGAAGCGCATCTCTCTCGTTGCCAAAAGCGCTGAAATTAACATTGGCATGTCATTGGAACGAAGCGCTTCGCTCTCGCTACCAGAAATGATCTTTGGATGCGCATCGCTCTCGCTACCAGAAATGCTCTTTGGAAGCGCATCGCTCTCGCATTCAGAAATGCTCTTTGGATGCTTTTTGGATGACAATAAAAATATTTAAAAAATTAATTTTTAATTGAAATTTTACGTCTTTCGTCAAGACACATCAGACTATTTATTAATTTTTTTTATTTTTTTATGTAATTATAATTATTTTTATTTTACTAAATTAATTCTAATTGAAAAATTGCAAGTTGAAAACTTTTGTGTTAGGTCTGGGCCGGAGTTGAACCGAGGACCTCACGGTTGCTACAACTCTCAATCGCAGTGCCAGTCGCTAGACCAATGCTCTATCATCGCGCTCTTACGAAGATGACTTATTGATTTATTTTGTTTTGTACGTTAATACGTGACCGAAAGCGCTTCGTTCTCGCTACCAGAAATGCTCTTTGGATGCGCATCGCTCTCGCTACCAGAAATGCTCTTTGGATGCGCTTCGCTCTCGCTACCTATAGCGCAGAAAATATGCGCATACAAGTCAGCTCTTTAGATGCGAGAAGGACGCGCATCGCTATTGCATCTTGTGGATGCGCATCGAAATTTTCTGTCGGGTACTGATGTCGCTTGCTACTGCCAAATGTATTCATGGCAACATTTGTCTTTTAAGCGTGTTCGGCTTACGCTTGAGTAGATCTTGCATATTCTGTTGATGGTTCTTTTTTTTTCTTCGGATTTTTTGTCAATACTGCTAGCAGTCCAAAAAAAAAAAAATTACAGTAGTTTTGTTTGATTTTTGGTTACAATTGCAAGAGTGAACGAACAGTGGGCTTGTGATTGGTTTCTTTTGGGTAAAAATTGTGACCCTAAAAAAGTGCTAGATAAACAAGGTACCTATCGCAAAAGTAATGTAATAAAGTTAACCGGCTGCTATTTTAATAGAAATTATATATTTTTTATTAAAATCTTCAGCACCAAGCTTTTTATAAATCTTGAGTGTTCAATCAAGAAATTCTGTACCGTGGCCAAAGGATTGACTACCTTTTATAAACCAAACAAATTTATTTAACTTCAAAAAGTTGCATTTCAAACAAACTGAGTGGGTACAATCTTAAAATTTTGATTTTAAAACTCAAACGTTCACTTATGTGTGAAAATGTCTTTACCGTGGGCAAACCGTAACAAATATTACAAAAGTTGTAAATTTTTTTCATACATTTTGCATTTTCTGGCAAGAAATGAATCAGTCTTATTTTTACTGAACAAAAGTTCTGAAAAAGTTACCAAAATCACCTCAATCTCATCTCATCTATGTCAAATGTTTCCCTAAATTCTACAATTTCTTGCCCCATCGTATATGCCGCCTACTCACACAATTTAAGTGCAAAGTATTTCATGAATGCAAATAAAGCAAAAAAGGAACAACTGGCACTGTAACGTAGCGAACGGAAAAAAAACAACCAGAAAGGACTTACAAATATTTTTTACCAAAAGATTTGTACTGGCGAATGTGAGTCTATTTTTTACTTCATTTTGATTTTTTTTTCTCTCTACTGCCACTAAATTCCTTACATATGTTGTTATTCCTTCAACCCCGCACTCCCTGCACCACAATGCGCTCGCATCATTCGTTGATGCAGTAGCAGCAGCAACATCAAGGCGCTGCAACTGTTGTACTTGGTGAAAGCAACATTTAAAATGATTAAATTGATGTTGCCAGCCTTTAGGGGCCCAAAGAGAAATTCGGATTCGATGAAGACTGTTGGTTGAAGAAAAAGAAGAAAACAAGAAATTGAACCCAAAACGTTGAATTCAATTTCTTTGCAAGCAAGCAGGCAGCCTGCCTTTTTCTGTGAATCTTTGATATAGTGCAGTGAGTGTGTGTGTATGTGTGTATTCATGTGTTGCATGTATTTGAAAAATGCTAACGTTTATAGATTTAATGTAGTTAAAGTAAATAAATTTCCTTTGCTGTGGTTTTCACCAAATCGCATTTGTGCAGAAAAAAAAAAAGGAAACTAAAAGATTATGGTGGAAAAAATTGCGCAAAGTGTTGCAAAGAAATTGAATTTGAATCTCTGTAATTCAATTTCATGTTATGAAAGCGGAAAGCTTACGAAAAATAAAAAATATTTTTCTTTAAAAAATTTAACATTTTATAAACATCAAATATCAAAAATGGCATAGTGTGAATTAGCTGCCATTTTATTATTACAAGAATTCCTAATGGTCAAAAATTTACCACAAATGTATTAAATAATTTTGGTACTTTTTGGATAGTTGAAGTACTATTTTTGCTGTTTGGTACAAAATAGAAAAGCTCATTTATCATCCCTGACACAATGACAAATGTGAAACGAAAAGAAAACAAAATACATGAAGTGAGCGTCAGTCAGCTTTTTGTCTTCCTCTTTGTGCTGCATACTCTTTTCAGCTCTGTGTCATAACGTATTTTTTCGTTGCTAATATTAAAAAGTTGGATTTAATTTTACCTGGCTTAATAGCAAAATATTAAAGTAATTTTAACTTTGTGCACATCTAGACACAAATACCTTTCTAATGTTGTATATTTCAAAGAAATCCTAGTTATTTCTAAGATTTTCAATTTTAAATTTCTATAATGAAAAAAATGTCCCGTGCGACCGTAATTAAAATTAAATTACAAAAAAAATATATAAATCATTTTTGGGTAAAATCAAATTTATTTTTAAGTGACATCAATTCACAACATTTTACAATAAGTCACATTGGAATATTGCCTCCGGTTTCTGTGAAATCGGCGATTGAATTATTGACCGCAAAAACCACTTCTGGTTTTGTCCCATGCGAACAACTTGGTTTTTTTGAAACTATTTTGAAAACGAAAAATTTCCCAAAATCAACGTTAGCATCAATAATAGCTCTAATTAAGATCTATAAGTTAAGCTTATTACCAAAAAAAATCCTGTTGATTTAGATTTTTTTTACTTTAAATAAGTTCGACGGTCACGTTTCACACCATGAAAATGCCTATATGTTTAATAAAGGTCTGCACAGTTACCAAAAAATTACTTGTTTACGTACTCATTCAGTTTCCGGTTAGATTAGTTATGCGTACAATTTTCTTAAGGTAAACACGTTAAAAAGTGAAATAAAAAAACGAAATATGTGTACGCATACGTACTACGTAATTATCGGTTATATGTATTGGATACGAAAGAGAGAGAATTTACTTATGCGCAAAGGCGTTGCCAAATAAAATAAATAATAATAATAAATTGTAAATAAAAAAATAAAGTTAACTTTTGGCTAAACATGTGCACCAATCGATGGGGAAAGGTCAAAAAGAGATTCTGGACAAGACCAGGGGTGTCCCCGACCCCTCTAAGTGACCGATTTGGGCCCATTTCGGAGAAAAAATTTTATTGCACCAATCGATCGGGAAAGGTCGAAATATATTTTGAACTTGACCAGAGGAGTCCCCGACCTTTCTTAGGGACTAAAACGGTCACTTAAAAGGGTCGGGGTATAATCTGGTCATGTCCAAAATTTATTTTCGACCTTTCCTCTTGATTGGTACAATAAAATTTTTTTACAAAAATGGGCCCGAATCGGTAACTTAGGGGGATCGGATCATGTCCAAAATCTATTTTCGACCTTTCCCCATCGATTGATTGGTGAAATAAAATTTTTTTACAAAAAAGGCCCAAAACGGTCACTTAGAGGGGTCGGGGACTCCTCTGGTCATGTCCAAATATATTTTCGACCTTTCCCTATCGATTGGTGCAATAAAATTTTAACAATGACAACCAAATTAAGAAAATAAATTTCTAATTTTGGCGCAATTGTCACTAACTGGCAACTTTGCCTACAATCTCAATAGCAATAAAAAAATAATTGTGATAACCCAATGTGCACAAAAACGGATGAGGATCCGTTTCGAATCCGTTACGAGTTCATAAAGGTATGTAAAACGTAATCCGCGGTAACGGATCAATTTTGAACCCGTAACGTAGATCAAAAACGAATTGAAAACGCTGTGCTTAAATAAAAAAAAAAAACATTTTGAAGCGCTTATTAGCGATTAAAAAAAAATAAATAAAAAGGAAAAAGTTATCGATCCGCCTATAGTAGAATTCAAACCCAGGTAATTCCGAAGTGCGGGCTCGTTTCGAATCCGAGACATATGTAAAAACGAATTCAAAACGGATTTGCTTTTAAAGAAGAAAACATCAAAATGTCGATCAAAGTCCGAATCTTTTAAGGGCTATCTGAGTTATAACTATTAGTGGAATTTTCGTATGAGTTAACTGGAAATTCTTAATATTAGTTTTTTAGTTCTTCGCATATAATTTATTCATTTAATTTTTGTTAAATTCTAAATTTAAATCTTTAAGAAAATTTCAAAGGGAAAGTGTCTTTAAATTATAATTTTTTTTCAAATAAATAAATATTCTCTCTTTTTAATTTCTTTGTTGCCTAACTTTAGGCGTTCATTTTTGGAATTGAAAAACTTTGAAACTTTTTCACTTTGCCCGTCGACCTTAACTAAAGCAACAAAAAAATGGTAGAAAAAACTGCCGTCAGGTGTATTTTTCTGTGGTGGTGCTGACAAAATAATGGTGTCTAGCCAAGCATTGCACAATAAAATGAAAAAGCTTTCACGTATATTTTTCTATAGAATTAAAAGTTTAAAAAGGCGTTGCATAAGAATATGTAACATTTGACAAAAATATTTCTTAAGCTATTCCTTAATTTTACGCTAAAGTAACTTTAGCTTCTTTATTTAAGTTCCTACATTTATCATTAAACATTTCAGCTGTTTTAACCTATATTCTAAGACACTAGTTCAAATGGATCTTTAAAAGTATCTATATGCTTACACCTATTGTAGAAGCTAGTGAAAATATTCGTTTAACTCCTTTGCATACAATTGTTATACCCCAATTACTTGAAGACGTTTTTTATTGAAATTTTTACTCTAACAAATTACTTGGAGTCAAGGGATATGAAAAGAATCGATAACCCTATAATTTTTAGCTACGACATGCTCTACACTAAATTTAATTTGCATCTAATAACCATATCAATTTCAATTATAACCTTTATTTCAAGTACATCCCTTCTTCAACAGAAGCAGCAACAAAAAAACTTATTTGGCTTTAATGCCAAAACACGCGAACACTTGAGCTACAGCGATCTGGGTAAAACACTGTTTTAACACTCCTTACAATGATTGCACTTGAAACTTTGCCAGCAGGCATTACAAAACAATAAAATCATTCTTTAAGCCAAAACGCAAACCAACAAAAAGTATAAAAAACATGGCCCAAAAAAGAAAACACAGCCAACAGAGGAATAAAATAAATGTTGAAATTTAGAGTTTTTTGTTCTTCGAGGATATGTACATGAAATAGTCGAATTGGTAGTGAAAAAAAAAAACGAAAAAAAATTTAACGAACAAGCAAACAAACAAACAACTTATCCTTAATAGCGTCACGTTTCTTAAGAGTGGCATGCAACATGCGACTGCTGCCTGCCAGCAAAAAAGGACGTTGAGAGCCTGCTGCTACCGGCTGAATGCTTTGAGCCTGTTGCATTTTTCATGTTTGAATTTTTCATTTCATTTCATTTGAGGTATAGAAGCAGCTAAAGACGATGAATTATAGGAGGAGTAGCAGTTGTTGTCGTTGTCGCAGGAGTGCACAGTGGTGCAGTGTTAGCGCAAATTGTGAACAAAAATAACGGACTTGTACAGAAACGTTATATTTCGCAGACAACTGAAACTTTTCTTTTTTAAACTTAATTAAAACTAAACTTAACTTAAACTTAACTTAAACTTAACTTAAACTTAACTTAAACTTAACTTAAACTTAACTTAAACTTAACTTAAACTTAACTTAAACTTAACTTAAACTTAACTTAAACTTAACTTAAACTTAACTTAAACTTAACTTAAACTTAACTTAAACTTAACTTAAACTTAACTTAAACTTAACTTAAACTTTACTTAAACTTAACTTAAACTTAACTTAAACTTAACTTAAACTTAACTTAAACTTAACTTAAACTTAACTTAAACTTAACTTAAACTTAACTTAAACTTAACTTAAACTTAACTTAAACTTAACTTAAACTTAACTTTAACTTAACTTAAACTTAACTTAAACTTAACTTAAACTTAACTTAAACTTAACTTAAACTTAACTTAAACTTAACTTAAACTTAACTTAAACTTAACTTAAACTTAACTTAAACTTAACTTAAACTTAACTTAAACTTAACTTAAACTTAACTTAAACTTAACTTAAACTTAACTTAAACTTAACTTAAACTTAACTTAAACTTAACTTAAACTTAACTTAAACTTAACTTAAACTTAACTTAAACTTAACTTAAACTTAACTTAAACTTAACTTAAACTTAACTTAAACTTAACTTAAACTTAACTTAAACTTAACTTAAACTTAACTTAAACTTAACTTAAACTTAACTTAAACTTAACTTAAACTTAACTTAAACTTAACTTAAATAAACAATAAGTTTGCTCAAAAGTCTGCAGCAAATATTTTTTCTTATACTGCACACTGTATAATACACACCAACATACTTACACCAGGGGTCACATGAGTGAGCGTGTATTTTATTTCAATGGGAAATTCGTGTTCGTTTCATTTTGTTCCGTTTTTAGGCAGAGCAAACGGAAACGTTAACGTAAACGGAAGGAAATTCACTTGCATTGCTTGCATATTAGAAGAGAAGCCAATAATGTTTTTGGCAAAAGGTCTCTTGTTGGTCGTTGGACTTGTTGTTGCCATTGTTGTTGTTGTTGTTGTTGTTGTTGTTGTACGAATAACTGTTGCTGTCTTACTTACAACGGAAACGCTTAGTAGCATTCTTGCTGATGTTGATGATGATGATGATGATGGTAATGGTGGAAGTGGCTGCTTTGTTTGTGACTTGCATGCTGACATGCCTTAATTTGGGGTTTTGTTCTTTTCGGGTAAATACCTTTTCTTTCCTTACGATTTATTTTTTAGTTTTTTAAAGGAATAAAATAAAATTGGCAACCTCACGTTTTTATTTGTTTGACATATGTTGTGCAGGTCAAAGTTGTTTGGTTTATTTAAAGGAGCGACCACATTAAAAAAACATTTAAATTGCATGCTTTTTAAAAAACAAAACATTCAAATGTTACGAACTAAATCTTCATTATTATATGGTTAAAGCTAGAGATCTGAAAAGAAGAGCCAAAAAAGTCAAAAGGACAATAGTTTAAATTATTTATTTTGCAAAAATACTTTAGATAAAATGTGCAAATGCCCATGCATTGATTAAAAATTTATAAAAATTTGCAAAAAAGTTTTAATTTTCTTGTCAACACGCCGTCTTTTAGCAGAAACATTTTCAAAACAAGCGGTGAGTTAGAGCACTTATATAATGTAACATTAAAGTTACGAACTTATCAAATTAAAAACCGAAAAAAAACCGCTTTACCAGAGCAACCAAACTCTACTACGAAAAACTTGCAAGCGTAATCTTTTCCGCCAAATAAATCACTCAATTGATGCGAAAAAACAGCCAAATTAGTTGAAAGTGCAATCCTACAGTAATCTCACGCGAAACTTAACCTCTAAGTATAGGCGAAAAAGTTTTCTCGAATTTTTTGCCGCTTGCTGTTTTTTAAGCCTTCGAAATAAAGCGAAAAAAAATAAAATGAAAATGAGAATGACAGCCAACAAAGTAAAACTTGGTAAAACTTTTGCCCACAAAGTTGCCAGTGCTGCGCTTCATTGCATACATTTTGGCGTACGAGCGCGCTGCTGCTGTCAAGCTTTGCGCGAAATTCGCTAAGCTTTGTAATGAAAGCGCAAAACTTAATTCATTACGTTTTTCGCCATTTAATTCAATTACATTAAAAAAGTTTTGTCAGCTAGACTCGGCTTGCGGCGATTTCTCCTTTTGGCTTAATTTTATTCTTTTTTTGCGGTTTTCTCTTTTCTGCAGCTTTAATTTTTTTGCAATCTTTTTTTTTTTTTTTGTTTTTGCAGCATTTTAGGTGCAATGTTTTTGAAGTCAAGTTGAGAAAGAAAGATCTGATGGGAATAGTGAGGTTCGGTTTTGTTGCTGTTTAATGCATAAGAAAAGTTAATAAATTCATTCAAGACATTTTAGAGTTTTAACTCTTCTAGTTTTTATGAGAGAAGTCTTTTTAAAAAAACAATTATAACTATAAATAAAACTATAATCTATAAACTATAAGCTATAAGCTATAAGCTATAAACTATAAACTATAAACTATAAACTATAAACTATAAACTATAAACTATAAACTATAAACTATAAACTATAAACTATAAACTATAAACTATAAACTATAAACTATAAACTATAAACTATAAACTATAAACTATAAACTATAAACTATAAACTATAAACTATAAACTATAAACTATAAACTATAAACTATAAACTATAAACTATAAACTATAAACTATAAACTATAAACTATAAACTATAAACTATAAACTATAAACTATAAACTATAAACTATAAACTATAAACTATAAACTATAAACTATAAACTATAAACTATAAACTATAAACTATAAACTATAAACTATAAACTATAAACTATAAACTATAAACTATAAACTATAAACTATAAACTATAAACTATAAACTATAAACTATAAACTATAAACTATAAACTATAAACTATAAACTATAACTATAACTGACCCTGAGTTCCAATTTGCAGTCGACTGAAAGGGAGTAGGGTCTTTGCTACGTTACTGAAGGCGCTTTATTTGATCGGAAAGACATCATCCGCACACTTATTTTTATTGAGGCTTTTTTCAGTCATTACTCATGCTGCGCGGAACCCGTGATCATACCTTTGGGAAGAATTTTCCTACATAAAAATGCAGTATTCTATCTTGAGTTTTGTTGTATTTCTTGGCTAAAGTGGTGATTTTACCTTTATTTGAAACGCGAAATCGGGTTGAGTAGAACCGAAACATTCCGATAAGCTAAACAGATTTTTTAATTTCTATTAGAGTTTCCGCTTAAGTAGTGCAAACCTTATTAAACTAATTGCATATCACTCTAAACTTTAAAAGAAAAATGCTGAAATGTGATACATCAAATTGCTTTAAATCAATGTTTCAGTAGATAAACACTAAAGTGGTGCATTTAATTCAGTAAGAAACTGATGCCATTTATCTTGCCAAACACTTTGCTCACTCCACTCTTTGGACATCTACTAAAATCTTTCAGTTTTCTTTGCTGCTACAACCACCTTCAGTCTCCAATCCTGGTAAAATGCTGTTTATAAGCATTTTTTTATTTTTTCGCACACCACTGCATTTATTGTCGAAGGAAGTATTTCAGAAAACATTCATTTTAACAGAGTAAAATTGAGTTGAATTCAGTTTAAGTTCGTTTACCGTTTCACTTTGAACTTCTGTTTTCAACGACGAAGGGGATTGGGTGAAAATTAAGTGGTGTGTGTCTCTCGACAAATCCTTTTTTTTTTTTCTATTACGTACTTCATTCACTCACTCACTTTGCTTGTCAATTTTTCCGTTTGCAACATTCGTTTGCGTCAAGTTAAATGTTTTACTTATGTTGTAAAATTAAATTCAATTCAATGCAGCACAGCAATATTTTTTTTTTCTCCCCTCTTTTTAGCAGCAGTATGTCCTTTTGATCCTTTTTGGCGCTGACAGCGCTTGTAATGTTGATTTCATGTGCCTGACAGTATAAATCCAGTTATATGAATACATACATATTCGCATATACATACATACATATTTTCCAGTCTCTGCTGATGTTGTAGCAATTATGTTTTAAATATTTTATAAGCAAACTTCAGCGCCACATTTTATCTGAAACGATATTAGGGTGGCACTTAAATTTGCTTTATTTGATTAGCTGAATGTTATGTTACTGCAAAATGATTATGTAAAAAAGATACAAGCAGCATATGAAATTTCATTTTAGAGAAAAAAAATTCTGTATATGGATGATTACATTATGCGAAATTCTGACAATATCACTCAGCAGCCAATATTTAGTCTTTATATTTTTTTAGTATGCACTTAGTTTAATCAAATATCTTAAGCGAATCTTGCCTAGGTTGTATCGGAGCAGAGTTATTTGTATATTAAGTCAGTGCTTTAAGCATAATTATACGATTCTTATTGATTGTATACAATTCTTTAATTTTCGCTTACTTTAAGCTCAGTTATCCACAATGTCCTAACTTATATTGTGTATCTTTTCTACAATGCTATGTAAATACTTAAATAAAAAAATATGCTAGCGTCAACATTTGACACTAATCCTTGTTTTCCAGCATTTTTTGGCAACATGGCGTATGAGCAACATTCTATTAAGTAAGCAAAAGTAATGTCATAATGTGTATTGGCTGTCGTTTTGTGGTAAATAATAAAAATTGAGATTTATTTTTACATAAAGTTTACCAGAAGGTGTTAAATTGATGACATTAAGTTGTAGAAATAATAACAGTCAAATGATCGTTTCTTGAGTTGATGTATCTTTCTGTTCATTTTACAGCATTAGTGTCACCCTAACAAATTATATACAAACATACTTCATCTATAGCAAATGTTGAAAATTGTTAATAAAATTAGAAAGTATTACTTTTGGGAGTCCCTCTCTCTCTCTCTCTCTCTCTATCTCTGCACTGTTGCACTGTGCACAATTTAGGGAATTTAATTTTTGGCTGTTTGAAAGGGATTTAATTTTGAAAAGCCATAATTTTTTGGCATTTGGCATGAATGCATGAATGAATGAATGAATAGAGATGAATGGCTGGCTGCGCAACAAGTTGAATGGATTTACAAGGACTTACTAAAGAGGATTTTTAATGTCAATTTTTGGTGAATTCAATTTGGTAGCAATTAAATCCCTTATTTGTGCAATGGAAAAAAAAATAAAGAGATTTAAAATTTTAAATTGAAACAGAGCCAACCGCTTTAAATGCAATTTAAATTTATTTTTATTTGATTATATAGTTGGAAAACATACTTTAACGCGCCACAAGGACACGGAAAGGTAGTAGCGAAATTGCGTAGACAAGAGGAGTTTGATGTCTTGTGAAAATTGCTGAGCATGTGGCGTAGTCTGCAATCATTCTAGAAACAAAAGCAGCTTTTGTTCTCTCCATTAACTTTATAACAAATTTTCTTCTTGTATTTGAAGGCAATGAATGAGTTTATACGTAATAACACTCTTTTCTCTCTTGTGAATCATCTGACAAAGGACTTCTAGAAAACTCCTCCATCAAGCAAGGTAATTCTCGAGTACCTTGAAATCTTCGCAACATTTCACCGATTCACGCTGTCTTGGACTTCACTTTGACCATTTCAATTCCAATAAGATTTTGTCGACACCAGAATAGCAATTCCACATTTCATGTCCTTTATTAACTCAGTTTTTGACAGCGGTCATGAGCTTTTGCCTACTATTTTTCGTAAAAAGTGTGTTTCACTATGCATTTATTATTGCACATGCAATTTATTTTGCATTTCCGATTTACAACCGGAAGTCATCAACATATAAGCATAATTATGAAGCAAACAATGAAGTTGAATATTTGCTAATTGCAAAAAAACAAAAAAAAACATTGCATACTTTAAGGTGTCTTGTTTTTTGTCATAAGCACATACATACATACAATTTGCATGATTCGCTCATTAAAAACAACAAGCCGCTCCAATTTCCTTTGCAATAATAATTTATAACAATGCTTAGCAGTTAGTAAAATAATCGATTTCCGTTTCCGTTACGCTTCCTTTGCGTTTGTTTTGTATTCGTTTTATTTGCAAAGCTTTCAATTTAGAATTTTCCTGTTTTTCCTTTTCATTTATTGTCATGACTGCCACACCTTATACAACAAAGTCTTACAGAGAAATGTTGTTTTTAATGCTGTTACTGTACTTTCAGGTTTTTCAAAATTCCATAGTCTACTTTTAGGTGCTCTTAACATCATCCCCCCCATTGTTGGCATTGGTAATTCAAAGAAATAATTATGGCTGAAAAGTGATATTATATTTCGATGCCTTAGTTATTATTGCTGTTGTTTTTGTTGTTGGTTTTTTTTTGTAATCTACTGGCATTGTTGTTGTTTTTGTTGTAATTGCAGCTGTTGTTGTCATCATTAAATTTTCGCTTTACATTACAAAAAGTGATTTGAAAGCTGATTACTTACATATTACAACATTCGACAGACAGACAGGCTGGCAGGCAGGCAGGAAGGCAACCAGCTTTTTCAATAATTCATCTCGTACTATAATTATAAATGAGTAGCATGGTAGCGCTTTTGACAATATTTCCTTTTAATTAACATAATAATAGCAAACTCAGTTTTTTCATGTTGTTTTTGAGTTTTTGTCATTTTACATAGTCTTTGTCATTGTTTTAATTATCATAACAATAAATTTAATTGAAATTAGAAACCGTTTCGTGTTGCACTTGATATTTTTAATAATTTTAATTTCCAGTGTATCATTAAAATAATTAATCATTCAAATGATTCTGCATAAATTTAAAGCTATGGAGTTTTGATAAATGGCACTTTTTTCTTGCACAAACTTAATTTTGTTGAATAATGAATAGAGCGAGTTGATTGCAATGGAATCTATCAGTGTGGCTTTCAGTATTTATTTTCAAGTTGGCATACAGTCAAACATCGATAATTCAAGTTTTGATAACTTCAATATTTTCCTCCAAGTAGCATCTTGTTTTTACAAAAAACAAAAAAACAGAAAAAAAAAGCGTCTTAAATTGAAATTTGACCGGTTGGACAGGTTTTCGTATTAAAAAACAGAATTTTTGACTTGAAAGCAGTAATAAAATAATTATAATAATGTACACTTTAGACAAGTTAAGTAGGTTTTTTTTAAAAAGAACACCATCCCAGTAAAATCTTCGTTTACATGTAATCGATCGAGTAATCTAAAAAATTGTTTGCATCAATTACTTTCTGGGTTACATAAGGCATTATTTTAACACATGCATGTCATTGGGTGTAATCGATTACCCTAATAAAATACTCGCTTACATGTAATCGAGCGGGTAATCGAAAAAATTATTTGTATCGATTACTTTCTGGGTTACTTTTACGTTATTTAAGCACTGAATCAATATAGTAGGACGTTATAAATACTTATGGTTCTGTTTTGGGCCAAAAGTTCATCAGGGGAAACATTATCTTTTTACTACAATATTTATTTTTTTTTTATAAATGTAAACGAATATTAAAGTCAGAATGACTTAAAAATCAAAAAATCTTAAGTAAAAACTTTCGAAATGATTTATGTTCTCACATTACCCATTGCATTACATGTAATTGAAAAAGTATTTCAATATTTATTGTATTACATGTAATATTTAAAATGTTTTAACATTCAAGTTATGCGTTAGGTAATCAATTATCGCATAAGAGGCTACAAATTTCTTAAAAGTTTTATTGGGATGTTTGAAGAGGAAATAATTTTATATAAAGAAAATAAATTAAAATATTATACAATAAGAAAATTAATGCATATCACAGGTTTGAAAACTTCAACAAAAATTAACATTTGACAGATTTTCATATAAAAAGAACACAAACTTGATCACATAAAATTACAAGAATTGCCCAGTGCTCAAAATTTGCCCACAAATGTATTAAGTAATTTTGATACTTTTTGGAAAGTTGTAGTACTTTTTTTGCTATTTGGTACAAAATAGAAAAGCTTTTTATCATCTATGTTGATATGGCAGATGTGAAAAGAAAATAAAACATAAACATGAAGTCAGTGGCAGTCAGCTTTTTGACTTTCTTTTTGTGCTGTATCAGCTCTGTGTGATCGCGTATATTGTCGTTGTTAATATTGAAAAATTTGCATATAATTTTACCTGGCTTAGTAACAAAATAATAAAATAGTTTTAGCTTTGTGCACAGTTACTCACAAATACCTTTCTAATGGTGTATAATTCAAAGTCGTGCTCCATTTCTAGCATAGTAAAAAAGGTAGGACACATTTTTTTGTCTTGCGTATTAATATATAGATTTAAACAGTTAAAAAATTTAAAATGGAGAAAATGTAAGGCTTACAAGAACTAATGTCCCTAGACTGCTAAAGAAAATAAAATATGGAAACAGTTGGAAAAGGGGGATCTGTTGGTACTAGCTGCAAGGATAAAGGTAAAAGTTGCTGTTCCATTAATACTTTGTTGGACTGATATTTTTCCTGCACGGTTGTTACTAACTACTTATATTCCAAAATTTTTTTGGCATGATATTTTGAATGAAATTTTATATGTATTCCTTGGAGTTTTTTGTATTTTATGGTTACCATGCCTTCAAGTCTTTTATATCTTCAGTTTCTACTTTACTACGACGAATCTTCCTAATGAACTTGCTTTTCTTGATATTGTACATGTAAGTATTTATTCATGATAAGTAAAGCAAAAATTTTTAAAATAATGAAATTAATACAAAAATTCCATTAGCTTGCCTTGGTTATGAAACACTAGTAAGGATGTTAACTTTGGACTGCCCAAAAAATTAAAAAATTTTTAATTGCATGGAAAGTGACACGCGCTCTTGTAAGAATTTACTTTGTTTTTGCTCAAAGCATGCGCTAACCATTCCAAGTATCTGTGTGAAAATTAGATGCATTGCCTTTAATAACGCTACACAATAGCATTTTGAAAACTTTGAGTATATGGCAGTTGCCACGCCCTCTTGTCCAAATCAAGGAAGTTTTTGATTAGTGCTTGCAATTACTATCCTTAGGCACGGACTTAGAGACATTAGTTAACTTAAATGGTAACAAGAGTTTAACTAATGTTTCGTATTTACTGTGTTTTGGTTAACTAAAACAATGAATAAGAAAAAAATATGGCAACACGACTAAATTTTTGGATTTTGTGGAAACATATGTTTTTATCTATGTTTATTTTTGGTTGTGAAAAAACAAATTACAATAACGATGCCAAACGCGAAATTTTGATGTTGAAAAAGTGAATTTTCTGATCAAATTAGTGGAAGATCACAAAAAAATATAATTGAGTGCAAAAAACCGACACTACTACGACACCAAAAATATCTCCACTCACTCGCTGCATGTAGCCTGTGGCATAATAGCGCAGTGTTAACTGGAATATCTGCCCGGGCAAGACAAAGTAATTATAGTACTAGGAATAATTTTGAAAAAAAATTTCATATAACATAAAATGCTTAGAATCGTCTAGGAAATACGTGTGAATTTTTTCAGAATTTTCTGAGGCATTTTATAATTTTTCAAAAATTAGTCCAAAAAAACTCACCCGTATTCTTTAGACAATTCGAAGCATTTTGTGCACGACAAACTGTATTTGCAATAACTAATATCGATAACCCCAATGAGATATAGTTTTTGAATATGTGGAGGATGCCCATATATTTTTTACAATTTTCTTTCTTATTTATTTGCAATAATTTTTTCCAAAATCTTTACTTGTTGCTACAAAAACTCATTATTCTTGAAAGCCTTTTTTACTTTTTTACGTTTAAATTTTTAGGTGGCTTACTTGAGAAATTTTTAACCATTACTTTAAATTCACCTTCTATTGCTAATACTTTTTGGAACTAATACAGAACCATTGTTGCATTGCAATGCTTGCTTTGTTCCGATTAACTGTAAGGAATTTTGAACCTAAGCAAACAATTTGCAATTAAAAGACGAAACGTGACCAATCGACTAGATACGTAAAAAATATACCTTATGCCCCAGACAGACGACAGCTTAAATCTAGATTATAGACGTAATAATGTGAATCTTTTTATTGCATGATTTTAGGCACTTTTTAAATACGACATTGACTAAAAGGAAATTACCCAATTCAGGGTACAAAAAATTCTAATTAGCTTTTCTGATGCTTAACTCACTATTAATCCTGTTTGTGATCCCAGTGTGCCAGACGGTTCATATCTTGGCTTTTTTACCCGTTACGGATTCGTTACTGATCCGTTGGCGGGAGAGATTCCCAAAAAAAAGCGAAACGTTTTTTTTTTTTTTTTAATTTCTCCCGCAAACGGATCAGTAACGGATCCGTAACGGGTAAAAAAGCGAAGATATGAACCGTCTGGCACACTGGGATGTTTGAGAATTTTTTGGCCCTTGAATTGCGAAATTTTCTTTTAGTCAATTTCTATGAAATATGTATTTAAAAAATGCCTATAATCATGCTATAAAAAGATTCGCATTATAACGTCTATAATCTAGATTAAAGCTGTTGTCTATCTAGGGCATAACACTACTCAAAAATCGCATGATACAAAATTTGAAGCATACTTTTAGGATTTAAATATGTTGATATTAGTGTATTTTGCACTTTTGTAATATAGCAAATTAAATAAAGAAGGTCCTTAAAATTTCTAACAATAAATTTGACTACATTTCGAATTGCTAGTAAATTAAAATGTTAATTTCAAGATTTTTGCATCATAAAGATTTCGAATGCGAGTAAAATCAAAATTAGTTACTAAAATAATCACTCAACCACATAAAATTGTAGTTTAAATGTAAATTTCCAAAGTATCAGTTCAACAAGAATCTACGAGCTTATGTACCTACCTATAGATAAAATTTATTTTGAAATCATTTAAATTTTGTGGCTATCGAGTGGATTTAAGCAAATGCAAGCACTTGCATGTTAATATGTAGCTGGTGACATGAGTGCACATGTGTGTGTGTGTGTGTTCGTTATATATGTGTAAAGTAATTTGTCTCGTCTCACACTATGGCAATTTTAAAGCTTCCTCTGCTGAAAAACTGTAAAAGAGGAAAACAAATTTTGAAAAAAAAAATATCAAAACGCAAGGACTTCAAAATAAAATGCAAATACCTGTTGCCCACAGCGATGGTGCAGACAAATCACCAAGCAGACTCACACACAGACTTACATTATTGCACACACAAGCAATCAAAGTTGTGCTGTTAGTGTTCTTGCACTATTTGTTGTTGGTTTTATTTTGCCGTTGACGTTGTGCACATTACATGTTCACTAATGGTTGAACAAGCCGCAAGCATATCCGGTGCAGCAAAACGGCAGTAGCGCGCAGTACCTCAACACCACTACCGGGAGCGGTCGGTAGTGCCATGCTACTAATGGCACCTTATATACCGCTGCAAAATTGTGGTATAGTTTATTAAAAATCTCAAATATAATATGATTCTTAGACTTAACTTAACTTGAGACTTTTTTGCAGGGGTGGGTTGAAAAATTAACTTGGACTTAAATTTCGGAAGCAAAAGTTGCCATTTATTTATGAAAAAAGTTGAAAAACTACAGAATAAACACTACTACCCTGGTATAAGCCAAAAATTAACTCTAACGTTTCGCTAAAAATTCTCATTTTCAGGGGTGCATTTTTAGCAATAATTTATTAAAAATGTTTTAAATCACAGAATAAACCCTGGCGAAAACCAAAACTCAATTTTAACGTTTCACTAAAAATTCATATTTTCCGGGGTGGGGTGCAAAATTTATTTGGACTCAAATTTTGAAAATTAATTTTAGCATCAATCTATCAAAAATGTTTAAAAATTATAAAATAAACTCTGGTGAAAACTAAAAATCAATTGTTACGTTCCGCTAGAGATTAATTTTTTCAGGGGTGGGGTACAAAATTTATTTGGACTCAAATTTCGAAAGCTCATTTTAGCATCAATCTTTCAAAAGTTTGAAAATTACTGAATATACCCGGTTGAGAGCCAAAACTCAATTTTAACGTTTCGTTGAATATTTGTATTTTCCGGGGTGGGGTGCAAAATTTATTTGGAGTCAAATTTGAAAAATTAATTTTATCACGAATTTATTAAAAATGTTTGGTGAGAACCAAAAATCAATTTTAGCGTTTCGCTAAAAATTCATATTTTCGGGGGTGGGGTACAAAATTTATTCGGAGTCAAATTTTGAAAACTTTTTTTGGCGTCAATCTATCAAAAATGTTGAAAAGTTGCAGAATATACACTGGTGAAGATCAAAAATCAAGTCAGCGATCCGTGAACAATTCTTAGCAAAATTTATTTGGACTCAAATTTTGTAAATTAATTTTAGCATCAATTTGTAAAAATTGTTTAAAAATTACAGAATATGGTGAAAACCAAAAATCAATTGTACATTTCGCAAAACAATAATTTTTTCAGTGGTGGGGTGCAAATTTATTTGGACTCAAATTTGAAAAATTTATTTTAAAATCAATTTATAAAAAAATGTTTAAAAAACTGCAGAAAAAATCCTAATGAAGACCAAAAATGAAGTCCAATGATTCGTCGTAAAAAATGTATTTGGGCTCAAATATCAGCGAAAAACTTTAGATAAAAGTTCTAATTAATATTTAAGGAAGTTCGAGATCTTTGTATTTATTTAAACTATCTATATCCTTTAAGCCCACTGTGTATGATTGTTACGTATAATAAACTGATGGTATACAGCAAGGGACAAACTCACAAACGTATATTATACAAAATGCAGGCGCATATCAGCAGCTTGATCAACAGTGCATTTTGTGCCAAGTATGTGTGTGTCCGCATGACAATATACATACACATACACTTGTGATATTTGCATTGAATAAGCTTCCTGGACTTTATGCATCAACAGCAAGAGTAACGCGGCAATCTTCCTTCCACATTTGTACGCCTTTCAAAACAACAGCGGAAGTGACGCTTACAGTGTTGCCTTTATACCTATTATAATATATGTGTTGTATACGCTATACATGTATATGTATAAACGTTGCCTAACGATATTTATGTGCATGTGTGTAAGCCGTTGCTGATGTTCAGCTTGGTGTTGCATACCTATTCTCACTCACAAGGGACACCATGTTGAACATGGTATTCGTGCCAAAATTATTATTCGTGCGGCACAACATGACAGTGGTTTGGTTGCTATTGTTGTTGCAATTTTTTGTTGTTGTTGTTGCTTCTGTTTTTTTTTTTTTTTTTTTTTAATGTTGCCACTACCGCCTGTTGCCATTATCACACACAAAAAAAAAACGTAAGAAACGCAAACAACAAGTGTGTGCTGAAAAAAAACGAAACCGAGCAAAAACTGTTGCATACTTTTCAGCAGCAACACTTTTACAGCATGTTAAGCTATAATTTAAAAAATATTCGCCAAAATGCAGCGCACTTGTGTGTGTGTGTGTGAATAAAATACCCTTTTTACAAAATAAATTGAAATTGAGCGCGCAATTTTTAAGCTCCCAGCGCAATCGTGCACTCATTTGTCAGCGCCTAAAAGCATGCTAGTGATTTTTTGCAGAAGAGGGCTGGTTTTTTTCATATTTTATCAGCAAAGTCATTTTTATTAAAAACAAATTTGCCAATTTATATTGGCCACTGTGTTTCAGTTTTTGTGTTGTTTTTTTTTTGTTGTTGATGCTATTGTTGTATTGTCTACAGTTGTGTGTGTGTGCAGCGTATGAATCACGTTTGTGTTGCTCGTAATTTTTGTTTAATAGTTTTTTAATAAAATGTCCTTTAGCTTGTTGACCATATGAAAAATGTGCTAGAAGGTTTACAAAATGAAACCAAGAGGGTAAAAAAAGCAGGATATATAAAGCTTTTAAGCTGTTTTAATTTTCTGCAGACCATATTGTAAAGTAAATGGTTTTATAATAGTTTTATGCTGTTTTTTAAAACAAAAACTCTTAACTGAGTGATTTTTTATCTTAATGGTTTCTTAAATGATTTAACAGCTAGCACATGTGGTTCGTTTTTTTTTTTTTTTTTTTTTGTGAAGTCTCAGTTAAAGTGCTAAGCTGTTCTAACATATTTCAACACTAGGGCAAACCTTTTTTCGAATGCTTTACTGAACGCGTTCATACTCAAGATGTTCAATATGCATTCTTTGTATTCAATGGCTTCAACTTTTTCTGTTTGTTTTCAAAAATAATTTTGTCTTAAGTATTTAAACCATCTAAGAAGTCATAATTCATGCCCACCAGAGTGACATTTCTAAACAGTCATGCAATACAGTCATGTAATACTAGAATCGCTCAATGGTCAAAATTTGATCACAAGTGTATTAAATAATTTTGGTAGTTTTTGGGCAGTTTTAGTACTTTTTTTGCTATGTGGTACAAAATAGAAAAACTCTTTTATCATTCCTGATATAATGGTACATTGTGAAACGAAAAGAAATCAAAAACACATGAAATCAGTGTCAGTCAGCTTTTTTCTTTCTCTTTGTGCTATATTCTCTCTTCAACACTGTGTAACCGCGTATTTTGTCATTGTTAATATTAAAAAAATTTCAGTTAATTTTACCTGACTTAATGCCAAAATATTGAAATAATTTTAACTTTGTGCACATTTACAAACAAATACCTTTCTAATGGCGTATAATTCAAAGTTGTGTTCCATTTCTAACATAGTAAAAAAGGTAGGACAAATTTTAGTTTTTCGTATTGATATATACATAGATACCATACCTGGTACTAAACGTTTCCATTCTTTTCCGACAAATAGGAAACATGATCTAAAAATGTGAATTTAACAGGTTTTTATGTTAAAAAGCAGGATTCTTGAGAGAAAATATTTTTTTAATGAGAAAAAGCAATTGATACTGAACGTGTCCTAGCTTAACTTAACCGAAAAACTAAAAATAATAGTCAAAAATTTTGAATTTGACGGGTTTACATAAAAAAAAACTGTGAATAAAAAGCAGGATTCTTAACAGAAAAAAATTTTTTAATGAGAAAAAGCAATTGATACTAAACGTGTCCTAGCTTAATTTAACTGAGAAACTAAAAACAACAGTCCTAAATTTTGGAACTAAACTTGTCCAAACTTTTTTAATCGAAAAACAGGAAAAATAATTCTAAAAATTTGAATTTGACAGGTTTTTTAGTTTAACAATAGGATTTTTACAGGAACATTTTTTTTACCAAAAACCAGGAAACATTTTCAAATATTCGAATTTGACAGGTTTTTGTATTAAAAATCAGAATTTTTGACGATTATACTTTTTTAAATAATTGAATACAGTTACAGGTACTTCACGTCCCTGCCTTCTTTAACTGAAAAACTGAAAAAAATTTTAAAAATTTTGAATTAGACAGGTTTTCGTGTTTAAAAGCGGGATTTTTGGCAGGAAAGTTGATTAATTAGTAAAAATTATTACTACTTATTGTTCTTTACCTTCATAAAATTTTGAACTTGATAATTTTGTGAAAAAGCAAGATTTTTGGATTAACTGAAAAACAGAAAAAAAAAACTGTTGATAAATAAGTTGCCATACCTTCTTTAATCTGAAAATTGAAAAAACGCATAAAATTTTAAATTGGAAAGGCTTTCTTTTAAAAAGCAGTATTTTTGTCAAAATAGTGTTATGTATTTAATAAAAATATATGATACTTAAGTCTCCTATCCTTTTTAACTCGAAAACAGGAAAAATTTTCCATCATTTTTGAATTTGACATGTTCTCCCAAAATAAGCAGGAACTTTTTTAAATAGAAAAAAACAATTGACACTTAGCGTATCTAACCTTTTTAAACCAAAAAATAGAATAAAATTAAAAAATTTTTTATCTTGACATGTTTTCATATAAAATTAAGGATTTTTAAATAGGTCCTCGCCTTAGAAATCAGCATTTTGTTCCCAAAGGTTTTTTTATTTAATAAAAGTGCCTTACCTTTTCCAATGAGCCCCTGATTTTTTCAAATTTTTATGCTAAGTTTGTTAATATTAGAATTGCGGTCAAACGAATGAAGTTGGATTTATTAAATGAACCACAGATAAAACTTAAGCACGTAGTCTGACTGGGTCTAAAAATGGGCGTGACCGGTTAATGTTCACGCCAATCTCCCATATAAGCATTTTAGAACATTGTATAAGAGTTAAGGATGAACACTGATCGCTCATCCCCATTTATCAATCCGTTCACTTAAAATTCTCAACTTTTCTTATAGAAGTCATTAGTGACTATTTTCTGAAAAATCTCATCGCTATGCAAAAGAAAAGCAACAGGCTCTTTTTTCCACATTCAAAAGTCAAGAAAATTCCAGTCCAATAGAAATTGTAAAACCATTAAAGTTGTGAAGTCATTAGAATGTGAAGTCAAACTGGTCAAGAAGAGCAACAAAACATAACAGCAACAACAACAAAGCGAGCAACTACTGTTAAAGGACAACAAAGCTAGAGAGACTGGGAGTTGGCCAACAAGGCTTACTTGCACTTAACGCATCAACGAACATACAAGCGCATACACACACCATACACCCACACAGACATAGAGACAAATACAGACAAAAGTTGTTGCATTTGGACTTTCATTTTATTTTTCACAAAATAAAGGAATAGAGCATTCGAAGCCTGAAGTTTGTTGGTATATTGTTGCTAGGATTTTATTCAAGTCCTTGTTGCTTCTTGCTGGCTGGCTTGAATAAAGTTAAATAGAGAGTGAAAAAAAAGTACCTACAACTAAAATAAGGACTACACAGACTTTAAGGCATAACAACAAACGAACTGTGAAGAATACCAAGACAACAAAAAAATATCAACTAAATAGAAGACATCGAAGTGGAAGTAGCAGAGTATGGCTGAAGTTTATAATATCCTAAATGGAAGCTTACAATTTATATGCGTTTAGCTTTGCTGTAGGAGCAACAAATGCTTTACTTGCTCGCCTTGTTGTTAAATACATACAAAATGCTATGTTACACAGAGTACAGCCACAGGCAACCAACCAACCACAAGAATACAAAGGATATGACTGATTGTGAGTGGTATTTGTAAGGATCAGCAATGTTTTGCAAGGAAACTTTTGATGGTGATGAGTTTGTACTGAAAGTTTCAAATTTGGTTTGAGTTGATTTAAAATAAGAAAATTTTATTGATTTAGTTATGAAAGGATTTGTTGGCAAAAATTCCTTGGAGTGGTTGATAGAAGGCACAGTTGGGTAACAATAACGCAGCCGTTGAATGAAGGCATGAAAGTAATGAACGAAAAGTTCATAGGAAAATGGACAAACAAATAAATTGGGGAAAAACAGTCCAAGACTGTCTTGACAAAAACGTTAGTTGGCTGTAGGACAAGGCGGTCAGATAACCAATTAGCAAAAGAAATTAGCTCGTATCTATAGTAAGCTTCTATCTATTATCTCAGCACTCGAAACATATTTTTTTTTTTTTAGTTTTAATATGCAGTCTGTCTTTATTCCAAAAATCATTAAAATTGATGTATTGGCTTAGTTTTGACAGTGTATTTTCCCTTTAGGGGCGTGATACCGCCAACTTAACTATAAAAAATGTTCAATATCCATAGTTAAGGTTCAGTCTATTTTCATATTTCATACAAATATGGTATAGAGATTCAATCGTGTTGGCATATTCTCCAGTAAAGGCATGGTTCCGCACACAAAAAAACAAAAAGTTTTCAATATACCTCCTAAGGAAGGTATTTTCCCATAAAAAGGATGCTGCCACATCCACTTAAAAGTTTTTTTTATATAATTTCTTAGAGTTTAACCTATCTCTATCCTGGATCTCCAATTTTCGATACCTTTGTAGCGTTGCGCTCCTTTAGACCCCCACTTCCCCCTCACCTCTTCCTTAAAAAGTTATGAATTTAAAAAATTGGCGTATTTGCCGTTAGAAGCGGTGAAATCCTTTTCTTTTTTTTTTTTTTTGGCGCACTGTCCTTCTTCAAAACCTTTTAAACAAAAGAAAGGGAATAAGTTGTGTTTAACAAAGGGAACCATTTATCCGATTTGCGTGAATTTTTCCTTTCTAAGACATTTTAGCCGGTGAGATTCTAGAACAAACTCTAATTAGAAATTCAAAAATCTATTACTCGAGGACCACTCAACCATTCGGATTAAGCTTTAGAGCATATTTTATTCTAAAACTATTTCGGGATATCATTAAAAGTTTTTTCTGTCGGCCTGTCTCTTTCTGCCTTTGTGTACTTTGGTATGTGAATGTATATTGTGCACCCATCTGGACATATATTGGTTGTATGCATTAATTTCCATCGTTTTTCAAAAGATGTCGTCATCAATACATGGTGACTTAAATGTTAGATCAGAAACGTCATATCTAAAGCTAAGGCATCTGTCAACAACTCTGCATCACTAGATTTGAAAATTTTCATCCGCATCATAAATTTTACTGTGCTCCAAAATGTCCGAGTTCGTGCCGAAAAAGCAACATTTGCCGGAAGTTTTACTTCACTACTATATTTCAAAGAAAACAAAGAACGTCCTGGTCAGGACCATTATGAGCTGTTGCCAGGTGGGCAAACCATTAATGCTCAACTCTATCGTCAACAGTTGATCCGATTGAAGCAGAAAATCCAGGCAGAGCGGCCAACGTATGCGACCAGACACGAGTCAATCATTTTCCACCACGATAATGCTCGGCCACATATTGCTGCCCCAGTCAAAAATTACTTGGAAAACAATGAATGGAAAATTTTGCCTCATCCGCCTTATATCCCAGACCTTGCACCATTAGACTACCATTTGTTCCGATCGATGCAGAATGCCCTATCAGGAATACGCTTCACTTAAGTTCAAGATATCGAAAATTGACTCGATTCGATTTTGGCCGCCAAGCCGGCGCAGTTTTTCTGGGATGGAATCCATAAATTGCCAGAAAGATGGGAAAAAGTAGTGACTAGCGATGGGCAATGCTTTGAATAAAATACATTGTACCATTTTCTTTAAATAAAGTCTCAAATAAAAAAATAAACGATGGAAATTAATGCATACACCCAATAATATCCCCAAAAACATTATTTTTCATTTATGTATTTGATACTTTTCATAGAGATAGATGAGATTAGGAAGAAAAAGCATCGGGAACGGACGAAAAAATTTGCTTTCGGGCCAATTTGTTTATGTATGGTGTAATTGATAAGGCTACAAAGCTTTTGGGAGGTGAAATAGGAGACCTAGACTTACAAAAAAATGCACGTGAATCGGAGTCTAAAATGTACCCCTGAAGAATTATCAGATTAAAACTGATTTTCTTACTTGTTTTAGAAAAAAGTGTTCTTGGGTCACCCTGGTGTTTTAGAGAAAATTTATTTCCAAGAAACTTTTAGATATTTGCATGAGCTTTTGAGGAGCGTATTTAGTTTATAGGGTTTAAAAGGATTTTTCACTTTTCTCGACCTTTAAAATTGATAATTTAAATTTTTTCTTCTATTTTTGGACTTTGGCCATTTTAGTATTAAAAAGGGTTACTAAAATACCCTTTTATAATTTTTCTTGGAATCCCAGTAAATTTTTTTTTTAATTGGTGTTACATTTGTTATACCAATTTCTATATTCGAGATCAGAAAAAAAAACTTTTTCGTAAAAACACACGCGTTACTCGGATGCGTTGCGCTGCACGCGCTGCCCTTTATCTAGCGGAGCCTTCAAACGGATTGTTCTTGAAAAGTATTTTTTACTAAACTCAAATAAAAAAACTGATGTTACAAATGTACCACCGAATTAAAGAAACTTTAAAGAGAATTCAAAAAAAAACTATAAAAAGGTATGCTAATAGAACTTTTTTTGTACTAAAATGGCCGCCAAATTCAAAAAATAAGAAAAAAAAAATTACAATATCATTTTTGAAGATCCAGAACTTTGTGAAATCCTTTTAAAGCCTATAAACCAAATACACTTTTAGAAAGCTCATACAATTAGTTAAAAATTTCCAAAAAAAAAAATGTTTCCAAGAAAATTTTCTTTTGTAAAATAAGTCAGAAAATCAGTTTTAACCCTATAACTCGTCAGGAGTTCATTTGAGATCCCCCTACCAGCTGCAATTTTTCGTTAGTATAGGCCTCCTCCAGAAGCTTTGTAACCTTTTCGATTATACCCTGGATTTATGTTTATGTTGATATTTTCTTCTTTGTCTTTCGAAATAGAATTTTCAGCTACTATGCAAACTCAAATGCTCTTTAATATATATACAAGACAAAATTAATGTCACAATGTCATCGTGTTTTCACAATTATGATGTCGACAGTTGGAGAACTTGCTCGAAATATTCCAACCAATTTGGGGATAGAAGTTTTGAAAGCAGAAGGTGGTCATTTGACCGATATTATTTTCTCAACTTAATAAGAAAAGAGCCCAATTTTTAAATTTTTTTTAATGAAATAGCGGCCAATTCACTTTATAACATTACATTTGCCTCAGGTTATAGCACCAGCATGACTTTACTTGTTCTTTTGTTTTCGAAATTTTTAGCTCTCCCAACAATTAGATAATTGACTTGTGTCCATACTGAGCACTTTTGTATTGAACTTTTTTACAGCTCTTCAAGTAAAGTAATAACAGATGCTGCCGCATTGTGGACATACCTACGATTAATAATAATTTCTTACTTAACACACAAGCATTTTCTCATGTTTACATTTTTAATATAATTTTTTTTTTCTCTTTATTATTACAGGGTGCCTCATCCAGCCTTGTAGTTAAATTTGCTGACACTGAAAAAGAGCGACAAATCCGGCGAATGCAACAAATGGCGGGTCACATGAATTTACTCAATCCTTTTGTTTTTAATCAATTTGGTCCATATGGAGCTTATGCGCAGGTAAATATGCAATGAAAAAACAATAAACGTATGCATATATACATGAACAAAAATGCATTGTACGTATGTATGTAGTTGAGAACAATACAACGAGAGAACAACAAAAAAGAAACAGTAATGCAAATGAAATAAAATGCAGCAATAAATTGCAATATAAACGAAGAGAACAAAAGAAAGAACGACAACAAAGAAGAAATTATAACAGAAATGCATTAATTGATTTTGCATGTACATACTGTACAACAACAATAGCAACAACAACAAGTACAATAAGCGGCAATGTTGCAGCAACAGAGAGTTGCATTAAAAAGCACTTTGCAACATAAAATGCTATAAATTGCAATTTTATTTCATTTTCATTACAATTTTTTTTAATTTCCTTTTCTTTTTTGCATATTTTATGCTTTCTACCTTAATTTTAAGCAATTTTATTGCATTTTTCCTTTATGCTTTATATAATTCACCTTCTCTTTTCTTCTTCTTTTTTTTTCGCTCACCATAGCAACAACAAGCAGCCTTAATGGCTGCTGCCACCGCACCGGGCACTTATATGAATCCGATGGCAGCATTGGCAACGCAAATACCTCATGGCTTAAATGGCACCGGTCAGCCATCTTTGCCATCGCCAACTATGCCCAATTTTAATATGGGCGCCCAAACTCCCAATGGTCAGCCAACTGCGGCCACAGCAGAGGGCGTCTTTACGAATGGCATTCCACAGACGGCATTCCCAGGACGTAAGTAGTTAAATCCAATATATGCGCGCCGCGTGTGTGTGTGTGTGTGATACCTTTTTAATTCAGCGTTTGACTGTTTATTTCGGGGTTTTTTTTTGTCATTTTCAAAAAGATTCGCAAAATTAATTTTGTGTTTTTTATTTTAATTTTGTGTGGCAATTCTAGCTGAATAATTAATTAATTAATTCATGGAATTTTATGGTTTTGTATGAAGATTTTTAAGGCTACAAGTTCGTTAGGAAAAGAATTTGCCTCAAAAGTATGTGCAGTAGATAGTATCACAAAAAAAAAAGTTCGGTTTGGACCGACCATTTTGAAAGCTTGTATGTAATTATTATTATTATTTCTACCTCCAAATAGAGCTTCTTCTTTTTTTTTTTTTTTCTATAAATCCGCCATTTGAAAAAAAAATGCAAATGAAAAATAAAATATTGCATAGTTTTAGGATTTGATTTCGGTTTTTTAAGTTCCTTTGCTTATATTATATTTTGTAATGAATTCAAAGATTCGGTGTTCAATTTCCATAATTTGGTACCAAACAGCCATACCTTAATTGGAGCGTTAGACGAGCGTCAGCGTAATTAAAGCGTCGCTGGTTCGGTATGCTCCATATTAATTGTATGGGCATGAAACAGACAGATATGGTAAAATATGTCTGACGATGGTCCAACGCTCCAATTTAGGTATGGCAGTTAAGGTGGTTGAATATGAGATAATGTGAACAACTAGTCGGAAAAATATCAATGATGAATGAATGACCTCTATGAATGAAATGTACATTGAGGCATTTACAACGATATGTTATTCTTTATGATCAGACTACTGATGATCCACTACGTATTTGGAGTTCGAATAACCATTTTTTTTTTTTCGTAAAAATTGTTTGAGATGTGGTCTCAAATAGACGGAGAGCCAGCGCTTGACTGACACTCCTCATAGCATCAAAACCAATAGTAGACATGCTTTTTTATTCTAGTCAAATCTTGAGAGGTGGTGCCATCGTGGTGGAGAAAACCATTTTTTTTGCAAATATATCGTTAAAGGTTACATCTACAAGAAACTTTTGGTCCACAATTTTCTAGCTCAAAAAATTCCCTATAGAAAGTGGTAAAAGTTGTTTTTGTACGATCCATAGTTATCACACTCTCCAGAAAAAACACAGCAAAGTCTGTCGCTAGGCTCTTGAGAGGAATCCACAAGGCAGCAGAGGACGTGGCAGATCGAGAACCAACTGGAAAAGGTCGCTGGATAAGGAAATCCAAGAATCGGGAAAGTCGTGGTAAAAGATGAAAGTCATCGCTAGGGATCGTGACAAATGGTGACGTTACTTATTGGCCCTATGCTCCTCCTAAGAGTTAAAGGAGAATACATACATACATATGCATGTAGTTTAAGAGATATAGTTCAGTTAAATTGAACTTTCTGATCCAACATATGTTATGCATAATTTTTCTTCTTTCAGTCGGTTTATTTTGTAGTTTTAAAGTAGGGAAGGTAACCGGTTGTGGGCCAGGTCTCGTTTTTTGCCCGTAACTTGCATTCAAATATACATTTTTCGAGCTTATGGGCACCAACGGAAAGCTAAAGGCAGTAGGTAACCAAAAAGAAACAATTTTTTTATAATTTTACAACAAAAAATTTTTTTTAACAAATTTTGTAAACACCTTGTTTTTGGACAAAAAAAATGTTATAACCGGTTGTGGGCCACCCTGAAAAATCCACTGCAAATGCAAAATTATGAAAAAACCAGTAAAGAAATATGTATTATCAAAATTTATTTATCAATGAAGCCTCTAGGGGCGAAAAAACATAAAGAAAATGTGACTTTTTCAAATTATTAATCATCCTCATCGGATTCGCAATTTGGCTTTCGGCCGCGATTTGATGGTTTTTTGGGTGAAGCGGCTTGCAAGGGGCCAAGCTCATCCAAAAGACAGCTAACAGAAGTCGATTTATTTATTTTATGGTAACCCACAGCCGATTTCAAAAGGTGGCCCAGAACCGGTAACGGCAGCCTTCCTTTAAGTGACTGGCAAAATTCTAGTGGCGAAAAATTTTGAGCAAACTCGATATAAAATCGGAAAATTTAACGCAAATACTGCATAAAAATGCATAGCACTCACCTCTTTGCAATATTTCACTTCCCTTTATCACACTCGCAAAATCTTCAGAAATTACTTTATTAAAAATTTCTTCGTCAATTTTTTTTGGTTTTGTTGTAGCTGCGGGTCAGATGCGTCCTTTCACTTCAGTGTTTGCACTAATACTGTCTATTGTCAATGTACACATAACCTCATACTCAGATCTGGCATATTTTATAAACGTCAAAAAATACAAGGGGTGGTCCACAACCGGTGACGGCCCACAGCCGGTTACCTTCCCCTTTATACTTCAATTAGAGACTGATTTCATATTCGCAAAAGGTATTCAGGCTCAAAGTCAAGAAAATCAGTATCTCGCTAACGGTTTTTCTACAAACAAATGATGCTCCATAATTTTGAAGTTCAGAAAATTTCCTATAGAAAAGTGATGCAAATTGTTTACGTACGACTCATAGATTACCAGATCTCCTATTTAGAGGTATTTTCCGAATACAAGTGCTTTGTACTTAATATGAATGTTGATTTTCTTATTACAATACGTATGACCTACGTCATAGTATCAAAACTGAATTTTTTTTATGGTGTTTTTCTAATAAGTAGTAGGCATGAGCTCTTGTTCTAGTCAAATCTTGAAAGCTTTGATATTATGAGGAGGGTCTTAGTCTAAAAATGGTCGGTGTAAGCCAACATTTTTTTTTTTTAAATCAGTACTTTTGGTCTTTGAAATTCTTACATTCATATGTTATATTTTCTAAATCTATAACTTTACTGTCAAAATACCTGTTTTTTTTATCTGAAAACCAGTCAAATGATTACTTTTGGCGTTTTTCGGTAAAAAGGCGAAGTACTTGTTAAACATATTTGTAAACATTTGACAAAAAAACCTAACTCGATATAAGAAAATTTTCCAGTATTTCATCCATATGCAATATATCAAATTAAAATACAACTTTTTGGTGTTATCGTCATGCATCTATGATTTTTAGTTCCAGAGATATGTAAGTGTCCCATAATTCACGCAAAATTTTAACTTGCGGCAATTTGTGCGATAAAGTATTTCCAACCAAAAACGTAAACGGTTTGATAGTTGACAGTTTATGGCAGTATGGTTGAAAAACGAGATTCAACGCTGCACTAACGAAATTCAGCTACATTATTGATTTTTGCTTTCCTGAAAAATTGCCAACTTTGAGTAAGGTTGTTTTGTCAAAATGCCACAGATAATTACGTAAAGAATATAGGCTTCTTGCTTCTACATACAGAGCAGAAAAGATTGATGAAAGAGATATAGGCTTAAGCGGTCTAAAATTTCCAAATTTGGTGTAATTTTTCGGGAACGCCGAAATTTTTTGAAATATAATTATTAGAAAAAGTTTGGTTCATAATTCGATGAAAAATTCTAATTTTTAGAACTTGCGCTGCATGCTCGAAGCATCGAATTTATATAACTTTTGGAGGTTTTCTTAATTTTGTTTATACCTTGTAAGTACTTTATGTATTTAAAAATAAAAAACGGGTTTTTCTAAATCCGACAAAGATCATATAACTTTATTTTTTAAACATGTAAGACCCTTTATTTACCTTCTTAGTTCTCAAACAAAAACGTTAAAGTAGGCGAAAATCTCGAATTTGCCTAAAAAAAATATAAGTAAAATTCGAGCACCACATCATTGATTTCAGCGATCAGTGTCGTTTTATTGGCAGATATATGCACTTTTAAACGATATACGTGTATACATAAAGTACAAGGTATAAAAAATTATGAAAACCTCCAAAACTTATAAAACATACATGCAGCGCAAGTTCTAAAAATTGGAATTTTTCACCAAAGTTCTTCGAATGAATTATATTTTCAAAATTTCGGCGTTCCCGAAAAATTCGCATTTTGAAACAGCTCTAATATAGGCGAATCACACAAATGAGCAACGCTTACAAATATAAGCCTTGATGGATTGCATATCGTTTCATCTCTTTCTCCCATACACTCAGAACTATGTAACGAAATGTGTCGCAACTTCGAAGTTACATCATTAGCGCAGCTAAAGAAGTTTCATTTTAATATTTCATGATATTTTTTTATTCAAAAATAATATATGCGGTTTTTACAGACATCAGCAAAATAAACACTGCACCTTCTCTTGCAAATGATCCCCAATATGGGTAAATTTTAATGTCGGGCAATTGCTGTTATATTTCATGAGACACGTTTAGTTAGGGAAAAGTCTCTAGCGCATTTGAGCTTTTGAGTTGAACTGACATCACACACTCCCCCAACCACCACTTTATTTTTTTTTTTAGCTCATTAAAATTATATATTCGCTGCTAGTTAAAATACTTTGTTATCAACAATTCACAGATCCCTTGCATTTAACCATTCCACCACAAGGATTACCAAATGGTGATGCAGCCGCTTTGCAGCATGCTTTCTCTGGCATGGCACCGTTTCCAGGAGTTGGTAAGTAAAATTCTTTACAAACTCTAAAATCTTAACTATTTTTTACTACCGCTGCTTTACTTCTTTTTATACAACTCTTAATTCTACTACAATTTTCTTGAGGAATGAAATAAATTTTTTTTTTTTTCTGAGATTTAACTTTAAGTTTAATTTTTAGCGAATTAGGGTTTCTTAAATTTTAAGATTTAAGTTTTCAAACATTTTTTGTAAGTTTTTTTTTTATATTTTATTTCTTTTTTTTTTTTATTTTGTTTATTTTTTTTATATTTTTTTATTTTTTATTATCAAATTTTCATTTGATTTCTTAATGTTTTAATGGCATGACATTAAATTTTTCTTACATGTTATATATTTTAAAGTTCCAAAAAAGTATATATTATATTACAAAGTTGTTCATAACGACTTCATTGTCATGAAAGCAAATACGACAAATCTGTACGTCACTTATTTTTTTTTTCTTATAATTTTATAAATTCAATATTCACCTTAATTTATTAGGTGTAGATTTATTTATTTTAAATTTAAATAATTTTTTATTTCACTAAATGTCTATACCTCTTTATTATATACCTTTTATTGTGCGCTAAAAATCAATAGTTTACTTAATTAAAATCTCACGATACATATGTAGTATATGTTTTTAATTTATTATTAGTTAGCCAAAATAAAATGGATCCATTTGGTAAAGAACTGTTTCTTAACTTAAAAAATAGTACAAAAATCTGATAAACAAAAGAAAAGTGTTTCAGAAAGAAAGAAAGAATATATGAGGAGTTATTTTTCAAAAGGGCTTATAACCAAAACGAGGCAAAAATAGTATCATAATATTAATTGCCTGATACTTTGTTATAAATAAATAAAATTGGGTTCTTTTTTCACGAAAAGTTTACCTGATGGCTTGAAACTAATTACATTTAGTTAAAAAAATAAGATTTATCCACTAATCGATTATTGTGCAAATAATGTGTATGACATTACTTTTGCCTCGTTTTGGTTATAAGCCCTTTTGAAAAAACACTCCTCATATGTACTCTTTTAGACCATGCGACGCAAAATCGCTCAATACGATCGAATATACATATGCAAGCATTCGAGATTAGTTCGGGGACATATTATTCAATTGTTTAATCTAAAAGTTTTTAAAAAAATAAAAAAACGAAAATTTTATTAAATTTTGAAGAATATTGAAATTGTTTAAAATCGTTAAAGAAACTGAAAAATATTGAAAAAGTCTTTAAGCGTTAATAAAGTCGATAATTTGCAAAAAAAAATTTTCAGAATATTAAAAACCGAAGTGGTACGAAATTTTCTAATACATATATATATGGACATTTTCGAAAATTGTTTAAAAAAATCCTGAAAATATCATAAAATCTTGTCAGTCGTAAGCACAGAAACCCATATAAACAGTGTTTATTAAACACATTTCATTTTCCAATCTCGCCAAATTTTGGAAACTTCTTATTGGCTTAGCTAAATGGCTCTACACGTGATCTGTATTTGATCAAAGGTGATTCGGAGATGCTTGATGCACTTATTCCGCCTTCACATTGGTCAATGCATTCCATAGTGAACATTTTGAAGGTACTCTGTAAAACTGTTTACCATTGTTTTAAGGAGAACATTGCGTATCAAAAATTTGAATTTAAGTAAACTAGTAAGGGTGTTACCTTTGGCCAGGCCAAATATTAAATACCCTACACAGCAGTATTTTGAAAATGTTGCTTATATGGGAGGTGTCACGCCCTCTTGTCTGATTTTATCCAGTTTTTGTTTAAAGTTTGCATTTATAATTCTTAGTATCTGAGTCAAATTTAGTTCGATTGTCTCGAAAAACGCTTTCAGTATAGCGATTTGAAGCTTTTGCTTATATGAGAGGTGCAACGCCCTCTTGTCCGAATTCACCCAGTTTTTTTTCAGAGCTTGCACTTATAATCCGTAGTGTTTATGTGTACTTTGGTTGCGTTATCACGGAAAATACTCTAAAAGTTGCATTTTGAATACATTTTTTGTATGGGCGGTAGGCGTGTCCGTTGACCGATTTCGCCCATTTGCAATCCCCCAAATTAACTTTGACGGCGGAGGCTGTGCACTAAATTTCATTGAATTATCTTGCTTAGTGTTCCCAAAAAATGTATTTCCACACACAGCCAGCCAGCCACCCAGCCAGCCAGACAGACGGACATGGCTATATCGACCCAGGAGGTGGCGCTGATCAAGAATATATATACTTTTCTATATCTGTCACGCCTCCTTCTCTGCGTTACAAACGGAAGGACAAAGTGAATATACCCTGAGTGTAGGGTATAAAAATCTAATTATCCTTATCTATATTTAAATAGGCAAACGAAATCGATTCAGTCCCTGTTTCTATACCTAAATCTCAACCGACTTGCTCGATTTTTTTTTTTTTTTTTTTTGTTGGAATGGTTGTGAAGAGGAGCAGTGCATAAAACTATATTTTTTTTTTCTGAAAATGGGCAGTGCCACGCCCCTTAATAGCAAAAACGCTCTCATGGTTAAACATGACCATTATGCTTTTCAGTGGGCGGTACCGCGTCCCTAAATGGAAAAACGCTTTCACGGCTAAGCAGATAAAGCTAACACTAAGGAATGAAATATGATCTTAATTTTTTTAAAGTGGCGGTGCCACGCACACACGGCATTGATTTTTGTGAATTTTGGTATGGTGATAGAATGAGCAGGACGGAAAGGTATCAAAAACTTTTGCTCTTTAGTAGGAGTAACACGCCTCTAAATGGCAAACACGCTAACAAACTAAGCTGCTGTACCGATTTTTATGAATGCAGATAACCAGAACCCTAAGAAAGAATATTAAAAGCTGTTTGTGTTTTATCGACCAAGGAAGGTTATAAAAACTTTTTTGCTTTATAGTCAAATCGTATTTCGGCCACAAGGCGAACTCTAGTTTAAATAAAACCTTAATAGCTTTACAAAATTTTACCCAATTTTTGACGCTTTTGGCTTAAAATGTTTAAAACTTAAGAAGTTTTTTGTAAATTTTGATCACTACGCAACCTTAAAAAATGGTCTGACGGGAGATAGGACAGTAGCGCTTATTGTTTGTCTGAATTGATTCATTGCCCCATACAAAACGTTGAAATAAAAGTTTCCTCTTGGTTAGGTTAGGTTTAAGTGGCGGGGTAATAGCCACACATAGACCAAAAAGATCCATAGTGATACCACATCATCCCGGACTTTGAGTAACGTAGATGTAAATAGTTTATAGGTTTTCAGCCCACATCAGGCTTGAGAGTAAAAGCTTTAGTAGTCATTGCAAAATCATTGAGTGGTCTAAGGTCAACCTCAGAAAATTCTTCGAGATATTAAAATGCATTTGTCCAAGAATTTTAAATCTAGATTTGCCATATGCCTTTTCGTTTAGTGTTTTTCATTAAAAACCTCTTAATGATTTCTAAGAAATTACTCATTGCCTATCAAAAAAATAATTCGTGCTCAGGATAAGTATTCAAGTCGCTACTTCTTTAATCAATTTATCTGATATACCTTTATTTTTTAAGGTTAATTTTTACCAAAGTTTCTTTCTAAAACACCAATAAATTTTCGATTATCTCAATTTAATTTATATTTTAATTGCTATTCGTTTGTCCCCTATAAAAAAAGAGAGTAATGATTAAGAAGTAAGTTTTCTTAAAAGGACTGATTCAAAAAATTAAGAATCACAAATTTTACCAAATGTCTTCATTTTACGGTTTCAATGTTATTTCCTATTGTATTTTTTTTTATTTTTTTTTTTTTTGCAAATAACTGTTACTTAATATATATAATGCAGTTATGAAATTTTAACCAATATATGTATTATATACATATTATATATATTAATTTCCATGATGTTTTAATATTTAATATGTACGACCAACTACTTACTGTCAATACAACTTCAATTTATGTTCTGTATTTAATATACTTTTGTTTTTAATATATATATTTTATGTTTATTAAATATTTACTACTTATGCTAATTAAAAGAAAGAAAAACCAACAATATATAACTTATATTATATATTACATTATCTAAATATTTAAACGTTGTGATGTCTTTTAAATGTTTTGACTGTGAAATCAAATTATTTCAAATGCAGCATTTCCCGCCGTTTATGGACAATTCCCACAGGCGATTCCACCACCGATTGCGGCGGTTGCACCAACTCCACGTGAAGGTAAGCATCTGTTCTTAAAATTTTATTTCGTTTTTGATTAATCATTAAATAAATAATAATTAGCTTATCTGTTGCTTCATTTCTAATTAATTAATCTTAAAAAAACAAACCCAATTATTAGTTAAGTGTTTTATGTAATGTTTTTTGTTTAAATAAATATGTGGCCATTTACGAGAGAAGGAAGCCTATTTTTCAAATTAAAAACACTCAAATGTGCTTTAAATCATTATTTATGTATTTTCTTACTTAGTGTTATCAATTAGTTTGTTTGATTCAATTCTTTGCATTTTTAATACAATCTTTAAATTTCCAATCTTTAATATATGAGTACAGTAGACTCCGGCGTAATGCATGAAGCGATGGCAATACTTGTGTTACTTTCTTATCTTGTTATATCCAGCGTGTTATCATATACAAATTTGATTTTCTATTTCTTAGATAGACCAGTCAAATTAGAGACTGGCTATAAGTATATGTGATGCTTGCACAAATTCCAAGGCTTACAAAACCTAAACCATTCGATAGAGAATTTTCACTTGAACAACATATCAAAATGGACTCTCGTCATTTTTTTCGGGAAATTATGAAATTTGTGTTTTTCCACGTAAGGCGCCAGCTAGAAAATTTTGATACGATTTAAAAAAGTTAAAGAAACTCGCGAACGCACGCTTGGTTATGAGGTGTTGATTTTAATGAAAATGTGTTGAAAATGAATAGTTAAGGAATGAGAATATTTCAGTAAAAACATTTTATTCTCATTTGAAAATTATCATAATCATTTCTTACAACTTTTCACATCGCATTTTGTGAAGTTTTTTTAGGTTAGAATATTTCGAAGGCAAAAAATATACCGATATTATTCAAAAAGAGTTTTGTGGAGAAAGAATAGTACTTTCAAAAACCGTAAGAAGACCAAAGTATTTTTAAAAGTTAACTTACTTTGGAATGGAACAGAAAAACATTTAGATCAAGATATTTCAAATACCTCAAACTTCTCAAGATCTTTCTGCATATTGGGTTTTTGTTGAGTTTTTGAAAATTTGAACCATTAGGGATGAACACACTCAAGCAAAAAAAAAATTTAGTATCTCGGGAAAAGTATAAGTCAGGGTTTTAATTCAAACAGAATTGTTATGACTTTCTGCGCCACCGTGTGTATTAACTGCATTATGTTGGAAAATTTCTAAAAAATTTTAAGAAAAGTGCAATAACTTAGTTGAAGATATAGGTTGCCTTTAACCTAAAGATGGCCATATATTTATGATAAGTATTGTTGTTTTTGTGTTTTAAAATTACTAATTACAAAAAGGAAGCAGACAAAGTTGAAAATAGTCGAAAAGTTGTTTCACAATCAAATAAAATGTACATATATATAAGGTTTGGCTAAAGTAATGTCATCATATGAATATACCATAGTTTTGGCAAATAGCATCTTATGTTGTTATGCCTTAACATTCATATTGTAGACAGATATATCCCAAGGGGAAAAGAAGTGCTTCAAAAACCCTTCTAAAGTGCATCCTTTTTTACCAAGAAGCGCTTCCGCTCCGTAAGAACTATACTTTCTTTTTAACATTGCATGTCATAGGATGTAAGCGAGCAAAAACTTACCGTAGCCTTACCAAAAAAGAGTTTTTAAAGCGCTTTTTTGTAATGGCCGCGTCGGGATTTGAATCCGCGACCGTCCGTGTGCTAGATATTTTTACTTACATTTACCAACTCTTTAGACGGCTACACCAACGTCCAATGTTATGAAACGGTATTAAATTTGTATATTAAGCAAATGTTGTCCAATCAGAATTTGACATACGAATGCTCCTGCAGCCTTACATAGAATCATTGTGAAATCAGTTTCAATTCAAGTAAGCAAATGTAAACAAAAAAGAGATAGGAAAATAGAAAAGTGATAGAAAAGTGAAATAAAAAAAGGTTGAATAAAAAATATTTTAATAAAAACAAAATAAATAAAGCAAAACCAAATAAAAAAAGGAAAAAAAAATCACTCGGCCTGGGTTCGAAATCACGTTGTTCTGCAGCCTTATATGGAATCATTGTGTAATCAATTTCAATTCAATTAAACAAAATAATAGAAAGAAAAATAGAAAAGTGAAATAAAAGATGTTGAATAAAAAATATTTTAATAAAAAAAAAAATAAAGCAGAAAAAAGTAAAAAAAGCAACAAAAAAAAATCACCCGGGCTGGGTTCGAACTCACGTTGTTCTTTCTGCAGCCTTATAAAACATCATTGTGAAAGTGCTTCTAAATTTCTATGGGGACAAACACTTTTGAAGTGCTTGGATCAGAAGCGCTTGAAATTTTTCCTCTTGGGTTTCAACAGTAAGACAACTGTTTTTGAATCAGATATTTTTCGAACAACAAATGAAAATACCAATAAACGAGCATAAATGTGCATTACCTCAGGAGTGACTACCTCCTGATCGAAATTATTTTTATGTCTTTATATTGTCAATCTTAAGCTAACAGGTAATTCTTTCGTGAAGCAGTGCTCTTTTTTATACCCTACACCCACTTTGTCCTTCTGTTTGTAACGCAGAGAAGAAAGCGTGGCAGATATAGGAAGTATACATATTCTTGGTCAGCGTCACCTCCTGAGTCGATATAGCCATGACCGCCTGTCTGGCTGGATGGCTGGTTGGGTGTGCGTGGAAATATATTTTGTGAGAAAACTGAGCAAGATAATTCAATGAAATTTGACACACTGCCTCCAACGTCAAATGTTGCTCGTGGGATTGAAAATTAGCAAAATCAGTCAACGGACACGCCTACCGCCTATACAAAAAATATATTCAAAAACCAACTTCAGGAGTATTTTTCACGACAATGCAACCGAAATACACATAAATTCTATGAATTGTAAGCGCATGCTCTTAAAAAAATCTGGGCAAATACGGACAAAAGGGCGTGGCACCTCTCATATAAACAAAAGCTTCAAAACGCTATACTGAAAGCGTTTTTTGAGATAATAGAACTAAATTTTACTCAGATACTAAGATCTATAAATGCAAGCTGTGAGCAAAAACTGGGTGAACTCAGACAAGAGGGCGTACCACCTCCCATATAAGCAAAATTTTAAAAATACTGCGGTGAAGGATATTTGATGTTTGGCGAAGCCAAAGGTTACACCCTTGCTAGTTTTTCATATCTAACAACTTATTCACATTAAGTCATTACTTTTGCCTCGCCTTGTGTGAAATACATATTGAGTACAATACGCGCTCAAAACGAATTTTACGAAAACAACATGGTTTTTATTGACAAACCCTACAAAATATTTCAAAACGTCAGTTGAAATGTAGTGAATCAAACTTTTTGAATCGGACGCAGTAAAAGCTAACTTGCTCAACTTGAACTTTTTTTGGTGGTTCTTTTTGATCAGGACTATTGCCTTATATTTTTTCTCAAAAAATTTTTTATTTTCTTAAAAGTAATAAGAAGTCTTTTTTAAATTGCGATTGGTGGTAGAACTAAAAACAATTTAAAATTTAGATGAAATACACTTTTGAAAAAAATTTTTTAAATTTCCTATAAATAATGCACTTTTTAATAAACAAATAAATAGTAAAGCAATACCTACCCATAAATAAAAATAAAATTTTTACTTAGAATTGTTTTCCAAAATCTGCACAGTCTTTTCTTGCAAAAAAAAAAAAAAATTAAGTTACTTTGACTAATAAAAAAACCTCCGCGTACTTAAATGCCGCTGCAACAATAAAAGATATGACGCTGCAATAAAACGTTTTGAAGCCATCACAACAGCATACCTTAAAACCGCTAACGAAGACATGTTGAGTTCATAACATGCAAGGGGACATCTCAAAATATGCCTACTAAATCAACTCTTTTATTCTTTTAACATGATATTTAATTTTATTCTTTTATCTTTTTTGGAAAAATTTCACTTTTTTATGACAACGTCCACAAGAGCTTCTATGCATATATGAAATATATGCACATTTTTATAACCAAAAAATCAAATTCATTTTTTTTTTTTTTATTGCGCGAAACATTTTATGCCATTTTACGAGTAGTTAAAAAGCGCATTGCACAGCAAACAAAATGAAAACAAAATAAATGTGTAAACTTTTTAACCCTCTCTTTATCGTGTTTTTAAATTTGACAATTCAGTCCACATTAAAAGCAGATGAAAAATTGTGCCACCATTACACGTACTCATTTAATAACCGCCACAAAGTATGCAACGACTTTTCGACTTTGACTTTTCGCACTTTTTATTTCCGTCTCGCACTTAGCAAAGCTCGCGAGAATATTCGTAAATATCTTAAGTAATAAAAAATGTTTATGTGTCCTTTATCTGTATGTGCGTATGTATATTTTAATGTGCATGTATTGCGTTTTATGTTTTTTTGTTTTTTGTTTTCACATATAATAATCTTTCCCTGGTTATTTACATAGGTATGTGCGTATATTTTGGAATTTCCTTAACTCTGAATGATTTTTTTTGAAACTTTCTGAATGTATTGTGATTTTTTTCAAAAAGCTTAAGCCGTTTAGATTGAATTTTTGATACGTTGCTTATTCCATTACTTTGGATAGTTCAATCCCTACAACTCAATGTTTAAAAATTATTACGTTTAAATGTTGCCCACGACTATCTCTTAAACGGTTAATTTTGTGGGTCCAATTTTCGACAACTCTTTCGAGGTAATCGGCCGGTATTCTTTGAATACCACGAGCTATGTTGGTTTCCAAAACGTCTAAAGTTTCGAGTTTGTCGACATACACAAGTGATTTAACATATCTCCAAAGCAAGTAATCAAATGGCGTCAAATTACATTATCTTGGTGGCCAATTAACAGAAGCATTTCTTGAGCTGATGTTTTCATCGAACGTTTGCCTCAATAAAGCGATTGTTTCTCCAGCTGTATGTTGCGTCATCCTGTTGAAACCAGAGTTCGGCTACACTAATATCCTGAATGTTTGGCAACAAAAATTTATTGATCATTGCTCTGTAGTGAGCACCATTGACCGTAACATGGGTTCTATCCGCATTTTTGAAGAAATACGGTTCGATAATGCTTCCTGCCCATAAACCACACCAAACAGTACAATTATCGAGATACATTGGAAGCTCTTGAATTGCTTCTGGTTGTTCATCGGCCCAAATACGGCAATTTTGCTTGTTAACGTAGCCATTCAACCAGAAATGAGCTTTTTCGAGAAAATTATTGACCAATTTGAAGCTGTTGTAAAGCACATAAACCGAAATCAAAACGTACACCAAAATCACCAAGCTTTAATTCTTGTACGAGCTGTATTTTATAGGCCTTCAGACCAAGATCACGCCTCAAGATACGCCACAATGATCCTTAAGAGATGCCCAAACCTTGAGATCGGCGACGAATGGATTGTTCACGCTTTTTACGAACACTCTCTGCTACTGCAGCAATATTCTCTAAATTATGATGTTGAAGATCTCTATAACATTCTCTAACTGATGACTGATTTTAGTAGTAAGCTTCCGCAATTAATAAACTTTGTTCAGGAGTAAGTCTATTCATGATTGAGTCGTATTGAATACTGAACACAAACGTCATATGGACAAGCCATTTGACACATAATAGCTGTGAGAACAACCCAATTAAAAAAGGGACCTCGTATTGGATCACCTTTTATAAATCTTCGGCATGTTCGTAAGTCGGATCGGTCTCTATACACAAATAAAAGTTGGAAAAACCGCCCCTTATTTGAAAGCTTACCTTGAGAGTATCTAGGAAATAAAAATGTTGTTTTCTTGGACCACTCTAAAAACAGTCAAAATGGTATATTCTCCATTCTGGTATTTTTGTTTCCTAGATACTCAAAAAGTAAGCATTCAAATAGGGGATGGTTTTTCCAATTATTTTTTCATCGACGCGGCCCAAAGTTCATGTGTTCGTGTGATTTTACCGAACCATCCAAATTATTTGGAAGTTCACACAGTGCTGCAAAATAGGATAAAGCACAAAGAGAAAGACCAAAAGTAAAGCAGTGACTTCATGTTTTGTTTACATTTTGCTTTACATCAAATCAGGGATGATAAATAAGTTTTTCTAAGTATATCCAAAAAGTACCAAAATTATTTAATTTATTTATGGTCGAATTTTGACCAATAGGTGGTACAACTATTGTATTATATTATACAGTTCTCGATATTCCCTTATGTATTAGAGGTCAATTTGATAGTTTTCGACACATTCAATAATTACATTTTGACTTTTATTTCGACGATTTGGCGATTTCAACCTTTTTCTATAAACTTATTGATTAACCAATTTTATTCGAAATTCTTTGTTTCCCAATGCTTTTCGGCTTTTGCTTTCGACTCGACTCTTCGCTGTGCTATACAACTTCAAAGTTTCTTGCAATTTTTCTGGTTACTGTTAGCCTTTTTCAAAACTGTTTTATGTTTATGTTTCAGAACTATTGGGATTTTGTCAATTATTTCTATTATTTCTCTTATTACTCTAATTGTTTGATATTTTTAAACTTTTTTCATGTTTATCGATTCTATACGATACTTTTCACCTCTTTCCATACTATTCCATTGTATCGATTTTTGAAATACACTTTTTGACTTCTTCGACTTTCTGGATGTTTTCAATAGCAGTTATCAGATTTGTCCATATTTTCCAATACCTTTCATGAGTCTCAAGTTTGCTAAACAATATACATTAGGGTGGTTCAAAAATTTAAAATTTTTAGCAATTGCGCTCCCACAGCACTAAATTGTTGTCTTTGATATGAATAAGCTCCATATATAATTTGGTCTTTTTCAGAGAAAATTTGATGCATCCCAAACCATCCTGCTTTTTTGAAAGATTTTTAATTTAAAATTTGTATGGTGGAAAAAATGTCAAAAAAAAGAAAAGTACAGAAGATATATAATTCAAACACTAAAAAATTCTGCCTTGTTTCACCGAATTCTGACTTTCTTTGAATAGGCACGAAAACTACTTCTTTTTTAGTCACGTTCGCTCTGTGTCTTTTTTTACGTGTATATTAGAACCAGGACTTCGCCTGCTATTAACGTTGGCACTAATTATAGTGCTACCTAAAAGCTATAATGCAAAGTAAAAACTTAAATGAAAATATGTTTTACTTCCACTTTTTTTTTGCACTTTAAATATATACGACGGTCACGTTCGTCACCTGGAAATTGTCCTTATGGAAATTTTTACATGGACTTTGAGTCACTTAATTTGAATCTGCAATTTATTTGTCTGTATTTCCTGTGATTTTGAAGATATTGTTCATTCAAGGTGTAAACTTAAGATACGAAATAAAATGGCCAATATCTCCAAAATTTCAGAATTTATGGAGAAATAAATTGCAGATTCGAATCACCCCTTTGACGACCAAGCCAAAAATTAAGAATATTTGTGTTATTACGAAACCAATGTGATTCATTTTGATATTTAGCAGTTAGTAGGAGAAAAATTAACCTTATTTTTTTTTTTTGGAAAAACCATAACGACCATACGGACACATATGTCCCAGAAAATTCCAGAAAAACTGTAAAAAATTTTTTTCTTTTTTATTTAAAAATGTTTTTTAGACTCCCAATATACCATTCTAAATAACTCAAATGGTTGCAAATGCTCCCAGTTTCTTATGGTCCTGAAAGGGTTAAGCGGCTAAAAATTTAAGTTGAACATCCTACATTTTAAAACACATTTCATATATAGGACCACTTTTCTTTCGGTTTTTACAATGGTTTGAGATGTATCAAAAATTCCCTGAAATGGACCAAATTTTACGTAGTGCTTATTTGCACCAAAAAGAATATTTTGGTGCGGTGTGAGCGCAATTCCAAGGAAATTTTTGTTTTATACACAATTTTGAGCCTGTCTAGAATACATATTTCGACTTTATGAAAATTTTTGTAAACTTAGAACTTAATTCTTTTGATTTATTTTTGACATTTTCAATATATTACAATAGCCTTCAGATTATTGTGATTACATATATTCAATATTATTGTAGATCTAGTAACTATAAAAATAAATTTACACATATAAGTATGTATATTGATTAATTTTCAAAAAATAATAATTCACAGTGTAAAAGTTCAAATAATTCTATTTGATTCCAATGATATTTGCACAATCCTAGAAGTTCATAATTTAAGGACATATCCAAAACAATACATAAATTTTTGTGAACAAAAATCTGGTTAATTCATATAAGATATTTATGTGATTGCCTATATACGTATGTATGTATATAATTTTGTATATCTTTTTTATTGATGTTACCATTTACAATGTACATATAAACAAGCATGCCTTAGTATTTTATTTTTATTTTTCTATATTTTGTTTCTTTTATTTTATTTTGTAGCTTTTTAAGTTAAATTTTTATTATTAATTATTTTTACAAATTTTTTTTTTTTTTTTTGCATTAAATTTATTATATTTTTTATACGAAAAAATGCATCTTTTAAGAAAAGAAAATATTTCAATATGTTTTAATTAGGTATAAAGTAAAAATTTCTTTAGTTTTTAAACATTTTAAGCATTTCATAAATTATATTTTATAATTTAAATGCATTGCTGACACACTAGTAAATAACATTTAAGATTAAGTTTTAAAAACATAATCTTATAAAAAACAAAAATCTGAATTGGGCGTAAATTTAAAAATTCATCATACATCATACAAGTCCATTTCCAAATTAAATTGCAATTTTAAGTTTAAAAAAACAACAGCAACCATTTCCATAATATACGAATAATCGCAACAACAACAATAACTTAATACAAAAAAAACGACAACAACAATTAGCCAAAAATTATCTCTCTCTCTCTCATCCATCTCATTCACGTATTTATTTTATTATTTTCAACATTTTTTCTTCTTCTCCTTTTTTTTCTCTTCTTACAATGTGTTCTTTTCAAGATTTTCTGATGTTCCCAGGATGTTCGATTTCTGGACCCGAGGGTTGCAATCTCTTCATTTATCATCTGCCGCAAGAATTCGGCGATGCTGAATTGATGCAAATGTTTTTGCCTTTTGGCAATGTTATCAGCTCTAAGGTTTTTATTGATCGGGCTACAAATCAGAGCAAATGTTTTGGTAAGTACCACTGATATATTACTGCAATGTAATTGTTGTTCTTGGGAGTTATTTTCAGTTTATACATATGTACAATACAATGTACATATATCAATAAAGCCCTTGAGTTAATTTGTGGAAAAAAAAATGTCTTCATCGCAGATGCCCAGAAAATAATAGTTGAGGATCCAATTTTCAAAGAAAAATATAAATTGGGAACGATTGGAAATGAATTTTGGATATTAGAAGAGTCGTCCCCAAACTCTGAGTTTGGAAAATAGTTTTCCGAAAGCCCATATTTAAGTCCGTTTTAGGCAAAAGAAACTTTTTATACACTTCCAGATGAGACCCTGTCCACCGGAAGGCTTTTTGGTGCCGAATTTCAGATAACTACTTTTTTTGCGCAATTGTTGAGGGAAGTTGAAAAATAAATTTTAGATGCACATCAGTCTACAAAGCTAACCTCAACGCTGAAACGCCTTTTTGAGTCTAAATATGAAGTTATCTGAAAAGTGTCGCACCTTACAGTTTCTCCCACAAAGCGGCGAAAGAAAATTCACTTCAAACCCCGTTGATGGTTATGGACTTCGACTAGGATTAAAAGGGCATTGTTAAGAAACTAATTATCAACATTATCACAGATGGCCTTTACTAAGGAAAGAATGTATGGAGAATCGTATTTTGAAAAAAAAAAAATTTGCCAGCTTTGAAAACTGAATCTAGGCAGTTCCGATCTCCGGAATAGATTATTTCGAAATTTTTTTTTTTTTTTTTAATTAAGAAGGGGCTCATCTCTTAAAATATATTTTTTTGCATCAATAAGAGATTCTCCGGTATTAAAAAAAAATGAATATCCTCAATGTTTTTATTCAATCAAAACCATTCCAACCTTATCTTAATATAAGAATTTTTTAAAAATATTAATCCAAATTTAACATTTCTTTAAAGGTTTCGTTTCATTTGATAATCCTGCCAGCGCTCAAGCAGCCATTCAGGCAATGAATGGTTTTCAGATCGGTATGAAAAGACTGAAAGTTCAGCTGAAGCGGCCAAAAGATGCCAGTCGACCTTATTAACAATCGGAGTTCCTTAAAGTTTTCAACAATATCAACAATAATCAACACAACAACAACAACAACAGCAACAACCATACCAATACCAATCATATAAATCATTGTTTCAATGCAAATGCTACAGTTATTTCAACAACAACAAGCGCAGCACCACCACTAACAACAGCAGCAGCAACAAATACATATTACAACAATAATATTAATATCAAAATTTGTGGCGCCTCGCCAACAGTAATGTCCCAAGTGAATAACACTGAGGTAACGCTGTTGAAAGTGCATCAAACAAATCCAGGTGAATTTCATATAAAAACGAAGAAAATAATTCCACATTTCAAATCAAATAACAAATCAGTGAGGTCTCTCCCTGGTTAGCTAAATATTTATGAATCGTGGTCATTTGTGTACCAAGAATCTCAATTGTACTACATTGCCATGTAGCATTGTCAACCTAGTCCATATATTAATCATTCCACAACTTTTTGTTTTAAAATCTGTGGTGGCAATTGTACTATATTCCGACAATTTCAGAGGACCTACATATGCTAAGAAAGAACCAATTGATTCGAAACTTTTCACATTTTTCACTTTTCTCTGCATTATTCGACTTTTTCGCTTTTTTCGATATTTTTTAATATTTCACATTGTGAATTTTTTCGAACAATCAAGCGACTCTGAATTCTTTAAGGGAGTGTTCAATTTACTCAAAGCTATTCAAGCTAGTCTGAGTGTATTTTAAACCCCTTCAAACGCTATCCGATACTAATGATGTGACAGTAGTCTAGAAACCCGAATACGACAGATATTATTGCAATGAGAGGCATCTTGCTTAGATAAGAGAGACTCATTTAATACTTTTATAGGCTCAACTCTCTTTCCTGGAGTAAAGTACATATTACTTCTAAGGGATATGTATTCCAGTAGACGCTATCAAGAGGGTATTGAAACAGTGCTGAGTGATTTAAATAGTCTGGAAACGTTTTAAAAGGGAAGCACGTCTTCATAATTCCTTAAGTGGTCTTAATGATAATAAACAAAATTAACTTTTAGCACCAATTATAATGAAAACTGGGTTAAAAATTGTGAAATTGAAGCCATACATGTGTAGTAGACCGGTGCGTTTTGGACGAAAGTTTAAAATTTGTCGCGCAACCGGCAGAATTGTAAAGTTTAACTATCGACATGAAGATTGCCGCCACCCTAGCTCTGAGAGATGACGGGAAGGGGTGTCGATATATTTTTGAAGGTTGAAAAACGTGGTTTAAAAATGCATGTTCATAGGTCCGAAGTGAATCAATTCTCAGCTACGTAGTAGGTCGAAAACTGAAATTTAAGACATGGACTCTTATGTATTTTTTCCCGTAGAATCGAATGGCATCATTAGTTTTCTGATAAGACATCCATTTTTGGCGTTAAGTGAACTTTTCAGCTCAAAAAAGTCGAAATTTTTCCAAATCCCCTGTTTGAGCACTCCACAATTGAACAGAAAAAATCTTAGAAAAATTTGAAATATATATTTTGTTAGGATTTTTCCTGACAAATCTAGTGGTACCATTTTTTTTTGCGCTACGACATTATTTTCATTCATGAAAAACGAATTTTTTATTTTTATTATCAAAAAATATCACGAAATCGGGCGTAAATATTTAGTCAACGACGGTTCCCAACGTCCGGACGGTTTTTTTCTTTTCAGTGCCCCCTAGTAAAATTTTTTTAGAATATTTTTGGAAATTTTTTTAACCCATTATAAACAAGTTTTTGAAAAAGGGGTCAAAAAGACCCTTAAAAACGCGATATAATGGGTTAAGATGTTCACATAACTTAATGTAGAATCAAGCATGGAACAATATTTTAGAACGTCTTAACCCATTATAGACAAGTTTTTGGAAAAGGGGTCAAAAAGACCTTTAAAAACGCGTTATAATGGGTTAAGATGTTCACATAACTTAATGTAAAATCAAGCATGGAACAATACTTTAGAACATCTTAACCCACTATAACGCGTTTTTAAGGGTCTTTTCGACCCCTTTTTCCAAAAACTTGTTTATAATGGGTTAAGATGTTCTAAGATATTGTTCCATGCTTGATTCTACATTAAGTTATGTGAACATCTTAACCCATTATATCTCGTTTTTAAGGGTCTTTTTGACCCCTTTTTCAAAAACTTGTTTAAAATGGGTTAAAAAAATTTCCAAAAATATTTTTAAAAAGTTTTACTAGGGGGCACTGAAAAGAAAAAACCATCCGGACGTTGGGAACCATCGTTGACTAAATATTTACGCCCGATTTCGTGATATTTTTTGATAATAAAAATAAAAAATTCGTTTTTCATGAATGAAAATAATGTCGTAGCGCAAAAAAAAATGGTACCACTGGATTTGTCAGGAAAAATCCTAACAAAATATACATTTCAAATTTTTTTAAGATTTTTTCTGTTCAATTGTGGAGTGCTCAAACAGGGGATTTGAAAAGTTCACTTAACACCAAAAATGGACGTCTTATCAGAAAACTAATGATGCCATTCGATTTTACGGGAAAAAATACATAAAAATCCATGTCTTAGATTTCAGTTTTCGACCTACTACGAAGCTGAGAATTGATTCACTTCGGACCTATGAGCATGCATTTTTAAACGACGTTTTTCAACCTTCAAAAATATATCGACACCCCTTCCCGTCATCTCTCAGAGCTAGGGTGGCGGCAATCTTCATGTCGATAGTTAAACTTTACAATTCTGCCGGTTGCGCGACAAATTTTAAACTTTCGTCCAAAACGCACCGGTCTAATGTGTAGGTTATGTACATCGATATCTTACATTTATGGTATTCCTGATAATTTTCCAACTTTTATAGTGGGGGTATCTAACTTTAAGTGAACAACCTATAGTAACTTTTAGAAAGTTAACTTTGTTAGTTCTTCAAGTATAACGTACAAATATGCATGTTTTATAAGCGATGCCACGCCTTTTTTCGTGTTATCCGAACATAATGACATAACTTATATAAATCCTGGCTATCAGAAATACTGCCTTTTTAGCTCCCATGAAGTCATTGTAGCCTTTTTAGAAGAATATTAAACCATATTGTTTTAAATGTTAAAAAGTGGGCGTGGCACTTCTGCAACCCTCCACCAATTTGACCAGATAATTTTTACAAACTCCTTCTATTCTTGCAAATAGATAATTTTATGAAAACTCGACTAAGTGAAACACAAAGTATTGCATTATGTTATATATTCATAAGTTAATTAAGTTAACCCTTACATGCATGCATACAAAGCCAATGTGGTTCGCAAGTTTCACATCTGGGCGGAGGGGGATTTCCTCCTCTAGCAACATGACTTAGTCCGAAAACCAATAGCGCCATTAAGGACTGCACCAACAAAACTTTGAATTCTTTCATCGTTCTCGTTCAATACAATATCAGATTAACTCTTAAAGATTTCAGAAGCTTAGCTGTCTTTTTATATTCGAGAGAAGATCATATGATATCACGTGTAATCTTTGAGAAATTTTATGTCTTTTGTTTTTCTTATAATTAATTTCAATAAATATCACTTATTGTTACACAAATATCTACGGCATAGTATTTATGGTAATTATATCTTATATTTGTGATCTTTCATTTGTTCTTTTATGCCTTGAGAATTGTATTGTGAGCTTTTATTGTTAAAATATAAATCAGTTTTTTAAAAACTAATTAGTGAACATTATAAAAGATAATATTTCCAAAACACCTGTATGGTGTATGAATTAATGGCAGGTCACGTATGTATGGGTGTTTTTTTTAGAGGTATAGAACTTCAAATTGAAATAAAACACAAAAAAATCGTTTTAATGTCCATCAATTTGACTTTATTGGAAGGATAATTTTATGCCATTAATGTTTAAATATGACTTCGGGCATGTGGCCGCCGCGGCTGGCTCGAATAAAGCCAATTCTACAGGTCCAATTTTCAACCAAACAAAATTTTGCGATGAAAATCAGCATCGAGATCAATCTCATTTTCGGCCCATACACCAAAATCACGACGCATTGCATGGTCTCGCGGCTTTAATTTTTGCACAAGCTGGATCTTGTAAGGTCGCAAGCCAAGATCTTTGCGCAAAATCTTCCATAAAGTTGATTGACAAAGCTCCAATTGCTGCGCACGGTGGCGAATCGATTCATTCGGGTCCTCTTCAACATTTTGCTCTACAGCGGCAATTGTTTCTTCGGTGCGCACTGTTCGACGTCTCTGCGGATGCGTATTATCACATAGAGTAAACGTAGTGCGAAAACGATCCATGGTTAACCGAATTAATTGCTCTGATGGACGATTATGTCGACCATAAAATGGACGGAGCTTGCAGTAAACTTCGCGAACTGAACCATTATTTTCGAAATAAATTTGCACGATTTGCAAGCGTTGTTCTTTTGTCAACCTGTTCATGATGAAATGGCAAACCAAACTGAACATAAATGACATTAGAGTTGCCAGATTTGACCACAAAATGCCAGTTTTATCTCTATTCGAACAACAAACCTCTAAAAAAAACACCCTTTATATAGGATATAATCAATTTGAAAACAAAAAATATTTGCACAACAACAATAGCAACAAAATTCTTTTGTATTGAATAAAATAGTTTTTGTCTGAAAAACTAATACTATTTTGTAGCGCTATAAAATTAAGAAAAAACCCCCAAATGATTATTTCAGCCCTTTTTCATTTACAGTGAGTAAACTTTTTGATCACAGGTTAGCAAATAAAAATTAAATAAATGCGTATATTGAACATATTGGACTGCGTAGAGACGTTCTTAAGCCCCCATAAAATTTCCAACTTCTTCCGGAGTCATACACTCCCAAATCATAAGGTTAAAAGCATCAAACTTAAGTGTTTGTTTGTTCAAGTTAAATTTTTTTTAAATTTTAGTTTCGTCAAACTAAATAACTCACTCTCAATCGTCAGAAGAAAAAATTTTGTTCTTTTTGGCAAAATGTTGGCAAAGATCTTAATACCCTGTTGTGAGAATCTTTTCTGTGACTTTAGCCCAAACATGCAAACCATTTTTGCGTACCATTTTACCCACTGCAAGTGTAAACCATATACTATCTTAGTTTATTTTGGCAGCATTATCATGCATATATATTTAGTATATCTTATCTTCTTATATTTACAAGCTAAAATTGTGTATAAATATATATATTATATATATGGGGAAGTGTGGATTTTTCGAAAAAAAAAAAAGTTATTTTTCAAACATGTGGCACCCTTTTTTGGACCGCGAATTATTAATTTGAGATACATTAGAAGTATTTTACAGCCAGCGTTACTGACTTTTTTCGGTCGCCTCCCCCAATATCGTCAAAAATCTCGCGTCACGGTGTTTGTGTTTGAACTCCTCTGAAATGGCTCGACCGATTTTTATGAAATTTTTTATATGTATTTGGTAGGTATGGAAATCGGTTATAAAGTATTTTTCATTCTGCAAGAGTGTATATTTAGGGTGGACCTCATTCAAAAATATTTTTTAAATCGGATTTTCTTACATACCGGTTAATCGATTCACATTAATTCTACACCACGTGGTTTTTATATTAAGTTGCACAGCTTTAACTATAAAACTTTTATTTAGGGTGGCCCTCACACAATTTTTTAAATCGTATTTTTTCGATTCACATGGAATTTGCCTTTTATATCAAGAGGCACAGCTAAGGTTAAAAAAATTTTATTAAGGGTGCATATTTAGAGTGGCCCTCATATAAAATTTTTTTAAGGTTATACTGCACCGATTATCATGAAAGTAAGCATGGAAATTGAAGGGAATATTTCTGAAGAATTTTCATGAAATCAAGTATGGAGGAGGATTGAAAGGAAGCTTTCTGAAAAAAAAAAAAAAATAATTATTTAGAGTGGCCTTCATACAAAAATATTTTTTAAATCGAATTTTTTCGATTCACATGGGATTGAAATTCATTGCCTTCGGAAATCTTCGGGTGTCACAGAAAACTATTTGTAAAGGTTTGTTGATAGGTCGTTTTGACCTTCGGAAAACTTCGGGTGGCCCAGAAAATTATCAATTAGAACTTGATGAAAGTTTGCCATAGATATTTTCCCTCCAGTGTACCCAGATATTCTTCGTTTTGACTATGAAGCCTTCGGGTGGCCTTCGGAAACCTTCGTGTATAGCATAAACACATTTTCATACCTGAGATGCACTCATTCCCAAATTTTTAGCTCAATTGGCTTAGTAGTTTCTGAGTGATAATGCTTCACACACATACACAGTCATTATATATATAGATGAATCTTAAAAAATTGTACATTTTAGCCATTGTTCAAGTATGTACTGAGGTGCGATTTTTTTACATATTCATTGGCCCAAGGTCCAATGATTTCGCAAGGTTTGAGACAATTTTGTGCCCTCGGATTTTTGTGCCCCTCAAAATACCATTTTTTTAGACGAAATTTCGCATGAAAAATCGACATTTGAGCTTCTTCTCAAGTGGGTTACCACCGAACCAGTGGTGGCACACCCTTTTATCTGGACATAACTTTTAGTCATAACATTAAGAAATCATATTTCATGAGGAATATTGCGAAAAAATAATCGCCCCCAGAGCAGCATGTTAGAAACCGAAAATTACCAGATTTTGGGTAAAAACCATTCACACAACTTTGAAGACCCATATCTAGCGTTCTACCTGAGGCACATCAACGGGATGCAGTTTTTCTTACGTCTTAACATTCATGTTAAGGATACTAAAAGCGCAAAACAATTTGTTGAACCGCCTCAAAAGTTATGGCTCAATAACGGAAGCGGCTTATTCAATTCACACTCAAAATTTGTGGATTTTGCTCGAATTTCGGCAAAAAAAATAAAGCTTCCAGGCTACCGCACACGCATGTTTTTGTATTTAACATCATCCAATAAGTGTCCCAGACATGTTGGAAGTCCACACTTGCTGAGATTTCCCCAAATATATATTTAGTGAACGATATTAATATGGAATGAAGAATGAGATAGAAAAGTGGGTGGGATCAAGGTAGTGCCACGCCCACATTTTAACCATTGAGAATTTTGATTCAATATTACTCGAAAATGACTCCAACAATTTTAAAGAAAGTTTTGGAGATGTTACCCTTGGACACAAGGATTAATATGTGATATGTCGATATATTGGGAAAACTCATTGAAGGGCGTGGCATTAAAAAATTTTAACATGGCATAAAAAGAAAACTAATAAAGGACCCATTGGCCCTCTGCTCCTCCAAGGAGTTAAAGGAGAATAGTGATGAGCAAACCAAGACCAAGACAATAGCAGTCTTGGTCTTGGTCTTGTTCTTGCACATTGAGTCTTAGTCTTGGTCTTGGTCTTGGTTTTGATATTTAGTCTTGGTCTTGGTCTTGCTCATTAAGTGTTGGTCTCGGTCTTGGTCTTGGTCTTGAAAAAATTTCTAGCGATATTGAGTATTCAAAGTTTTAAAACCATATTTTTCCAAAGCAGTTGGGTTTTAAAATGCTAAAATTCAAATTGGGAGATGATTTTATCTTTGAAACGGGCGTGAAACACCTTTTAACTATAAATAAGCAAGACTGAAAAGCAGTCTTGGTCTTGACGATTATCGTGAGCAAGACCAAGGCCAAGATCATAGCAGTCTTGGTCTTGCAAAAAGATCAGAGTCTTGGTCTTGGTCTCGCAAAATTACCAAGACCAAGAACAAGACGCAAGACCAAGACAAATTTTGCTCATCACTAAAGGAGAATGCTTACATACTCATTCTGAAATGAACTGTGTGCGCGTGGAACCTTCCATTCAAGTAAAACACATTGGGGCTTATCGTAAATAAATATTCTCGAGAATTTAATCTCTTACTCCCTAGTTTGCAATCGCAAAAAAAATTTGCTGGAAGGGGAAAATTCGCTGGAAAAATAAAGCAATCGGCAATAGTTTGGGAGCAATTTTTTTCACGTTTATTGCAAAAATTTACTCCCCAACTTTTTGCTAGGGAATAATAATGTAGGGTAGAAGGGGGTTAAATCGCCACGGGGTTAAACAACCAATTGTCTCTAATTTTTTTTAATAAAGTCGAATCGAACGATCGTTGGTACAGTAGATAGTGATCGATACAACGCAACTTTGGCAAAAGGTTCCACTACCGCATGTGTGTTATAACCTGAGTTCTGACGAAAGAAAGATTTGACGCGTCCTCACCGCAATATTTTCAGTCGACAAAAGTTCAAAATTCCACAAATCAGTGAAGTGAAGAAAAAAAGGTAAGAGTTTTCTAAGAGCAGAATTACATGCTGAATCCAAATCTGTAATGGGTTTTACAAAATTTAAATTGGTTAAAAAGTTGTTCGCCTTAAAATGAAAAAAAAGCACGTGGGGTTATATAACCAGAAGAAGAAACAGGCATTGGCGACCATGTTAAGGTCGGAAAAAAATATTCTAAAGATATTTTCCGAGCAAAAAAACCAAGACACGGCAGCCAAAAACAATAGTCGTTGCTCCAAAAGAGGTCGTCCAAGAAAAGTAGTATACGTCGAGGAAAGTGACTCCAGCGATTAATGAAGCTCAAGAGAAACTTTTTCAAGTTAATTTTGTTTTTGTGTAACGTTTTGTAAAATTCTGATAAAATAAAATCCTTAAAATAACAATGTTGGTCACTTTTATTATTTTTCACTTTTTGTTCAAATGCAAATACCGGTTAGTCAATGCGGGTTTGATAAAAAATTTTCAGATGAATTTTGTAACAAAGGGTTTAACGAACCAGGAACAGTTTAAATTTTCAAATTAATATCATAAACAAAGTTTTTACAGGGTGCCAAACACAAAAGTGGTTGTTTAACTCCGTTCTACCCTATAAATGAATAATTATAAATAACGTTTAACAAACTAAAAACTTTAGTACAACAATTTTATAGCTTAGATGGCACACAAATTTTTAATATACATACGAGCGTTTCCAACTATACCGGTTCTATTAAAACAACTTTTCACTTCATTTTTTTTTTTTTTCTAACATTTTGGTGCCAACTTTTGGTTTTTAAAATCTACTAAAATGATTAAAAATTCATGTTTTAATTAAAAAAGCAAAGCACTAACTTAAATTTCACAAATTTTATTGCAATTGCTTGTTTCTTTTTTTTTAAGTTAGATTTCTAAATCCAGTGGGAAATGGAAAGAAATGTAAACGATATTGGCAAAACTGCGTTGCCACATGTATTTTTTTTTTTTTTTTTGTGCAAAATGTCTACGTTATTGGATGGACTCAGAGTTGCAAACAAGTTGTTTCTAAAAATGTCAGCAATATTAAAATATAAAAAAACATCCCTGCAGGAATGGGAGTTTCCATTCATAAAATATTCACTACTTCTAGTGCTCCCTCTCTGAGAGTGAGTATATTCTCGAGAATGGAAACTCCCTTCAGATTTACGATAAGGTCCATTTATTGCTATTTCTCGCAAACAGTGTAACATTTCTTGATGAAATTTGGTATGAAGATCTGGTTCATGAGTATCTAAAGCATAACGAAAAGTGGGAGTTGTTTAATAATCGCGCCGCCCACTTTTTACTTAAGAAAACATTTTAGTTAATTACTCAGGCACAGAAAAAAATGGAATGAACTTTTTATTTCTTATATGCAGTCTTATGTACTTTTTGACGCTGAATCTGTCTTTATCAGCAAAGTTGTCATTATACCTGCAGGATTTTGAAAAATCCTTTCTTGTAGTTGAAGAAAACGTTGTGTTCAATCTTTTAGCATAGCTACAGGTAAAGATAAAATTCTTTTTTATTAATGGCATCAAATAGCCATACTCTTCCTCATATAAATATACTTTCGAAGCTTTCCAACAGGACTCTTACTTTCCGAGTTATGATACTTTAAAAAGAATGTATTTCAGCCCCACACAAGGTAAAAAAGTGCAATAATTAGTATCGAGAAATCGATTTATGGCAAAAATACACTCAAAATGACTTAAACCGCCCTGTTCCCAATTCCACTCTCACGTGAAAGTGGGAATGCAAAACTTTTTGAAAAGTTGGCAAAACAAATGAGGTTTTGCTATGACTTTTCAATTAATTTTGGTTTTTTAAAGCTGTTTTATCGATCAAATTGAAAAAAAAAATACGCACGTATAAGTTCCAGATTTTTTCCCTTTTTTATCGAGTAATTCTAATTTTTATTGCATATGTAATATTTGTAAATATTGCTAAAATAAAAAACTCAAACTAAACAAATATTTTTTCCGATGACAAGTAAACGCACTGGGCTTCAACAGTCGATAGGTGTGATGAAAGTTTCGACAAAATCTGAGAATGGGGTTTCATTGTATCGGATTCTACATATGAATGCTCTATATTCTAGTTATATAGCTTCAAAATAAGGCAAAAACGGTATTTTTTGCTTGCTTAGGCTAGGATATCTCAAAAACCGTATGAGATACAGCAATTTCAAGGCCAAATTCGGATTCAGCAGTTGTGTTTCTTTTTTTAATTTCTTTTTTTATTTTATATGGGATATGTATTTTTGCAATATTTCGCGAAAATGAGCAGCTACGATTTTTTAGGCCACTAAACTAGTACAAATGAAACTCAGATTTTGTCGACACTTTTATCACACCTATCGACTGTTCAAGCTCAGTGTGTAAAAATTCGGCGTTTTGGCATTTTTGAAGTCAGTGTTTGTGTAAATTTTTTGACATATCATTATATCATGGTGTTAGTAAGAATAGTTCGAAAACAAGATGCCACCTGATTTTATTTCTTAAAGTAACAGAACATCCAATTAATCCAATAAAATGCACAGAGCATGGAAAAAACTTTCTAAAATTCCCTCAAATCAGAGGAAACCCCATAATTTGGCATCTCGCCTAATACATTATTTTGACAGACAAGTTGGGAGCTGTTGTAACTTGAAGTGCATTGCAGCAGCAGTTGTTAACGAGAAACTCAATTAAAGTTAATAAATTTAATAAAAAGCATTTTATTCATAAATCTTGTTAACTTGTGTGTATTTTTTAACTGACAACGAAATAGTTTACGTTTCTACTGTAAAAAGTTAAACAGTCGTTGAAAAGGGCTCACATCCACATCGAAAATAAAAAGTAATCAACAAGTCTTTGAAATTGAAAGTAATTGAATTAGTGTCATTAAGGGGAATGCGCGAATGGGCGATGCCATTCAACCAAATTACTTTTTTCTCAAAGGATCATAACTGGGAAAGTAAGAGTTCTACTGGCAAAGTCCGAAGATAAATTTTAATGCCATTAAAAGAAAAAAAATGTAACCTTCTCTCCATCGGATACTTTCCGAGTTTTTTCTTACAATATTAATATTCTCATCGGTTAATTTATCATTTTGAAGGCTTGAAAATTGGAGGTGAAAAGATACAAAATCCATCACAAAAGATAGCTATAAATAAGAAACATCGATTAAATTTATCAGATCAGATTGTCGACCGAGCAGGGATCGGACTCCAGGTACTAATTTTATAATTGTATACCTCTTCATAGTTCCTTGAGTGATTTTAATGATAACAAACAAAATTAACTTTTACACCAATTATACTGAAAACTGGGTAAAAATTTATGAAATTCAAATCACACAAATGTATGTTATGTACATCGATACCGCACATATCTGGTATTCTTGATATTTTTCCAACTTTAATGGTGGAGACATCTAACTTTAAGTGAACAACCTATAGTAAATTTTAGAAAGTTAACTTTGTTAGTACTTCAAGTATAACGTACAAATATGTATATGTTTTATAAGCGATGCCACGCCTTTTTTCGTGTTATACGAACATAATGACATAACTTATATAAATCCTGGCTATCAGAAATACTGCCTTTTTAGCTCCCATGAAGTCATTGTAGCCTTTTTAGAGGAATATTAAACCATATGGTTTTAAATGTTAAAAAGTGGGCGTGGCACTTCTGCAACCCTCCACCAAATTTTTCCAAAATAACTTGTACAGTTTGCTAAATTTGACCAGATAAATTTTACAAACTCCTTCTATTCTTGCAAATAGATAATTTTATGAAAACCCGACTAAGTGAAACACAAAGTATTGCATAATGTTATATATTCATAAGTTTATTAAGTTGACACTAACAAAAACACATTGGTGGACGGCAACTTGGTGGACAAACGGGCGGTTGCAGATTTTCTCCTCTAGCAACATGACTTAGTCCGAAAACCAATAGCGCCATTAAGGACTGCACCAACAAAACTTTGAATTCTTTCATCGTTCTCGTTCAATACAATATCAGATTAACTCTTAAAGATTTCAGAAGCTTAGCTGTCTTTTTATATTCAAGAGAAGATCACATGATATCACGTGTAATCTTTAAGAAATTTAAGACGTCTTTTGTTTTTCTTATAATTAATTTCAATAAATATCACTTATTGTTACACAAATATCTACGGCATAGTATTTATGGTAATTATGTCTAATATTTGTGATCTTTCATTTGTTCTTTTATGCCTTGGGAATTGTATTGTGAGCTTTTATTGTTAAAATATATATCAGCTTTTTAAAAACTAATACGTGAACATTATAATAGATAATATTTCCAAAACACCTGTATGGCGTATGAATTAATGACAGGTCACGTATGTACATATGAAGGATATAATCATTTTGAAAACAAAAAATATTTGCATAGCAATAATAGCAACAAAATTCTTTTGTATTGAATAAAATAGTTTTTGTCTTTAAAACTTATATTTTTTTGTAGCGCTATAAAAGTAAGAAAAAACCCCGAATGATTATTTCAGCCCTTTTTTATTTACAGTGAATAAACATTTTGATCAAACGTTAGCAAAAAAAAAAATTAAACAAATGTGTATATTGAACATATTGGACTTGCGTAGAGACGTTCTTAAATTCCCATAACATTTCCAACTTCTTCCGGAGTCATACACTCACAAATCATAAGGTTATCAGTATCAAACTTAAGTGTTTGTTTCTTCAAGTTCAATTTTTATACCCTACACCCAGGGTATATTCACTTTGTCCTTCCGTTTGTAACGCAGAGAAGGAGGCGTGGCAGATATAGAAAAGTATATATATTCTTGATCAGCGTCACCTCTTGAGTCGATCGATATAGCCATGTTCGTCTGTCTGGCTGGCCGGCTGTTTGTGGAAATACACTAAACAAGATAATTCAATGAAATTTGATGCACAGCCTTCGACGTCAAAGTTAGCTCGGGGGATTGAAAATGAGCGAAATCGGTAAACGGACACGCCTACCGAAAAATATATTCAAAATGCAACTTTGGGAGTGTTTTTCACGATAATGCAACCAAAATAAACACAAGTACTACGAATTGTAAGCGCAAGCTCTGAGAAAAATTTAGGCGAATTCGGACAAGAGGGCGTGGCTCCTCTCATATAAGCAAAAGCTTCAAAACGCTATACTGAAAACATTTTTTGAGATAATCCAACCAAATTTCACTCAAATACTAAGAACTATAAATGCAAATTCTAAAAAGAACTAGGTGAATTCAGACAAGAGGGCGTGGCACCTCCCATATAAGCAAAATTTTGAAAATACTGCTGTGTAAGGTATTTAATGATTGGCCAGGCCAGGCCAAAGGTAATACCCTTACTAGTTCAATTTTAATTTCGTCAAACCAAATAACTCACTCTCAGTCGTCAGAAGAAAAAATTTTGTTCTTTTTGGCAAAATGTTTGCAAAGATCCTTATACTGTTTTGTGAGAAATTGTTTTGTGTTTTCAGCCCATACATGCAAACCATTTTTGCGTACCATTTTGCCCACTGCTTCATTTGAAACTTTAATTGCAAGCGTAAACCGTAAATCTTAGTTTATTTTGGCGGCATTATCATATACCCCAATCCTAAGTGTCCCGAGTTTGCGTCGCTTAGCAGTTTGGTTAAGTATTGGTTTACGTTCTGATTTGTTTTTTTTTTTAACTGCATCTGTCATTTTTTTGATGTCCTGGCTATCCATTAGAAATACAGATATTTGCTTAATGGTTATCCCAACTCGCTGCAAAAACGTCTATATATTTGAAAACCAGTAAATTTTTTATATTCCACTGAAAAAGTGCACAATCCTTTTCCTGTTCACCATTTAAAGTCAACTAATCGATCAAAAACTTGATCACAGTACGAAGTCAATAAATTGATCATATTTTTTCTTCGCTTCATATTCAATTTTTCTCACTATCAACAAGAAGTGTTTTTCATGACAAAAGTTTACTCACTAGACTGCTTCATAATTTTTTTTTTTTTTTTTTTGCTTCCGATTTGCTTTCCAACAAGTTTTTCTGTTAAAACGATAGAAACTAAAAATTCTGGTGCAAGGAGAGTCCATAATATTAATATTTACTGGTGGCGCATCGCATTTCTTTGTTTTAAGTTTGGAAGAGTACTTCTCTGAACACTTTTATATATATCTCGTGAAGGAGAGAACACAGACAAATGAGACTGCTACCATTGGAAAGAACATAAAATTTTTCATCAAAAAGTTACTAATAATTTTTTTCGTAAAGATGTTACTTCGGTAGTTTTTTAGCTTTCAAAGTTTAAAATCGTTTTAAATCTTGAGAAAACTGTGTTTAGTTTTAAAGCGAAATATTTAGTTTCAAAACGGTTTTTACTTTGAAAGCTTAAAACCAACCGAAGTAACATCTTTACGAAAAAAATTATTAGTAACTTTTTGATGAAAAATTTTTTGTTCTTTCCAATGGTAGCTGTCTCATTTGTCTGTGTTCTCGCCTTCACGAGATATATATAAAAGTGTTCAGAGAAGTACTCTTTCAAACTTAAAACAAAGAAATGCGATGCGACACCAGTAAATATTAATATTGTGGACTCTCCTTGCACCAGAATTTCTAGTTTCTATCGTTTTAACAAAAAAACTTGTTGGAAAGCAAATCGGAAGCAAAAAAAAAAATTATCAAGCAGTCTATTGCTCACTGTATTTCCTAAATCTTCCTTTAGGATTTTGTTTTTTATATTTTTTCATTTAATTTTTTTAGCATAACAACATTACAGTTAAAAATAAACTTTTCTACAATTTCTGCAAAAACTATAGACACCGATTTTGTTTTTCAACTTCAAAACAAACCATCCCAATTATAATTAATAATTTAAAAAATTTTATAACAAACTTAATTATATAATTATGTTTCTTTCTCTTTTACAGATGATACAACAGCCTATAAAATCCAATAATTATAATTATACAAAATTGATAATTAGTATATTTAGTATCTACTGCAAAGAAAAAAACCAAATAATATGAAGTAGAAGAATAAAGTCACAAAAAATGTTTTGCCAAATATTTTATTAAAAAAATTAAAAACTGTGCATAAAAGTAAAAAAAAAAAAGCTATATGCATAAAAGATTTCAATATATTTTAAAAACACAATTTTACACAAACTTAGAAAAAAACACGTAAAACAAAAAAAAAAAAAATAAATTAAAAAATCCTTTTTTGAAATAAAACAAGATCTAAACTACAACAATAAAAAACAAACAACAACAAACGACTGGATAGCGACCAAAATTAAAAACAAAATTAACTTGGTTTTCACACAAAATAGTAAAACAAACTATTAAAAATATAAAACTAAGCATATATAAAAAAAAACATTAATTTTTATACAAAATTAATATTATAAAACAAAAAAACATGATAAAAATAGTTTTGCAAGAAAACGGTATAAAAAAATTGTTGAAAAATCAATTAAAACGCATAACTAGAAATGCATATGAAAAATTATTGAAATAAACCAAAAAAAGAAAAAAAAAATTATTAGCAAACAACCAAATATAAAACAAACAAAAAAAAATCCTAGCATTAGAATATTTTTTTAGCTTTTAAGCAAATGATAAATATTTAACACAAAAATTCGAATTTAATTAATATGTAAGGTAAAAAAAAACCCAACAAAAATATGAAAAATTAATTATATAAAGGTAAGTAACTAAATTTAAATATTTAGAAATATAAAATATATATATATTAATAATATATAATAATACTATTACATGCAAGAAAAAAACAAAAAAAAAATATATTAGTTATAAAGAATCAAATCTTTTAGAAAAGTATATGCTTTAAAAAATAAAAAATAAAAAAGATATCAAGTTCATTAAAACAAAAATAAATTGAAAATAAAAATGTGTAAAAAATTTTGTTAACTTGTTTTTAAATTAAAAACTTATTAATTTGGAGAAAAAAAAAAAAAGCTGTTATACATTTAATTGTTATTGAGGAATTGGGAAATTTATAGTTTTCAATAAAAGCAGCAGTAGTACATGTTTTGAAATCGCAATTATATAGCTGATATGAAAAGAAATAAAAATACTTAACAAATTTATTGTTTTTAAAACATTACTATATATTTGTAGATTTCTATGTGTTACTACGTTTGCAACAATTCACTATATATACCTATTATTGCTACGTTTTCATAAACTTATAATGACCATTTCCTCAATAATTAAACAAAATAGTTTTTAACTTATACAATTTTGTTTTATACATTTTATATCAATGAATATGGCTTTTTATTGTATTATCAAATATAATTAAATGCTTTTAAGCACTTAAAATAAAAAATTACAAAAAACAAGGAATGCAAACACTTTTTTTATTCGTCATAAAAAGAATTTAAAAAAGCCTTATGGACTTCATTTATTTAGTTTTTTTTTTTTTTTTTTTATTAACCAAAAATTATTTTTGACTTCAATTATTCAAAATGTATTAGAAGTTATTAACCTAAAAAAAAAAACCATTATTAATAATTATTATTATTATTATATTTATTATAAAAAAAAAACACTGAGAAAAAAATTAGTATTATTAAATAGCGAAGCAAAACTTATCATTCTTATTAAATATACAAATTGCTTAATAAAATAAATTTAATAATAATAATTACAACAATATTATTCACATTTAAATTAAATTAAATTAAAAAAATAATAATGAAAAGAAAAAATGTACAAAATAGAATTTTTAAAACATAATTCTTTAATTAATTGATAAAACATAACTAAATTGAACATTAACAAAAAAAAATACAACTACAGCTAAAGCCAAATATATTTAAAAATAAATACATATAATAATTTTCATTTTAATTTTGTAAAAATTCAAATACAATACACATATATTGCAAAATAGTAATGTTATATTTTGAAATAATTTTACCATTGCATGGTAATTATCATCAAATTTAGTATAATCAAAATCAATAAACTTTTAAGTGCAATATACAATTTTTAAGTTCTTACAGTCTTTTTGTTATTAAATTTTAAATTTATTTTGTTATTGTTTTTTCTGTTTTTCTTATTGTCTATTAAGTGAAAATACAAGATAGTGATAATTAAAATTTTTTGTTTTTTTAGCTAAAGATGGAAACATGTTTCGTACGCCTAGAATGCTTTCTTCGAGCAAATCATTTTCGTCAAATTCTACTATTGATATCATATATCTGTGCTCAGGTGGCAAAACTTTTTTTCATAATATTTCAGAAGATCAAGTTTTATGTTTAAGATGTTATGAAAACATCACAAACCGAGTACACCGTTCGACACAAAAAAACACATGAGAAAATCCAAAAAATTCTTAAAGTAGAAGTTAAAAAAAAAATTACCGTGTCTCGTGGTTTTTCTTCACCACGTCACATTTATTTTCAATCGATTTTTGAAAAAAACAAAAATACCGCGTTCTTGTGTTAAATCGATGAATTTAACTATATGATCCTTACATTTGAGGTGTATCATGTGTTGAGCAAACTTATGCAGGATATTGCGGGGAATATTTTTGTAGAAAATTTTAACCCTGCACAACCTCCACAGGGGAATATTTAGTCAGTATGCAGTACAGAAATATTTGCGATTCAATTTCACTACTAGTTGCTGAACACTAAAAAAGCAAAATTTTATCCCGAAAGCAAAAAAATCCTTAAAATCAGTAAGCAGTTCTAACAATAAATATTTTCCAAATTTCACCCCACTGTAAAACTCTAAACCTACATTTTGGACAAAACTCGTTCTCACAAGATCATAACGAAATCATACAAGGATCATTTTCCTAGAATGCATTTACCTATTATATCCTGTTCTTATGGGTCTTTTTGACCGCTTTTTCCAAAACTGAGCAACAATGGGTTAAAAAATTTTGCAAAAATATCCTACAAAAAATTTCACTAAGAGTTGCCAAAGCCGAAAAATTCTTAAAACTTAAGGTAAGCGCACCAGGGATGTAATTAATATGCAATGTGAAAAGTCCTAATTGATTTTAAAGATTTTTTTGGTTTCGGGCTCAAATTTCGACCTTTACGTGTTTAGAAACTAGTAGTGAAATTTTATAGCAAATATTTCTGCAGTACATACTGACTCAATATTCCCCTGTTTTGGGTGTCATTTTTGTACCTTTTTAAGAAAAGGGCAAAAATTACCCACATGTGGGGGTCAAACAGGGTGAAAATTTTCTAAAAAAATATTTCCCACAATATCCTGCATAAGTTTGCTGAACACATGATACACCTCAGATGTAAGGATCATATAGTTAAATTCATCGATTTAACACAAGAATGCGGTATTTTTGGTTTTTCATATACAGTGGATAAAAAACTTCAAAAATCGATTAAAAAAAAAATGTGACGTGCTGGAGAAAAACCACGAGAAAAGGGTATTTTTTTTAACGTCTACTTTAAGAATTTTTTGGATTTTCTAATGTGTTTTAAAAAAAGTTTGAAATTGTTCCACAGTGGTATTGGCCAAGTTTTATTTCTAAGAAACTACAAGTTCTTAAGTATGTATATCTGATTTCGACAGCATATAGATCACTGCGAGAATAATTCTTTGGACTGCTTAAATGGCTCATTTTCACAAAAAAATTATCGACACCAGATTTTGCCAACTGAGCACAGATTTTATTTTCTACTAATTCTCTGTACATATCTAAATCGAAAACAAACAGCCGTTGGCGGTTCATGACTTCGGAAGTTTGGGCTAATCTGTCAAAAAAGTGCGTCTTCTAAAATATTATTCCAATCGGCTTTAAAGTTTATGGTATGAATTCAGAGCGCTTAGACGATTTTTTAACACGGGAACATAGCTTACATGATCTTATTCATTATTCAAAGAATAATAAGCCTACAATACTTATCCTTCTATTACGGCAACAGCTAAAAATTTTCAAATTTGATATAGTAAACACAAAGCTGAGATTTTGTATAGTAAGAGTTGTCAAGGACAGATAGAGCTTCTCTGACTTCAAACTCATGAAATTCGAGAAAAAAAATATATCGAAAGAGGAAAAAATGAGTTGAAATACTTTTCAAACTTTTTTCTTTTGATTGGCATGTAGGCATTTTTTACTTTTATTCAAATAGTTTTGCATATTATTTACTTCGTATTTATTAAGTTTTAAAAATGAGCAAAATTGAAAACAGCTTAATATGACCTTAGGAAAATAATGTCAATTTTCCATCATATCTAGCTGAATTAGGTCACACGTTTTGGAACGGTGCTTGTACTACCATAAGTCTTTATTATCCTTTAAAAGGCAATGAATTGCACCATAACGCCAAAGATCTTGTGTACATTGTACAAAGGTCTTAATGATGTCCAAAAAAAAAATGGATGCGAATTCCACTCAGAACCAAAGAGAAACTGATTTCATGTCTTTTATAGCTGTTTTTGTCGTTTTTTTACTGCAACTTTGTTTAAATTTTAAAATATCATAATAATCTTCCTTTCAAAAAGTCTGCAGACTTTTACGCTTTTTTCTTATTTCATAAAAATAAGTATTATTTAAATATTTACAATTAGTACCTAATAGTTACATATTTGTTTAAAAATAATTTATTAACCTTTTATTTTAGAATTAGAAATTTTTTTTAATTAAATACATGCATACATTTATAGCTAAACTAGGCACTGTAATATAAATTGTTTTGAAAAAAGAAACCAAATTTTGTTTTCAATTTTTAATGAGTTTTTAGCAAATTATTGTTATTATATTAAATATAAATTATTTACTATAAAAAAGTTATACAAAAAACAAAATTGTATATATAGCAAAGATTGAAAGGCGGATGAAAGTCCCCCCTCGGATACCACCCAACAAAATATATATACATATATATTTAAACATATATATATATAAAGAAAAATGCTACATATATAGTATATTTGTAGTTTATTAAAAAATAAATACAAGATATACATATACTAAACCAAAAAAATCACATTGTAAAACTAAAACTGAAAATGTAGTTGTAGAATTGCCTAAAAAATTAATACAACAATTAATTACACAAATTAAATATATTATTATTAATAATATTAAATTATGAGATTTAATTAAGAAACAAAAATTTATATTATTATTATTATTATAATTATTATTATTATTATTAAAAATTATACCAAAAACAAATATATATACAAATATTATATTTAAATATATTCATTAAAAAAAAAAAACTCAAGCCCTGACAACAACAAACATCCATACATGAGTAAAAAAAAAACTTTAGAACTTATAAAATATTAATAATTTAAATAAAGAAAAATGAATGCAAACAAATAAAAGCAGCCGCAGCAGCTTTAAAATCAGTGGAAGAATCTAGTCAAATTCAAGTTAATTAAATGCTAAACTAAAAACTTTAAGAAGTAAAACAACATAATAATTAAACTTATTGAAATATTTATTAACGCAGTTTTCTTTCTTTTATATTGAAAAATATTAAACTCCGTATATTCAAACAAAATGCATCAGTTGACATATAAATATTTACATTATCTCTCACGCAAGCAATTGAAAAATAAAGAAATTATTAAGTTTGCAGAAAAAAAAATGTTTTAATTTTAAAAACAAAACTAAACTGATTTTCTTTGACAAAATTTATGCTAACCAAAAATGCACTATCAAAATGAAACATAATTATGTTATCCTTATTTATATCCTACTATACATATAGAAAAAAAACGCAAAAATAATAATTATTATAACATTTTAGCATTCAAGAAAAAAAAAAAAACGACACCCACACATATACATATATAAAAAATTATGCAAAAAGTTGCAAAAACTGATTAAATAATTAAATAAAATTATTAGCAAAAAAATAAAATATATAAAAATTTTGTTTTATTTACTTCCCCTCCCAAATTCATGAGAGCATTTTTTTACGTTTCAAAATTTTATTATAATTTCTTTTAATCCTTAATCAAGCGCGTCAACGAAATCATAAAGTTGTTATTCTATATTTATTTTCTCAGGGTATCCCGTATTTTATTGACGAAAAAATGCGTTCAAACTCTTAAGAAATTGTGTCATGCAGTCATTTCAAATCAGCATGCCTAAATAGCACTTCATAGTTATTTTTCTAATTTCTAACTATTTTTTCCCCATTCTTCATGTTTTTACAAAAAATTTGATATATCATTCGCTAAGATCGGTCCGCCGGATCGGCAGCAACAGAATTCCATTTCAAAAACACTGCATATTGCATGCTAACGCAGTTTTGTTTAGTACTGTACACTGGTTTTGAATTAGCGCCTAAAAGATGCAATCAGTTTTTGTGATCGCATGTAATAGAATGCCATTTCAAACACTGCATATTGCATGTTACGCAGTTTTGCTTAGTACTGTACACTGGTTTTAAAATTAACGCCTAAAAGATGCAATCAGTTTTTGTGAAATTCTACTTTTGAGATTTTTGGCTGCTGCTTGCTGTCAATTATGATCGCCTGGTATTTCAGTGATTTTGTGACTCGCTGAATTTGAGATTTTTTGAGGGTGGGTATGAAAAAAAAAATTGTACTTGCACTGAACGTGGGTAATGAGACAAAAGTAATGTCATAATGAATATCTGCCATAATTTTTGCAAATGGTGTCCAATGTCGTTGTGCTTTCACATTTAAGTTATAGACAGATAGAGAATTTTAATGAATGAAAGAAATTGAGATTTTCGGCTTGCGAGTTAGGGTGGATTATGAAAACAAAAAAAAAATTGCACTTTAATTGCAAGTGAGCGTGGGTAAATGAATGTCAAAAGTAATGTCATAATGTAAATCTGCTATAATTTTTGTAAATGGTATCCAATATCATTGTGCTTTCACATTTAGATTAAAGACAGATGGAGAATCATAATGAATTAAAGAATTTGAAATTTTTGGCTTGAGAGTCAGGGTGGATTATGAAAACAAAAAAAAATTGCACTTTAATTGCAAGTGAGCGTGGGTAAATGAATGTCAAAAGTAATGTCATAATGTAAATCTGCCATAATTTTTGTAAATGGTATCCAGTAGCATTGTGCTTTCACATTAAGATTATAGACAAATGTAGAATTTGAATGAATTAAAAAATTTGAAATTTTCGGCTTGCGAGTTAGGGTGGATTATGAAAACAAAATTTTTGGCTTATGTGATGAGGGTGGGTTATCAAAAATAATTGAGGAATGGCCGTAGCAAAGAGCCTAAGTACCATTTCGAAGCAAAAGTAGTGTCATTATATGAAACGGATAGAATTGTTTTCTGTTTTCACTTAAAAGTTTAGTGTGAAATTGATGTCATTATGTTGAAAAAAATGTAACAGTCAAATAACTATGACTTGTTACTTATGGCCTTTGGTTCGGTCACTCCTCAATTGCACTTGAGCGTGGATAAATGTAGCAAAAGTAATGTCATTATATTAATGTACTATAGTTTCTGCAAATGAAGTCCAATATCACTGTGCTTTAACATTTATGTTTTAAACAAATAGAGTTTGGAGTCAAATGTTTTGCAAGCAACAATTCAAAATGCAGCAAAACGAACATAAATTTGCATCAACTCAAAAGGTGGTCGGTCAGCTGATCATCACAATACTTTTTTGACATTACATTTCGTTACATCCACTTATATCTCGCAAACTATTTCGATAAAATTTAGTAGCTAGAGGCCGAATGTGAATACCATACACTGGGCGAAAAGTGAACGTAATGTGTTAAATGTCACGCTCTCTTTTTTAACAATTGAAAATTTTAGCATCTTAAGTCTTTCAAGCTATACAAGATATTTTTATGATATTTTGTATGTAACGCATGACATTAAAATACGCTATATCTCGCATGCTATACAAGCTATTTTAATGAAATTTAGTAGATAGGTGCCAAACGTGAATACCATGCTCTGATCAAACGACTTTCTTCCAACTAACTACGACGGCATGTGTTGTCTCATCAAGATGTGTGGCGTAGTGAAAATAACTTATATATTCAGAGAATTTCTTTAATATGGAGTCAGGACAAAAGAGCGTCTTTAAAAGTTCTAACTAAATTTATAACAACAAAAATTGAGTAAAAAATACAAACTTTCTAGGTAGTTTTTCTAAATATCATACGAGATAAATTTTTATTCTGTCTCTATACTCTGTCCGCTGTCCAAATCATCTGCAGAATCAATATGTTTTTATTTAAATTTTGTTAAAATTGTGTTTTTGTTAAAATTATTTAATCGATGTGTTTTTCTCTTCCAGTTAGACTTAATATATTTCAGTATTTGTGGCTTACTTTACAAGTTATTGCCCAGAAACCCTTTTCTGGACAACACGGAAACTATTTTGCTAACTAGATGGCCGGTCTCTAAAGCCATGTGCAATAGATTTACTAGATATATGTACAAAATTACAACTTTTATCAAGGTCTTTTTCAAAATACATAATTTATTTATATTCACATATATACACGGTACACTAAAAAAAAAATTATACATTATTTTTTTTTAGTGTCATACATACCTTTAACGATAAATCCAATGTTTGATGGATCCTTAAGTGTACGAAATTCTACATTTATGTTTTAAGTGCTATATGTTAAGCTAAGCTAGAAGTTCAACCAAACGTTACCGTTCTGGTGGCAGAGCCAGAATAAACTAACAGACATAGAAACAAATACTTACCCCTCATGAAGTTCATGGTAGCGCAGGACGGACTTAAGTATGCAAAATATGATTACCAAAAGCTACGATTCTGACAGGCAAGACACGAATTAACAAGAAAGTGGAGGTTGCGAGAATCTGCGGTGGTCTAATTTTTTATTATCTCCAACCCCCGTCCAGTCCAACCATGGTTTTCCGTGCTCAATTTTTATAGCTGTGTGAAATGGTGGAGTGGGAACTCCTGATTACGAGTCATGTCTGGATCCTAAGTTATCCTTGCTCTAAAGTGCTCACTATTGGAGTTCTACTTAAGTCTATATAACAAAAAAAAAATATTTTTATCAATGAATACGAATAGCCAAAACTAGCCTCAATAAACAGTACTTAAACCATTTTTGAAATTGGTCTCTTTTTTCCGAGCTATAAACTTTAAAAAAATAGTATTTCTCAATAACATACAAAAACTCTTTCAAGATCGAAAAATTAAAAATGTTCAAATATCATTATTTTTATCAATAATATATTTTATTACGAAAAATTCGAGCACTTGCTGACCAAGATCGGATCATTATCGGATGTTATCACATTGGGAGGGGAGGTGAGAATGGTACACGAATTCTTTAGTTCATTGTACCATATCAAATATACAATTGCTTCATAGAAATCGAATTTTTTACATGTTTTCATTTTAGGAGAGGAGTGGAGGATGGTTTATTGTACCATATCAAATACACAAGAAAAAGTTTTTTCACAGAGAACATTTCATTCAAAGCTATTGACGCATCGTCACAAAAGGGAACTTATCTTGCCAGAGGCCAAACTCAAGTTTTCGATACCATTTGATAAAGTATAATATTTTGAAGAGAACGCAGAAAAAATCGCAAAAAGATGTCTTAAATTGGCGTAGTTATGGCGTTTTGAACATTATAGTTCAAAAGTGATAGTTTTAAGATAATTGAGGTTAAAGTTTGCCAATATATTATTGTTTCTTGGTTAGAGGTAGATTTCTATGTATCTAGCGGTTAAAATTTAAAATTATTTCACTTGTTAGTTGATCTTGAGACATGCAAGCACCGTTTGGTGTTAAAAACCCAAAACATGAAATTTTGACCAGAACTCATGCTATGTCCTATACTGAAAATTTTAATCTGGCAAGGTAAGGTCCTTTTGCTACGAAGCAACACATACTTGGTGTAAAAGTATTTGTTGAAGGGAAGTGGTTTTAAAGTTACAAAAAAAAAACATGACACTTTACACAGAAAAACCAGAAAAAAATAGATAATGGAAAAATTTTACTATATCATTCATTCATCTACTTGGTTATAAATTCTGAATTATATATTGTTTGAAACTATTAAAGTTTTCTTACATATTAGTAACTACCAAATATGTTTGTACGTGTTTCACGAAATATAGTCAATATTTTCCAAGAACATCACATCTTTATTGTAAGTCTCGTTAGTATGTCACATACATTGAAACTATATGTACTAAATGCGCTATAAAAATATTAATATATAGTGGAATCAAATAAAAATAGGATATCTATATTTGTATTAATTGAGTCTAACAAAATCTCTACAATCTACTCAACAATATAAAAATAAACAACTTTTTTATTGCATTTTTTTAACATAATTATGTTTTTTTTTTTATTCATTATAGTTTTTCATGTTTCCCAGATAATATCATAAGTCTTTAAATTTTAGAGTTCATTTAGTACAAACAAATTTATGAATTATTTCTTACCGTTGAACACAAAATTTAAAGCAAAAGAAAAAATTTTATAAGGCTGTGATTCGATGTTAAAAATAAAATTCAAAAAACTAAAGCAAATAACTTAAATCAAACCCAAATTGGAACAAAATGCAAGCTCATAGTAAACTTATTGATGGTAAAATTTCATACACATATTTATTATTATTAGTTTTTGCTTTTCTGTTTTCTACAACAAAAAAAAAATAACTGCTTTATGCCTAAGCCTAAGACATTAAAACTAATAGTGATATCGACAAAATAAGAAATTTAAAGCCAAATCAAAATAAAGTACTTCAAAAAAAAAGCAAGCATTATAAGCACAATAAAATCACATCACGTGATTTTTTCATATATAAATAAATCAAAACTAATATTTAATATTTAAAAAAAAAAAAAAATCCACTGACAAAAGTTTTACAAAAAATCACACACAACTAAAAACTTTTGCTGTAATAATTGAAATGTATTGACATAGATGATGATATGTTTAGATCTTATATAATTATATCATCCATATACTTATTTTAAAAACTTTGGCATTTCAATTCCTTAACGTTTATATAGGCCCGAATCGTTAAATACTATATATATTCCAACAAGCAGCGATTTTGTCAAAGAAAATCAATTTCACCAAAGAAGTTTCTTTTTTTTTAATTATATTAAAAAAAAGCATATAAACGCATAATTTCTTATCATATCAAAAATAAATACAAAAATTTAAATATTAACTTATTAAAGTTTTAAAACTAAATCTTTTTTTAGCAGCTCGTATTAATTATATCAAGTTATTTTTCGTAAATAAAATAATAATTTTAACTATAGGTTAATTGCGCTTATAAATAAATAACATAAAATTTTATAGAAATTTAGTAAAAAAATATACCTTTAAAAAACAAAAATTACGAGTATAAAGAGTAAACCCAAAAAAAAACATTACATATAGTTAGATAAAAATCAAATGCGTCCATTAAATCCATTTAGAAAAATGTTATTTTATTACGATTAATATTAAAATTTATTTATTAAATTGAGTTTTTTATTAGATATAATTTAATTTACTATTAACTAGAAGGTTTAATTTTTTTCGTGCTGCTTTTTTGCTGTTTGACTCCTTTTTTTTTAATTGATTTCTTATCTAAAAAATGTAAATAAGTATTGAACAGCTTCAAAACTTCCACTGAAGTTTAATTTTTCATCTTCATTAGATATTTAAAAATAAGCTTTCCAACATCTGCTGCAATAGATCTCACACTAAAATGAACTTTTCCAGATTAAACCGTTTTTTTCATATACAGGGTGATTGGGAATCGGTAGAACACCGGAAAATGTTAGATTTCTGGAACTATGCTGAACAACTTTTTTTGGTTACACTTTTCCAAATTCGCAAAACCAACAGAGTTATTGGAGTAAATACATAAAGCGACAAAAGTAATGTCATAAAATGAATTGACTAACATTTTGTTAAGGCATGTATACGTAAAAGAGTAGTCGCAGTAAACAAAGAGTGTCGCATTAAATGTTACAGTAAAAGCGAACGTAACAGACGCAATCGTCTTAGAATTAGTCCGGGAGCCGGCAATACTAAAAGTGCCGTCATCGCGGATTCTGAAATTTTTAATGCAAAATGGTAGTTTACACTAAGACGAATAAGAAAAGCTTGGTCAGCATGGTTATAGCCTGGCAGAAATATTTTTAAATGATTTTTGAATTATTAAATTTTCGGAATGTTTTGCCGTCATTGCGGATTTTGATCAATCTTAATATTAATCGGTGATAAATTTCATAACCATTCAGAAAAAATCTGACCGACCAAATTTTTTTTGCCGAAAATGACCGGCAGACCTATTTTAATGGTGCTACAGTGGGAACAAAATCTCTGTTATCACGGAAATTTGTTTTTTTTGTTTTTAAATTTACATGTTTTAATGTCAAATTTAAAAATATCTTGGTATGCGAGCTTAGAAACTACCGGAAGTAGTTTGCCGGTCATTTTCGGCAAAAAAAATTTGGTCGGTCGGATTTTTTCTGAATGGTTATGAAATTTATCATCGATTAATATTAGGATTGATCAAAATCCGCGATGACGGCAAAACATTCCGAAAATTTAATAATTTAAAAATCATTTAAAAATATTTCTGCCAGGCTATAACCATGCTGACCAAGCTTTTCTTATTCGTCTTAGTGTAAACTATCATTTTGCATTAAAAATTTCAGAATCCGCGACGACGGCACTTTTAGTAATGCCGGCTCCTCGCCTAAATTCTTTATCTTTATCATTAGTTTTTTAGAATTTTGAATAATTTTCAAAATGAGTTCATCGAAAGAACACGATGCGCAAAAACACGATTTTCCACATTTGTCTCACAAAGACATTGCATAAAGTATAAATATTGCAAAATCAACGGTAGTTTGCGTATTTAAGAACTTTGTATGTATGTATGTATTCTCCTTTAAAAAAAAACTTTAGTGAACGCTTAACTACGGAAAGGAAAGTTGGAAGTGTTCGAAAATAAGGTTTTACCTCAGAGGAAAGAGCAAAAGAAGTGTCACGTGTGCCTATGAAAAAAATACTGTACTCTCCATTAGAGATGTGGCTAAAAATGTGCATATGACGCCCGGAAACGTACAGAAAGTTTGCAGAGAGAAAAGTTTTAAATACTTTTAAATATTTTTAAGTACTACTAGGATATGTAAATGGAAAGGATAATAGGAATGATTAGCAAAACACAGCCGCTAAAACTCGCTCACGAAAGCTCTACGACCGTTTTGTACACAGTTTTGTATTAATTTTAATGGACGACGCAACTTACATCAAAGCTGACTTTAACAGCTTCCGGGTCAACTTTTTTACACCGCAAAAGAGAAAGTCGATGTTGCGCCAAATTTAAAGCGAAAAAAGTGGTTTGGCAAGCAATTTGTAAATGCTGTTTGAAGAGCTCAGTCTTTGTCACAACTGGTACAATAAATCGCCAAATTTATGTGAAAGAGTGCTAACAGAAACGTCTGCTGAATATGATACGAAAATTCACGAAAATTCTATGTTATTTTGGACAGATTTGGCGAGTTATCACTATGACTAATTGGCCATGAATTGGTATGAAGAGAATGGGGTCAATGTTGTACCGAAAAATGCAAATCCTCCAAATTGCCCAGAGCCTCGGCCAATTAGAAAATACTAGGCTATAATGAAAAGAAAATTGCTAAAAACGAAGAAAGTTGTCAAAAATTAAAAGAAACTAAAACATAAATAGATCAAGGTATCAGCCCAAGTCACCCAAAGTGATGTGCAGAGCCTAATGGCAGGTGTTAATTCAAAGTAAAAATATTTTGCATGTATCTCAACCAAATGAGCGAACCTTTTCATTTTCTTAAATATATACTTTTGAGCTCCAACAAATGTATTAAATTCTTTTTTTTTTTTTGTCAAAATATAAACTTTTTGTACCAACTTTTTGTCGAGTACTTTTTACTTATACTTAGAAATGAGTAAGATTGGGCTCTGTTTTCACAAAAACTTTAATCGATGGTGTGAAATTGATAACATTAAGTTGAAAAAATTATATTTGTCAAATAACCTATTATAATGGATGGCACAAAATGTGTATGACATTACTTTTGTCTCTTTACGCACTTTACGAAAGTGCTTTCTTGGTGTATCAAAAAAGTTTAACGATAGTTGAGCGGCGATATAAAGGCATTGCGAACCACTACCCTTAAAGATCAAATAGTCTTGTACGAGTAATTCTTAGGCGGCAATGTGTATATGCCTACTGACTTACATTGCACCATTGAAATAAAAGGCCTGCACAGGCATCTTGAAATATAATAAGGCGATTCCTGAAAACGTGTAAAAGCCCCAAAAACCACGTAAACTCGTAAAACTGTCAAATTTTGTATTGATTTTGACAGCTTTTACGAGTTTACGAGGTTTTCGAGGCTTTTACACGTTTTCAGGAATCCCCTCAGTGTTTTTTTTTTTAACTCGCACATTTTACACTGAACTGAAGTATTTGACAAAAAAAATTTAATATTCAACTCTTCACTGTAGACTGATTTAATTGTGACACTGAAATACACTGAAGCGTTTTATCAGTGTGAAAAAACCAGATTCTAACAAATACTTCAGTCTTCAAGTAAAAAAAGTACAATAAAATTTATTATATATCCCAGGAATGTAAGAGTAGCTTTCATACATTTCTGTGAAAGAGAAAGAGAGAGAGGCGAAAAACTACTTTTATCACGAAAGTCGCATTTTATAGAAAACACTGCAACTATAGTTGTATATGCGCTGAACTGATCTGAAACAAATAAACAAGACAGTTCAGTTCAGTCAAGACATATGCAGGCAACACCGAACTGAAGTATTTGATAAATAATATGCGGGTGCAAGACAAAACGTGACTCAAAACTTATTGTTTTGAAACTCCAACAAGATGTCTTATGCAGGCCCCTAATTGAGATAATGATTAATAGGTTGCATATGGGCATGTCCTGAAAAAGTGAAACGTACGACACGAAAATATTGAATTAGTTAACGATAATCATTTCGCTATATAGTATAATTAATAAATGTATGTACTACAAACGCGAACTACTTAATTCTTCATTTTCATGACAAACTTATCACTCTTTTAGGATTTGTTCATATTCCTCACAGCGACTTCTACAGATGTTACGGTTATGATAAAAGGACAGAATCAGTGGCTATAAAAAATTAGAATTATTTATTTTTTCAATGTATTCGAGTTTTAAGCAGCAATTTTTTAAACAATAATTTTTATATTTTAATTTGTTTTGTGTACCGTATATTGTATTTTAAACATTTATGCTACTTTTATTCCAACGTGAATATGTGCTTTTCTTTTCATACAACAGGGTTATGTTATTCTTTTTCAAAAAGCCACAACACAGCTCTGTCCTCAATATATTGTCGATAAACAAATATGTATAGGCTGAAGCAGAGGACCTTAAACTTAAAAAAGAAAAAAACCAAACATTAACTTTTAAAATTATTCCTAATAAAATTTGTACATTTATTTGCTATGTAAGTTAAAATTAAAGGCTATAATAATGTTAATATAAGTAATATCTACCTTTGTTTTTGAATGAAAGTTTCACATAATATAATAATAAAAAAAAAATCTAAGAAAGTAATAACATAGGATACAGGGTACTACATGCAATTATTTATAAAACAAAAAAAAATTAAATAAAACTTTAAAATTAATTAAATACATAATGAAATATATATACATATATTTAATAACTAAGCGAATAAAAAAAAGAAGAAAAACTAAACAAGACATAATTTTAAAAAAAAAATAAAATAAAAATCCCTACATAATAAAAACAGTTGAAAAATAATCTTAAAAATAATATTTAAAATAATTTCTTTGAAAATGCTTAAAAACTAATGCAAAGCTAATGCACAAAAGTTCTTATAGTTTTTTTTTTATATATATAATTTAAGTTAATGATGGCAACTCTAACACACAAAATGCCAAAATTTTATACTTTCAGATGATTTCACGAAACAGTGTAAAAACTTGTTTGGTTTGCTCGGTGTGGCATTCACACTGTCCTGCCCAGTCAAAATTTTTTTTTTTTTTTTTTCAGGCGGAAAATTGTGTTCTAGCATTATCCTGATGGAAATGATCAAACTCATACACATACATATATGAACAGAAAACTTTCAAATAAAAACTTTTATAAATATTTTTGTTGGAAGGATTTGGTGTCATCGTGATGAACTCGACTACAAAGAACCTTCAAACTTTACGCATACTCAGTTTTTGGGTATAATTTTTTTAAGCTTAAGACATAGCATAATGATTCAAGTTTGAAGCTCAAACACCCATTTACGTTGTAAGGTCACACTGTCAGTCAATAACAAATATGGCCGCTTTTCTGAAAGTGATCTCCTAAACTAAGGGGAGCGTAGAACAAAAGTAAAACAGCTCAATCTAACACGGTCCTTTGTGGTATTTTTCTGTATCTTGGGTTTCCTTGCGACATTTTCCAGGTGATTTTTAGTACAACATTTCCTCGTCTCAAGAGCCTAAGTGCAAATATCGCTGTTTGGTTTCCGGAGATTACGTACGTCCTATCCATCCACATTATCGAAGCTTTATTCCGTTTGTTTTGTGCAACTGTTTGCATTTCGTGTATGTGTTATTCGAGAGAGCTTTACAATATATTTGTGTACGTGAAAAATACAATATAATTTTAATTTAATTGACGATTAAGTTTGTATTTATTTTATTTTTTTTTTTTTTTTTTTTTTTTTTTGTTTCAATAATTTAAAATTGTAGTTTTGCATTTGAAGCAAACAATTAAAGTTTATATGAAAAAATATTAGACAGCAACAATAATTGGCGCTTATTAGAAAAGAATGATATAAAATAATGTGGAAAAGTTAAAAAAAAAAATATTTAAAACAAAAAAAAAAAAAACTCAGAAGTGCATTTATTCAGAATTTTTTTAAAAAATAAAGTTGAATCATAACTAATATTAATTGAATTCTTCAAATATTAACAAATAACATACACACATACAGTCATTTTAACAAGATAATTAAAAGTAAACAAAAAAAAAAACTTAAAAGGAAATAACTCATTTTAGCAAAACTACAGTACATAGTATATTGAAAAATGTAGATGCAAATAAAAAAAACAATTTTTTTCTTGTAAAAACATATAAAAAATAGTGAAACTTTTTAACACTTTTGCACACAAACATACACATACACACACTGACACATACAAAAAACGGCGAATTTATAAAAATATATTTACTCGTATTATTATTGTAAATATTACCTATTAAAAAAAAAATAAATAAATTAAAAGAAAATAATGATTAAAAACCAATAAAAAGTTATTAGAAAGCACTTGAAAACAAGAAAAAAAAATCCTATTATAACAAATAAAAAATAACAAATATAATATCGTATTAAAAATACATAAATGAAAAATATGATATCATAGCAAATTACACAGGAATTTTCTTTAGCTGCAACATTTTTTAAATTAATTTTTCCCGCGAGCTTAAGAAAAAATATTAAAAAAATAAAACAAAAACCATAAAAACATTTACAATTTGCATTAAAACATTATAACATCAATTACAGCAAGCATTTTCGCATTAATTAAATGTGGAAGATTTAAATATTTAAATTAAAAAATGTGCTACTTACACTTCAGTACGCAATTGTCCCTTAATATGATCACAAAATCATTAGGCAACTTACTGACAGTTACAGTTCCTTGGAAAAGTTTTACAAATCATATTGCAGAAACTTGTCAAAATAAAAATAAATAAAAATTATTTTTTAAATCAACAGTGACGGCCATAAATATTTTATAATTTTTGAAAAAATAAAAATCGCCAAGAATTTGATTGCAGAGTACTTTTACCCAAGTAATCATAATCTATACATTAATACGTAGAACAAAAATGTATTACTTTTTTTTTATTATATTAGAAAAGGAATACGACTTCGAATTACTTATACACCATTCGAGAAATATTTTTGAGTAGATTCGTAGATACTTAAAGCATATACGTTAATTCCCTCCTAAGGCAAATTTCTAACCCCTTGTGTACTATGTTAGAAAAAGAGTAAGGCTTTGAATTATTTACAATTCAGAAGATATTATTGAGTAGATTTACAGAAAGTTAAAACCTATACATTAATACCCTTAGGACCTCTTTTTTGCTATGTTAGGAGTGGAATACGGCTTTTAATAACATGCCATTCGAAAGATATTATTGAATAGATTTGCAGAAAATTAAAACTTATACATTAACAAACTAAGGCAAAACTTTGGACTGACTTGGAATACTTAATATTAATATACCATTCGAGAGGTATTTGTATGTAGATTTGCAAAAAGTTAAAACAATTTTAATTTAGAACAGGTAATATTTACCCTCAAATCCATACCATGGGTAAAATTTACCCACGCTTCACCCAAACGTTTGAAGTTTTCTAAAAATATATATCAAAAACACTACTTATGACTTGTTTTCCTTTCAATTCGCCTGGGTATTAGATCGTTAAGGTTAACAAACTTTCATTAAAAAGTTGAGTAAAAATTACACAGTCTTGCATGGATTTTCCTCTCTAAGTTTTAAAAAGCGATTTCTATAGATTTAAGTATGCTTGTTACAAGAAAAATAGTGAAAAAATTCCAGCACGTCCCAATTTTCAGTGATTCAAGTTTTACTTAAGTGCCTTTTTTGTATATACAAGACTACCACGCCTATACTACTCAACGTATCAAAACCATATTTGCACCAAATGTTTTTTTGGTGCTCCAACACATTTATAAGAAATATGGTATCGATTGGACAAGGGGGTGTTATACCCCTCTTACAAAAAAAAACTCAAAATAATTGAAAATTTTATTTGAGTCGCTCCTACGCCTATACCAGTAAGTATATTGAAACCATATTAACAGCATATATCCGCCTGACATTCCGACAGATTTGTCTTGACAATAAGGGTAATCGAATGAAAGTACGGTACGCTCGGTATGCAAAGAAAACATACCATAAACAAAAAAAAAAAAAACTCATATCTACTTACTTGACCTGAATTATGAAACTTGATATCTGGATGAATATTATGCATAGCAACTATCTAGATCATATGGGGAGCGCCAAAAAATATATGGTGCATGAATGGTTCAAATATATTGAGTATTTTAGGCGTGATATTGAAGAGTACATAAGCACAAACGATTGAATTAATAAGTTTTCAAATGCTGCACAGACGAACAAGGGTACCCCTCTTAAAATTACGAGAACGCTTTTCTATGTATTTTTTGATGTTGAACCCAAATCCATGTTCAGAATTGCTCTATCCGAATTTTGAGAAAATTTGAAATAACAGTGAAAAACACACGATTTTCTATTATTTTTGAGGTTATAAAAACTGGAATATCTCAAAAGTCTGACGTGATGGAAAGAAACCAAGTTCAGATTCGTGATTAGAAGGTCCCAGACCACCATAAAAAAATCAAGAGAGGAGAAAAAAGTGTCGAATTTGCAGGCCTGTGTTACCTGTGTATAGGGGGATAGAAAATGCAGTGAATTTGTATTTTTCTTACGTTTCGTTACGCAGTGTATGTTTGCTCACTACTCCCAAACACTGTTCCTTGATGAATACGATAACGTTACAAGCCCTCGTATGAACCTTCCTCAATAGAGAGTCAAGCCATTTGCAAAGGAGCTTGTGTTTTGTTCTCTAAATATAAAGCGATTGCATCTGGTTTTGTTTTCCTCAACAACTCTATGTCGTGGGACATAGAGGTGTTAGAATAGAAACTGCCGAAGTCTAGACACAAAGAAATTTCCGAATAAAAATAGCTCAAGTTCACATCCGATTCGGAACAGAAGTATGATCAGGAACAAGACAGGCTTTCTGATCCGACAGTGAAGTATAAAGGGAAATCTCAGCAAGTGTGACTTTTTCGAAAAAAAAGAAATTATTTTTCAAACATTTTGGACCCTACATTAGAAGTATTTTTCAGCCCGCGTAGCTGACTTTTTTCGATTGCCTCCCCCAATATCTTCAAAAATCGTTTTTCGAGAGTGATGCACTGAATTTAGCGAATCAAGCTCATCAACAGGATGCGGTTTTTCTTACGCCTAAACACTCATATTAAAGATCCTGAAAGCCCCATAGAATCCGCTGAACTGCCTCAAAAGTTAGAGCTCTATAATGAAAGCGGTTATTTCTATTTACACTCAAAATTTGTGGATTTGGCTCGATTTTTGACAAAAAAAATTAAAAAATAAATCTTCCAGCCGGTAGCACACGTATGTTTTTGTATTTAGCATCATCCAATAAGTATCCCAGACATGTTCGAATAGATGGAAAATGCCATGGGTGCTCACTTGGCGAACCGAGACCTGTTCACACCGAAAGTCACACTTGCTGAGATTTCCTCATAAACGTCACACCTCATATGAAATGAGCCTGATTTATTTGAGCTTATTCAAGCTTTATTTTCCTTTTTTGGATAAGCACATTAAAATATCATTCTCATCACAGTTTTGTAAATGTTACTTGAATTAGAGTATCATACTTTAGAGTAGCCGTTGATATCAAATAATTTTAGTTTCGTCTTTATAAGGGAATATCTTATCCGAATCTGATCATAATCTGGAATATCTAAACTAATTTCTGGTCGAGGTCATACGAAATCGATAGAGGTGGAGACTTTTTCGATGGAAAAGGAATTTTCGAAGAATTTTTCTGCAGTTTACATGGGCTATCACAGTGCTTATTTGAAGCACAGTAAGATACTGAGGAACACATTCTTTGTAAAAAATATTTGGGTACCAAAAAGTATTTTGTAAACAAATTACTTGCAATTGGCTTTTATAAAATAGCAGAGATGAAAGATCAACTTGATATATTCGTTCTTTCTAACAAAAACAACCAATAAATTTCCTGAAAAACATTTTTGAAGCAGCCTGACGAAAGCTTAAAAATATTTATAGAAAAATGTCTGAGCTCATTTGATATATTCTAAATAATCTATTAAAAAGTCATTATTAATATCGATAATGGAAAGTTGCATAAAAAATACATCCGTTATGGAGCTATATATGGACTTGCTAAGAGGGCTATTAACAATTTCACAGAATTGGATTTGTACTTCAGGAGGCTTTAAATATTTTGTTATTTTTAATCGTGTGATATCTCAACTCTGTTATTTAAAAATGGTCGTTTTTTATGATAACATTTATATATTTATGTTAACAGATTGAAAAATAATAAACAAAAACATTTTTAAAATCCGTCCGTAAAACTTAAAACAACTTTTTGTGCTACCGATTTTTTGCACAAAATGTTACATTAACATTTATATGGTATATTTATATTAATATTGGCGCAGTCACCATTGTTCTCATATGAAATGTTGAATTTTTTTTTTATTTTTATTTTTTTTTTTTTTAACTTTAACAGCAAAGTGCAGAGTTTATAAAACCTAAAATTTGTTTGTTATAAAATCAAAATACAAAAGCAAAAATGAGAATAATTAAAAAACAAAAACACAAAACAAACTTTTCTTAAAGAGCACCTTAAAAAATGAACAATAAAATTTTAGTAAAACGCCAAAAATATAAAAAAAAAAAATAGTTTTTTCAATAGTTGCAAGTAATTGAAAGATAAAAAATAAAATTTAAAAAAAGTATAGTAGCGCATGCTTTTGTGCAAAGGATTTTAGTTACAAGCAAGCCAAAGCAAAAAAAAAAAATTATAATAAAATAACCCTACCTCCCAACAAAGTAAACAAATTTTTTAAGCCCATTTCGGATAATAATCTATACATATAATCTATTTTAGTTGTCAGCCCTTTCAAAATACATTCTACACCCAATTAGGATTATCACGTGCAAGTGCTTAAGGCTTTTATCATAGATAAACATTTTTGAGTAACAGTTCTGAAATTTTATAAAACTTATCATGTATAACGAAACGAATCGATTGAATGATTTTCAACAGCTTTCATCTGAGAAATGTTTTTTCAGAAGGGTTTATTTCAACTTACGATCTTGAACAAACCTAAGGATGCCACCAGTCAGTTATCATGATGAAGTTTATTCTCTTCAAAATTCATTATAAAGAATGCATATTTACAAGGGAAACTTATTCAAAAAATAGATTTGTGATGACTGGAGGAATTTAGAAGAGCTTTTACAGTACAAGAGTGTAATTAAAACTATAGATTTAAAGATGATGTATTCCACTTTTAACCGTTTGAAGATACTGAAGAAAAATCAAACGCGAAACTTGAAATTCTTTTATGGGGAAATTTCAGCAAGTGTAACCTTTTTCGAAAAAAAAAAGTTATTTTTCACCCTATTTTGGATATATAGATATATTAGAAGTGTTTTTCAGCATGCGTTGCTGACTTTTTTCGAACTCCACCCCCAATATCTTCAAAAATCGTTATTTGAGGGTGATGCACTGAATTTAGCGAATCAGACACATCAACGGGATGCGGTTTTTCTAGCATCCAAGCACCCTACATATTACTTCTCCCAAAAACCAATGATCACGCAAGGTTTGAGACTGTTTTGTGCCCCCGGGTTGTTGGGCCCGTCAAAATACAATTTTTTTAGACGCAATTACGCATGAAAAATCGAGCATTTGAGCATCCGCTCAAGTGTGTTACCACCGAACCAGAAGTGGCACACCCTTCTACTCGGCCAGATCTTTTAGTCATAAAAACCATTCACACAACTTGAGAGACCCGTATTTAGCGTTCTACCGGAGGTACATCAACGGGATACGCCTAAACACTCATATTAAAGATCCTGAAAGCCCCAAAAGTTAGAGCTCTATAGCGGAAGCGGTTTTTTTCAATTTACATTCAAAAATTGTGGATTTTGCTCGAGTTTCGACAAAAAAAATTAAAACCGAGAACTGTTCACACCGAAAGTCACACTTGCTGAGATTTCCCCATATTCATTACTCATTTTTGAAAAATTAAACTCGGAATTGGCTAGGAATTAATAGACATTCCAAAACTTTGATAGAAGCCAACGGTAGTGCAAATAAGTATGTCAGAATGAAAGCTTAAGCGGATATGAATATAAGATAAACTAACTGAAGACATTGAAAAAAAAATTTACAGTAAACATCTCTTAAATATTTTTTTTTTATTTTTTTATTATTGTTTAACACGGAAAAAGCCCCTTTAAAAAATCACTTCTCAACTGGTAGCGTTGACTTAATGAAAAATTGCAATCAAACGTCAATGTTGCTTTAAATATGAAAAGCCTGTTTTTGTAAACAAGGGATGTTTCGGAGATGGTTTTACCGAAATCATGGTTGGACCCAAATATTTCAAACCAAAGTCGGATCTGAAGTTGAAAATGAAAGATATATGTCAAGGATATTTCTATTTTCAAAAGCACATCTAAAGCAAAATTAAGAAAATAAACGACTTTACTAGCCACATATCATAAAATAATCAACAATTTCTTGGCTGCGAGAGCGAACGTGAAGATTCCTCGAAATAAAATTGTATTCTCATTGCTTCTCTTTTTTCTTTAATTTTTAATAATTCAACAGTGCAAATTTTTAATCATCCTCCGTTATAATATCCGATTTAAAACTTTCGGAATAGAAGTCGTAGGTTCCGACCTTTCGGAACTAAAACCAAAGCTCCGTAACATCCCTAATGTAAGCAAGGTAAAATTTTGTGAATAACACTATCTAATTGATTCAGTTAAGTAGTTAAATGAAATTCAACAAGTGTAAACGCTGTTCTATGTATAGGTTTCATCAACGATCGCTTATTTTAACTTTTATCGAATTTCGACAGGAAAATCAAGGGTTTGCTAGATGTAGAAAGTTTTAAAGTTTAGATATGACTATAAAATTACAAGGCAGAAAAAAAATTTCTATAAAATTTTTCTTGATATATTTCTGAATTATTGTCAGAAATAACCGTTTAGTTTACTGTCGATACCATGAGAAAAAGCAAACTTGAGTGTTTTCTGAGTTTTCGAAACATTTCGTGGCAAATTGCTTGGGCGCTTTAGCAGATTTTAAGCTTGATTAACAAAATTAAAAACTATATATTGCTTCAGATACGCAACACCTGTATATCCCACTTGAAAATTAAAACCTTAAAAACTTATCAATACCAGTGAAACCCATAATACCTATTGATTTATTTTCGGAGACTGCAACTTATATTATTCTTGCTTAAAAATATACACAATGCATAAATGCATATTCATTAGTATTCAAAAAAATAAATAAATTTCAGATTTACATATTAATAAAACTTATCTACACACAAAAAAAAATTCTAAATAATTATTTTAAAAATATTGTGTAGTTGAGAATTAAATAAAAAAAAAATTATTAACAAATAAAACAAATTTAAAAAATTTGTTGTAATGGTTTCAAAAGAAAAATAAAAGAAAACTTAATTTACACAAAAACCAACAACACAAAAATTAAAAAAAAAAAACTATTAAAACTTAAATTTAAAACAAATACATACAAAGCATTAAAAAATTAAATAGTTGAGCATAAATTTATGAATAAAAAAAATTAGCATAGCGGTGTTAAATGCAGGGACGCAAATTGTTAAAACTTACAAAATAAAATAACAATTTAGAAAAAACACTTTATTCTTTACCCTAAATACGAAAAATCATATGCAGTCTCTTTTTTTTAATTCAGGGTTAATTTTGTTTACTAGTGTATAAAAAAGAAATAATTCAAAAAAAAAACTGCATTTGTATAAAAGTTTTGTCATTTAAGCATTAGCAAAAAAATGTGTGTATTAAATGATTCAAATAACTAAATTGATTACTTCACAAATATTTTACAGTTAATTGTCTAATTCATAGGACTTGAGAAAGTCGCTTGGATAACTTTATTTGTATAAAATGAAAAATAGCTAAAATGAAGAAAGTCTTATGCCTTGTTCTCACTATCTTAGTTAACCAAACCAAAATAAAAAAAACGCGAAAATCCGCGTTCAAACTACGGTTAGTTTTTTTTTTTTTTTTTTTTTTTTGACTGTTGCTTTGTATTTAACCAAATCACAACACTTTTCGTTTTTTTACTCATATACTTACATGTAAATATACATAAATCGAAAAGCTCTTTATATGGCGAACTTACCCGGTTTGTATATAACCAACCAAACTAGCTAAATCGCCTAAGCCAGGCAAGTAAGAATGAGTTCTTAGTCATAACCCAAGGGGATAATGGATCGCTCAACGATTAATCTTAAATTAAATCTCCAGCCATTTGTGATCTAGCTTCATAAATATTTTTACATTGTCTTGTAGTGGTATGGACCGCAGACTCTTGCTTATATTATAATATATTCAGTGCAGACACTCTTAGCTGGAAAATCAAAGAATAAGACTGTTAGTGCATTATCTCAAAAAATGTAAAGCATTTTGAAACTTTCGCTTACATGGAAAGTTTGTAACACGCCCTTTTGTCCAAATTTACCTTTCTTGCTTAGATCTTGCACCTACCATCCCTAGCATTTGTGTGTATTGTGGTTGCGCTATAGTAAATAATGCTCATAAAATTGCGTTTTAAATGTTTTTTATATTTTGTATCGGTGGTAGGCGTATCCGTTGAACAATTTTGCTCATTTTCAATAGCACGAGCTAACTTCTACGACAAAGCCAGTATACAAAATTTCATAAAATTATCTTACTTAGTTTTTCCGTTAAAAATATTTCTACTGACATACAGACAGACGGACATGACTATATCGATGCAGAAGGCTATGCAGATCACGAATTATGCTTTTTCATACCTGCTACGCCTCATTTTCTGTGTTACAAGCGGGAGGATAACCCAACGAGAAATTTCTTCAGATTCACATCCGATTCTGAATTCTTAAAGCATAATCAGGAACGAGTCAGGCTTTCTGATTCAACAATGGCGTATAAACGTCACACCTCATATGAAATGGACAAGATCCGTTTGAGCTGATCCGATTCTGATCACAAATTGTTTTGAGGAATGGATAAAGTTACCGGATCTGCTGCAGATCAGGATAATGGAAAAAGTTCCGATGAGAAAACTAAAATAGTCGGATCATTTTAATCAGAGTTTGATAAATTTTACTCTAATCAAATAACGTACTGGGACCGTATTAATGTTTTTAGTATCAGATGTTAATAAGAAACTGGTCAAATGGCCGTGTAAAGAAATAATTCATTCAGAACTGATCATAATCCGGAATACCTGAACTAATTTCTAGTCGGGAAAGTGAATACTATACGAGGGCTGCTAGATATATTTCTAGCCTAATAATGAAAATGCGAATATTTACCGTCAAAAATGGTTTTATTGTGTTTCAAAGTATTCTGCAGCATGATTTATACACTTTTGCATGCGCTCAAACCAATTTTCGAAACACTTTTCCCACTCCGATTGAGACACCTCCAAAACATGGTTTTTGAACGCTTCAGCAGCATCTTCTGGCGACGAAAATCGTTGACCACGCATTTTTTTCTTTATGTGCGGGAATAAAAAGAAGTCATTGGGTGCCAAATCAGGGCTGTACGGCGGATGACCCATCAATTCGACGTTTTGACCGGTCAAAAAGGCGCTGGTTTGAGCCGATGTGTGAGAGCTCGCATTGTCATGGTGAACAATGATTCGTCTTTTCTTGTTCGTTTTTCGAATTTCTCCGAAGATTTCAGGCAAACAAATTGTGGTGTACCACTCAGAATTGACCGTCCTACGTTGTTCAAGCGGAACAGTCGCCACATGACCAGTTTTGCCGAAGAAACAGGCGACCATTTGCTTCGTAGTGCTTCTTCCACGAACAACTTTCGTTGGCTTTGGCTCGTCTTCGAAGACCCACACGGTCGATTGCTGTTTTGTTTCGGGCTCATACGCATAGATCAATGATTCGTCATCTGTGACAATCTTACAAACGTCTTTGAAGCACCGAGATCGTATTTTTTCAACATTTCTTTGCACCAATCGACACGAGCCTTTTCTTGAGCGATTGTCAAATTGTGCGGGATCCAACGAGAAAAAACCATTTTTACGGCCAGGTGTTCATGCAATATCGAATGTATTGGAGTGGAACTAATGCCCAAAGATGCTTCTATCTCACGGTGTGTCACATGATGATCTTGCATTATCAGTTCACGCACGGCATCAATGTTCTCAGGCACAACGGCCGTTTTTGGACGAGCTTCACGGAATTCGTCTTTGAGCGAGCGTCGGCCACGATTGAATTCATGAAACCAGTTTTTCACAGTGTTATAGGATAGTGCTTCATCGTCATACAAAGATTTAAGTTCATTGATGCACTCTTGTCGTGATAATCCACGTCGAAAGTTGTGAAAAATTATCGCACGAAAATGTTTACGAGTTAATTCCATTTTTTTGCCAAATTGATTTTTTCAAGTCACTGTAAACAACACAAAAGATGGTCGTACGTTAAAACGTTCTGAGTACGTTTATGCTAAAAAAATGTCAAACTTTCCAATGGCAATGTCAGATTGCACCTAGCAACACTTAGTGTTGCCTAGGCCAGAAATATATCTAGCAGCCTACGTATACCCTAGGTGTAGTGTTTAAAAATTTTAGACAACAAATAATTTGCTGTAAAATTTAATATGCACTTCCCTGCTTTTAACTAATAACGCAATAAATTGAACTTGTTTTCGTTGGTTGAAAACGCAAATAACGTTCTACTAAACCTCAAATGACATTGAATATAAAAATTTATACGGTCTGGAGCGATCCATTTTCTTTAATTGCAGAATTTTTTAAAACTTAATAATACTAAAAGTTGGACTCTTTTTTAGGAAGGCAATTATGTAAGCAGTGAATATTGTAAAAGTATATGCATTTATAATTTTTGTGCTTTCTTTTTTTAATTTTTTGAGTATTTTCCCTAATAATGCACTAGTAAATTTTATTTTTTAGCAAACATTTTGAAATATGTATCTTAAAATATATTGTATTAAATACTCTTTAAACACTTACAAATAAAACAAAAAAAAACTATTTCTAAAAACAATTTTCGAGGAACATACAACAAGCAACACGTCTTTATATAAACATTTTACCAAATATTTATTAGAAAAGAAAAAACAAATAAACACGAAACAAACAAACAAACATATATATTAAAAAGGATAGCAGCATTATATTACAAAAAAAAATACACTGCAGCAGATGAATAGCAAAGTGCGGCTAATATTAACCATATCAAACAAAACAAAAAATTTAAATATATTACAAATAATATAAAGAAAAAATTCAAGAGAGAGCAAGAAAAACCAAGTAAGGGCATTCGCTATCTTTACAAGTAAAATTTAATTTACACAGCAAAACAAAAAAGAAAACAAAAATATTCACTTGAAAAATAAATATTTCAACTTTACAAATTTAAAGAAAACTAAAACAAACTAATTAATTTAGATTGCTCTAACCTTACTATACAAATAGATGACTAAAAGAAATTTTGATTGAAATTAGAAAAGAAAAAAAAAATATTGATTTAATCATTTTTTGAAAAAAAAAAAAACTAAACAAAAAAATATTTACTATAATTGCAAAAAAAAAAAATAATTAACTGAACTGCATCATAAAATTAAAATTATTAAAAATGCGCAAGGGAAATTTTCTTTAAAGTATTAATTATTTATTGCCAGATCAATAATGGTAATGAAAAGTATGAAAAAATGCATTAAAAATTTAACCAAATCTTTCAAATAAAATGCAGATTTAAATATAAGTTTAGTAATATTTAAAACAACAAAATAAATGAATAAAATGATAACAAAAAATCCATTAAAATAAGTAAATTCTTCAAACATAAATAGCAGCAACACAATAATGTTAAGTGTCAAATACCATAAAAAAAATGTTTTCTTTAAAAAAAAAATTATTTTTCACTATTTCAGAAGAGCTGAATTCAAAGAAACCCCTTATAAATATTTTTTCACTTAAAACAAAAATCAGCAATGTAAGATTCGGTCACACTCAAAATTTCACACAGAAAATGCGGGGTAAAAAATCAAATCGACAAAAGGATCATTAAAAAACATCCCATTAAACCACTACCTAATATAACATTTTGCAGCCTTCTAGGCTTGCAGTATGTGGCGATGGCTCCATACTACTATTTTTCGTGAGCTTGACTGTGATCTAGCATTGTTGATAATAAATTTCTTCTGAAATTTTATTGAAAGTGGGCGGCGTTGAACTTCTACGACTAGAACTCCATTTATTTCATTTGATTTTTTTACAGAGCAAGTCGTGTGTTAAAATTTTTAGTCTTGTTGTTAATATAATGCAACAACTGTTTAAACACCGGTCATGCCCGGGAGGTTGAGTCTTCTTATAACAGTTATAAATCAGTTTTAATACTTTTCTGAAATCAAACCAAGTGAATTGTTTCATAACATACACGCAACGTAAATATTTTTCGTTTTGAAAAGAACTCAAAAGCGATTGATTATGAGGACGACATTTGCTAAATTTTTAGTTAAAAATCAAGAGTTGACGAAAATGGACTAAACTTTTGACATCTTGATTTGACAGCATTAATCACAAAAATGCAACTTCCGAACGCTACCTCACTGTTTTGCCACTCTCCTCAAAAACTGAGTTTCAATTCTGTGAACTTCTGGCAGAAGCACTTAACTCTATCTGCATGCGAAAAACAAGTAACTAGTGCTTGTACCTGCAGAGATTATGTGCTTTTGCCTTTTTTGCGCAGAACGAGTAAAGCTCTTTTGTCAAAAGCATACAAAATTATTTTGAGGATATTACAATGCAGTGATTACACAGTTCACCTAGTTACGTATCTGATTTTATTGATAATTTTCAACCACGTCATGATTCCAAGATATCCAGCTCCAAAGCGCAGAAATGGCTGTTTCGATGAGTTATTGAAGCTACATGTATCTCACTTACAGTAAATGGCGTAATTGATATCTGCAATCGGATAGCCGTAATCTTTCTCATTAAACTTTGCCTTCCAACTATTAAAATGGATCCATTAAAGTAAAGGCTTTAGAGCTCTACACAAAGAACTAGTAAGTAGAGTAGAACGGGGTAATGTCGTGCAGGGGGTAATGTCGTGCACTGGCTGTTTTAGCCCAAAGGATTGAATGTTTTACCAACTGTTTGTAAGGTAGGGACCTGCTGACCTACTGAGCTTATGCATATAATACTAGCAATTTTCACCAGTTCGTCTCTACAGAGTAACCTTTTTTTCAAAACGCACGCTTTCGGGACGATATAAGTGTTTTTTCATCGGGTCAGAAAAATAATTTTTCTTGCGGGAAAATATAGCAGGTGAGTGTTTTCTGAAACGAAATATCCTGCCAAAGAAAAGAAGTATTTGGTTTTCTAAAAAAATTTTGGGCTTCACCGAGTTTTCGAAGTTGACCTTTAAAACGACCATTGGGGTAATGTCGTGCACATTCACTTACACAAACACAATTTCTCGCTACACAAATGTTGTTACACATGGATGTAACCAATGAAATTATCTTTCGATCGGATGCTCACTCGTCGCATTCGCTTGAGATGTACAGCTTTACGAGCATGTCAAAGTTGAGTGCACGACATTGCCCCGTTCTACTCTATATTATATTATATTATATTTGTAGTCTTGATACCTACATATATTTCAATGGATGATTAATCGGAAAGAATCTAATTGGAAAAGTAATAACTTGAAGTTGTAGAGGAAGTTCATGGCTATCCGATACATTTGGTTAAAATGAATTGCACTTAATACTGGAAGTACGCCTCATGACTTAATAAAACTATTTGTGCAATTTGAAGCAATTATAATTCAAAATCTTGACGTGATAGAAAAAAACCACGTACAGATTCGTAAATAGAAGGTCTCATGGGAGTTCAAAAATTGAGAATGAAAAAAAAGTTGCAAATTTGCAGGATTTTGTTATTTTTACTGCAAAAATATTTCGTAAAATATTTTGTCACCAACTGTAAAAAGTCATTTTCTTTTTTGAAGATTTTGGCATGGAAAACAAATAAGGTTTTAAAAAAATAAATAAATTTGGGAATTTAGATTTCCATTCAACTTGCTTGGCGACTCCATTAATAACAGAGCAAATGAACAAATTTTTAATGTATGAATTTTAAATTAATTTTCGGCCAATCATTCAATCATGCAAGCGATCATAATTTTTTTTTAAATTAAAGAAGTTTGTATGAAACAATTATCAATCACATCAAATTTAATTGATCTATGCAACAAAAAAAAACTTTAGTAGATTAAAATTTTGTCGCCCTTATTCCAAAATGTGCATAATTTTAATCAAATCAAAAATGTTCCACACACTCTGATTGTAATGTGAAAATGTTCATACATATTGTCAAAATCGTCAAAATCAAGAGAGACCCGATTTCGAAAACAAAATATTTATATTATGTAATTTAAAATTAATAGGGAATGCATAAAGAATTTATATATATATTTATTGCAAACAAACAACTACAAAATAAACTTAATAAGCCATGCTGGTATATATACATATATATATACAAATATTTATATATATATATAAATAAATACAACTACATCAAATGCGTTTTATTGTAGAGAAAAAAAAACAGCATTTGTGGCAAAAGGATGAAAGCAAACACCGAAAAGATTATAAAAAAGTAAATTTACAAGAAAAAAATAAAAAATAATAATTTTGCTAACAAGAACAGTTATAAAAATAAAATAAAATAGAAAAAATTACATAAAACTTAGATATACATTATAGTTATTATTATACAATTATCTTTAAAAATTATTATGACTCAAGTATAATTTTATTTAATACACAAAACATATAAAAGTACTAATATTTTTATTAATTTAGAAGCAAACAAAAATTTGTTGAAAATGAATTATTGTTTTTTTTTTATTTTGGTCATAAGAAAAAAACTTTAAGACTATTTTGTTAAATTATAATATGACAATTTTAAAGTACATACGCTAAAATTAATCAAATAAAATTTTACTTCTAATGATTTGTTGAAAATGAAGATATGAGCAAATTTAAAATGAATGCTAAGTCAAGAAGCAGTTAAAAACTAAATAAAAATCATTACTCTATACACACTATTGTCATAACTAAGTAAATAAAGGCAAAAATACAAATAGCAGAAGTAGCAAAAAATGAGCTGTCAAATGTATGCATTAAAAAAAAATTGACTAAAACAAAAATAAAAAAATAAATAAATGCTAAAAAGTAGTAGGAAAATTAGAAACAGCAGCAAGTTAAATTAAATGAAAAATTAAATTATTTCAATAATATAATAAAATTTATGATTATTAAAAACTATTATAATACAACAACAATTATTATTATTATTATTAAATTATATTATTACAAAATTATTAAAAAATTATATATATATTAAAATTATACATATTATATAATGATATATATATATATTAAAAAAAATACAAAAAAAAAAATAAGAAAATAAAAAAACAAAGAAAAATCACAACAGAAAAACAGATATATATTATATATACTTTATAGACATGAAAAAGAAAATATTAAAACTGAAAAATAAAGTTACAAATAACTTTTAACAATAACTGAATTGTTTTATTTTTGGCAATCAATGGAATTCTTAATCTCCACCCAAATAAGTAGTCAATATATAGATTGGTCGATTCTTATATGCTGCACCCTGGGTATATTAATTTTGTCTTTCCGTTTGTCACGCAGAGAAAGAGGCAGGTATGGAAAGCTATATACTGTCAGCGTCAAAAGAAATTGTACACGTTAATATGTTATGTTTTTGTCTTTATTTTACTAGTTTGCTTTATCATTTTATTCAACATATTATGTTTTTTGAAAAATATATTGTATATTCTTTCATTTTATAAAAAAAAAAAAAACAAAAATTTAACAATAAAAAAAATTATAGAACAACAACTTAAAATACTTCAAAGTCACAGCGTCAAAAGAAATTGTACAGTAAGAAAAAAAAAATTATTTCAAAGAATTTTAAAGAGGTTAGTATTTTGTTTGCTTTCCATTTGCGTTGATTACAGCTTGCAATCTTCTGGGCATCGATTCCACTAGGTTTCGGGTTACATCGGAAGAGATTTTTTGCCATTCCTCCATTATCACTGATTTTAGAGAGTCTTTGCTGGTAATCGTTCTTTTTCTAATCTGACGGTCCAGATGCTCCCACAAATGCTCGATAACGTTAAGGTCGGGTGACTGGGCGGGATGATCCAGCTGTTTTGGGGTATGATATAGCAGCCATTCCTTTACTATTTTAGCAGTGTGCTTAGGATCATTGTCTTGTTGAAAGACCCAAGTTTGATCCAAGCCCAATTTGTCGACACTAGGTTGCAAATTATCTTTCAAAATGGTGAGGTAATCTGTTTTATTCATAGTGTTCTCTATGAAAACCAAGTTACCTACACCACTGGCTGCCATACACCCACATACCATGACCGAACCACAACCATGCTTGACGGTAGATATTACATTTTGTTGGGCAAATGCTGAATTTTTGCATCTCCAAATTTTAGATGGTGTTTTCTTACCAAAAATTTCAAATTTGCTCTCGTCAGTAAAGACCACATTATTCCAGAATGAATTTGGTTTATTTTGATACTTTTTAGCAAAATTCAGACGTCGCTGTTGATTGATTTTTGATATGAAAGGTTTGCTTCTTGGAACTCGTCCACGTAGTCCATTTGCATGTAGTGCTCTACGTATAGTACTGGAGCTAACGTTAACACCTGAGCGTTCTGAAATGTTCTCGGATATTTTAACAGCACTTTCAGTTGGATTTTGCTTCACTCGTCGCACAATGGATCGTATTTGAGTCGCATTTAGTTTACGGGGTCTTCCAGATTTGGGACGATTTTGTAAATTTTCGAACTTTTTGTAATTATCAATTATATGTTTTACAGTATTATGGCTTCTATCAATCATCAAACCAATTTCACGCAATGTTTTTCCTTTTTTATAATATTTTAGCACAAGTTCGCGAACATCCAGGGAGGTTTGTTTACCCATTTTGAAAATAAATTTCGTTACTCAAAAATCTTCAGATTTGAACTGATCCTCACGACGTCAAGTCAATTAATAATTATTATAATTAGTTAATATTGCCTACAACATGATAAAAAGTCAAATCACTAAAAATAACGGGAATTTTTTACCGTTAAAATTCTTTAAAATATTTGGTGCACGTGTTGTACAATTTCTTTTGACGCTATTAATATGAAGATGTTTTTGTTTTTGTTCTATGAATTTTTGTTATTGTAATATTGTTGTTGTTTTTATTATGTACATTAAGAGACGAGAAAATATATTATTAAAAAAACAAAAAATGTAAAACAAAAGGGAATTGCAAAAGAGTATAATTTAACTGCAAACATAGAGGAACAACGTGTACAACTTCTTTTGACGCTGACAGTACATTGTAGGCGATAATCGGAACACTGGAAAATGTAAGATTCCTGGGACTGTTCTGAACAACTTTTCTTAGTTTAATTTTTTGAAATTCGCAAAATCAAAGAAGTAATTGAAGTAAGTCAAATGTAATGTCATAATATCAATTGGCTGAGATTTTGTTAGAAATGAATAAAATTGGGCTCTGTTTTCACAAAAAACTTACTTGGTAGTGTTAAATGGATGATAATATGTTGAAAAAATTATATCTTTCAAATTTCTGATTATTATGGCACAAAATATGTAGGACATTACTTTTGCCTCTTTACGGACTTATTCCATTTTAAAAAATAAATTCGTTTGTATCGCGAATTTCAAAAAATGGAACCAGAAAAAGTTGTTCAGAATAGTCCCAAGAATCTTACATTTTCCGGTGTTCTACCGATTACCGCCCAACCCGTATATTCTTGATCAGCGTCACCTACTGAGTAAATTTAGCTATATCGGTCTGCTTGCAAGCAATTTTGTACATTGACTTCGTAGTAAAAGATAGTTCGATAATGTAACCAAAATACATACTAATACTAAAACAACAAAGGCGAGCTCTTAACAAAAATTGGTGAACTCAGACAAATAGGCGTGGCACGTTTCATACAAGCGAATTTTTTAAACTGATGTAGCGCATGCGTTGTTTGTGATTAAGTATGCAACCAAATTTCACAAAGACACTGGGCCTTTACATAAATCAAAAATTTTGTAATTTAAAACGAAGCTAACGAAATTATTTGATTTTAAAGTGAACAAATAGCGATATTTCGAAGACACCCAAGGTCCCGCGGTAACGATAGAGTTTTTTTATTTGTCTTCGTAACCAGCATCGTACAATACCTATAAGTACCGAGATTCATTTAACTTAAGCGATAATTTGTAATTTCGTCTGTGAATTATCTCGGTTCCCTTTGCATATGCACCAAATATCATCCCTTTACATCGAACAGTTTTAGAGATATGTTGAATTTTGTTTATGAGGTGCGTGGTACCGCCCATTTTTCTAGCGTATAATTTCGTCCCGATCAACAGCTACCAACTTGCTGTGAAAATTTAATCAAAATCGGTCGAGTAGTTTTTGAGTCTACGAGTACGTAGATTGATTTTTAAATTTCTGGAATATAGTACCCCTAGTTTTTTCTGAAGCAAATTGTTGTGACAATTGAAAAGTTTGACATTTTTTAGGGTAAGTTTCTTCAGACCTCATCTTTCAGTTCGCATTGTAACCTTGTGTTTTATACACTTAAAAAATTCAATCCTTAGAAAAAATTAAATTACCTTGTGAAAATTTCCTACGATGTTTTTTTACGATTTTCGAGTAGATTTATTTTAACAAGGGTCAAAGACCAGAGTGTATAAGTGGTAAAAAGGGTCCAAGCGTAGATAGGCTCCACGTAAACACGACCCACTCGAAGGCCGTCCAAAAACAGCTCTTGTGCCAAGAAACGTCGATGCTGTGCGAAAACTAATTGAAGAAGATCGTCATGTGACTCATCGAGAAATCGATTCATATGTAGGCATTAAGCCAACGGTCCATTCAGTACGTCCCCAGCAAATCCTGTAACCGTTACCAACCTTATTATATAAGAGTTACAAATCTCGTATTATACCAGTTACATTTCTTCTAGCATCGGGAAAAAAATAACCACTTTTTCCCTATCAGTGTGATCGTGCATCCTTGTCTTATCAATACGACTATCTCATGAATAAAAATAATAGAAAACTATAGCTATCTCTTTCATTTTTTCCAATTCCTTTTGTAGACATTCTTTCGATTTATGTAAACAAATAAAAATCAAATTGAAATTTTAAAAAAATTATTTTAATGTCATGAATGAGTTATGAATGAGTTACAATTTTTTAAATTTTTTGCCAACAAATTTAGTTACATTTGTATCGTATCAGGATGGCGATCTGGTGCAACCGACGCACTGCCCCCTGCTGGTATTATCGGCACAGATTTCGGCAACATGCGTGGTGCATTACTGCGATAAAGCGCCACTTTTGCACGAAAATCTTCAGCTATTAATTGAATGGCGTCTTCTACGGGCATGTTGCGATGTTCTGCAGGTTGACCAGGAACATCTTCGTTGGGAAAAAGAACATCAACACGTAGCTTCAGACGATCCACAATTGATTCAGCATATTTCCTTCAAATTTTACAAAAATGAGTTTAATTATCAAAGTAACAAAACAAACGGAACTTACGTGTTTTGCCGATTAACAACAATAACTTCACAGTCATTGTTTGTTAATTTGCTTCGATTGACAATAAATAACAATTCAATTTTGTTCTTTGTCAACTTGATATTTTTTGAGTAAGGGAGCAAGGCATCTTTTCGTTTATATCTTTCCCTTTTTAAATTTCTTTGTGGTAGTAAATTTTGAAAAATGTATCGTGGTATGTGTTAAATGGGTCAGTCCATAATTCAATATGGTTACGTAGGATTTGCTGGGTCGAGTACGTTACGTCGTTTTTTTCGACTGACAGCTAAGTTAAAAATATGAGTTTATATCAAGTGCGACTCAATCAGTACGTCTCCGTCAACGCAACGTACAAAAGTTGCCCAACTCCCAACTTTCGACGTACGTCGTGTGATTTGACAACCGTAAAATAAATTTATTTTCAATTTCATTTGTTGTTTTTTTGTTTTCTTTGCCGTTTTTGTTTTATTTTTTGAATAATATTGGAATAAAAAAATATTGGAGCTGACTAAAAGGGTAAAAGAGTAACAGAGTAACTTACGTATATTTTGTTGTTGTGGTTGTGCACTGTTACCTTGTTACTCTGTTACTCAAGACGTTACTCTAGATCGTGAATACCTCTATTATAAAAAGAATTGTGATGTTTTAATCCGTTTTCAAAGTATTGATTGGGCCAGGCTTCTCCGTCAAATACGTCGCAGTCAGTCGAAAAAAACGACGTGACGTACTCGACGTACTGAATGGACCGTTCCCTTTAGTATGAACCAGCAAACAAACAATCTATGTGCTTTGGACTCTCAGATGTTAAAAAAATTCTGACAGTCAAAATAGAAACTAAAAACGAAACTGACAGCTTTGGTTTCTAATGGCAATGTGAATTTTATGATAGAATTTAGAAACGAAACGAAATTTCGTTTTTATTCGCAATAGGTGCTTTCATTTGTCAAAAAACTGAGCGTGCAACTCAGTACAAGTGGGAAGGATATGAACATTACCTTTCATTTTTATAGCACCGTATGTAAAATAATGGGACTTTTTTCTTATTTCATAACTTTAGATCATATATTGAAAATAGGGAAATGCTTTTTACAAAAATTTGATACATACAACAGAAATGGCATTAAGTTTTAATGAACATGTAGTTGATTTTTTTGCATAAAATCATTGAGCAGCTGCTGTTGTTATCTGTTGCACCACAGCCTTCAATGTTGCAGCCGTCACTGACTCTGGTAACTCAGTTAGTGCAGAAAGTGTAGTCCCACTAAGCACACTTAAGCGTGGATCGATGGGGAGCGTTCCTAAATGCTTCACTCCAGTTAAGCTCGCTAATTCTGCGCCACCATTGGAAGAGAATATATTGGTGCAATTTGTGCAGTGTGGACAAACGAATCTGAAAGAATAAAGAAATTATTTGTTAAAAAAAAATTTTAGATATTTAATGCGAAGCTCCTTATTACTTTAAAGATCCTATCTTCAGATAACTGAGCATAACGTAAAGACTTGGGCGTTTTCCATTTCTTTGGTGGTAATGAAAGATTTAACATTATCACTAAATGTAATGAAAGGAAAAATTTCTTTCATTAAATTTAATAAAACATTAATGAAAATTTCTATTAGTTACATTAAATTAAATGGAACAAATTTTCACTATCATTGAATTTAATGAAACTTTAATGAAAATTTCCTTTACACGTTCCCTTAAAAGCTAGTACCCAAAAAAAAATCATAATTTTTACTTACCCGCTCATATTTTCTATTATTCCCAATATGTTGATGCCAGTTTTTTTACAAAATGTAATCTCTTTGCGCACATCATCCAATGCCACTTGTTGTGGTGTGGTAACCACAATGGCACCATCACATTTTACATCACGCATACATTCCATCACGGTTATATGCTCATCTGATGTGCCTGGAGGTGTATCAATTATTAAATAATCCAACTCATCCCATTTAACATCGGTAAGAAATTGCCGTATCATCATTGTTTTCTTAGGTCCACGCCAAATGACAGGATCATTGCGATTTTTTAACAAGAATCCAATAGACATCACTGCCAGTGACTTAGTATCGTCTGTGTATATTGGAACCCATCCTTCATCGCATTGGAAAATATCACGACCTTCAAGACCGAGTAGATATGGTACGCTGGGTCCACACAAATCTATGTCGAGCAAGCCAACCTATGAAACAAGACTAAAGTAAACTTGGCAATTGATTGATATTGTTTGATGTAAATATTAAAAGGGCGGAAGTCATGCATTTTAACACATTGCTTGTTTTGATTCCTGATGTCAAAGGTTATCTCTATTGTTTTATGTTATAAGGGTGCCTGTAAAAATATTCTCTAGTTCTGTACAGTCTCTTGAATGATTTGTATTTTTGTTATAAAAAAAATAACAGCAATACGACCCTTTTTTTAGTTTCTCGAATGTTTACTTTATTCACTTCCGCCCTTTTAACAATTACCCATTCAAATACAAACCAAAATAGTAACGGTGTTATCTTTGGCATTGCCAATAATTATATATCCTACACCGCAGTAATTTAAAAAATTTTCTTGTATGGAAGGTGCCATGCCCTCTTCGTTTTTGTTTTATCTCAAACAACACTTTCTACGAGAGTTTTGAAGAAATTTCTTGTCCGAATTAACCAAGTTTTTTATCGGAGCTTGCGTTTACTATACTTATTGTTTGGTTAAAAAGGAAATCCAAGAATCGGGAAAGTCGTGGCAAGAGATTAAAGTCATCGCAAGGGATCGTGACAAATGGAGAGATTTCATATTGACCCTATGCTCCTCCTAGGAGTTAAAGGAGAATACATACTTGAAACTATGCTGTCAGTATGGAATTTTAAATATTTTGCTTGTATAGCAGGCACCACGCTTTATTATCAGAATCAACCGAGCTTTTGCTCAGAGCTTGTCCCGATTATTTCTAGTATTTAAATATATATTGGTTGCGTTATCCTAAATACCTAGTGGACTTATTCCACTTAAAACAACAAAAAAAAAAAAACAATTTTTTTTTATTTTAAAGTGCATAAGGGGCAGAAAGTAATATGTATGTATATCGACGAATTTGCGGAGATTTTACAGGATTTTTATTTAGTTTCAAAAAGCGTCGGAAAGATTGGCTCATATTTCGTTTACGGATAAATTCGCTAAAATTCTGAAACTTATTTTTTATTATTAAATTCCTAATTCTAAGGATATGTAATCAAAGTGTCAGCAAGATCTGTTTTCGGACATATAGCCATCGGAAGATCCGTATATAATATCGTCTATAAAAACCGCTATAAGTTGAGAACCCCTGGATAGATTTGGAAAATATTGGTGTCATATGAAATGTATTATAATAACCTTAAATTGTACAATGTAATTTTTCAATCATATGCAGTTTTTATGATAAAAGCCCTTTCAGGGGGTAAAAAATAAAATTTTTATCGAATTTATCCGTAAAGGAAACATGCTCCGAAAGATTTATTAGGATTGCGAATAATAAACAATTCTACAAAAATATTGAAAAAAGCTGACTAGTGCGAAGCAACTGTTTCGCATGAAAAAAAAAATGACTGTCCAAAGCTCGGAACAAGTTTACTTTAGTGCCAAATCCAGCATTCTGTTTTCTTAGGTTTTTATAAGCTACATTCCGATCGTTTGAGGGCTATATCACGGAAACTAAGTCCAAGCGACAACTTTTTGATTACACATTCTTTAATCCGTTGATTTTGGGCACTTAAGTAAACTTGTCTATGAGTTGGGTTTGCCACTTATCAGAATTTCATTCAGAAGTAGCCTTTTAGGAACAGGTTTAGCAATTGTCCCAAATCCCACTTTTTTTTTTTTGGAAAAAATAGGGCTTCATGAATTAATTACAAACGGAGCAAATGCCTCTAGTTATTACATACCTTCAAACCATGTTCTCGAAGCGCTAGCGCTAATTGTGTGCTAACAGTTGACTTTCCAACGCCACCTTTACCGGAAAGTACAAGTATAACGTGTTTAACGTTGTCCAGCATTTTATGTTATTTTAATTTTGTTAAAGCCAGAACAGAAACTAAAACACCAGAAAAAAACAAGTGATTTGGGAACTGTCACAATCAGCTGTTTTCAATGGCGGCAATCAGACGGAGGGCAGATGCCCGCAGGACAAGCCGGTTTTTAGCTAGAATTTGCCACGTAGCGTTTCTTAACGTAACGTCACGGTTGCTTGTTAACGTAGCATCGATTAGTGAAAACGGTAGGAACCGTTCGAATTGTCACCTTACAACTTATGCTGGAATTAGCCAAGAAGTAGCGTTTCGTAACGTAAAGTCAACGTAGCATCGATTAGTGAAAACGGTGGGCAACTTTCGAAATGACACCTTACAACTTAAAAATTACTTGAAAAATTCCAGTTTTTGTAAACAAGCATCCATTGTCATACTTACTTTAGTTAATTTGTTTATCAAATTCCATTTATAACATCAGAATTCAATTTATTTTATCTAACAACGTAGCGCGACGTTTGGAAATCTAATTTCAACAGGTCTCAACGTTGCGTACCGCTACTTTACGATTTCACTAATCGCTTACACGCTTCCGCGATTTGATAGATTTTGACAGACGTCACGTTATAAAACGCTACTTCTTGCCTAATTCCACTATTAAAAATTACAAAAATTCCAGTTTTTGTAAACAAGCACCCATTGTCATACTTATTTTGATTAATTTATTTATAACATCCAAATTTAATTTATTTTATCTAACGTATGAATTATCAACGTAGCGCGACGTTTGAAAATCTAATTTCAACAGGTCTCAACGTTGCGTACCGCTACGACACAATTTCAGTAATCGCTTACACGCTTCTGCCGTTTGATAGATTTTGACAGCGTTACACGTTACACGCTACGGAACGCTACTTCTTGGCTAAATCCAGCTTTATTTCAGATTAGTGGTGGAATTAGCCAAGAAGTAGGTTTTTAAACGTCGCGCTACGTTGTTTGAAACAACTGTTTCGCATGAAGAAAAAAATGACTGTCCAAAGCTCGGAACAAGTTTACTTTAGTGCCAAATCCAACATTCTGTTTTCTTAGGTTTTTATAAGCTACATTCCGATCGTTTGAGGCCTATATCACGGAAACTAAGTCCAAGCGACAACTTTTTGATTACACATTCTTTAATCCGTTGATTTTGGGCACTAAAGTAAACTTGTCTATGAGTTGGGTTTGCCATTTATCAGAATTTCATTCAGTAGTAGCCTTTTAGGAACAGGTTTAGCAATTGTCCCAAATCCCACTTTTTTTTTGGAAAAAATAGGGCTTCATGAATTAATTACAAACGGAGCAAATGCCTAGTTATTGCATACATACATACAATTTGTATGGCGCATACCGAAATTGCCAACGCTCAACGCTCAGCTATTCGAATTTCCAATTTTGACAAAGCGTTATGGAGCGAAGTTAGCTGCAGAAAAGTAAAAAAAGAAACAACAATATGGTTTTGACAAACAAATGACTTCAACGCAACGCTTTTTGTTTCGGTATGGCGCTTTACGCTTTTGTGTAACGTTAAACAACGCAACGCCTGACGCTCCAATTTAGGTATGGCAGTAAGCTGGGGCATAGAACAGTTTTTTCTTCATGTTTCTGTATACTTAACTCAAAATTAATATATGTAGATGTCTAGTTGTAGTTTTAATCCGACGATATGTATGTAAAAATTTGTCAACTTATGAGCTTTAAATAAAATTTTTAAAAGTATAACAGTGCAACAATTATTTCAGAAAGAAACCAAAATAAATACAAAATCAAAAGTAAAAATTATTGTACTTGATTTGAAATTCAAATTTTGAATGCTAATTACTGTCAAAAAATCAATAGTAAATATTACTTGATTTGAATGCTAATCACTATCAAAAAATCGATAGTTTTTCACAGTCAATTCAAGTAATTTCGCCCTTGGGTCTAAATCGTTACTGATATCTATTGAACCAACAGCGAAAGATATCGTTTTTTCTCTGAGTGTAAGAGGGGACTAACAAAAGTTCGCTGAGTGTGTGCTAGTTATTATTTTTTTTTAATTCAAAGATGAAAAAGCATTCACAATTGTCTTTTGATATTTCGTTTCAAATTTCAAAAAGGTCAACTGCAATGGAGACGAGTAAATGCAAAATAACTGATCAAAAGTTGAAAAAAATTCCGAAACTAATAGCGATTTCTTTTCTCCAAAAAATGTTACCCTTTTTCAACGGAGGCTGCGAAAATTGTATGTTCTTTTCTAAAACTTTCTAAAAATTGTGTCATTTTTACCATTTTTTTAAACGACGAGGTGAGAATTTTGAACATTGAACTTTCACAAACACTTTAATTCAAATTTATTAAATTAAATATAAACAAATGAAGCAATTGTGGGACAAATAGGCATGTTCTCAATTCCGACTTTGAAACGGAATTTTATTGAAATAAATAAAATTGGCTACTGGTTTCAATCCGATTTGATGAAACGCAATCCTGATGTGGTGTTCAATATCGAAACGCAGAGCACCTTAAAATTGATTCCATTTCGATTCCGATCAAAATCGGAATTGAGAACATGTCTGAAACTTTATTTTGTGATTTGTGTGGAATTTTTTGTTCTATTCTTATTTAAAAAAACGCAACATTTTATCAGGGTAGAATGCAAAACTAAAAATATGTTACACTTCAAACAGGTAAAATTTTTTCTAGAAAAGAAAACGCTATAATACAGTAAGAAATTTGTCTTGCGATTCTTACCGTCTTTCAGCGTCAACCCAAGCCAGAAAAATTTGCAATGCAAATGAAACGAATGCTGTTTAGTCTATTTCCAAGTGAAAACATCTAGATGGTAGGCCAAAATCTTCGTAAAATTGTTCATGGGCGAGCTTCAATATGTTACAAGTCTGTATTAAAAAGTTGGATTAACACAGTAGGCCCTTACCTAACAACTTTCATCGAAATCGCTTGTATATATAGTTAAAAAGTGGGAATGGCATTGAATTAAACTTAGGACACTTCGAGTTTGTAGGTAAACGGAGGTGTAGTGCTTACTTTTACTTAACTTACTTGTTATCCTATATCCTATAACTTATGATTGTTGATCAATTTATTTTTGTTTTTAAATTTCAAAAAATGATTTTTGTATTTTGTAGTTTGATAAAAATAATGTACAAAATAAGTTATCATAAAAAATGTAAAACTTCTAAAAAATATACATAAATATTTTATCATTATTAACCCACAACTACAGCTGTTATAATTAATTTACAACCAAACTACAACTGGCGATCCTGCTGGACTTTTAACCTATTTTTAAAAAAAAAGAAAAAACTACATTTCATCCAAGAACATCAACAGCGACCGCTACCACCAATTATTCTTGCAGCAGCAACAATCAATTTCTAAAGATAGAAAAATAGCTCAAGAAATAACCATTAACAGCTCGACGTGCAGAATCTTCAAACATCAATATATCTAATCATCGATACTGGCATAAGCTTATTTAGCTGAAAATTATCGTAAGAGATATTATTTAAGTGCAAAAAAACCAAAAAAAAAATCAACTTTAAACTTAATAATTATTTTCCAACTTAAAAATTCACTTATAATTACATTTACTAAATTTTAAACACTACATTATTCTTATAAATACTAAAATGTTTCGTTCCCCGAATCGCGATAATGGAGATTCGGCAAATCGAACTCAATTGATTGAATTGGATCAAGACCAAAATACAATTCCAAACCCTTTCGATAATGTTCTTGCGTCCGAAATATCTGCAACGTCCGTTAAGCTCCCACAATTTTGGACAAACTGTCCCGATGCATGGTTTATCCACGCGGAATTGCAATTTCAATTCAAAGGTATATCGGTAGATAAGACCAAGTACGAATATACAATAACTGCTCTTCCTCAAGAAGTTATTGTTACCGTCTTGGATTTCATTCGAAATCCACCATCCACAAATTTGTATGAAGGTCTTAAGAAAATTTTGATCGAACGTAACTCTCTGAGCGAGAACAAACGGATCGATAAAATACTATCCGACTCTGAGATTGGCGACCGGAAGCCATCCCAGTTCTACAGATCCTTGGAACTTTTAGCAGGAACATCGGTCGAACCAGATTTTTTGCGAAAAATCTGGCTTCGAAAGCTCCCTAAAAGTCTAAATGTAGCCTTGACATGATCAAATTTAAAAGAATTATCCGAAGTTCTAAATCTCGCTGATAACTTATGGGAAGTTATCACTGAAAGTGAAGTTTCTTCAATAAAAGCTAAGCCTCAAACAATTGCTTCACCATCGGTTAATCTGCAGGCAGTTATTTCAAACTTCACAGATACTACCTCGAAAATTTTAGAATGCTTTAATAAACTTACATTAGAAGTAAATTCAATAAAACAGGATCAACAGCAATATCGTTCATCACACAGAACATTTTCTAGAGATCGCTACAGAAGACGATCTAATTCTCGGAAATCATCCCGGCAACGCCCACCAAATTGGCTCTGTCGATACCACTATAAGTTTGGTAACGATGCTAGAAAGTGTGAACAACCATGTTCTTATGTTCAAAACACCCAACACACACCAACAAACTAAAGGATTCCATCATCGCGACGGCTGATGATGGACATCTAATAACATTTACACGTCGTCTCTTTATTTTCGACAATGACAATAAACTAAATTTCCTTATTGACAGCGGCGCGGAAGTTTCAGTTCTTCCCGCCTCCAAATTTAGAACTTTTAAACGCAAGTCCGATTTACAGCTAACTGCAGCAAACGGAAGTACTATTTCCACTTACGGTAACAAATTACTTACTGTAAATTTGAAGTTACGCAGGGATTTTGTTTTTACTTTCATTTTAGCAGATATTGCAAAACCTATTATTGGAGCGGACTTCCTCACTAAGTACGGACTTTTGATCGACCTCAAACACAAACGACTTACTGACCCACTAACTAACATAGCAGTTAACACTATCACAGCGTTCACTGAAACACCACTCCCTAAATTACTTTGCATAGAAAATAAATACACACAAATACTTAAACATTTTCCATCATTAACAACAGAACCCGACTACAACAAACCTGTCAAACACAAAACAGAACACCACATCATAACTGAAGGACAGCTACCATTCTCAAGACCAAGACGCTTAGATCTCCTCAAGTCAAAGATAGCAAAGAATGAGTTCGAGTTTTTGGTTAAAAATGGAATCTGTCGTCCGTCGGATTCGATGACTGCATCTCCCCTGCATTTAGTCCCAAAACGAGAACCCAACGACTGGAGACCATGCGGAGATTACAGACGACTGAACGCTATAACAGTACCAGACCGCTACCCTTTACCACACATTCATGACCTTTCTATTGACTTACACAATAAACAAATTTTCTCGAAACTTGACCTGATTAGAGCCTACCACCAAATTCCCATGGCTACCGCGGACGTTCACAAAACAGCGATTACGACACCTTTTGGAATGTTTGAATTCCTAAGAATGCCATTCGGTTTAAGGAATTCAGCACAAACATTCCAAAGGTTCATCAACGAAGTACTGCAAGGACTAGATTTTATTTTCGTATACCTTGACGATATACTCGTGGCTAGTGAAACTGAAGAAGAACACGTCACACATTTAACACAAGTTTTTGAACGTCTCGACGAATACGGATTAAATATTAAACCGAATAAATGCGTATTCGGAGTTAACTCCATCAATTTTTTAAGTTACAATATATCAAAAGACGGTATTCAGCCATCGACCGAACGGATTCAATGCATCACAGATTATCCAGTACCAAATACAGTCAAACAGATGCAGAAATTTATTGGAATGACGAATTATTACCACAAATGTATTCCAAAACTAGCACACATGCTAAGCTCGATATACCAAATGGTAACCACTTCTTCAAAGACAAAAGACAAACACTTGCAATGGACCGACACTACACTACAAGCATTTAAGGCAATCAAAGATAGTTTTACTAAGAAAACACTGCTTAATCATTTTAACAGTAAAGCAAAACTATCTATTGCTGTAGATGCTTCCAACACGGCCATCGGCGGAGTCCTTCAGCAGGAATATAATGCACAACTTGAGCCACTTGCTTTCTTTTCCAAAAAGCTTAGTCCAGCTGAAACAAAATACAGTACTTTCGATCGGGAATTACTGGCAATTTACCTAACAATAAAACACTTCAGACACTACTTAGAAGGACGAGTTTTTAAAGTTTTAACAGACCACAAACCACTGACATACGCTTTACAGTCTAAAACCGAAAGAAGTCCACGACAAACACGACATCTGGAATATATCGCGCAATTCACTAGCGACATAGTCCACATCAAAGGTGCAGACAACTCCGTAGCGGACGCACTATCACGATGTGACGTCGAAGCCTTTGCAACATCAGATCTGGACCTGAAGGCATTGTTTACAGAACAATCGAGCGACGATGAATTAAAAGATATTCTTGATAAACACATCTATAACTTCGAACAAATTGACATTCCGTTCCTTAACATCAAAATTTGGTGTGAACATTCAGATAATACAACGCGACCATATATACCACAACAACTCCGTAAAAAGATTTTCGATCAATTACATAACATTGCACATCCTGGAACAAGAGCTACTAGACGCCTTATCGGTCAACGTTATTTCTGGCCTAATATGAATAAACAAATTAATCAATGGTCACAAGAATGCCTTAATTGTCAACGAGCGAAAGTACATAGACACACAAAAACTGTTCCACACAAAATAAACATTCCAAAGGGTCGTTTCGAACACATTCATATAGATTTAGTTGGCCCTCTTCCCCCATCGAATGGTTATCGATACCTGCTTACAGTTATTGACAGAAATACCCGTTGGCCCGAGGCATATCCTTTAAAAGATACGGAAACAAACACAATTACAAATACCTTTCTTAGAGAATATGTATCACGGTTTGGAGTTCCTCTAGAAATTACTTCTGATCGAGGATCCCAATTTACTTCTAACACCTTCACCACATTCATTAAGTTTCTTGGTAGCCATCAAATAACGACCACTGCTTACCATCCGCAGTCCAATGGTATAATTGAACGATTTCACCGACAACTAAAAGCATCAATAAGAGCGAGTAGTAACCAACAAAATTGGTATTTAGAACTTCCGATAATTCTTTTAGGCCTTCGATCTACAATCAAGGAGGACATCAAAGCATCTCCCGCGGAAATGGTTTTCGGCCAAACGCTGAAATTACCACACCAACTCGTGGTACCTAATCCACAAACATTCGATCCCACTGACGTATTGTCCAAACTCAGAGAAAACATCAACAACGTAAGATCAAACATTACTCACCATTCGAGATCAGAAAACTTCTACATACCTTTGAACATGAAAGACTGCAAATTCGTGTTTGTTCGAACTGATGGGATTCGACGTTCGTTACAAAATCCTTACGAAGGACCATTTGAAGTTATCGAAAGAACACCAAAATACTTCACTATACGCAAAAACAACACAACACAAAATATCGCTATTGACAGAATTAAACCAACATTTACAGACATAACAACACAACATCAACTAACCACCTCATCAACACCAGTCAAAAGAGTTCGGTTTGACCTCTTTTAGAAACAACACTTAACATTTGCGGGGGGAATAATGTAGTGCTTACTTTTACTTAACTTACTTGTTATCCTATATCCTATAACTTATGATTGTTGATCAATTTATTTTTGTTTTTAAATTTCAAAAAATGATTTTTGTATTTTGTAGTTTGATAAAAATAATGTACAAAATAAGTTATCATAAAAAATGTAAAACTTCTAAAAAATATACATAAATATTTTATCATTATTAACCCACAACTACAGCTGTTATAATTAATTTACAACCAAACTACAGAGGGAAATGAAAAGCACCACTTCCCTCCGCTTACCTACAAATTTGAAGTGCCCGTGCCTTTCGTGTGATACCACACTAAGCCGTTGAGATAAAATTGGAAGTCACATTTTTCGACACATTTTTGTCGCCACATTGTCCATTATATCTCGCCAGCTAAGCGAGCTGTTTGGAAGAAGTTTAATTTAATGTCATGGCCACTTTTTAACTATCTATACAAGCGATTTCGATGAAATCGTGCGACTTCACTATTACCGCTCCAAGAAAGTTAAATTTCAAAATTGGTGCATACATTTATTCTGATCCTTTGTTATTGTGAACGAAGAGATATTAGGGGGTTATCGTGAATAAATATTCCGGGGAGTTTTCTCAGACCAGAATGCACGGCTGTCTTAGAAAAATTCCCCGGGAATATGTATTCACGATAGCCCCCTTATTATCTCATCGACTTATCTTGTTTTTATTTCTAGCAAAAAAAAAAAAAAAATCCACATAACATTCAAACATAACAAAAGCCAAGGACTACAAAATTCATAAAAATTATTTATTTCTTTCAGAAAGCTTGATCTTAAAGTAATTCTACAAAATTTAATCATATTAGTCTGTTAAAAAATAGTGTTAGAATGTTTAAATCAATCATCATTTATTTCTATCAATACTCTTTTAAAGTAACATACATTATCTGCAGTTCTTGAGCTAAATCTGGATTACCATTTATAAAGTATTGCTTGACGCCAAATACATATGTATATGTGGACTTCTGACAAAACAACCTAAGTCGAGATAAGACAATTCTCCAGGATTTAAGTCCTAAATAAAAAATTTAAATACGCTTCTATTGGTATAATCGCCATGTCTCTATGATTTCTTGATCCAGAGATATAAGGCTGTTCCATAGTTCACGCAAGATTTGAACTTAGCGCCATTCGTGCGGTGAAGTGTTATGAACCAAAAGAAAAAAATAATTTGACAGCTTACACTTTAAGATTAGTAAAAATGTATGGAAAAAGGAGATTCAACGCTGCATCAACGAAATTGAGCCACATTATTTAAAAGTAGTTAATCAGTTTTTAGGCTCTGTTTTGCCAAACGTCCACAGATATGTTTATTGAGAGCAAAATACTAAATCATTCCCCAACGTAGAAGTTTAAAGTTGAATTTTATCCAATGAAATAGGTATAAAGTTACGAAGGTAAAAATTTAATCTTCCTTTGTTAAGAAAACTTTTTCCTAAATCCAAGGTCGTACCGGGGGTGTAGAGCTATTAGATTCCAAAGGTTATAAAAAGAAAAACACCAACACAAAGTTTCTTTTCTTCTTAAGTCTTTTTATTTAATATTCTATTTTTCTCAAAGCGGCGGCACAACTTGTCACATACGATGCTCAAAACGGAATGAACGAACAAAAGAAAAGTCAAATAGACACGCGCATAAATATGCGAATGTATGTGTTATTTATACATATTGTATATTTGTACATATATTCAAAATAGACAAAGCCAACTATTTATCATTGTAGTTTTTGCATTGCACAGCGATTTCATACGGTACATGGCAACGGTACCCAATTTACTTATTCTTTGTTAAATAGGGTAAACAACCCAATGCAAACCATCATCTATGTTTAATAGGGCAAATAACGAATTGCTGTGCACTCCAACACACCTCCTCAAAAACTACATTGATTGTTTCAAATAATCTTATACAGCAATATATGTTACATATGTATTAAGTTCTAAAATTTTACTTAAATGACAAGTTGTGTACACTGGGAAATATGACAATATCTTAGTCCAACATTTGTTGCAAGGATTGGGGAAAAACCCAGTAAAAACCCAATCAGACTAATATTAATTAATCAAACAAAAATAGGCATTTAATATAAATTCAATCTTATTTCATCTTATAATAAATTAATCAATAAGACCCATTTCACGTCTCAGATCCAAAAATCTGGCACCTGGTAATGGCTTCGTCAAAATATCGGCCAATTGCTTATCTGTGGGAATATACTCAATTCTTATAAGTTTATTTTCAACCTGTTCTCTCGAAAAATGATACTTGATATCAATATGTTTCGATCTTTTGTGACATGAGGGATTATTTGCTATACATATACAGCCCTGATTGTCTTCAAATATTTTAATCGGTTCTTTTAAATCAATTTTTACACTTTGAACTAATGATTTCAACCATAATGCTTCCCTAACTGCCTCAAATAAAGTCATATATTCTGCTTCAGTAGATGAAGCTGCAACAGAGTTTTGTTTCTTTGTATTCCAACAAATTAAACATGATTCGAACATTTTAAACAAATAGCCAGTAGTACTTCTCCTGTCACTCTCACAACCACCCCAATCAGAATCAACATAGCCAGTAAACATCTCTTTAAAATTTTGGTTTTTAATAAAAATTAGTTTTAAGTCGATAGTCCCTTTAAGGTATCTCAAAACCCTCTTTAAACATTGCCACAATTCTTTATTATTTTTATTGCTGTAGCGACTCAAAATATTAACAGATGTGCTTAAATCCGGACGTGTGCACAACATAATATACATTAAACAGCCAATTAAATTACGACATGGTGCATCACAATTTTCATCCGAATTCAACGCATCATAATTGAGTCTACTCGGAAGTGGAGTACTAACTGGCTTACATTCATTCATTTTGAATTTAATTAAAACATTTGTTATGTAAGCCGACTGGCTTAAACTCAACTGACCATTATGTCTTTCAATTTTAATACCAATAAAATGTCGAATCTCTAATAAATCAGTCATTCTGAATTTATTCTTTAAATATGTTTTGAAATTTATCATAGTTGCAATATTAGAAGTTGCAATTACCAAATCGTCTACATACAACAACACATATAAATTTTTCTGTGTATCACCATTATCAAGAATATATATGCATCGATCTACAGCTGAATTAACAAAACCAATCTCTTTTAATGCTTTTTCAAAAACTTCAAACCAGCATCTAGCTGCCTGCTTAAGACCATAAATGGCTTTATGTAATCTACAAACTTCATTACGACTGCAGGACAGCCCCTGAGGAACCATCATATAAATTTCCTCCTTCAACGTGCCGTTTAAAAAGGCCGTTTTCACATCCATGTGATGAACAATTAAATCAAACTGGTTTGAAAAAGCCAAAATAAATCGGAAACTAGAAATTCTAGCTACTGGGGCAAACGTTTCATCGTAATCGATTAAATATTCTTGTGTGAAGCCGCGTGCAACAAGCCTAGCTTTGTATTTAACTAAGTTACCAAATTCATCATGTTTTATGGTAAAAACCCATTTACAGTCAACTATGTTTTTGTTTTCGGGTTTTTGTACAAGAGACCATGTTTTATTAAAATAATGTGAATTAAGCTCTTCTTTCACTGCTTCTTCCCAATGTGACCTGTCACTTCTATTTTTAATTTCATCAAATGAATTTGGAATGTCACTAAATGAAGTACTTGCACCCATTATGCAATTATGTAAATCTTTGTATGATATCTGTGGCCTATACTTTAACCTTTCACTTCTTCTGACGTCCCCTTCATGGTCATATTCATTTAACAGTGAGCTTAATTGATTATTGTGTTTATTTCTACCATTTGATAAAGTTTCACCAGATTCTACTGGATCGGCATTCTCATCGTTATTTACCACACCACCAGACTGTTTATCTGATTCTAAATTATCAGATCTCCTTTCCCTACTTTCATTCGGGAAATTAAATTGAAAATTTTCCGTACTCTCATTCGGGAAATTAAATTGACCACTTTCCGTACTCTCATTCGGGAAATTAAATTCAACATTTTCCGTACTTTCATTCGGGAAATTAAAATTAACATTTTCCGTACTCTCATTCGGGAAATCAGAATTAACATTTTCCGTACTCTCATTCGGGAAATCAGAATTAACATTTTCCGTACTCTCATTCGGGAAATCAAATTGAACATTTTCCGTACTCTCATTCGGGAAATTAGAATTAACATTTTCCGTACTCTCATTCCGGAAATCAAATTGAACATATTCCGTACTCTCATTCGGGAAATCAGAATCACTTAATTGTGATCTATCTTTTACTACAGTTCTGGAATTTATCATATTAGTTTCATCCACGATAACATCTCTTGCTATCATAAATTTACCAGTTTCCACAAGCCATAATTTTAAACCATTTGGTTCATAACCGACAAGTATACCTTTAAGGGATTTTTCATCAAATTTTCTTTTTCTAGTCTTATTATGTACGTATACAGTCGAACCAAAAATTTTCAAATATTTTAAATTAGGCCTCCTATTATGCCACATTTCATATGGTGTCTTCACAGTGTCTTTCAACGCTTTACTTGGACTTCTATTAATTAAATACGTTGCTGTTAAAACAGCTTCACCCCAGAAACTTTTGTCCAATTTTGCTCCACTAACCATAGCACGAGCTTTTTCTGTTATTGTTCTTATCATACGTTCAGACACACCATTCAACTGTGGAGTATGTGGAACTGTCAAGTGGTAAGTGATGCCTTTTTGAACACAATAATCCCTCATCTCATTGGATAAATATTCTCTGCCATTATCAATATATAAATTCACAACTTTTAAGTTGAAATGAACCTCACTTTTTGCCACGAAGTCTTTAAACATAGCAAAAACGTCAGACTTATGTGAAATCAAATAAGTTACACAATAATGCGTATATTGATCTACGAAAATAACAAAATAGTTCTTTTCATCAACAGTGGGAGGAGTAATCGGGCCACAGACATCCGAATGGACGATAAATAAAGGTCTTTCTATATAAGATTTATCTTTGAATTTTTCAAAACGTAGTCTCGACTGTTTGCCATTTACACAGGCTTCACATATCTCATTATTTGGTTCAACACTATTTAAAAGATTAGTATCATTGAACAAATTCTTGTTTTTAATTTCTAAAAACTTGCCTATGCTTATATGTCCTAGCCTCTAATGCCACAAACGATATTTATCAATACTTGTTAAGTTTGATACATAAGCTAACTTATATAAACCAAGATTAATTATAGGTATATTTTGCAAATTTTTACCTTCAAATATGATTTTACCATTCTTACGAACTTCGACACCTCCTGAATGAAATACGATGGTCATACCAGCATCTTGCATTCGTTTGACAGACAATAAATTGTTTGGCACATCTTTTGAAAACAACACATCTTCCAACGTAATCTGTTCCTGGAACTTGCTACAGAGCCTCACTATTCCTTTTTGTGTAGCATAAATGTACTCTCCGCACTTCGCAACTGCAATCTGAATAGGTGACTCTAGGTCGATGTAATTAGCAAACAAATTTTTATCATTTATCAAATGATCAGATGCACCAGAATCCAAAACAAATGACACCAAACCAGCCTCCTGACCTGTCTCTTCACGTCGCAACATAAATGCAAAGCCTCTATTTGTTTCTGTTGTTGCTGTTAGCACTTTATTCGTATTTTCGTGATTTTGATTGCTCAAAAGTTTTTTGTAAGCAAAGCAATCTTTTTTAAAATGGCCGTTTTTACCACAGTGATGGCACTTTTTATTTGCTTTTAAATTATGTTTAAAAGACGAAAAATTGTTTTTATTTTTGAAACTTTGTGTTTTAAATGTTTTATAATTTTTATTATTATTAGAAACTACTTGCAATATTTTTGAACTAGTGTCCTTACTAGCGTTCTTTAATTTAACCTCATGATCGAGCAAACGATTTTTCACAAAAGCCAAAGTTAAATTATCTTCCGACAATGTTTCTATAGCTGTTATTACACCGTCATAAGACGATGGTAAAGTTAACAATAAGTGAGACACTTTGTCCATTTCTTCAATTTTTGCACCTGAAGCCAACAATTCAGTTACCAAATCATCAAAAATATTGAAATGGTTTAACAGTGGAACTTCACCTCTTAATTTTAACGAAAGCAATCGTTTTCTTGTTGCTAACTGTGACGCTAAACTTTTACGCTCGTATATAACGTCCAAATTTTTGAAAATTTGTTTGGCTGTACTATCGTTGCCAGCAAAGCCAAGAAAAGAGTCACTGAGAAATTCAATTATTAAACTTTTTGCACTTCTTTCAGTTTTTTTCCATTCTTTTGTAACTGGATCAGGCGCTTCGTCGTCAATCACTTTTAATGCATCAATTTCAGCAAGCAATGCGCGCACTCGAAATTTCCAAATGGAATATTTTTCGCCATCAAAAGGCTTTATATTCCTTTTCACTTTTTCCATTTTTTATTTAGAGTTTTTTCACACAAATTAATGTCACTGAATCAAGGCACAAATATCTACGTGGCCTGGGCCCATAACCTATTAGATTCCAAAGGTTATAAAAAGAAAAACACCAACACAAAGTTTCTTTTCTTCTTAAGTCTTTTTATTTAATATTCTATTTTTCTCAAAGCGGCGGCACAACTTGTCACATACGATGCTCAAAACGGAATGAACGAACAAAAGAAAAGTCAAATAGACACGCGCATAAATATGCGAATGTATGTGTTATTTATACATATTGTATATTTGTACATATATTCAAAATAGACAAAGCCAACTATTTATCATTGTAGTTTTTGCATTGCACAGCGATTTCATACGGTACATGGCAACGGTACCCAATTTACTTATTCTTTGTTAAATAGGGTAAACAACCCAATGCAAACCATCATCTATGTTTAATAGGGCAAATAACGAATTGCTGTGCACTCCAACAAGAGCCATAGACATAATCTATTTATAAATGTTTACCCAGATTTTGTTCAAAAGACTCATTAAATATTGCGCCGGTCATTAATCTTTTGCATAAACTTTTCAATTGTTTCCTCGCACAATTCATTATCCCAATTACCATTCGCTTTGAAATGGGAACCAATTATTGCAGCATCCGCATGTTCAAAGTAATTGTTAACATTATCCTGTGTAACACCAGAACCGATTATTATTGGGCAGTTAACTTTGCCAGTAAGTTCGGCTAAATCTTGAGGATTTGTTTCATGTCCAGTAGATCTACCTGTGAAAGTAAGAAAAAAGATATGTATGTAAAAATAAATCTATATTATTTAATTATATACGACGCGTCGTGACAAAGGGGACAAAACATGAGTTTAGGTCAAAATTTCATGTTTTAGGTTTTTGACACTAAACGCAACATACCTCAAGATCAAGTAGCAAGTGAAATAATTTAAAATCTTAGTCGCTAGATAACATAAAATTCTGTTTTGCCATAATTTAATCGCAATTATCTCAAGATTATCATTTTTGAACTATAAAATTAAAAACGCTATATTTTGGTCTATTTAAGACATTATTGAGCGATTTTTTCTGCGTTCTTTTCAGAACTTTATCCAATGATCTCTGGCAAGATAAGGTCCTTTTGTCGCCACGCACAGTGGATCGAAAGTAAACTGTGGGAGGACTTAGGAACTTTTTCGTCCGATCTTTTTTTAAAATATGTCAATCGATAGAACTCATTACTACCATCAATTTATGTTTGATGACCAATAGTTTAGTAGAAAAAATAAATTTCCTTTTTTTATGTATGGGCGTGGGCTTTTAGATGCCTATTGCTACAAAGTCTTGGACGATTTTTTTTTTTTTTTCAGTTTTTTCAGAAGTTTTCACAGGAGTAAGAACTGAGTTTTGCCCATATATTTATGTATTTTTTACTAAAAAAAAATCTTGCCCCATTTTTTGCTATGTGGAGTGATAGTTGCCGTGTTTATGCTAAGGGAAAAGTGATAAAATTTCCTTAACTTGCCCTAAAAATTATTCGCAAATCATTTCATTTTACGTGTATTAAAGAGCAAAAGACAGAAATTAAAAAAAGCACCAACCTACAGAAAAAAACTATAAAAAGTGATGCAACGAAAATTTACTCCGTGTAAAACTCTAAAAGTTCATTTTGGATAAAACTTGTAGTCCCATGGTCATAACGAAATCACACAAGAAACATTTTTTAAAATATATTAACCCATTATATTCTGTTCATTTGACCCCTTTTTTTTAAAAAAATACACCTAAAAAAATGACCCCTTTCCCACAAAAAAAAAACAGGTTATAAAGGGTTCAAGTGTCTACGAAAATATTTGACGAAAAATTTCGTTATGGGTCATCGAAGACAAGAAATGCTTAAGAGATATGCCAGCCGGCAAATTGTTAATCCCCAAACAATAGGAAATACCTTGTACTGAGTTTTATGGGCAAGTTGCACTTTGCAAGTCATTTGTCTTAATGGTTAGTAAAAAAAAGGGACTAAATTTTATAAAACTGCTCTTTTACAAGCCGGACTTGTTCTGGAATAATATTGTATTCAATGGGTCGGATTCAAGACCTCAAGACGGAATTCATCGCAAATACGATATTCGTAAGAACTATCGAATCGTTACGAATGTGAATTCGAAATTCGTAGAGTATGAGCGACTTTTACAAAAAATGTTACCATAAACACTTCTGCAATAGCTGAATCGTGTCGTAGAAAGTTTAAGAAAAAATTTTACGTTTCGCATGGACTCTGTGATCCAGCTTTTGCTTAAAAGAGAATAACTTTCTCAATCAAGTCATATGCACAAACCTGTTATCACAATTCCATCGCTAAGGAAAGATTCCGCCGTCTTTGCAGTTTCCAGCAGACTGACATCGTCAGTGATTGCATGAGAACAGTGCTTCATTTTAATATCGGTTAAGACCAATACATCCTCAGCATCAATATATCGCCTGTAGCGTAGCAACTCACCAGCGCAAGCGTTTATGTAACCCTCATCGGCTACATGGCCATAAATGAAATTTTCCACTCGTATCCATTGTAGATTAGAAGCTTTTGCTATAGCCATCGACTCCTTGTTGCCACAAGCCAGAACTTGAACGCCCAATGGAATGCAATCAGGCACTTGCGCACGAACTGCTGTTGCCAAACATGTCATACATGCTACTGATTCGGGACCCAAAAGATTTGGTTGCAAGAACGGTGTATCGTGCATGTTTTCTATCATAATGGAATCCTAAGAAATGCAGACTTTAAAAATCACTAGCATTAGATTAAGATTAATAACTCACCAAATTATATTTTGCATAAATATTTGCCTCATGTTGAGCTCTTTCAATGATTTCATTCCAGTTGCCGGCATATTTTGGGGTTCCTAATAAAATTTAAGAAAATGCAAATAACACTGCATATTTAATACGAATGTTTATCAGTTAACCTGGTAGTGCACCCACATGGACCATACCTATGATACAGAATTTTACGTCTTTGAATATTTTGCGAAAGCGATTCATTAATTCACTTTATTCAAAACAGAATCAAGATCTGTTATCAACAAACTTCTGACATTAAAATTAAGAAAAAAATCACAAATATATTTATATTATTAATAAGCACAGTGCATTTGTTCTATTGAAATTATGCAAGCTCAGAAAGTACCCTTCTAGATTCCCGTATTTCTTGCACCAATGATCATATTAATAATATGTCATTCGTTGATTTTACCATCACTATTTATACCATCAGGTGTTATGAAGCTGCTCAGAAAAGTGTTATTGTCCACCTTTTATGCTGGATTCACCTATAATGAAACTACTTGTCGCACTTGTTGGTCGAATAGACATTGTCTTTGTTTATGTTGATTTTCCAATTCACGCGTATCTCTTCCTAGCATAACTACGAACCATTACAGCACCAAAAAATATTGAGCGAATATGATTTCGACCGGTTTAGTCATTCAGAAATTACACTATCGCAAAGGTCCGCACCAATGATTTAATATATGGAGCATTCCATGCCAAAACAACACCACTTTTTTTTCTTGTAGTACTTAACCTCCATGATTTGTTTTCAGTTGTTTTTCTTTATCAAATCATGATTGGGTTTTTTTGAAAGTGGAATAAGTCCACTTTTTCATAAACTGAGATACTAAAGGGTTTGCGTACGACTCAATTTAAAAATATTGCAAAGCGTTATTGAACTGGTGTAAAGTGTTTACAACTGTAAATTTATCATATTTTGTTATGCTGTAAAAAATTTTACAAGTGTAATAGAAAATAGACGAGTTTTTTTGGTCTGAATGGTCCTATTCCACTTTCATTTATAACAAATTATAAAATTTGTTTTTCTGTTGTATGGCTTATTCCATTTTCAGTCACAAAATATTTTTCAAATAAAGGCAAAGGAAAATTAAAACTTTTGCAGTTATCTTGCAAAATTTTTCTCGATTTCTTGATACTTTTCGTTGTCTTTCGATAGTATCAGGCCCTCGCCGCGTTTTTCAGAGTTTTCAGATACTTTTCAATAAGTTATGATTCTTATGGAATTTTTCGATGCTTTTCGATCAATTCGGATTCCTGCAATCTTTTCCTATAATTTCAGGACTTTACCGATTATTTCAGTGTTTTTCGATGATATCTAACTCAAATTTTTCGATTGATTTCGATACTTAATGATATATTCAGATTTCTATAGATTTATATATATATTTTTGATGTTTTTGGATAGTTTTCGATTTTTTCCGATTCCTGTAGAATTTCTATATTTCTCAATAACTTCAGACTTTAAAGATATTTTTTCGATTTTATCTGATTCCTGCAATTTGTTTCGACATATTTCGATAAGTTTCAATGAACTCCGATTACTGTGAACTTTTTCGATATTTTTGGTAGTTTCCAACCTGTTAAAAATTTCAAATGTTTTGCGATAATTTTCTGGTTTAACACATTTATTGGATGTTTTCCAATAATTTTCGATTCTTACTGACTTTTTTAATGTTTTTATCACAATCCTAGTTACTTATCGAAAAAACATCGAAAAAGTCAGTTAGAGTCTAAGTTATTAAAAAACATCCAAAAAGTTACAAGAATCGGAATTATTGGAAAACTATCAAAGAAGTCTATAGGAATCTTAATTAATCACAAAGTATCGAAATAAATCCAAAATATCGGTGAAAGTCGGAAATCATCTAAAAGCACTAAAAAAATTGAATAGATCCTGAAATTATCGAAAAAGAGTGCAGAAATCGGAATAAATCGAAAAGCATCGAAAAATATCGAAAAATTCGGCAAGTCATAGATTATCGAAAAGTATCTGAAAACTAAGAAAAAATCGGCGAGGGCCTAATATCAGGCGCAAAAGTCCCCAGGAATCGAAAAAAAAAATTCAGCAACATACAAAAGTTTTGATTTCCCTTTATCTTTATTTTGTGACTGAAAATGGAATAAGTCATAAAAAAGTATAACAAATTTTTTAATTTGTTATAAATGAAAGTGAAATAAGTCCATTCAGAACAATAAAAATCGACTATTTTCTATCACACTTGTAAAAATTTGAACTGCATAACAAAATATGGTAAATTTACAGTGATAAACACTTAACACTAGTTTAATGATGCCGACCAATCTTTTTAAATTGATTTAAAAGCAAAACCTTCTGTACATCAGTAGTCGAAAGAATGGACTTATTCCACTTTCAAAAAAAGCATTTTTGTAAAAATATCAGACTTGGGGGTAATGCACTAAATTTTTTAGTTCATTGAGCTTTTCACTAATATTTAATGAATACTTTGATAGTGAAACTTTTTCCACTACCACTAAATCTAATTAGAGATAGTGAAAATTTTCTCCATTAAATTTAGTGATAGTGGAAATTTTTTCACTATGAAAAAATTCATTTGATGGTAATGAAAAATTTTTCACTATCTAACAATTCATTGAATGATAGTGGAAAGTTTTTCACTATCATTAAAATTTAATGAAAATATCCAATAAAAATTGCACTAAATTTAGTGATAATGAAAATATGTTTCATTGAATTTAATGAAACATTAGTGGAAATTTTCATTAAAGTTTCATTAAATTCAATGAAACAAAATTTTTCTATCACTAAATTTAATGAAGCTTCTAATGAAACTTCTAAAGAAAATTTTCATTAAAGTTTCATGAAATTCAATGAAACAAAATTTTTCTATCACTAAATTTAATGAAGCTTCTAATGAAACTTCTACAGAAAATTTTCATTAAAGTTTCATTAAATTCAATGAAACAAAATTTTTCTATCACTAAATTTAATGAAGCTTTTAATGAAACTTTGAATAGAATTTTTCATTAAAATATAAGCTGTTCGTTTACTCCAAGGTTTTGCAAGTTTTCAGCCGAAAAGCTCTCGTTTAAGCATAAAACGTACATGAATGAGAGCTTTTCGGGTAAAAACTTGCAAAATCTTTGAATAAACGAACAGACTGATTAAATTAAATTTATTGAAAGAGTTAGAATGAGTGGGAATAGTATCAGTTTGAAGGAGATTCATTAAAGTCAAATGCAAACACGACTTTTAGTTTTTGAAGTTCTTCAGACCCAAATAATTTCTGCCCTTTGTCAACTAAATGCTTAAAACAGCTTTCGTAGCTTGTTTTAAGTAATAGTAGGATTAATGTTCACGCAATCGTCTCGTACAAGATCTCGAAGGAAAAATTTAAAGATATCAAAATATTTTGACCTAGCACGGCACATTTTGTCTTAATTGAATTGAAATTTCCAATAAAAAAATCACTGAAGTTATTGAAAGTGAACATTTATTCATTGAATTTAATGAAACACTAATGAAGATTTTCATTAAAGTTTCATTAAATTTAGTGATAGTGAAAATTTGTTTCATTGGATTTAATGAAACATTAATGAAAATTTCCATTAGTTTCATTAAATTTAATGAAAGTGAAAATGTTTCATTAAATTTATTGCAACATTTATTGAAAATTTTCATTAAAGTTTCATTAAATTCAATGGAACAAATTTTCACTTTCAATAGATTTAGTGATAATGGAAAATTTGCCATTACCACTAAATCAATTTTTTGATAGTGAATGAATTTTCACTATCACTAAATTTAGTGGAAATATTATTTAAAACTTTTAACTAAATTTAGTGATAATGAAAATATTTTTCATTACCACTTAATGAATTTTTTGATAGTGAAGGATTTTGCACTAACACTAAATAAATTCCTTGATAGTGAATATTTTTTCACTAGCACTAAGTTTAGTGAAAAATAAAATCTAATGCAAAACCCCCAAGTCTGAAAAATATACATATAAAATAAAATTAAAACAGCTTTACTTTCTAATCAAAAATCGACTTAAGAAGTTTTTCCTGCCACAGAAGTTTCAAAAATAGTACAGGAAAATTTGGTTTTCATATGTAATAATTTAATCCCCAATGAACCCCAAAAAAACCGATAAATTCAAAAAAACTGTTTTAAAGTGCTTAAAAATGGAAAATAATGCTATTCAACGGGTTTTCATGGTCGCTGAATCCAAATATGATGCTAAAAAATGGAAAAAATCTATTTTTCATATCAACTTCAAATGAAACACTTTGTTTTTGTTATATATTCTTTTTACATAATTTTTTTAGCAATTCTATTCAATGGCACATTCAATTCCAAACAATTAAGGCCTATGCTGAGTAAAATCGAATGAAATTTCGTGAAGATATTAAGGTTTTAGTCCAATAGACATTAAGATTTCTCTCAAAAATTAATATTTTTTATACAATTGCAAAATGATCCGCAATGTTCTTCTACAGAGGATGATGAAAAGTTGTCTAGAGCATCTTCAAAATGTTCAATGAGTGTAGAGTGGCCGATCTGAAGGCAGAAAAGTGAGGTCTGTTGAATTAGGCCGAACATTTAGGAAATGCTCTGGACAACTTGTCATCATCTTTATTGCACTAATCGCATATCCTTAATATTTTTACGAACTTTCATTCGATTTTACTCAGCAAAAGCCTAAAATGTTTGGAATTGAATGTACCATTGAATAGAATTGCTAAAAAAAATTATGTAAAAAGAATATATGGGTGATTCTCAGATAACTGTACTTTTTGTGTCCTCTGGCGATTTCACCTATACAGTAGGCTTTTTTTCACAAAAAATTACTCTATAAGTTAGAAACTATGTTTTTCTAATAGAGCGTATCAATTTCACCACCAAATATTTATTGGTCTACTTTAAAAGTTTGCAAATATACCCCAAATGTCACAAACGTGGCATGTCCTACCCCTACTTTTTATACACAAAACGATGAAAAACGACCAAAAAACGGAAATAGAACAGAAAACAAGTTACTACACATATTAAGTAAATACTTAAAGCTACAATATTCTGAGCTCATCTGCAGTTTTAAATAATTTTTAGAGGGCATAATTTCGAGTTGAAAACTGTCCCCTAGTTTTGGAAAAAAAAATTTCTTGAAATCATTATGCTACTACTGCATGGTACTACTGTTTCAGTCAATAGATTGCAATACATATGCATTAGTTCTGATCACTATCCATCACCCAAAGGTCATCATATCAAGACGAGTCCAAAAAGAAATCTGTTTGCGTTTTATAGGGCAGTTTATAAACAAAAGCAGTTTTTTAAAAAATTATGGTCACAAACGTGGCACTCGGCACTCACAGGTAGTACATTTTATTTTATGCGTAAAACAATTTTTTTGTAGGATTTGCATACATGACCCCAAATTCTTTCGGAAAAATCTTGAACTCAAAAGCGTGCTTTACAATGAGCGATAAACTACAAAAATGTCACAAACGTGGCGCATCAAAAATGTCACAAACGTGGCACTTTTTATCAATCTGCAAAAAACATATTTCGATATAAAGTTTGAGTATACAGATGTTAAGTTGAAGGCTATTAATTATGTTTTCAATACAAAAATTTTTCCACACCATCAGAATCCTGAGTTATCCTTGCTCAAAAGTGAAAAAATCACTGTTTTGACATCTACTTAAGGCTATAGAACAAAAACAGCAACAAGTAAAATTAATTTTTGTCAATGGATTCAGACAGCCGATTTTATTATCAACAAGACATAATTTACCGTTTTTCAATTGCATTCCCAGCTTTTGAGTTATAAGCGTTTAAAATAAGGACATCTTTCGATAACATACAAAAGATTTTTCGAGACCCAAAAGTTACAAAAAATCAAGTTGTATTATTTTTATCAATAACATATTTAATTACAAAAATTTCGTGACCTTGCAGATCATAATCGCATAAAAAATGACAGTTCTATGCTAGATTTAGTGAATGACCCTACTAAACTATTGCTTTGCAAATTAACAGAATCAAAATTTCATCTGTTCATTCAATAAATCTACAATAGAGCCTTTTTTTTCACCCGATTTTAGTCTACAAGGGCTTAAAATTTTTGTGATAAATTATATTTTTGATAAAAATAATAAAACTTACCATTTTTGTTAATTTTTCGGTCCAGAAAATCCTTTGTGTGTTATTGAGAGGTATCCTTTTTTTAAAGGCTTATAACTCGGAAACTAGGAATCCAATTGAAAAACGGTAAATTATGTCTTGTTGATAATAAATTCGGCTGTCTGAATCCATTGACAAAAATTAATTTTACTTGTTGCTGTTTTTATTAAGTTGATGTCAAAACTGTGATTTTTTCACTTTTGAGCAAGGATAACTAAGGATACTGATGTAATAGAAAAAAATCAAGATCAGATTCGTAATTAGGAGATCCTAATCCACCATAAACGGCTATAAAAACAGAGAACAAGAAACCATTGTTGATCTTTAGGGCGATAGGGTTTCAAAAAAATGGACCACTGGAGACATGACACTGTTGCAAAATTAGTCTTAAAGTGTAAATTTGTCATTATATGCAATATATCTCTCATCAAAACGCTTCAAAACCATAATTTTTCCATACTGTGGCAAAAATGTCACAAACGTGGCAATTTGGTCACAAACGTGGCAGCAAAATTTCTTAATTTCGACCTCAAAGCCGTAAATTCACACTTGTTGTTGATCTACTTAAAAGGTGAGTTTTAAGAGTGTGTTTACACAAGATAGCATGAAGAAACTTGCAAATATCCAAAAAAATTATCTGCCAATTTTACAACTCGAAAAAGCACAGTTATCTAAGAATCACCCATATGCCAAAAACAAAGTGTTTCATTTGAAGTTGATATAAAAAATTGTAGAAAATTTGTGAAATTTCAAACTTTTTTTCTGCTATATCTGTCAATTTTGTTTGGAACAATAAAATCGATCGGACTTGGCGTTATACAAATATATTGATGTACATGAAGTAATAACCTCGAAAATATAAATTTTCGAATAACTCAGGAACGGTCTCAAGAAAAAAAAAATAATTGCGTTTAACATTTTATAGTTATTGCTTAAATAATAAACAAATCAAAAGCACAACAATTTTTTGGTAAACTTTTCTTTTTAAAGTACAAAAAACAAAATCCCATCTCGACCATATAAATTCATTCACTAATAGAAATACTAGGTTAAAACCCCAGCGATTTCTTTCCTTTATGGGTGCTTAAAAAAGGATATACGCAGTTTTCCCGGCGCCAGTTCGATTTTTTCCATTTTTTAACATCATATTTGGATTCAACGACCATGAAAACATAGCATTATTTTCCATTTTTAAGCACTTTAAAACAGTTTTATTGAATTTATCGGATTTTTTGAGGTTCATTGGGGATTAAAAAAAGTTTAGGGGAAAAGCTCCAAAAAATGAAAGTGTTGGTTTTGTTCTAAATTCAATTATGAACAAAATGAGCCATGTCGGATCAAAATCGGTGCTTGTTCAACAAAATTACATATGAAAACGTAATTTTCCTATAGGGGAAGACGGGGTGGAATCGTACACGGGGCGCCTTCGTACAGTGGCTTTATTTCGAAAACTATAGAAATTAGCATGTCCGCTTCTTCATATGCAATATTGGTGCTTTTGCAGCCATTTAGCTTGTGAAATGTGGCGGTGGTACGATTGTTGACTTGGCCGAGAAAAGACTGTGTGTTTTTAAAGTGCAAAAGTAATTTCCATATCTGACTTTAACTTCGTTTAATGCCAATAACTTTATGTTAAAATTTGAGTTTTGAGTATCTTCAGAAAATCTGTCATTGCTCCTAAATGATAAATCGGACCGTCTTTAACTTACACTACATTAAAAACTTAATATTGTACTTACTGCATACTAGTTATTTTGAAAAAGCTGGCAGCTTGTTTATTTTTAGCTATAAAGTGAAAACTGTACGAATCTCCCCCTACTATTTTTAAAATTTCTGTGGCAGGAAGAAAAAACTGCTTAAGTCGATTTTTGATTAGAAAGCAAAACAGTGTTGGTTTTGTTCTAAATTCAACTAGGAACAAAATGAGCCATGTCGGATCAAAATCGCTGCTTGTACAACAAAATTACATATGAAAACCAGTTTTTACCTAATTTTCCTACAGTAAAACAAATTCTCAGATTTTTTCAAAAGTTATTTGAAAATGATATTTGATAAATTTTGAACATTTGAAAATAAACAAACGATGGATTTTAAATTTTTTTTTTTTTTTTATTTGCCGCTTGGGAAATAACGTTTGCCGACCACCATTATTTTTGCGTCCCATAATTTTTACCGAGCATACTACCCCCGAAGAGGGCTCCCATACAAAATTTAAATTTCTGCCTAAATCGTAAAAGCCAAATGATGTCCGATTAGGCATGCCATGCCCAATATACATACTATGAGCGCCATAAGTGAGAAAACACAAAGATTTTTACTTTTTGAAATATTAGCTGTGTTTCTTTTGACGCGTATATACAATTGTGGTAGTTTTCAAATTGCTATAACTTAAAAACGGAGAGTCGTACGATAAAAACTCCAAGGGTCTTTTTCATTGAGAACCACATGCTCTACAAATAATTTTAATTTTTTGTAAAAAAGAAATAATTATTTAGAAGTTATATAAAAAAAAAGTGATTTTTTGCCGTTTATCGGCGCTTAACCAGTTTTTGTAGAGAACTTGATTCTTCATAAAAAAGTTCCTTAGAGTTTTATTGTGCGACTCACTGTTCATGAGTTATGGCAATTTAAAAATATCCACAATTGTGTATACGCGTCAAAAGAAACACGGCTTATGTTTAAGAAAAAAGTAACTAATTTTGATTGCTTATTCAGGCAATAAAAACTCGAATGTGTCTTTTACAAAATTATAATAAAACAAAAACAAAATCTTAACACCCTGATTTTTTTTAAAAATTTCTAAAAAGAAAAATCTTTTGTAAGTGTTAACTAACTTTTTGCGCGTATATCGTAACCTCAATACTACAATTAGGTATCTCCAATTTCTAGCTCTGTGATAACTCAATTTTAAGATTTTGGAATATTTGAACTTACACTGATTTTCGACTTTTGTTGTTGTTTTTTCTTATAGCTTCGCAATGGTGCCACTTAAGAGAACTCTGGGTAGAGCGGACTGTGCACCGAAACATGAAAAATATCATCATAGGCCACGTATCTTTAGAATAATAATTTAGGAGTAACCTAGTTGTAGTATTGAGGGGACGTTATAAGATAAGTAAATGGGGGTTACCGTCAATAAATATTCCCGGGGAATTTTCTCAAACTGCCGTGCATTCTCTACTGCAGTTTAAGGAAATTCCCCGGGAATCTTGATATACGATAACCACCAATATATTATACGTGTAGAGAAAGGAATATTTCTTTTTTTTTTTTTTTTTTTTTGTTGATTGAAATATTCTTAACACATAACGTAGATACATATTTATTTGAAGTTTGATGAAGTACATATTTGACTTCAGCTATGATAAAGAGGATTACAATAATTTTTAAGTCGATATAATATTTATATATATTAATATTTATATTAAATGTTGCTTGCACGTATTTCCGTGTTTTTTTTTTTTTTTTTTTTTTTGTTGTTGATTGAAGAAAGTTGAATGTTGATTGCAGCCAGATTACAGCAGCGATGTTGAGTGTTGGCAAATAAAAAACGATTTTTTTTTTCTTTTATATTTATAGAATTTCATATTCTTTGAATAAATTTTATTTTTATGTCATAAACATACATATATATTTTCATGTTTTACTTATAATTAAATTACTTTAATTCAGTTATTTTACTACTTATCACAACAAACAACAATTTTAAGAGTAATCAACAATAATTAAATTAGTCATTTTGAAAACAAATTGCCTAAACAATTTTTCGATTTCTACGGAAAAAAATTCTCCAAATCGTAAATTCTTATTATAAATTGTTTTCGAAGTTACTAATTCAATTAGTGTTTAACTTAAATTCACATTATTTTATTATGCTAGAGTGATTTAACTTTATATTTGTAATAAAATAGATTAGTTTTAAAGCATTTCATTTTAAATTTAAGAAAATTGCTTAAAAATATCATAAGATAAGAGTTAAAAGTGTTGTAATTTTTAAAACAAATTCTAACTTAGTAATTTACGTACGTATGTTATAAGGATAATTATTTACATATGATTGCGTTATATTTATGTATATGATTTTTTTAAATTTAACGAAGCAAGCAAACTCGAATAAGTAGAAGTAGATTAAGTATTATGCATACTATTGCATTGAGCTATTACAAATTATGAGTAAACATTATATATATTTGTTGTATCTTATATGATAAATATTGAAGGAAATGCATTTTTAGAACTTATTGCATGACTCCCATTTAATATTTCTCTCTCCTCTACGCTACTTTAATAAAATTTAAAATTTAAAAAGTACAGTTTTAAAATTTGTTTTTAGTTGTCCAACAAATCCTCTGGCCTAGTTATATAAATAAATAAAAATTGTTATTCAAACTTTAAGTCTCGGAAAATGTATAATGAAATAATTTAACACTTTATACGTTTAAGGGAGAATTTCACAATGTTTAATTAATAAAAAAAAAATGTGTATGCAACTTTATGTTCCAGTTAAGGTTTAACTGAACAATGTGAAATTGTGACAAAGTTTCAGGCTCCAAAAAAAAAAAAAAAACCAAAACCATTTGTATATGTCCTATGTAGGCCGTAAAGTCCTAAGGCTTAATTAAAAAAATAGCAAATACAAATACTTTAATTGGAATAAATGCACTGCTTTCAAGCTTTAAAAAGGTTTTGTATAATCTTAATGCAGAATATCCTTTAAGTTAAAGATTAAAGTTTTCAGCCAAAGAGTTCTGAAGTCGAAATTTAACTAGAATCATTTAATTACGGATTAAGTGTTAAATTAGCTTCATATAATACAAAATATTTTTAAAAAAATTAATTTTAGGAACCAAACGATTTTGAAGTGATTAAGATTAATGAAGTGAAAACGCGAATAAAAAAATTAATTGTAAATATACAGGACAATAAATTTTTTTTTTTTTACACTTCAGACTAGATTTGTGCTACATGGAGATGGCTCACTGAGTTCATAACCGGCACCCGTGATGCTTCATAGTGCTAAATTTTTCAAGTAAGAATTTTTTTTTTAAATTAAAATGAAATGTGAAAAAATGTGATGTTATGAAACAAAACGGGATTCGGATAAGGGTTAGATTAGATGACATAAAATCGTTAATGAGCAAATGAATTTTTTTCTTGTCCCGTGTTGAAAAGCACCCAAATATATAAAATACTAGCATATCTTGGAGTGCATTGTTTTACCTTTTCTTGTATAGGGGCGTAGCACCACCAATTTTTTCGGTGGATGTTATGTATCCCGGTGCTCCCTTTGCACTTAGATATAATGAATTCATTTTTAGCTTATGACCTAGCATTATCTAAGATACCGTGAAAATTTGATCAAAATCTCATTTTTGTATAGTAAATATACACAAAAATATAAAACTTGAAAACTTATTCAAACTTTATAAGCTTTGTGAAAACCCTTCCACTATTTGTGAGCGTCCGGATTATAGGAAATAAAAGCAATGGACCGTAATGAATTGGGTACAGCAAAAGTTTGCCGACAGTGAACCTATATATGCATTTGCTTTTTTTTTATTTCTGTGATTTGAATTTTAATATATGAGCCGTTTATTTCGAAAGTGGCCTAAGTCCATTCAAGACCAAAAGAAATGCCACTCACATTATGTGCCATAATAATCGGTTATTGGGTCGATATAATTTTTTCAACGTAATGCCATTAATTTAACTCCATGAGGTAAGCTTTCTGTGAAAACAGAACAATTTTATTCATTGCCCACAAAATTTCAGTCATTTCATATCATGGCCTTACTTTTGCCACTAAATAGACTTAGGCCACTTTCAAAATAACCGGCTCATATGTATGTAGTTTGTAAGTACCCGGCAGCGTTTTGATATTGTCTATTAAAAGTCGATAACTTATGTGTGACTGTATGACATTGTCTGTTACATGTCGCCATCAACGAGTAAAAGTCATGGTTACAGCAGATTGTTATTTTTGCTGTCAGTTTGTCAAGCGAATTGAAATAAATAAATAAGAAATTTCGTGTCCTCCTAAAAAAAATGTGCTTGGTTTTAATTAAAAAGATATATTTAATTTAATAATAAATACGACCCAGACTAACCATTTTAAGGTGAGTTAAGATGTCCTTAAGAAAAGGCTTAAAATAGAGTTACTATGTCTGAATTTTATATTTTCATTAGATACTGTCGTCGACCTACTCATAAAGAATATGACCGAGGATTGGATAAGTGTATTTTCATAACTATGAAAGAACTTTTGCTATAGCTTTCGTCAGATATCGGGTGCTAAAGGTCGAGAAAATTAGTTTTTTGCAAATATCTTGCAAAGGGTTATTTCTAAGAAAAAAAAAACGTTGTTCCACAATTTTGAAGCTCATATAATTTCCTATAGTTATAGAACTTTGAAAATCAACATTCATACTCGTATTACTATGAACATTTGTATGCGGCAAATAACTTAAAATATGTAATAAACTAAGTCGTACGAAAATGGCTTTCATTACTTTTTTTATAGGATAATTTCTGAGCTATAAAGTTGTGGACCAAAATTTTTTTGTATAAACAACACTAATCGAGATATTTGCATAAAACAGGGGCTGAATCGCCGTATCAGTGAACGTATAATTTGTGACGTATAATCATGTATTTAGTAATTCGAAATACATATGAAATACATGATTTTACGTCACGAGTTGTACGTTCACGGATGTGTCGATTCGACCCCAGATTTTCTCGACCCTTAGCAACTTATATCTCACCAAGGCACCATTTGACTAGAACACAAGTTTATACCCACAAAAAATGTAAGCTTTGATAATATGACATATCTTATAGTACTTACTTATTTTCATTTGTTAATATGTACTAAGTATTTTTATTTAGGGCCGAAGGCCTGAGTTGTTAGTTTCATGTTTTATAAGATATATATTTAATTAATAAATCTAAATAAAACAAATGCAAAACCAAAAAAAAAATATATATTTTTTCTAGATTTATGCTGACGTGTTTGTGACAAAATCATTAGTGAGAACTCGATGACATTTTCCTCTACAAGTCACTCGGAAGAGAATGCATAAGTGATTTAATCATGAGTGATTCATGGTGATTTTGTATGCTACGAGTAGCTAGCATACTGACGTCTCAGTGATATTATCAGTATAAGTCATCACCTGATTTTTAGGACATTTGTTCTAAAAGTTCATGCATGAAGTCTCCGTTTGTCACCTATGATTCAATTTTGTCTCTATTTGTCATCGATAAACCGTTGTGTCGTTTTTCGCCACCGGGTACCTAATATTCATTCATTCATTAGCAATTGATATGATAAAAGATTTTGCTTCTGAGTTAAAGTTCAATTTATCATATATAATGGGTGATTATCATTTAGGGTCGATTTCAGAATATTCACATTTTATCTGGAACACCTACTGAGGGTTTGAAATGAACAGGAAGTAAAGTTTTAACAGAATATTATAAAAACGACCCTTAGAGGTACTATTTTTTTAAATTAAAGAAAAAATATTCAACACTTACATTAGAGGTATTCACGATCTAGAGTAACGTCCTGAGTAACAGAGTAACAGGATAACAGTGCACAACCACAACAACAAAATATACGTAAGTTACTCTATTACTCTTTTACCCTTTTAGTCAAGCTATTTTCTAGTGTAAAATAATCTTACTCTTTTGCCTTTTTTTTACTATTGCTATTTCTATAGAAACGTTTGAACTTGTTTATGATTGAGAGACAATTTTCGTTCATCAAAAATAAAAATTTGAATGACAGCAAAATATTCAATTAAAAAATTTTTTTTTTTTGTTGTCAGCTGAAATTATTTTGGGAAACAAAAAGCAAATATACGTGCAAAGTATTGAGTATGCTCACTATTCAGAGTAACTGAGTGCACTTTTACCCTGTTACTCAGCTCGTTACTCCAGATCGTGAATAACTCTATTAATATTTTCTACATTTGGGTGCTTAAAACTACATTCATTTCAGTTTACTGCGATTAAAAACGTTAATAGCACTCATAAAAAGAAAATTACATCTAATGGCACTTCAATAACTTTTAGTATACTCTTTTTTATACTTGTATCTTTTCAGCACAATAAACGGCTCCAACTCATATTTTAACATTTTATACTTCTGCTGCATTTCCGGATTATTTTTTTGTTTTTCAACACTCAAAAGCTATCTCCTTTTACGTCGACCCGTAGCTGGAATCTTCGTTGTTAACTTTGATGGCATATCAACTTTTCTGCCCTTAAGGCCGGTAGTGATTGGTGGTTCTATGTCTGCACTTTTAATGTCGAGTACTTTCATTTTTGCCCCCTTGAAAGTCCTTAGCAGACTATTACCTTTTTCTTTTATCGCAGATTGTAGCTTATTGCTCGCAGATTGTTGCTTGTTGCTCGCAGATTGTTGCTTGTTGCTCGCAGATTGTTGCTTGTTGCTCGCAGATTGTTGCTTGTTGCTCGCAGATTGTTGCTTATTGCTTGCAGATTGTTGCTTGTTGCTCGCAGATTGTTGCTTGTTGCTCGCAGATTGTTGCTTGTTGCTCGCAGATTGTTGCTTGTTGCTCGCAGGTTCTTGCTTGTTGCGTTTCAAAGTTTTTTGTTTTTTTAACGCCGCTTTCACAGAAACAGCAGATGATTTCACATCATGCGTCGTTTCTTGCTCTAAGCACTCTTCGATTTCAGGTGGTACAAAAACATTCTGAACAGCATTATTTTTGGAATAAGTATGCTTAACTTCTGTATCCAGTAAAGTTATAACGCCAGGACTATTACAGTGTAGAGCACGTCCAGTTAAGTCTTCGCTGGCATTCGGTGGCGTGCTTGTCGAAATGCTACGTCGCAATTTTTTCAACGCATTTGTGCCAGCACTCACTGACAACTTAGCCGTGCGTCCACCACGCCGACGTGTTGGCAACTTTTCTAATGGATTAGTTGTCGTAGATGGCGAAGTTGCATTACCTGAAAAATTAATTACAACCTCTGTTGATTGCAAATGCGGATATGACAATTCTGCACAGATAGTTTTACGTCGTTTATGTGAATTTAGATGTTGACGTTGCTTAGTTTGCTCGACGCTATTGCCGTTCCGTAAGCTTTCGTCAAGCGCTGAATGTTTGCGCGTGCGTCGTCGAATAGTTGTGCTATTCTCCGGTAAATGATGTGTTGTGTCCACTTGATTATTTTGCACTAAAGCAGCATCTGCAGAGGAATCCGTAGCTGTAACTGGGATTGTTGTCGTTGCTTGAGTTGAGGATGGTAACATAGTGGTGGGCGTTTGTATTAGATGACTTGCATTTCGTTTTGTAGATTCGCATAGAGTTTCTTGCGTTGAGGAGACCTCATGATCCGAAGTGGAAAGCGCCATGTTGTTGGCGGCATTAATTGAAACTGTGGCAGTGGTAGTTATGGTTACTTCCATTGGTTCTGGAATCCCTCCTGATGAAGGTGTAGCAATTGCGGATTCAAATGTACCAGGTACAGTTGATGCTACAACAGCTACAGTGGGCATACTAGTTAAGGGTGGTGGTGTTGGGGTTGGGACATCACGACTTTCACCATTAAATAAATAAGTTGGAACTGTTGGTGTTGCTTCAAAGCTAATCAGATTTAAATTTGTCTCTTTTCTGATTACTTCTTCGGCGTTTGTTTCTTCAGCAATATTATCAACATCTGGTGATGATGTTTTCTGTGATGATTGAAAATTGTTATCTTCTTCTTCTGTAATGCACATTTTTGGAGTTTTCGATATTGTTGCTTCAATTTTCGATGGCTGGTTTGTTAAATCCGGCGGCTGTGGGATATCCGGTGGTTGTAGTATATCCGGTGGTTGTGGTATATCTGGCAGTTCTGAAGAAAGTTTTACTACCACGTTAATGCTAGAGTTCGTTTCTGCAATTTGCGCTATAGCTGCTGTATTTGCTAATAACGCTAGACTATAAGAAGCTGCTTCCGGAGAAGCTGCAATTAGAGTTTCTGATACAGTTTTCTTTTCAACAATTGGTATCGTTGTCGGTTGACATTTCTCTTCCGAGTTTAAAGGAGAAATCAAATGATTTGTTAGATTTTTAATCTCATCTGAGTAAGGTGGATTGATTTTAATATGGTCAACTTCAGATGTTTCTTGTATTCCTTCTTCCATTTTTTCCAATTGTGCCTTTAGTTCATTTTTTTCTTTTAATATGCGTTCCCTCATGTCATCATCAATTTTTACTTTAACCTGAAGTGAGCTTTGTGCTTGCTTTGGTTCAACAGCATTTTCACTGCTATTCTTACAGCAAAAAAGACGCTTTAGCCGCACTTTCAGAGGCTTTGTAGTTGAGTTTGGTGATGTTATAATTGTTTCTTTCGAAACTTTCGGAGATTTTATTGAAGGCAATGTGAATGTTTTCTGTTCAATCGCATCAGAGCTCACATTTGCACTAATTGTGAATTTTTCCGGTGTACTTGGGCTGACAAGGACTTCCTGTTCAATCGCACCAGAGCTCACATTTGCACTAATTGTGGATTTTTCCGGTGTACTTGGGCTGACTAGGACTTCCTGTTCAATCGCATCAGAGCTCATATTTGCACTAATAGTGGATTTTTTCGGCGTACTTGGGCTGACTTGGAGTTCCGGTTCAATCGCATCAGAGCTAATATTTGCACTAATAGTGGATTTTTTCATTGTACTTGGGCTGACTTGGACTTCCTGTTCAATCGCATCAGAGCTTATATTTGCACTAAAAGTGGATTTTTTCGGTGTACTTGGGCTGACTAGGGCTTCCTGTTCAATCGCATCAGAGCTCATGTTTGCACTATTAGTGGATTTTTTCGGCGTACTTGGGCTGACTTGGACTTTCTGTTCAATCGCATCAGAGCTCATAATTGCACTAATAGTGGATTTTTTCATTGTACTTGGGCTGACTTGGACTTCCTGTTCAATCGCATCAGAGCTTATATTTGCACTAAAAGTGGATTTTTTCGGTGTACTTGGGCTGACTTGGACTTCCTGTTCAATCGCATGAAAGCTCATGTTTGCAATAATTGTGGATTTTTTCGGTGTTCTTGGGCTGACTTGGATTTCCTGTTCAATAGTATCACAGCTCCTGTTTGCAATAATTGTGGATTTTTCCGGTGTACTTGGGCTGACTTGGACTTCCTGTTCAATCGCATGACAGCTCATGTTTGCAATAATTGTGGATTTTTTCGGTGTTCTTGGGCTGACTTGGATTTCCTGTTCAATCGCATCACAGCTCATGTTTGCACTAATTGTGGATTTTTTCGGTATTCTTGGGCTGACTTCGAGTGCCTGTTCAATCGCATCAGAGCACATATTTGCACCAATTATAGATTTTTCCGGTGTACTTGGGCTGACTTGGATTTCCTGTTCAATAGCATCAGAGCTCATATTTGCACTAATTATGGATTTTTCCGGTGTACTTGGCCTGACTTGGACTTCCTGTACGTTTATCTTTGGTACACTTTCATTGCAAACTTCTTCGCTATTACCAACATTAACACCACCTTGCTTCGTAATACCATATTTTGTGGAAGATGTCAAACATCGTTCATCAACCGTTTTGGAACGTCGTCGCAATGCAGTAGTTGTTGTGTCTGTTGGTAAAACACTAGTCGAAGCCACGGTGGAGACAACTTTGCCAGCGGCAACAGCAGTTGGTGAATTTTCTCGTAATGATAAAAGCTTCTGTTCTTTACGCTTAAGATCAGTTGAACGTTTCATCAACTGTTGTCTGCGTCGTTCTTCCTTATATAAACGATCAAAAAGCTCTTTACGATCACGCAGTAATTGCGACTTCACTCGAAATCGGTTTTTTTCCTCTTGTTGGCGACGCAATTCTTGAATTTCATCTTCGATTCTTTTTGCTTCCAGCGATTTTTCATTTAAAATACGTTGGCGTTCTTCATCCTCACGCTGCTTTTTCTCCAATGCCAGTCTTCGTTTTTCACGTTGAATTTGTAGTAATTTATTATAATCCCGTGCTTTCCTTCTCTCCTTTTCTTCGAGTTCATCATTACGTTCAATGACGACGCAACATTTCTTCTTTAATTTGTCATCTTTTTCAAGCAGAAATTGAGGTTCTGTATGAAAGCTATTGCTGAAATTTACTGGATATTCTTTTAAAGCAGCTTTAGATAGCTGCACTGTTTTAAAATCTGGTGATAAGTCACGATCTCCGCATGTAAGTGGTGATATTTCACCATATTCACGTTGCTGTACATTTTTCAGTACACTTTTACAATAAGATTGAGCAGTTTTTTTTGCATTTACATTTAAAGTTTTCTTTGAAGCATAATTATTATTCTTGCCCAATCCATATCTTGAGAATAAGGTAGAAAAAGCATCTACGTGTTCTGTGTTGGTAAGAGAAAAAAAAAAGTGATTAAATTAGAAAAAACGGATAGTCGATTTTAGAGTAAATGTATATCTTAACATTTAAAAATAAATTAATATTTTTACGGTGATCAGTTCAAAAGGATGTTTTTTCGACACTCTCAATTACATCGAAAATTGTTTTTTTTTTTTAATCTATATATTAATACGCAAGACAAAAATTTGTCCATCTCTTTTTACTATGTTAGAAATGGAGTACGACTTTAAATTATACACCACTAGAAAGGTATTTGTGTGTAGATGTGCACAAAGTTAAAATTATGTTAATATTTTGACAATAAGGTAAAATTAAATAAAAAAATTTTAGTTTTAATAACAATAAAATACACGGCCACACAGAGCTAAAAAAGGATAAAGCACAAAGAGAAAGACAAAAAGCATTGCACTGACTTCATGTTTTTTGTTTTGTTTATATTTCGCTTGAATTATACCAGGGAAGATATATCAGCATTTCTATTTCGTACCAAATAGCAAAAAAAATACTAAAAGTGTCCAAAAGGGACCAAAATTATTGAATACATTTGTGGTCAAATTTTGACCACTGGGCGTTTCTAGTTCGATTTATTTAATGATTTAATCAACTCGAAACTCATACAAGGACGATACGCTTTTCAATCCAGGTAGTACAGTAAAACTAGCTATAATATCATTGGAAAAAGGAAAAAATTTCTGCGGACTTGAAACTTGGTGCAGTTGTTTGTTGAGGTACAGTAACTTTACAAAAACAAGGCCACCTCCCAAGGGGGGGTGTAACCCCCCTTTAAAGAGTTCGAAGGTCAAAAAATTTTGTTTTTGAAACAATTCGTAGTATTTAAGTGTATTTTGATTGCATTGTCGTGAAAAATAGTCCTAAAGTTGCATTTTGAAAATATTTTTTATATGGGCAATAGGCGTGTCCAGCCAGACAGACGGACATGGCTATATCGACTCAGGAGGGGACGCTGATCAAGAATATCTATACTTTTCTATACCTGCCACGCCTCCTTCTCTGACAAAGTGAATATACCCTGGGTGAAGGGTATAATAATGTGAAATATTTAAATTTTGGGAAATCGCTAATTTTTCCTTTTACATATTTAGTTTTACTGTACTAAGTAAGGCGTGACAAAAATAAGATAATATTTGACATATTTCATGATTATAAAAAAAATTAGTACATTGTTTTAAAAATATTTTCGTACAAAGAGTTTTTTTAAATTTCGGAGTTCAACCAAAACCAACAAACACAAGAATATACGTAGTAATTTTTGACGTATTTTGCGATTCTGAATTCAAATTAAACCACAAAATTGCACTATCCATAGTGTTGAAATAAGATATTTTAATGGGATAATGTAAGATAGCCTTTTTTGCTGAAATCAACAGTCAAAAATATCCGGAGTAAAACGTCTTGTTTCATAAAGACGAAACCTTGACATTTCATGTTAATATATAGGTTTTATAGATATGTTTTATAGATCTAGATCTATGTATGTATTTGTCGATGCTGTTAAATTCAAACCTGTAATACCCTATTCTCACTTGCCTGGTTAACTAGATGTATGCTGATTAAACACTAACCAGGATAGTTTTCCATATAAAAAGCTTTTCGATTTGTATGGAAAAGATTAGCTAGTTTTTAAACAATCAGATCATTTAACCCAAAAAATCTGCAGGTGGCTTCTCCAAATTCAAAAAATTCCAGGGAAATTTGGAAATTTCCTTTCCTTTTGACAAATGCAAAATGTAAACAAATAAAATATTAAAATTGTCATGATTTTCGAAGTTGAAAAATGCATAGAATTTTAGATTCTTACAAATAATGACTTAAATTTCGTAAAATTAGTGCAAATAAAACATTTTTAATAAAAAGCAATTTAAAGCTAAAATCAAAAAAGTGTTCGTCTCAATTGTTTTAAAAAAAATTTATATAACGATATATATAAAAATATATTGTATTTAAAAAAAGTTAAAATAGTGTCTTGATTTGGTAAACGCCAAAAAAGTGTCATTGAAATGATAGATGACTCATTCAGGTAAAAGGTGTGAACGTGGTTCTGTGATTATGAACATTTTCAGATTTTAGGCTGGTTAACCAGGCAAGTGAGAATAGGGTATAACATACATCAAAAACAAATTCAAAACGGATTTGCTTTTAATAATATTAATGCTGTATTTAAAAAAAAAAAAAAAAACATTTATTAGCAATTAAAAAAAATAATACGGAACAGGCATGATTGTTTTTGTAAATGCTAATCCTTAGCTTCAAAAATCACTTCAAATTATATAGTACAATCATTTGGGAGAAAAAAATGATGTTACCTGGAATGTCTTGCGGGATTTTTGCATATGAGTTATTTTATAGATTTTGATGTGCTCTTTCTGAATTTCAACTTTGCTACCTCGAGTCGTGTTCGCTCGCGCCGCCATACTGGAAAAATGGCGTCCGAAATCAGTTTTTTTGCAAATATCTCTTTAACGGTTACATCTAGAGAAAAATATTGTGGCGCAATATTGTAGGTTATACAATTTTCTATTAAAATGACAACTTAATTGTTTTCTTTCGACTTATAACTCAGGAGATATCCTAATTCAAAATTTGAAAAAAATTAGTAAATTAGAACGTTTTGGACGCCATTTTTCCAATATGGCGGCGCGAGCGAACACGACTCGAGGTAGCAAAGTTGAAATTCTGAAAGAGCACATCGAAATCTATAAAATAAATCATTTACAAAAATCCCGCAAAACTTTCCAGGTAAAACTACCAAATGACTGTACTAATAACGGTATGTATTTTGTTTTTCTCCGAAACATCCCAACCTAAAAAGTTAAGCAAATTAAAAAACACTGTTCGAGCGGTTGATTCTAAGTGGCAAAACAACATCGGATTGTCAAAATTAAAACTAGTAAGGGTGTAACCTTTGGCCTGGCCAAACATTAAATACCCTACACTGCAGTGTTTTGAACATTTTTCATATATGGGAGGTGTCACGCCCTCTTGTCCGAGTTCATCCAGATTTTGCTCAGAGCTTGCATTTTTAGTTTTTAGTGTCTGAGTGAAATTTGGTTGGATTATCTCAAAAAACATTTTCAGTATAGCGTTTTGAAGCTTTTGTTTATATGGGAGGTGCCACGCCCTCTTGTCCGAGTTCGGCTAGTTTTAGCTCAGAGCATGCATTTATAGTCTTTAGTATTTGAGTGAAATTAAGTTGGATTATCTCAAAAAACTCTGTTGGTATAGCATTTTGAAACTTTTGCTTATATGGGAGGTGCCACGCCCTCATGTCCGATTTCACCTACGTTTTGCTCAGAGCTTGCATTTACAATTCGTAGTATTTATGTGTATTTTGGTTGCATTGTCTTGAAAAATATTCCGAAAGTTAGAGTTTGAACATATTTTTTGTATAGGCGGTAGGTTTCCAGTTTCCCCAAAAAATGTATTTCCACACACAGCCAGCCAGCCAGACAGACGGACATGGCTATATCGACTCTGGAGGTGAAGCTGATCAAGAATTTATATACTTTTCTATATCTGCACGCCTCCTTCTCTGCGTTACAAACGGAAGGACAAAGTGAATATACCCCGGGTGTAGGGTATAAAAAACTAAAACGTACTCGGTAAATATTAGACATTTAGGCTATTCACAAATGACATCTTAAATTAAAAATGTGGCAACACTACAATTAATTGTAAGCATCTCCAAAGAGGCTGTCCGTAAACCTTGTAAAGCTCCTGGGGGAGAGGGGGTCAGAGCAAGCGTCACTCTCTATTTATTGTTTTTTATTCCACGCTACAGTCACATAGGGGACGAGGATCAATTTTAGCGCCAGCCCCAATAGCCCCAAACAAAAAAAATCTTGTTGTTCCCTCTCTTTTGCTTACCAATTGTATCGCAAAGAAGGAATTCTACTTAAATTTAAATGAGAGACTTACAAAAGTTCGCTGAATTGGTTAGTAGAAAAACAGGAAAAATATTTTTGTTTATTTATTTTTAATCTTCATCCTTTTTTATCTTCTCTACATAATCGCCATTCATTTCAATACAATTTCTTTAATCTGTAGATGTACTTATTAAAACAGTCCATAAAATCGTGCTTTTAAAGCTTTTGATTTTCTGTATTAATTGCATTAATTAGCTCCGCACTGCTAATACATTTTTTTTTTTTTTTTTTTAGTTTTCGGAAATAACCAAAAATTAGAAGGTGCCAGGTCCGGACCATAGACCGCAATAAACCACCATTCATCATTCGCCTTGAGTTCTCTAGACTCTGGCTGCCGAGCTGACTGCGTCTATGCAGACTTTAGGAATGGTTTTGACTAGTTACCACATAGTTTAATTTTGTTTTCACTAAAAAAAACTTGGATTTTCTTCCTACTGGATTGAACAGTTCCTATTTATCCTGTCTATAAATGGTGTAACTCATTAAAAACTCGAATTTGCTAGTTTATGCGGATGATGTGAAAATTTCAGGTCCGTAAGGGAGAATAACGACACTTTTCTGCTCCAGTCGGATTTGAAATCATTTGAAAATTTGGTGCTTTAAAAACAATTTTTCTAGGAAAAGAAGCAACATAAAGTATATTTATATTCTAAGACAAGGGTGTCAGCGTTTTCAAATCACTGAGCCAAACGCATGCAGCGCAGTCAGCGTTGTTTTTACAACAACTTTAAATTCGAGTAACAACAAACAAAAAAACAATATTTTGTTGTTTTTTCATGCCTCGTTTACAACAACAATAATACTTCAACAATTTTCAAAATTTCTAAGAAGTAGGACACACGCACAAAAATTAGGGGAACTCACGCGTTGATGCGCAATGCCCTTGCGTCGTTGCGAAAGTGCAATTTGCTAAAGTTTGATATTAGTAAAATAACAAAAATATTGCCGAAAACTTCGCACTACTTTTGCAATTTCTCAAGATGGAAATATTCAAATTGATCGTTCAGGCGTTAGTGCGTAAAAGACTTGCATTTTCGCAACTGCGCATCACGGCATTAATACCCATATTGGTTGTTGTTTTTGTTTTTGATGCGACGTAGTCTTTGTTGTTGTTTTATGTTGGTTCGAGTTCAATTTTGTGTGTACGCAAAAAAAGCAACAAAAACGCGAAATTTTGACGAGCGTGAAAAAAAAACAACAAAAATTATTTCTGTGAATGTTGTACAGAAATATTGATGTTGTTGGGATTGTTGTACAGAAATATTGATGTTGTTGGGTCGAGCCAAAATTGGCTCACTTTTCTTCTACGCTGACACCCTTGTTCTAAGAGACAAAAATATTTGTCGTGTCGATTTCCTTAAAGACCTAGATTATTTTGATTATAAAAATACATTTAATAAACACATAAATCAAATATGTAAAAAGCTGCTTGGTTTTATTAAAAGGTGGCCCAAGGAATTAGTAACTTTATATGCTTCCTAACTTAGAGTACCCTAGTCAAGTTAAGTCACCTTTTTATAACCTTCATATTGATAGAATCGAAAGAATTCAAATGAATTTCATTCGATTCACTCTGAATGCCCTAAGTTGGTTTGAGTCTTCAATCCTTCTTCCTTCTTCGTTTGAAGCTACTTAAAATGCAGTCACTAAGGTAGCGAAGAGATAATGCAGATATTTTATTTGCGCCAACTTGTCATTGGGTCCCTTGCTACTCCAGAGCTTTTAACCTTTTTTTAACATAAATCGGAGAAGTGATAGTAATTCTTCGAAATTTTTTTATCAACAGGTTAGCAGAACTAATTATATGTTTTCAGCTCCTTTTAACCGCATGACAACCCTTGTAAATAATTTTTTTTTTTTTTTTTTTTTTTGGTTTTCCAAGGCTTTTATTATTGTCTGTATTCAGGGAAACAAGAGCTGTAATTTTTGCTATGTTGAAGTAAATAGACATCACTTTTGTTGCTGATTTTTATTTTTTTTGTTTTGCTTTAATACGATTTTTTGTTCATCCGTTTAAGAATTTGATTAGGATATATTCGGCAATACGTCCTCGAGCTTCTTTTTAGTTCCAGAGCCACATTTCTTTCATCGGTCGGTTTCGGAATTTCTTTCGACTTTTCATCAGTTATTTTACGTTTTCTCATCTCCATTCCGATCAATCTTTCTGAAATTTAAAATGAAATATCGTAAGGCAATAGTGAATCGTCTTTCACTTATGAATTTTTTAAAAAGAAATAAACTAGCACCTATTCAGCGAACTTTTGTTAGTCCCCTCCTAAAACAAAATCAACAAATTTAAAATTAGATCATCGCATTAACATTCCTCTGTGAATGCCCCCAATTTATTACATTAGTTTTTTTTTAACTCCATGCGATTGAATAATTTAGAATTTACATATGCTATTTTTATGTTTATGCAAAATATGTCAAAATATTAAAATCTTGTAATTTTTAGATTTTGATTTCTTGAAAGTTTTAATTTTCAATTAAAAATTGCTTCGTCTGTGGCCAACTAAATATATGTAGGGTGTTTTTAAAAAAAAACGTGTAATTTTAAATCGCAGCTGTTAATGTAACTCTTCGACAGTTGGATAAAACGACGCGATTATTGCCCACAAAAATCGAATTTTAGTGTAATTAGGCACATCCTCGAAAACTGCTAAAAATGTTCGTTGGACCATGAGGAATAATTAATAAAAGGTGTTTCCGGAAATGCAATACTGCGTAGGTGTTGCTGCAGTAGCAATTTTTATTTATATTTACATAGATGCCACTTCTGGAAATACTGCTCTAGTCAAGTGGTCATAATCGCACCCTACAACTGTTACGAAAGCAAAAAACGCAGTAGTTAGTTTTGTGTTGTGCTCCAAACTATATACTGCGCAGTGCAACTAAATTAACTTGCATTTTCGAATACACCAAAACAGAGTTCACACAATTTAGCGGACGGCAGGTACAAGTTTTAAATGTGTCCAAAAGTCGCGAAAATCAGTTTTTTACAAATATCTTGCTGACGCATAGGTACATTTATGGAAAAATATTGGTCGACAATTTTGTAGCTCAGGAAATTTCCTATCAAAAAATGTACAGCTAGCCCTAGAAATGTCAACTACGTTCACAGCAATTACCAATGGCCCGCAATTTTATAGTTAATTGCCCTTTGCTATTCAAACAGTTATGCTTTCGAAAAGTTTCTATTCAATCTGGCATGTTCTGAAATCCGATTCACTACGGAATCGGAATGAAAGCAATCTTTAAGAGCTCCGCATTTCGATAATTAACACCAAATCGGATTTATGTTTCGGTAGGTCGAATAGGAAGCATAAGTAAATTTTATTTGTTGAAATACAAATCCGATTTCATCTTATTTGTCGCAATGCAGAGCTCTTGAAGATTGCTTTCATTCCAATTCCGAAGTGAATCGGATTTCAGAATGAGAAATACTATAAACGTTTAAAAAAAAAAAAGAAATAATTTAAGTCTCACATGATTTTTTTTTTTTTTTTCTCTTAAATATGAAAGCGCGCACAATTATTTTTAAAATAAATTTCTACTCATATCCAACGTTTTTTATTAACAGCAACGAGATATTTCATGAACCAGGAGATATTTATAAATACAGCAAAATCTATTTTTAATTTTGTGTTAAGACAAAACACACACACTCTACATTTTTAAAGTAATGATATTGGAAAATAAATAAATTAGACGAAGCAACTTATATAACGCTAGTTATAATCGTATTTAAATAAATAAATCACAATATAAAGTAGAAGAAAAAATATTTTAGAAACATAAAATAAGCTATAAAAGTATTTACCAATTATTATATTGCGATGCAACAAATTTTAAACTGCACATAAAACACTTTGGGGAAGTCCAAAGAAATTTAATTTAGTTGTTTTTATGAGGAGAGAAAGATATTTCAATTTTAACTTTACTATTTATGCATTCAACTGAACAAATTTTATAATTTTCAACAAAATCGTCAATATTAACTTAAAATCTTTGTTAAATTAACTTCTAAAAATAATTGCTAGAGATGTCGAAAATACAGGCAGAGTATTTACAAATTAAAAAATAAAAATAGTTACATACTTTTATTTTCAACATATAGTTTAGTAGTTACATTTATTTTTATTACTTAAAACTTTACTTAATCACATTGAATAAAATATGGACTGACAAAGCTTAGAACTTTTTCACGTATTCAAATAAGTCTTAATGTTGAAGTGTGTTAATTGATAATTTTTTTTTTTTTTTTTTTTTTTTTGTTGCATATATTTGCAATTTTGTTGATTGATGAATTAGATTTTTGAATGTTGACTGCGACAGAGTTGATTGTTGATACATAAAGTTGATAGATGTTGATTGGTGATTTTATTAACAATGTTGATTGTTGAAAATGTTTTATTTTAAAAGAATTTGATAAATGTTGATTGTTGATTTAAAAATGTTGATTGTTGATTTAATAATGTTGATTTAAGATTGTTGAAAATATTGTTTAACGAAAAAAAAAATGCAAATAGCGTGTTTGTTTACTTAAAATTATTAGTAATAAAGTCTTTAAGCTTATTTTTACAACACAAAACATTAATTATGATATAGATACACGTGTTCAGCAAATATAGCATACTCTTTCTTAATAAAATTCATCATATGTACATATATATATTATTAACAAATAAAATCTTTTTAATTTTCAATATATAGATAGACTTTTTCTTTTCTTTTTATTTTTCTGGGCTTTATTTTACCATTTCTGACATTTATCGTATACGTATTTTATATTTACGTACAGAATTGAGCTCTATGCTCCGGTATGGTATAATAGATCACACAGATTATATTAGATGGGACAAAATACTTATTTAACTTTGAAAATATATATCTAGATACTATCAATAAATAATCTTATAAGCACAACAAATAAACAATAATTTTCTAAAATAATATTTACTTCTAAATCACAATTCAGTCATATATTGAGAAAATGTTTCAGAATATTTACTCAAATAACATATTAAAGAACACTTGAGTATAAAGAAAACGATAACTATATAGTATGGAACATAATGTAATCCATAATATATTTTTATACATTTTATAACCATGAATAATTGAATATATATTTAAATTTATGAATGCTTTAAAAGCTCTTTTTAATTATTACATAAATCAGATCTGATTGCAGTGGGGACTGTCTAATAAATAAAAAGTTGTGGTTATTTCCGAATTACGAATCGTTTACTTAGAACTTTGCAACCCTTTTTTAATTTAAGACCAACCGTTTTTGTAATATAAAATCGTGAGCAGTAGAATAATAGAAATGAACCTCATTTTAAATATCCTTAAAAGTAATCAATATTAAACAATTGATTACCAAAAATCTTTTGCGTTGAAAATTTAATACTCTACAAATTCTGCAATGAGCATTTGAATTAAGTAATTTTTTCTTGAGTTATACACATCTGAGTAAAACGTAATTTTTTTTTTCGCCCACAAAAACAAATAACACCCATTTATTGAAATGAGATATCGCCCACACAATATGAAATAAGGCCCACATAAGAACGAAATAAATAAAATTTCCAAATCGCCCACATTTATTTGAAAATATTGTGGGCTTTATTTCGTTTTTATGTGGACCTTATTTCATTCTGTTGTTGCCGTTATTTGGTTTTTTTGATTTTTGTGGGAGTTTTACAAAGTATTCTGATCGTTTATTAAGTGGGATACTTTATATGTGACGCTGCACAGGAAAAAGGATGTTATCTTCTCAAAATCAAAAACTGTCTTTTATTTTTTTCATTTTCTAAAAATAGAAATCATAAAATGAAAAATTCAAGTTTGTAGATATCGAAGTTCAAAGTTTGTCAATTTTTGCTCCAAAGGGGTGGAGGTTTGGTCAGACCGGTTTTGTTGTTAAATATTTGTTGCTTAATAATCGACCTCAAATCAATTGTAAAATGTTCAGAAAATATCTAAGCACGGATTTGTATGCACTTTAAACTGAAAACCGATAAAATTGACCCTATCTCTTATGTTGTTGTAGCGACTCGAACGGCATGTAAATTAGAAAACAGTTATTCCTTTCGTCTACTAGCTTGGGGGATAATAAAAATTGAAATCTGGTCGAGCTTAATCCAAGAAGCCCTGAAAGCGGGCTACCTCTATTGGGAGGGACCAGAGGTCAGTCGTAGTGAAGTTGGTTGGACGGGAAGGACAATTAAACAAGTAAGGACTGTCGTTCGGACTACCACTGCATAATGGGCACCGATACGCGGTGCCCTCAATGATTCGGGCCCTGTAATTCATCAAGATGATGGAGTAGGCCGAACAAAGTTGTGCAAGTGTACACCTAGCCTCCCTCGAAAGTGATTTTTAACTATGGTGAAAGAGTGGAGGGCCATTGAGCACTTTATTGAGTGCCTGTGGATCAATAGCCGTACTGGAAAGGTGCCGATACAGATCATTGAGGGCTTCGCGGGTAAGTCCAGGGTCCCAGTAGTCAGGTAGGAAGTCCAAGATGGCTGACTCTGAAAGTACACCCTAATACAACTGTGAGTTGTTGGTTAACTGACAACCACATAGAAGGGGTGTGCAGGATCGTGGCAGACCATTAAAACTGCTCCGTAATTAAGGAATTATGTGGTTGGACTTCCAGGAGCCCTGTTTCATCGAGCAGATATTCTGAATCAGAAATGAGGTGACAACCGGTTGCTAAGTTTGGAGGTTGCTCCACTGCGTGTTGCTATGAAACGATCAGGGTCTCCTTGTCCTTCCCCTAGGAGGTTCCGGGTATGGCACTCACAACACGGTTTCTCAAAGCTCAATTTGGAGCACACCTCACTTGCGTGCCTGGAAAATTTGTATAGATTATCCAGCGTCACCCCGAGAATTTTCGGATCGCAGAGGATTTTTGCGTGGCAAGTTTGGAGCCTACGCTCATCGAAGAACTGCTTAACAAGATACGCATTAATCCTCTGCTCGGGCTCTAAAACTGCGTTGGCTGATGCAACGATGGTGCAGTCATCAGCGTATGAAACCAAAGTGACCTCGGGAGGGGGAGGAGGATGATGGGAAGATAGAAGTCAAAAAGCAGAGGCGAAAGCACACATCCTTACGGCACAACCATTTTAAGTTTTCGGAATTTAGATCTAGCGTTTCTAAATTTCACGAAAGCCCGTCTACCATGTAAATTGGCTGCTAGGAACATTTTGGTACTGACGGGGACGGTGGTGTTTAGAAGATCCGCAAGGAGGATGTCTAGGAGAGAGATCTAGAGCCACTGCAATCGTTCGCTGATGCGGCCTTTAACAGTTTAGCCCATCTGTGAAAACAGATGTGATCTCAGCCAGGGTGGTGCTGTAGTTCTGTCTGAAGCCATGTTGGTGGTCAGCGAGTCTAAGGTGCTGCTGAAGTTTTGGCAGGAGACGCACTTCTAACACCTTCGCCGCATCAAGTGCCCAAGTCAGCAGGTTTACTCGGTTTAATTATAGCTTTACTGAAAAATTTTGTCAGTGAAGATAAGATCCCTTTCCCTGTGCAGCGTCACATATCGAAGCATCACGAATAAAATTAATGTGCCAAAGTCACCTTTCTACACAAAATATGGCAAGCGAGTATACAACTCGAGTTTTTGGCATTGCGAGCATATGCATCAGTATTTTTTTTGCGATGAAGTTTTGTCAACCCGACGTCTTTTGCATGGGATTAGGGTACTATCGTGTGAAGCGACATTTGCTAAAATTGGTGCAAGTTCTGGCAAAGGGAAATTAGAGATTTGTGGATATATAGAAAATGAGTTGTAAATTGCTCTTGAAGATGACGATGATGAACTGGCTGCTGCATTTCTTGTCGTTGCTGTTATCGATGTTGGTGGATACAACATATTGGAAAAACTTATATTTGGTATTGTTGGTGATAAAGGAGATGAAGCTACATTTGTAGATGTTTTTTGGTTGAAGGAATGCGTTGTTGTTGTTGTTGTAATAATTGGTTCAATATTAACTTGAGTTTTACGTGGGCGCCCACGTTTCCTTGGCGTTGATGACTGTGGTGAATGTGACTGGGTTGTTGTCGATGTCGATGGTGGTACCGATGTTGTTGTTGTGTTAATTTTACTAAAAGTATTTTGCAAGTCTATTGTTGTCGTATTATTTATGTTAGTTATTAAGTTAAGCGTTAAGCTTGGTGTCTTCGCTTGACGTCCGCGTCTTTTCTTTGGTTGTTGTTCTGTTGAAGGATGATGTGCTCTACTACCAGCAGCAGCATCCGGGATTGTTTGTTGCTGTAATTCTGGTGGAAATGGGCATTGTTGTTGCAAACGTACGAATTCTTCCATTTGTTGTTGGTAGCTTTGTTGCTTTTGTTTTTCACTTTTTTGTTGCCACTCAAACTGATGTTGATTTCCTTGCGGCGCCGCTTTTTTCTTTGAATGCAGCATATTGTGCTGTGATGATTCTTTGTATTCAAAATTGGATTTATGTAGTTTTCGAAAGTTTTCTTCATCTTCAAGTTGTTGTTGTTGTTGTTGCTGCTGTTTAACACACTCTCTTTTCACATATTCATGCCGCTTTCGCTGCATTTCTTCATATTGGTCCAATTCTCGCTGCTGCTGCTTTCGCTGTAGCTCCTCAATTTCCTTTTGGTTTCTACGTTGTTCTTCTAGCTCCCTTTGTTGTTGCCTTTGTTGTTGTACGACTTCACGTTGCTTCATCATTTGTTCGTATTGTTTACGTTTTTCTAACATCAACATGTGTCGCTGATGTTGTTGTTCAAATGTGTAATACTCAAAACCTTTAACACAACTTTCAAGCGGACTTGTTATGGCGTCAGCAGCATCAAAAATATTTGAGTTCTGAGATTTTGTTGTATTGTTGTAAAAAGCTTGGTGTTGTTCATCAGATTTAGGATAAGAACCCTTTAGTTGAGAATTGTCAGTTCTTGCAGCATTGGCTTCAACTGTTGGTTTCATAGCTGTTGGATTTTGAAGATTTTGCTGGGGAGTAGGCATATTTGGAGCTTTTATGTAATTCTGTTGTTCAAAACTGAGCTGATGATGTTGTTGTTCTAAATTGATTTTTGATACATTAGTATCAAAAGTATTTGGATATTCATTTCTTTTTTGTTGCAACAAAAGTTGCATATTCACTTGATTTTCTGATGTAGCATTATGAAGTTTAGTAGCTACTGCTGGATCATGAACTATGATATTTTGAAAATATTGGTTCGAAGAATTAGTTTCATTTGTTGCGCGGTTTAAATTTATGTCCCTTGCTGATGTGGTTCGTTGTTCGGAATTTTGTTCTATAGAGTTTTGATTTGTTTGCAAGGTATTAACTGATGATGAAAAATTGGAGGTCGTAAGAGTATCATTTTTTGCAATCACTATTTGATCGTTCTTCGAAGATGTATAATCAATTTTTCCATTTATTTGACTAAATGTTAAATTTGTCTGCTGCGACTTAATAACTTCAGCAACATGATGATCGATGAAATGTTCTGTAACAAGCTGATCTTTCTTTGTTGTGTAATAACGACCATCTGGAAGATTATGATTATGCTCAGCGAAATGTTGCTGTGTTGAAAATATTTGCTGTTGTTGGACTATGCTGCTGGAGTATGGATCTATTGTACAGAAATTTTCTTCTTGAATAGCAGCAGTTTTTCCATTGTGTAATTGTGCGGCATCATGATGATCAAGTGGCAAAACTGTTGCTGTTTGAATTTCTCTTGTATTAATTAATGAAATATTTTGCTTATTTTGTTCTTGTTTGATACGAATTTCGGCCAACTGTAACTCTATTAACATATTATCTTTTTTTGGTAGTTGCACATTTCTATGTACGGGTAAAATTTTATTCAATAAATCGGTTGTGCGCATTTCAAGTAGACCACCAACGTCATTAGAAGCAGCACTATCAGTTATTTTTCTATTACAAACAGCAAGTTGTAGCTCTTCCGCCTGCTGAACAAACAAATTCGTTTGAACTTCTAGTTGTTTTTTATAGTTCTCTAACTTTGCTAATGTTGTAGCTGCCTTTGTCAACAATGCCGCGGTAGCTGGCGGTAATCTCATCCATTCGTTAACGTTATTGTTATCAACTAGTATGGAAATCGAGCCATCCAATTGAATTTTAAGTAAAAGTTTTTCTGCATCTAGCATTTCCGCCGATGTTGTTGCCGTTGTAATTTTGTTAATTTCTGCTATTAAGTTTTGACGTTTATCTTGATCATGAAAATCTTTGAATATGTGCGTGACTGCTATAGCGGCATCAATTGTTTTGGCTATATGTTTAGAAGCTATGAGGCTGTCCAAATATTTTTGTAAATGCACAAGATTTTCAAAGTTTGCTATACTTAACATAGGTTCTGCTGGATATGATTCTGGCATAGACGACAAGGTGGTAACATTTCCTCCAGAAGGATCAACAGCCGTCTTTGGTACCTCTTTTATCTGTGGTGTAACAACTTGAATTTGTTTATTTTGTGGCGGTGAAGAATTTGTTGGTAAAAGTATTGGTTTCGATACAGATGCGGCGGACTGATTTGTCGTAACTGCTGTAGATGAATTTACATCCTGCTGCTCTTTCCCAAATGAATGCTCCAAACTCAAATTTGGTGCTGCTGCTGGTAGTATCGAATCAATTTGTGAATGTTGAAGAACGTTAGGTGGTTTTGAAGAATTTGGTTTAGTTTTATTAGTATCCACTGCTGTCTGCTCTGGTGATTTAACAGTTACACTTTGCACTACAATATAAACAGTTTGACTTTCATCGGAAGCACTACTGGCTTTAGCCATCGAATTTGAAACAGTTCTTCGAAGATGCGTTGCAGTTCTAGCGCCATTACTCGTTTCTAACACAATTAAATTGTCATCAATATCTGCTGCATCATCTTCTTCTGTTAAAGTTGCTACATTGCTATTTGCACTACATTCGTCCTGGAACTCTGAGAGCTTACGCCGTTTTTTTAGTGGTAGTGTGATTTCAACCTGTTGCTGATCTATGAATGGTGGTGAAGCATTCAAAATATTTCGTATTAACACTCGACGTGAAATGGGCATATCATCATTACCACCGTCATACTGATCATTGTTTAAACTGGAAGCGTCTGTTGTGGCGGCAGCTATTGCATTGGAATTTGTAGCAGAAGTTGTTTCTTTTGTTCCACTTTTTACGGAATTGCTATTATTTTCAATGGTAGTTTGTTCCTCATTAAAACCAATAAGCTGCATAATTGAAAAGTCTGATATACGACGTTTAGGTGTAGTTACACGAAATATAATTCCTTTAATGGTATCGGTGGATGTTCCTTGGTTATCAATTCCAGCCCATGGTGATTTCCTATTATCACTGACAGAAAGAATTGATCTTTCTGTAGTTGTTTCCAAAACTTCAGTCAAGTCTTTATTTTCTTCGCCTATAGGGCTTGGGGTTAAGTTCAATGTTTTCAGATTTTTCAAATTTTTAGTTGGTATGGAAACTAAAAAACTAGGCTTAACACTGTCATGAATAACTTCATCTAGCGCATTATTTTGCCAAGTCAATTCATGGTCATTCACTTGTAACTCTTCATCAAGTCGAATCTCATCTTCCGAATTCGAATGTATTGTTTGCATATGAAAAATATCTTCAGTTTTTTTATGAGATTCTTTTCGTATTGAACTTTTTACGGACTTTGTACCCATAGAAGGTATGGTAACAAACTCTTGCAATAGCTCAGAATCATTTATAAGCTCCGAAGATGGTAGAAGGTCGTCGGCGTTAAGTAAAAGCTCATTTTCTAACTCTAAAGGCCCAAGTAAAACATTATCAACATTATTTTTATTATTAACGACAGTAACATGTTCGACGGTAGACGAAATGGTATTTTGAGATAAGGTAGATGACGAAGAAGATGATGAAGTCGAAGATGCAGATGAAGAAGAAAATCTTCTTTTGAAACCGGCGGAAGGACAAGTGCTGCAAGAACAAGACGAAGAACCCGACGAAGATGATGACGATGACGCAGATGACGATGAAGACGCACTTGCATAATCGGCACTTGAAGTGACTTTGGCAGACGATGTCAAACAACTGGGTTCGTCTGCTTCTTCATTTGTTTTGAGAACTGATTCGACAACATTTTCTGTTGCAACATTAAATTGCTCTAACAATTTTTCGGTTTCATACGTTTTTGAATTTTCATTCAGAAAACTTTTATCATTATATAATTCTTTTGTTGTTGTTATATTCTGCGTTGTGGATGTTGGAGTTATGGAATCGAAATCTAGTCCAAAGACAAAATCAAAATCGAATTCCAAATCAGAATCAATTTCGCATTCGTTACGCTCACGTTCATTCGTTGCGTTGCTAGCGGCTGCTGATGGCATTGTGTTTGTGTCTTTTACGACTGATTCAACATGATCATTTATAAAAGTTTTAGTGATGTTTGAGGATTCGAATTCCACACATGCATAGGGTGGTGTGTTGCTTGCAATTTCACTAATTTGTGTCTCAAATGCATCCTCATCTAAATCAACATTGTCGTCAATAACTAAATTGTCTGAATTTTCATGACTAGCTCTTCTTTTGTGTAATATAAGGAATTCTTCCAAACCATAGAAGTCTGTTGGTTCCTTAACAACATCTGGAACTTCAACATCATCTTCAACTATACCATCAGTTGGTTGTTGTATAATGAATTCCTTTGTTGTTTCATTCCATTCATCCAATTCAAGTTGCAGTTCGCGCCTCATAGTTTTGATATTTTCTTCTAATTTTTCAATATCCATACATTTTGTAACAATGTTTAATATTTGAGGATTTTGATTTATAACTTGACCATAATCATTTCTTATAATATTGGCATTTTCAATGTTCTGTTCCTTTTGGACTTCTTTATTTAATTGATCTAGTTCATCCATACATGTTGTTTCTCTACATGAGGTGTCATGACGTACATGTAGTTCAATATTATCTAACAAATCAATGTCTGCAACTTGAGTTTTATAGTTGCACATACTTTCGATATCCTCGTTAGTGCTGTTAACAATATCAACATATGTTTCTGATTGATTTTTGTCTATTTGATATGTGTAACTACTTCTTGTGTAGTCTTCGATGTCACTACATTCTTTTAAGTCTTTTTCATCGTCAACATGCAATACAACACAGCTTTTTTTTTGGTAATTCGATATGTCTTTGCTTTTTGAAATGGAAGCTGCAGCAACATTATTTTTATTTTCAATAAATGTATTTGTACTTTTAGTTAATAATGCAGTTTCGTTATGTTTCGAAACGTTGACATTGTTATTTTCAAGACAAGCATTTTCACCAAGATTCGTTTGGTATTTTCTGCTATTGTCTGAGTTAAAGTTATCTTGTATGGTTTTTGTAGAAGTAATGGACTCCTTTTGACAATTTGTATAGTTAAGTGATTCGTTGGTATTTGCTTGCATATCAGTTGTGTTGTTTTCAGTTTCAATTTTTATTTCATCCTCAGTAATTGTTTTGCCCAATTCAATTTCATCCTCACTATTTCCACTTGGTACATTTACACATTTATCTTTTGATTCGGCAAACTTTTCGAAATCATAACATTTAAAAGACGTTTTTTCTGACATCGGCTGAACAATAAACACATCGGATTTGTGTTCATCAAATCTTGTTTTCAAGACCTTTTCACCACCAACCTCTTGCAATATATCACTTTTTTGTTCATATTCAATTTTTACTAGTTCTTTTAATGTTACTAAATTTTCAGATTTGATTTCAACACCCGATTTTTCCTTATCACAAATATCTACAGCATTGTCTTCGAGTTTAGAAACAGCAACTTCAGCTTTTTCATCAAATTGGGAATTAATTTCAATAGCAGATTTTTCCGCTTCTTTTTTATTATTGGTGCTTATAATGGATATCTTATCACAAGTTTTTTTGTTAAACTGTACTTCCACCAATTCATTGTTTTTACCTTTATCAAATACGTTTAAATTTGAATTTTCTTCAGGTAAAGCAATAAGAACAGTCTCAGTAATTTTGTTTCTCTGTTCTATGTCCTGCTGGTCTTCTGAGTGCGTATTTAACTCCGAATAAATTTCAATATCACCTACATTACAGGATGTAGAAACTTCTTCGCAAGATTCATCTTCTTTTTTATCGATAGCTTTTTCTATTATTGCTTTAAAATTGTCCATTGGCAATACATTTTTGTCTAAAATTGGTTTATCTGTGAAAATTGTATCCTCAGCATCTTGTGTTGACACATTTTCTTTGCTGTTGCTGGAAGTTGTGACGCAACACAATTGGTTAACTTTATTATCGACAGCAATATCCTCTACAGATTTCCTGCGGGGAGCAATTACATCGATAGTCTCTTTTTCACTTAGTATTGATTGTAAGCTAGACACATTTTCTAATACACCACCACAAATCTTATTATTTATCATAACTTCATTCTCAGTTTCTTCGGTATTGTTAAATTGCCTAATAAAATTATTAACTTTTGAATTTTCCCCTTCTCTTTGAATTTTTAAAACATTATCATAATTCTCAACATATACCACACCTTTTTTTACAATTTCACTTTTAACACTTAACATACAATTATCTACATTACAATTGGTTGATGAAATATCTGCTGCCTGTGTAACATCATCCGTTTTCTGTTTAACTACCAAGTCTTTGCAACTAGTTAAGTTTAATTCATTTAAGTTTGTATTTTTTTTGTTCTGTGTCTTATTATTTTCAATATTTTTTAAGTTTGAAATTGGTAAATCGCTACTATGTTCTATTATGTCAGTTGGATTATCAATATTATGAATAGTTGGTTGAGTAGAAATTATTGAAACATTATTGATTTCATCATTTGTTTCGAATTTATTTAAAGAATTTATTTTCATACCTTTTTCCGCAATTTGTTTTAGTTTTTCTGAGTATGATGACGTTGATGAAGCAGGTGATGCACACCCGAAACGTTGTAATGGCGCTGTTGAAAAGATGGTTGTTGATTGCTGTAGGTTGTGTTTTGTGGTTTTGATTGCTGACTTAATAGGATGTTGTTGCGTAGGAGTTGAATGCGGAGTTTCAATTAGGTTATCGTTGAATTTCACTTGTTTCTTTTGGTATGTCTTGTCAACCTGAAAAGAAACAATACAATTTAAAATATGTTTGTGAAATGCGCGTGAATTTGTCGAGCAGCAAGCAAAAGCAAGTACAAAAAATTAATTCTAGAAAGGAAAAAATCGCGTCATCCGCATCCGCATTATTAAGTTTTATTTGGAAATTGTATTGCAAATCTTTTTCTGAAATACGAGTCTCTTTCACCAGATCACAAAAAAATTTGGAAACAAAATATTTAAGTGCTCGTCAATGTTAATACAAGAAAAATGTGCCCATTAAATAGGTACCCGGAAATAACGCCAGAAAATTTGTTGGAAAAAAAGCCAGAAAAAATTGCATACAAAATTCTGGCGTTATTTCCAGTTTGTTTTGGTAATAGTAAAGCCAAAGATTTATTTCCTAATTTCTGGCGTTATTTCCAAGTTGATTTCTAGCTTTATTGCCAAAAAAATTTTCTGGTGTTATTTCCGGGTGCCCTTGAATATAGGGTGTGCGGAAAACTTTTACAAATATTTTATGACTTCCATTGAAAGTCGAAATATCGGTCAATATAATAAATAAATTGAAAATTTAAAAACGATTTTCATTTTCAACGATCTTGTTTCGAATATTTTAATATGCGATAGCTAATGTCAAGGGCTGTATTTTTTGTTTTTGATCACTTATCGAAGTGGTACCGTTATCGAGTTATAACGCCTTAAAGGAAGTGCATTTTTGAATGCGTTTTCAAATAATCTAAAAACTAAATACATATAATTTTTTTGGCGTTAGGGAATAACGCCCAAAAACAAAAACGAAAAAACGCCCAAATTATTTTCATACATATTTGAGCGATAATCATTTTGGGAAAAACGCCCAAAATTTGGGCTTTGTTTCATTTATATTTTTTGAGTTATTTCGTTTAAATAAAATGACGTAATAACACCCAAAATAAAACGAAATAACGCCCAAATTATGTTCATAAATAATAATTTTGGAAACAATACCCAAAATTTATTTATATTTCGTTTTTGTGTTTGGGCGTTAGTTCATATTTTTTTGAGCGGTATTTCGATTTTATTTTGGGCTTTATTACGTCATTTTATTTTTTTGGCCGTTATTTCGCCATTTTTTTTTTTTTAATGATTTTATTTAAAATACTTGTCAAAAAATTTTTTCTTTTAATTTGGCTTTCTTTGTCCCTATTTAGATAAGGAAACATTTCATAGGTAGTATTTCATGTCATAACTGTTAACAACTTTTTAAATTGGGTGATCTCCTAAACTAGAAGTTGTACGCAAATACTTTTAACGTTTTTTTGTAGGAAATTTCCTGTGCTACAAAATTGGAGACCAACATTTTTCTGTAAAAGTTAGCATTAACGAGATATTTGCAAAAAACTGATTTTAGCGACCTTTGAGCCTTAATAACTTTTTATGCGCACACGACTTTGCAATGGACTTTTCACAGTTTGTGTATCATGCATAAATAAAGACAATTCCGGTGAAAAATTTCCACTGGGAATTTTTTCGCAGAAAATGTCTTATTTTCCTGGGCTATATGAAAAACATTTTCAATTCTCTTTTGTTGTTTCGTTTTCGTTTGCACGCAAAATATGTTTCTCGACTCGTTTGAATGTTTTCTTATGACGATTTCTCACTAAGAATGACACGCACAAAGCGTGTCTCATGTACGTGAAAATCCCCTCTATCTTCCCCGTGCATCCCTCTCTATCAAACGAAATTAATTTATTTATTTAATACACATACTAAACAAATAAATTTGATAAATATAATAAAGTGCAGGGCAGCGTTGGCCATACGCACCGGCGTTGACTTAAATTACAATTCTTTATTCATACATTATAACAAACTTAAAGTTCTATTTATATTTCGAATTACAGGTTATGTTTATCAATTATTTCTTTGACTAGCTTAATACTTTCTTTTTTAGTACAGTCTAATATGTTACAAAGAGGTTGTCTGGTAAGCGATAACGGACAATCTAGGAAAATGTGGGAGATTGACAAGGCTGTGTGGCAAAAGGAACATCGTATAGATGCTTGGAACTAAATAAAGTTTTTCCTAGTCTTATTCTAGCCAGTGTGATGCATTCATCGCGCGAAAAGTGTGCGTTGTATTTTGCCCTTGTATGTAATGCATTATGTGTTCTTAGGAAAGATTTCGAAGCTTCACAGGATAACATCAGCTCATCTTTTTGAAATGCGTAAAAGCAGCTCAATATAATTGTGCTTATACATGGAATTTCGGCAATTAATGGCAGTGTTAGTGCTTCTTTCGCTTTAAAGTCTGCTAGCTCATTTCCCTTTATGCCAATGTGTCCTGGTATCCAAATGATGTTAATTATATTTTGTGCATTAATATTCCCAGTAATGTATTCGTACGTATTGCCAGTTTTAGTGGCTAAGGCATGAAGAACACTGAGGCTATCGGAACAAATAAGAGTTTTCTTCTTTGTCGTTGCAGCGTACTTAACAGCATAATCTATTGCAGCTAACTCGGCATGGAAGATACCTGAGTAGGTAGGCAGTAAACTTTGATGTAGAGTCTTGAAATTAGTACTGTTCGTTTTTTCCACAACTGCGTAGGGCGTTGTTCTATCTTGAAAGGACCCATCGGTAAAGAGAGTAATTTCAGGGTTAAAATCTGAAACAAATTGAAGAAATAGCTGCTTGAAAATTTCTGGACTGGTTTCATTTTTTGTATATTGAGACAGGTGTGTGTCAATAACTAAATTGGTACTGGATTGATTTCCAAAATATCTTTTTGGTTTAGATGGTATAGGCATTTTTGTTGCATGTATTGGGTGTACAACTTTGCTTCCGCCGTTTTCGGATAGGTGGCTGTACCGGCTGAGGCTGGTTGAAATACATAGATGATAATGCCTTTAAAGTGAGTGTGGACAATGCCTAACGAATTGTTATCGCCGTTTCAGTGACAGTTGTTCTTGTTTTTGTATTATTCACGCTCGAAAATGTCCGTTTATGTGCCCAATTCTCGCCATTTGCGGGAAGTTTTACTTTTCTGTTACAATTCGAAAAAAAATGCAGCTGAAGCGCATCGAATGCTCTCAGAAACTTACGGTGATGCTGCTCTGAGTGAAAGAACGTGTCGGGAGTGGTTTCAACGTTTTAAAAATGGTGATTTCGATGTCGAAGAAAAACATGGTGGTGGAAGACAAAAAACCTTCAAAGATGAACAACTAGAAGCATTGCTTGATGAAGATTCGTGCCAAACCCAAGAAGAGCTTGCCGAATCGTTGGGATTGAGTCAGCAAGCCATTTCAAAACGTCTCAAGGCCCTGGGCATGATTCAGAAAGAAGGAAACTGGGTGCCGTACGAGTTGAAACTCGGCCTCACGTCGCAAAAGTGGTCAAAAAGTACCTGGAAACGCTGAAATGGGAAGTCTTGCCCCACCCGCCGTATTCCCCAGATGTCGCCCCTTCTGACTTCCACCTATTCCGTTCAATGGCACACGGCCTGGCAGATCAACATTTTCAATCCTTCGAAGAATTGGAAAAATGGATTGCTTCATGGATAGCGTCAAAAGAGGACTCCTTTTTTCGAGCCGGGATCCGAAAATTGCCGGAAAGATGGGAGAAAGTTGTCGCTAGCGACGGAAAATACTTTGAATAATACATCTGTAAGCACTTTTTCGCAATAAACCTTTTAATTTTGGAAAAAAAAACGGCGGAAGCAAAGTTGTACACCCAATACAATAATTAATTAATAGTATTTTTAATGCCACATAATCTTTTTGCAGAGATATTCTTTGTTAATTTTTTCCCAAAATAAATCGTGCAAGCCGTCGTTTAGTAGCGTCGAAGATTTGGCCGCAAGTCTTACCGATCTATTTTTCAAAAGATAGTCGAAACCGTAAAAACGTGCTTCTATCCTTAAGGCTTCAACAGGCGTTGCTAAAAGTATGCCAGATGCGGTTCTGAAGCATTTGTTTACTGCTGCATTTATCTTGTTTTTGTTGTTTCCAGAAGTCCAGCCGTATATGGTCACACAATGTTGAATTGTACCAATAGTCAAAGACCTGCATATTTCAATGGCTGTTTCCAAATGTGGACCTTTCTTTCTGCAACAAAACACTTTCAAAAGGTTATTAATTTTATTTAATTTGCTCACCACATGTTCAGTTTGGTTATTCCATAGAAGTGTTTTTGTAAAATTTAACCCCAGTATTCTCATTTTGTTCTTAACTACTAGATTTTCGCCTCTTAAGTCAACAACTCTATCGCAGCCCTTTTGTTTCCTACACACATGCAAAATTTGCGAACTTTTTATAGGGATACTTGCACCCCTGCTGATAGCCCAGGTATTGATTTTGGCATCAAAACCCTTTAAATTACTTTTAACCTCTTGATTCGTACCAGAAGCTATTGCGAAGATATTATCTGCGTATATTCCAAAACAATCAATGCCCTTGCAGCTCCTTAGCGATTTTAATAAAGAGTTGACGTACGCATTGTAAAAAACAACTGAGAGAGGCGAACCCTGTGGTAATCCATTTTCTAGTGAACATCTTGGCGAACGATGTCCATCAACGCGGATACTAATTTTTCGGTTCGTAAGAAAAGATAGAACGACTTTCAATAATGCTTTCGGAGTACCCCATTTATATAGTTCTTTAATAACAAAAGTAGTGTAACTCGATCAAAAGCTTTTTCCAAATCTTCAGACAGTACAAGACTGTGCCTTTTATTGACCAAATTTTGTCTTAGTTGAGTTTCTAAATGATGACACATGGTGTGAACACCGTGATTAGGTAAAAAAGCATGTTGTTCACATGAAATTTTTTCTTTAGCAATTGTTAAGATCCTTTTTGCAAGAATTTTTTCAAAAGTTTTCGATAGAACTGATATAAGGGATATCGGGCGATAACCTTCAAGTGAATTTAGATTTTTACCAGGTTTGGGTATAGGTGATAAAACAGCGTGCTTCCAATCATGTGGGTAAACCCCTGATGCCAGTATATTACTGAATAATTTGCAGATCCGCTCCTTAAGGCAACTTGAAGCATTTTTACCATTGAATATGTTATTTTGTCAGTAGAAGGAGTAGTGCCTTTTGTTTGCTGGAGAATTAAATTAAGTTCAGAAATCTTGACATCTTCAATAATGTTTGTGTATGTTGGCGTAACTGTGGGTCAAGTGTCAATATCAATCGATCTCTTATCCACGATTAAATCCTTGCTGAAGGATTTGTCAGATCCAATATCACTCCAATATGTAGCAAAACTTGAGGCAATATCTGTAGGGTGCGTTATAACCTTATCCTGTAGAAAAATAAATGGAAAATTGTCAGCCCTAGCAGATTTTATCTTGTTTACTTTGTTCCACAAAAATCGAATGTCCATCATAGGGTTTAGTGAATTGAGAAAGCGATTCCACGTGTTCCTTTTCGCTTCCTTGCATTCCCTTCTGACTGCTGCATTTATTTTCCTATAATTAAGAACTGCTGCTTGGCTCCTTTCCCTCTTGAATTTTTTCCACGCTTGCTTGCTGAATTAGTCTCCCAATATTTGAATTAAACCAAATTGGACTATTACGACTTTTAGGTTTCCGAGTTATAGGTATAGACTCATTTGCCGATTTTCTAATTATCTTTTTAATATTGGCGGCTTCTTTATTTATATTTCTGGTTTCTTCAAAATCATTACAGTGTATATGCGTTTTGTTCTGAAAAAGAGTCCAGTTTGCGTTATTAACCACAAATCTGGGCATAAACATTTTTTTGTTCTTTGCTAAGTCGTTATAAATCAGGATTGGGAAGTGATCACCGGTTCAGGATGAGGAAGACAAGTCCATGTTAGTGTAGAAGCTAGATCGGCACTTGAAAGAGTTACATCTACTGCAGTGAAAGTATTTTTTGTGCTAAGTGTGGGTGAGCCATCATTTAATACAGTAAGTTTCCTATCATCTGCGAAATTTTCCCAAATTATTCCGCTTCTCAAAGTTTTTGAAGAGCCCCACAAAGTGCTTTGTGCGTTTAAATCGCCGACAATAAGATAGTGACCAGAGTTAAATTTATGGATATCTTTCACATGTTCTGAGGTAAGATAGACATCGCCTTCCTTATAAATGTTTGTAACGTGGAGGTTTGTTTTTCCTTTCACTGTAATAGTGTGAAATAATAGGTTGTCATGTGAAGTTTTATGCTCGATAACATTAATGGTGTTTTTGACTAAAAAAGCTACTCCAGATTTGGAATATGAGTATTCTTTGTTATGGTGAAAAACATTGTATTGTGGAAGATGTAAAAAGTGAGTGTTTTTTCTAATAATATGAGTTTCCTGAATTGCAATTATGTCAGGCTTATGCTTAGCGACTAAAAATTCAAGCTCGTACTTATTGTTAATGAATCCCTGTATGTTACATTGTATTAAACTTAAATTTAGACCTAAATCCATTTTTCAAAATAACATATTGATCACAAAATACAATTTATGTAATAATGAATGCAAGTAGTATAATTAATATAAGTAATTTAAATATGGAATAGTTGATACAATTTTGGGTTAATGTAGAACTTTATTTTTTAGTGATTGGTTTTGATTTATTGTCATGGGATGTCTGTGATCTTCTAAATGTGTTTGGAGATGCTATTATATTGAGTTGTGAGTATTTTGCGTATAGATGTGAAGTTGGAGTAGAAATTTCGTTTTTTTTGCTGATAGTCGGTGATGCGTCGTCAGTGTCCATTGAAGAAGCGGAAAAAGTTTCGGTGTTTGCCTGTGAAGTTGTTTTTTCGTTTGGTAGTGCATCTGTATTATTTTCTATAGTTTTTGGTGGAGATTTTTCGTTATTAGTAGTTTCAGAAATAAGAGGTTCGTTGATTTTTTGTTTTTCTGCTTGTTTGTTTGGTGAAGATTGCATTTCATTTTGATTAGTTGTTTTGTCCTGTGTATTTGTGTTCGATGAAGTACCATTTTTAAGATTTGTTATTAGGTCCTTTGTAAGGTTCTATTTTGTGTGCAATTGGATTGTCATTAAAGATTTTCCAAGCTTCTCGTGCAGAGCATCTTTTGTCAATTTTAATTTTATTTACGGCTTTGTGTTTTAGGAAACTTGCACAAGAGCTATCATAAGATGGATTACTATCATTGTTACAGTTGATGCAGAATTTGATAGAACATGTGGTAGTATGGGGGACTACACCAGCGCATTTCTTGCATAACTCAATGTTTTGACATCTATTTTTAGTGTGACCCAGCCTTTGGCAGCTTACACAGCGCATCGGGTTTGGTATATGTTCGTCTACGCGAACTCTTTCCCAACCAAGATTAATATATTCAGGACGTCTAATTGTGTTATATGTAATTATAGCTGCACCAGTAGGAATAAGAGCTAGACCTTTTCCTATTTGAAATACATTATAAGCTGCTAGTGGACGGACTTCTTCTGCTTCTTTTCCTGTAGCAGACAGTACTAAAAATCTTCCTCCCTAAGCTGCCTTTTTCTGTATTTTTTATGATGTGTTTTAGGATCAGGATCAAGATCCTTGAACCTATTATGGAATGGGTTTTCATTCCCATTCATTTTGCACGTGATGTGCACTGATATCGTGTGTTGTTGTTGCTGTTAATATACTTATTTATGCCAAACAAGCAGTAAACGAGAGAAGAAAAAAACAACGGGATATAGAGAAACGAACGAACGAAAATACTCCGAGGTTATTCCGCAATGTATTTAATACCGAGAGCTCAAACAAAAACACGTCTTTGCTTAGCATTTGCTAGAGACTATGACTGTCTATTAAACGAAATGTTTTTCGTCAAAATGTTTCATCGTATAAATAGGGACTTAAATTTTTATTTTATGTTTTTTTAAGTCCGTTAAGTCAACACAAAAATTTTTTCTTTGATAAATATTTCAAATAAAATCATTTCTTAGGGCCGTTTTCACAATATCCAGTTAAAAGTTAACTTCCAGATAAATAAAAATTTTGTATAAAATTAAATGTCAAAGTGCCAGTTAAATTTCCAGTTAAGTCTTAACTGAGCATTGTGAAATCGGCCCTTAATTGGATTTTTGAAAATGAAAAGAAGCATCACTGTTTTGAATGCTAAGTTTAAAAAAAGATATAAAAATAACATATAAACATCTAAATTTAATGAAAAACAATCCAAACGATCGATCGTTATGGATCCCGGGATTTTTTAAAAGAATAAATTTTGCCAATTTAGACTCAAATTATATTTACAAAATTATTAATTTTATCAAGCACCGTGACTTAATGTTATTTTGAATGGATTGGAAATCTTTTTGTCCAGGTTATTAGAGGAAGAGTCTTATTCTGAAAGTGACGAAAATGTCGTCAGCAAATAAGTTACAGAAGAACCAAATAATTTAAAACGACGAAGTTTTGAGGGCGGTAATTTTTTTAACATCTATTTTTAAGAAAAAATTTAAAAATTAAAGGCGATATAACATCCATTTTCATTTGAATTTAATTGAAATCATTGAAAATGATGAACACTCATTGTTTAAAAATATCCGTTTTCATTAGACCTTTATTTTTATTTATTTAAAAAATGCTAAAGTCCCAGGATTGCATTTCAATATCCCCAAAATCCCGGGATCAGTAAAAGCCCGAAAATGGACATCCTTAGTTCTGATCAAAGTTTTTCATAATAATGTTCCCTGATGATGTTTTTCAATGGCAAAACGAATTACATATTTGATATAAACCAAAATTTTAAAAAGTGATGATTTAATTAAGTAACCTTAAGTGCCCCAAACATACGTAAATATTTAATATTACGTCGGCCATTTTATGGCAAAAGTAATGTCATAAATTGAATTGGCTGATATTTTGTTAAAAATGAATAAAATTGGGGACTGTTTTCATGAAAAGTTTACTTGATGATGAAGAATTGGTGACATTTAGCTGAAAAAAAATCATATTTATCCAATAACCGATTATTATTATAAAATAATGTGTGTGGGTTACTTTTGCCATAAAATTAACTTAGCACCTTTTCTCATAAAGCTGACGATATATAATAATTTGTTATATACTAATATCAGCCATTCCCGTTAGTGTCTTAATCGTCATTTAAATTTTTAACGTCTCGTTTCTAAATTTAGATTCTTGAAATCTAATGAAACGACAAAAAGGTTTTATTGAGAGGTTGGGAGAATGAAGCAATCACCCTTACCATTGTAGTTGTAGACAATACGGTAGTCGTTTTATGTAAAATACAACTACCAAACCGCTCGCTAAGCCCATTTCATCGTTTCAATATATTTAAAAAAATCAAATTTAGGAATACAGTGTATTTATGTATTTAAGATTTAACAAAATGCTTCAACCTAAACCGACTTTACAACGACGATTAAAACGCTAACGGGAATAGGGGGCAAATAATTAAATAATTTAAATTCATTAGCTTGTAAAACTTGCCGGTCGTGTTTCCACATCAAAATCTACAGCATCCTGGAGTCTGCTTGCTGGGGTTTGCGAAAATATAACTTTACTAGCAGTAAATGGATTAGTTTTTGTGGAAGTTTTGATTGTGCCAAGGCAATCTCCATCAGTCTCAATCTCATTGGATTCACAATTTCTGTATGAAGAAGTTAAATTCATTTCATTGTTATTACCAGTAGGTGAGCTTGAAATATGTAAACTATTGCGTCGCCAAGAGTAACTTTCTACAATACGTGGCATAGTAAACTGTGTCACTGATTGCAACTGCCCACTTGAAGTCGTTGCTGAATTGCAAACTTTAGCCATTTCAGGATTAACTTGAGTTTCTTGAGAGTCAGTCAAAGGAGCAGAGTTTGTATCAACACTAGAATTAATTTGAAGATTAGGATTTTGGTTTTGAGTTAATGCCTTATTAGTCGTTAAATTGTTAGCCATTGTTAAGCTTGCATTGTTATCTGTTTCGGCAGATTTTGAATTTGTGGACAGGTCATTTGAATCATTAACCTCCAAAGTACTGTTTGACAAATCTTCATCAATTTGTTCAGTTTCAAAATCTAAGTAATTGCTACTTATTTGTTCTGGCTCCTCTAGATCCAAATCAGAATCAGAATCCAACTCAATTACTTCGGTTGATTTGTTTTTTGAACTATCCGTCAAAGCTGCTGTTCTAGAAGCTAACATTGTAAGTGTATGTCGCGATGGTTCCAATTTAGATGCATTCGCTTTAAGGGTCTCTAACATCCCCATCTCCGTTTCTTTATCATCTTCAAGTGTTAAATCAATAGTGGCTGTTATTATTTGCTTTTCTAGCTTAATAAGTGGTGTTCTAGGTGTGATTTCCACATTTCTAACAATACTAGCAAAGTCAACATTAGCTACTGGAGTTTCTAGTAATTCATCTTCGTCGGATAGATCCTTAAAAGATAGTAAAGTTTTTATAATCTTTATTGTTTAGTTTTTTTAAGTAGTTAAAAGTTTATTTTACTCAGAATTTCGATTATCTCATATTCCTAAGGAACGCTATAATGCAACAAAAACAAATGTAGCGACTAACTGCTAACACTTGTGTTGCATTATTGTTCAACGTAAAAATCAAACCTTTTACTTAAACATCATAACAAAATTTTACATCTATGTAGGTACATAATAAAAGTTGTAATAAAAGTGCATTGTCATTTTATTTTTTTGCATAAAACTATTAAGTGACTGTGAGATAATACTAGGCCGAAATCTGCGCACATTTTTATGGTTTAAATTAATGAGAATTCAACTAATGCATTTTCTTACAACTCTTGCATGTACAAATAAAAACAAACTTACAATAACTCCCGATCCTGAACGAAGATGATTATCATAAATGGATGCCTAAACAACATAAACATAATTAAATTTGGAAACATATAAGTGAAGCATTGTCTGGTGTACATACATTCCTTAGGTCTTGGAAGTATTTTAAATTTTGTAAAATATCTTTTGTAGCTTTAAGACGTGATCCGTAAAAAGGCAAGTGTTTAGCGTAAATATGATTGGCACACAATGTTTTAGCTGGACGCATAAATTTGTTCGCAAATTCAATGACTCGCAATTGTTCTTCGGTATCACACTCCAATTTTGACCAATGATAAAATACTATCAGATATTGTATATACAATTTGTCAGGAAGTTCGCGCTGTAAAATTATTTGTTCCTTTGGTATGAAGAATCTTTAAAATAGAGAAGTTTATAATTAAATTTGATTTTTGGGCTTGTTTCAGAATAAAAAAAATATGCTTACTGAAATATTTTTGTCATAACTTCACGTTCACTATGCATTTTTCGCATATATACAAACATTCGTAATATATTAGACTTTGTATCTTCATTTCTAGCCTTTAAATACTTGTATACATTTTTGCAAATGCGATTAGAAATTAATGGCTTATTTTCTTTAAAATCATTGGCGGAGCGTAGCTCACAGGAAACGTAAATGGCAACTAATTCACTCATACGATGAATATATTCAGCAGACTAAAATAGTAAATATAAACCATTTAAATAGACTTAAATAAATAAATTAAGAATATTCGCTATAGCATACATCATTAAATGTAGAACAGAGTTCACGCAGTAGATCCATTGTCCTTGACATGCTACGTGCTAATCTGCGGCATTTTTGAGTGGACGAATTTATTTCTTCATACTCCTTACTGCATTCACTGTTAAAGAAAAAAAAAATATATTTTTAACTTTTACTACAATTGTTAAATATTTTTAGTTATTTATACTAACGATATATAAAATTTTATGGCTTTCATAAGTTTCTGTTGCAAGGTTCCCTCACCAACCCCCACCAATGCCTCGCGTATTTGTTGATGTGTGGCTGCAATGTGTGGAAACATTTTCTCAACAGTTTCTTGTTGTTTCTGTCTTCTCTTGTCTAGTTGATGTGGACCAGCCACTTTTATTAGTTGTTGACCAGGAATTTCAAGTACTTTCTCTAATTTTGTTATTGATGTATTCGATTCAACTGGTATGTCTCTTTGAATTGGTGATATTATTGTTTTTTTAGCAAAATTATCTATAGAACCACCCTCACTACCTTCATCACCTCCTGAAAATGTTTCACTTAAAGAATCCATTTTATTAGGCTCTTGTGATGATTGATGTACTACTCCTAATTCATATGTTGTATTGTTGAATATCGAATTAGAGGTTGAAGGTTTTGTTGCTATCGAAGTGCGCGAAACGTCCGCCAAAATTTTGTTGCATACATGACGGGAATCAATTACTTTAGCAGCAGTTTCAATATCGCCAAACAAAGCGCAATATTCTGCGCCTTCCGACATGTTGCTAAAAAAAAATTAGATACTATTTTTTAGTGGGATTTTTTTAAGTTTTTTTTTTTTCGTGTAATAATTATTATTGCTTATAAAGATTTAATAATAAAAACAAAGAATATTGAGAATATATTACATAGGCTATGTACAGTAATGTACTTCATAACAAATATCAGAGATGCACATGATGTCCATTCAAACGTTTCTATGGGCATTCGCATAAAAACGAACCGAGAATCGTCACTAGACAACAAACCCGAAACGAATGAAAGCACGACTGTAGGCAAAAAAATGCAATGAGCTTCGCCGACACGAGGGCGGAAAGCAATAGAGACAGTAAAAAAGGCAACAAATAATCTGAACTTTGCGCATACGAAGGCGGAAAGCGATAAAGGCAGTGAAAAAAGTAACAAGTATTGGAAAAAGCACCGAATAGTCAGTCCGCTGCGTTACATTACATTATATTTAAAATTTTAAGCATTATTTAAGTTTAAAGCATTTCTTGTCTTTGGTGACCCCTAGTGAAACTTTCCGTAGAACATTTTTGTAGAATGCATCAACCCATTGCAACCTACTTTTCAGAAAAAGGCAGATATTATTTTAATATCGTCGTCTGAGTTCTCTTTTGCCCCATACGCATATTCGTTATAAAAGTAAAATCACATAACCTTTGTCGACTCAAACAAAAGTTATTTGCTTTTGATTTTTTAACGAATATGCATATGGGGCAAAGGAGAACTCAGGCGACGATACTCACAGCTCATTTCGATAATTTTTGAGATCGTTATAAAATAAAAACCACATCAAGTCGAGATTTTGCAGAAATCGACGTTGAGCGACCTCTAAACGGCAATTCAAAAAAATTTTTAAAATTCGCAGCTCACTTTTTCCACACTCTGTTTCAGATATTTGAGGGTAACCCTTGAATTTCCAAACATCGTTTTTTTTTAATACTGAAATCTGATTTACAAAAAAATACGAATTTTTCATATTTTAATTTCATTTACTTAACTTTATCCGCAATGTACGGTGACCTTTCACCTTTTTTGTCATTTTAATTAATAGTTTGCAGCTGACTTATTACCTTACTGAAGCTGATGGCAAAAGTGAATACGAAGGAAAAGGGTCGAAAATAAAATTTGGAAACTATCAAGGGCGTCCACGACCCACAGTGCACTGTTTCATCCAATCTAGACGTGAAAAATTCAAAATGCATTTTTCAGTATGCAGAACTGTTAAAATATGTCCATTGACCTCACGAAATAGAGTGAAGTGATTTTGGTGGGGGTGTGGAGGGTAGCCCCCATACGAAAGAAATGAACAAAGCTCTATATCTCTGTACATGCAGTAGCGTTTTGTACAAAACTCTGTAAAAAGGAGTACACTGCGTTCACCAAGCACCCTGCAAAAACTGGAGGAAATTGAACAAAGGGGCGTTGCACCCCCATACAAAAAAACACATCATTTGCTATATCTCTACACTTGTAGCAGTTACCATTACAAAACTTTGTACACAGGAGTATACTACGTTCATCAAACATGTTGCAAAAATTGAAGGAATTTGACCATACAAAACCCCACAAAAACCCATACAAAAAAATATATCAATTGCTATATATTTGCACCTTTGGAGTTATTACTACAAAATTTTATATTGAGAACGTGTATTTTATTTACAAAATACTATACGAATAGACAGGTGGTTAAAATATGGGAGCTTTGCATCCCTACACATAAATACTTAAAATACTCTATTTATGTACCTTTATCATTATTAAATTTGGTACATGGATGTACGTGTTATCTTTTAAGTAACATGGGAAAAATTAAAATGGGGACGCTGCAACCCCTCACACAAAAAAATATTCGCAATATTTAACCTTTGCACCCAGTGTAGATATTATTATAAAATCTGGCGAAAATTTTTTGCGAAATATGCGAGGATTTAAACCTCACGTGTCATCAACAAAAAACTACATGTTTTCTTAAAATGTCCATTCCTACCCGGTGCGGAGCGGTGCTCCAATACACAACAAAAATATAAATTTCGAGAGCAAAAAAAATTGCAATTCTGTTTAAATTGTTTGTGGCAACACTATGTAAGATATATATAAACAATTTATATTTTTGGAAAGCTTATATATCGAGTCAATTTTGGTTTTTTTTTTTTCTTAATTTTATTTCATGGAAAAATTACCACAAAATTTACAGCGGTTGAAGCACTTTCCAGAACAAAAATTTTTTAAATTTTATTATATTCAAAATATCAACTTTAAACTGCAAATATATGTACTAAATGTTAACCAAAGAATGTAAAAATACATTTTTGGAGGTAAGTGGGCATATTTAAAACACTTCCGCATCCAAAAATTTAAAATTAAGATTTTGAATTTTTCACGTCTAGCACACTAAAACGAGACACTGTGCGACCCCTTGGAGGTGTTTTGGACCCATTTTATTAAAAAATATTGTTTTACCAACCTATATTGAAAAGTTGAACAATTTTGGAAACTGACAAACTCTTAGGATTTTAGTTAGCATTTAAAAAAAAAAATTATTGCACCAGTCGTTAGGGAGAGGTTGAAGAAAAATTTTTGGAGCTGTCAGGGGTGTTCCCTTCTTTTCAGTTTTAGTCCCATTTTCAAAAAATTTTATTCCACCAGTCGATGGGAGAGGATGCAGAAAAACTTTTGAAACTGCTTAGTATAAAGAAATAGGAGATTTTAGTTAAAAAAAAAAGATGCAGTTCATTTTATATTAAAAAAATTAGGAATTTAATGTTAAAACTATTCCTTCTACTGTGAAACATGCGGCTATAAGTCCATAGTCTTTTGAATCATTGCATATCCTTGGCAGGAAGGAAAAATTACTTATTTGTGTTTATTTTCTTCTTTTGATTGATATTCATTCCATAATTCTAAAAAATTAGAATTATGGATGATAACTTTTTTATCCTTTTTATCCTTTGACATGGTTTGATTAAAGTTATTTTAAATTTTAACTCACAGAATGTTTTAAATATTTTGACAATTTTTCCAAAGTCAAAATAAATTTTCAAATATAGCAAGTGTTGTAAATTTAAAGCAGTCGCAGAAAAGAAAATGAATTGAATTCGGCAATCGCTTGCGTGCTAGCAAATTTATAGCAAGTGTTGTTAATTTAAAGCAGTCGCAGAAAATGAAATGAATTGAATTCGGCTCCGATAGCTTTATATGAGTTTTGGAGACATAAAAAAAATTGTATTGCTGCAATCGATAGGAAAAAGCCGAAGAAAAATTTTTTGAAGCTGACAAAGTTTTTGTCAGCTTGTTTTTTTCTTAAGTTTTGATCCCGTTTTTCAAAAAGGGAGAGATTGAAGAACAATTTTTCAAGCTGTCAGAGGTGTCCCCGAACCTTAGCAGTTTTGGTCCCGTTTTTAAAAAAAATTTTACTCCATCATCCATAGGGAAAGGTTGGGACCAAAATTTGTAAGAAGGATTGGGGACTCCTTTGTCAGCTACAGCTTTGTCTCCCTATCGACTGCGGCAATACATTTTTTTTTTTAAAGAACAGATTCCAAAATGTATTTTCGACCTTTCCATATAGATTGGAGCAATAAAATTTTTGTTTTTTAAAGAGAAGATCAAAACTCATTTGAGTGGTCGGGGAAACACCTGATATGCCCCAAAAATTTTTTTCGGCCTTCCACTATCAATTGGTGCAGTAAATTTGTTTAGAAAAATAGGTCCAAAACCAGGGTCACGGACATTTCGGATAGCTACCAAAATTTTTCTTCAACAATTCCCTATCGATTCGTGACTATTTCGAACTATTCCCATCAAAGTCACGATTGCGCTTAGCATTTTGTAAGATAAATACTTGTTTTCAGCCTGCCTGTCGAATCTTCTGAAATAAAATTCATTGTAAACTATCATATCATTGCTCAAATTTGATTTAGGATAGTTTGAAAAAAATAAAAATTTTCATAGGACACAAAAATAACTATCTTTTAAAAGTTCATTAATTTTTTAAGTTAATGGTATTTGGCCCTAAATAGAATATTCAGAAAAAAAAATTTCACATTATTTTCAAAATCAAGCTAGAAATGGTTTTTTTGCTCTCCTAAAAAGTAGCAAAAATAAGATGGGATAGTTTACAATTGACACGATGATATCAACTATAACTTATTCTATAAAAGATTAATAGCCCATTCTCACTTGCCTGGTTTAGGCGATTTTGTTAGTTTATATCTAGTTAAGCACAAACCGGGTTAGCTTGCCATATAAAAAGCTTATATCGATTTGTATTAGAAATTTTAGTTGGTTTTCATTAAACTAGATAGATAATCAAAAAAATTGTCAATTGCAGCACTAAATTTTAAAAAAATCCAGGATGGGAATTATAATAATATGTTAACTATAATCTTTGCTTATTAGTTAGTTCTTATCTCAGTCTGGTTAACCAACATATCATGATATGTATCGTTGGGTTAAAACTACAACTAGACATCTACATTTTTCATGTTTTAAGAAAAAAAAAAGCACTTTAATTTTTTTGAAATTCGTTTTTTGTATGGAATTTTGAAGTTTTTATTCTTTATGTAAAATTGGAGGGGGACTACCCCAGTGTGCCAGACGGTTCATATCTCTGCTTTTTTACCCGTTATGGATCCATAACTGATCCGTTTGCGGAAAAAATTCAAAAAAAAAAACAATTCGCTTTTTTTTGGGAATCTCTCCCGCCAACGGATCAGTAACGGATCCGTAACGGATAAAAAAGCGGAAATTTGAACCGTCTGGCACACTGGGACATTTCAAAAAACTTATTAAGCTGGGGTAAAGAGCTGTTTTTTCGTCATGTGTCTGTATAAATAACTCAAAACATCAAAAAATGTAAATGTCGGGTTGTAGTTTCAACCCGACGATATGTGTTCGTGAACGAATGTTGAAAATTGTACTTATATTAAAATAAGTATTCACGACATTAATTCGTCCAGACTATTGAGGGTTATAATAACTTATTTTTTTAGTTAATTATGCATAAAAAAGTAGAACATTTATGCAGTTGTATAATGTGTAGTGAAATTTTTTTTTTAATATCAATAAAAAACGGAAATTGAAAATTGTCATCAAATTTTTTTCGCATTATTCTGAAGTTTTATGACCCCTAGTTAAATTTTTGGAAAAATATTTTTGTAGAACATTTTAACCCATTTTTTTTTTGGAAAAAAGGGTCAAGATGACTCATAAAAATAGGATATAATGGGATTTTCCTAGATGTAGCTTAAGAGTTTTACAGTAGGCCGAAATATCGAAAATATTATTTCTGTGGGTTTTTATCTAAAACAACAATATATGAATGATTTGAAATTCGAGATATAATATTTTTATATACCTTGACTCAAGACAAAAAATTTGATATATCGGACGACTCATTCCGAGCATTTCTTAAATCGTAATAAAATAAAAACTGTACTAAGCCGAGATTTTGCATAAAACGGCGATAAGCGACCTCTTTATGACCTTCAAAAATTTTTAAAAAACACAGCGTACTTTATTGACACCCTCTTGCAGATTTTTGGGGGTAATTGTCTGTCTATATGTCTGTATTTAACTTTTTATTTATTTTTTGCTCCACTTTCATACATATTGGACATGTCAGTTTGCCTTAAAAAAATTAAAATTTCTCACAGCCGCGCAAAAGAGCGCAACCTCTTTTTTTTAATAGAAGGTAACTTAAATGTCTACACTTTATTAAAATATAAACATTTTTGTTTGGGCTCACTTTTGGAACAACTATATCTCTATGTATATAGCCAAAATGCACTTAATTTTAGACTTACGAACAAAAAAAAAATTTAAAATATAACAAAACACTTTTTCACAAAACAAAAACCACTTTTGTATCACAAAAATACCTGAACTAAAAGGGTCCATCAAAATTTAAGAAGACAAACAAAACAAAAGGAAAAAAAAATCATTGCATTGTTGGTGGCTGCACTTGCTTCTTATGATTATAGCGACTGGAGTTCTCTTACAAAAAGTTTAATAATCCCGAAAGAGCACAATATGGCACAACCAAATTTTAAACACTTATTATGGACAGTCTGTAGTTAAAGAAAATTATAATTAGATGAAAATCGTGCACACCCTAAAATACTTTAATAAAAAACCTTAATTTTTTAACACATATTTAATATATATAAAAAACATTAACTCAAGAAAACTTTTATGCAGAAAGAACCACAATTACCTGAAATTGAAGGTTTCATTAAAACTTTTTCCACAAAAAACTTTTTTTTAATAAAAATGTACTTTAAAAAAGCCAAAAAATTTCAATTTTTCACTGCACGCGAACGAAAGCAAAAAAAGTTAATCTTTAACCGCGTACAACTTTTCAACTAGTAATGTTAGGTCAACAATTTTTGTTGTTTGTGACGCAGAATTTAATTATCTTTAAAACGGTATCAAAAAAAAAACCGGTACTTCAAACATTTTTTTTTTTTTTCTTTTAAATGCGTAAAAGCGCATACAATAAATACCCCTTTGTGCGCCGTTTATGTATTGTTTTTTGTCTCATTGCATTCCTATGCTCAAATTATTTTAACTACAATTTGAATGTTAGTTACTCTCTAGTAACATATTGTTTAATGCTTTGTGCAGTAACGGCATAATCATACGATTTTATTATGATACATACAGTGTGCCAAATGAAATATAATTTTAGACAGATTCAATTTTCGACATATCAAATTCGTTATAGTATTTATTTCGTTATTTTTTTTCTTGAATTCGCAAAAATTCATTTTATAAATCGTGAAAATTAAACGAGCGCAGAATGAAACGACCGAGCATTCAGAATAAAAGACATAGCAGACAGACAGCAAAATTAGCATTTATGTGGACATTTGACAAAACAACCTAACTCGAAATTGGCAACTTGTCAGGAGAGCATAAAAACTGATTAACTACTTTTCAATAATGTGGCTCAATTTTGTTGAATCTCCTCTTTCCATACATTTTTACTAATCTTAATGTGTCAGCTGTCAAATTATTTTTTTCTTTTGGTTCATAACTCTTCACAGAACGAATGGCGCTATGGGACACTCTTATATCTTTGGAACCAGAAATCATAGAGAAATGGCGATTACACCAATAGAAAATTTTATATTTAGGACTAAAATCCTGAAGAATTGTCTTATCTCGACTTGTGTTGTTTTGTCAAAAGTCCACAGATTTAAAAACAGAAAAATAAATAAAATAATATAAAAACAAAATTGATTTTTGACTGTGATGGTTATTTTAAAGTAAAATCAATTGAATTAAATAATTTATTTGAATATTTTGGCAGCTTAACCGTCTTTCAAAAGAAAAGTGCCCAAGTGTGTTTCATAAATAAATCAAAGCGCTCTGAGCGTACTCCGTTCAGGTTATACTCGACGTGCTCACGATCTGTTCAGAGTTCCATTCAGAACAAAAAAGAAAAACGCCTTCTGTTGGTCTGACGTCTGGTTGGTTTCTGTTCTGAAGGCACAGTTCTGTGAAAATCTTACATATCAGTTTTTTGTTAATATTTTAAATTACGAGTCAATTTTTTTTTTTTTTTAATTAATTTTGTAATGCAAGCATTTCTTTTGCTATTCTAAACTTAAAAGTTTTTCTTTTCTTGAACCCCGAAAATAATTATTGGTATCCTACGTTTCGACGTAGATCAGTGTTACGCATTTTTTTAAATTTAATTTTTGGAAGTCAAAACCAGAGGCCAGAGGCCATAACTTATAGTGAATGATATCAAAATCTTGAGAATTGATAAAGTAATAGCACATATCTCTACGTTCAAACTAAATAATTTAATTAATATAAATAATAAATAATTGACTAGTTCAACTAAAAGGTCTAAGGAACCAAAAGAAACCGACATTTTAAAAGCTAGAAGTGATTATTTAAATCATTATAAGGAATCAATTCAGAGAAAAGAAAATACGAACCTAAGCATTCATTTACATAACTTGGGAATTAAATGAAAAATAAAGCAATATTGCAAATTCATAAAATTTATACAATTTCACAAATTAAGTAGAACATGTATTACAAATTTATAAAATAAATAGTAGCGTAGTTCTACTAAAAAGGAATGCTTTTAACTTTTTTTTGAATAACTCCATATTCGAAAGGTTTTTGACCCACGGCACACTAAAGTGCCGCGGCACATAGGTTGAGAATCACTGAGTTAAGGGATCAAAAAATTCTTTGGAATTACGTTTCAGAAAACCACTTTGAGAGTTCGCTTTCGCCAAAATATATTCCAAATGCGTATCAAACGAAAGCTTTTGTTCAAAATAAACACCAAGGTCTTTGTATTGACTTGGCCTGAAAAAACTATCACAAGCGCAATGCTCATACTCAATAACACAGTGCAACATTTTTCAAGTCATTGACGGTAAACTAAAATCCGTTAGAAGGCGTCGAAAGTACTCGCCGAAACAAGTAATTCTGCCAGAGCGTTTTGCAAAGTTGACTCATATAAGGATTTTATGGTCATTTTTGCGATTTTAAGGAACTAGATTAATTTTTTTCGGTTAAGTTTGTTCGGCATTTTTCTTCTTTACAATAGCTACAACATTGCTGAAGTCATCAAAACAATATCTCGGCTCGTTACCGAGATATAGCCATATGAAAAAATCGAAAAATCGCTCAAAATCGCTCAAAGTTGCAATTTTCAGCTGGATAATTATAATGCTGAAAATTGCAACTTTTTGCCTCAAATTTTGATTTTGAGCGATTTTTCGATTTCTTCATATGGCTATTTTCTACTTTCCTAACAAAAGTAGTGGATCTAGCTTTGAAAAAACCTGTTGTTGAAAAGCGATATAACTACGCACTTCAGCAAATAGGTGCTTGTTAACAATTTTATCAAGAATTTTAGGGATAATTGGTAGTTTTATTATAGGTCTGCAATTTTCGGCCAAATATTTTTGGCCAGACTTAGGACTTAGATTATTTTGTATTTGACTGGCAAAATATGAAAATTGGAGTAGAGATCAACTGAATGATATCGAGACCAAAGATTTTAAACATTTTTTGGCATTTTATTTTGCTCATTTACGATAACATAACTACTCAACGGGAAGAAATGAAGCTGCTTCCAAAAAGAGCGCAATAGAAGCACATCTCTGGTAGCATACAAAACATTTTTTTTTTTTTTTTTTCTTTTAAATGTGTAAAAGCGCATACAATAAATACCCCTTTGTGCGCCGTTTATGTATTGTTTTTTGTCTCATTGCATTCCTATGCTCAAATTATGTTAACTACAATTTGAATGTTAGTTACTCTCTAGTAACATATTGTTTAATGCTTTGTGCAGTAACGGCATAATCATACGATTTTATTATGATACATACAGTGACTCACAAAAGTATACGGAATTTGGAAATTTTTATAGAATCTTAGTAATTATAAATCGGTAAATATCTAGTTTTATTTAGAGCCTGTGCCAAATCGAAACTTTTACATTTTAAGCAAAATAAGGGTGAAAAAAAATTTCGCTCTGCTGACTAAAATTTCAATTTTTTCTGTGCCAAATGAAATATAATTTTAGACAGATTCAATTTTCGACATATCAAATTCGTTATAGTATTTATTTCGTTATTTTTTTTCTTGAATACGCAAAAATTCATTTTATAAATCGTGAAAATTAAACGAGCGCAGAATGAAACGACCGAGCATTCAGAATAAAAGACATAGCAGACAGACAGCAAAATTAGCATTTATGTGGACATTTGACAAAACAACCTAACTCGAAATTGGCAACTTGTCAGGAGAGCCTAAAAACTGATTAACTACTTTTCAATAATGTGGCTCAAATTTGTTGAATCTCCTCTTTCCATACATTTTTACTAATCTTAATTGTCAGCTGTCAAATTATTTTTTTCTTTGGGTTCATAACTCTTCACAGAACGAATGGCGCTATGGGACACTCTTATACCTTTGAAACCAGAAATCATAGAGAAATGGCGATTACACCAATAGAAAATTTTATATTTAGGACTAAAATCCTGGAGAATTGTCTTATCTCGACTTGTGTTGTTTTGTCAAAAGTCCACAGATTTAAAAACAGAAAAATAAATAAAATAATATAAAAACAAAATTGATTTTTGACTGTGATGGTTATTTTAAAGTAAAATCAATTGAATTAAATAATTTATTTGAATATTTTGGCAGCTTAACCGTCTTTCAAAAGAAAAGTGCCCAAGTGTGTTTCATAAATAAATCAAAGCGCTCTGAGCGTACTCCGTTCAGGTTATACTCGACGTGCTCACGATCTGTTCAGAGTTCCATTCAGAACAAAAAAAGAAAAACGCCTTCTGTTGGTCTGACGTCTGGTTGGTTTCTGTTCTGAAGGCACAGTTCTGTGAAAATCTTACATATCAGTTTTTTGTTAATATTTTAAATTACGAGTCAATTTTTTTTTTTTTTAATTAATTTTGTAATGCAAGCATTTCTTTTGCTATTCTAAACTTAAAAGTTTTTCTTTTCTTGAACCCCGAAAATAATTATTGGTATCCTACGTTTCGACGTAGATCAGTGTTACGCATTTTTTTAAATTTAATTTTTGGAAGTCAAAACCAGAGGCCAGAGGCCATAACTTATAGTGAATACATCAAAATCTTGAGAATTGATAAAGTAATAGCACATATCTCTACGTTCAAACTAAATAATTTAATTAATATAAATAATAAATAATTGACTAGTTCAACTAAAAGGTCTAAGGAACCAAAAGAAACCGACATTTTAAATGCTAGAAGTGATTATTTAAGTCATTATAAGGAATCAATTCAGAGAAAAGAAAATACGAACCTAAGCATTCATTAACATAACTTGGGAATTAAATGAAAAATAAAGCAATATTGCAAATTCATAAAATTTATACAATTTCACAAATTAAGTAGAACATGTATTACAAATTTGTAAAATAAATAGTAGCGTAGTTCTACTAAAAAGGAATGCTTTTAACTTTTTTTTGAATAACTCCATATTCGAAAGGTTTTTGTCCCACGGCACACTAAAGTGCCGCGGCACATAGGTTGAGAATCACTGAGTTAAGGGATCAAAAAATTCTTTGGAATTACATTTCAGAAAACCACTTTGAGAGTTCGCTTTCGCCAAAATATATTCCAAATGCGTATCAAACGAAAGCTTTTGTTCGAAATAAACACCAAGGTCTTTGTATTGACTTGGCCTGAAAAAACTATCACAAGCGCAATGCTCATACTCAATAACACAGTGCAACATTTTTCAAGTCATTGACGGTGAACTAAAATCCGTTAGAAGGCGTCGAAAGTACTCGCCGAAACAAGTAATTCTGCCAGAGCGTTTTGCAAAGTTGACTCATATAAGGATTTTATGGTCATTTTTGCGATTTTAAGGAACTAGATTAATTTTTTTCGGTTAAGTTTGTTCGGCATTTTTCTTCTTTACAATAGCTACAACATTGCTGAAGTCATCAAAACAATATCTCGGCTCGTTACCGAGATATAGCCATATGAAAAAATCGAAAAATCGCTCAAAATCGCTCAAAGTTGCAATTTTCAGCTGGATAATTATAATGCTGAAAATTGCAACTTTTTGCCTCAAATTGGATTTTGAGCGATTTTTCGATTTCTTCATATGGCTATTTTCTACTTTCCTAACAAAAGTAGTGGATCTAGCTTTGAAAAAACCTGTTGTTGAAAAGCGATATAACTACGCACTTCAGCAAATAGGTGCTTGTTAACAATTTTATCAAGAATTTTAGGGATAATTGGTAGTTTTATTATAGGTCTGCAGTTTTCGGCCAAATATTTTTGGCCAGACTTAGGACTTAGATTATTTTGTATTTGACTGGCAAAATATGAAAATTGGAGTAGAGATCAACTGAATGATATCGAGACCAAAGATTTTAAACATTTTTTGGCATTTTATTTTGCTCATTTACGATAACATAACTACTCAACGGGAAGAAATGAAGCTGCTTCCAAAAAGAGCGCAATAGAAGCACATCTCTGGTAGCATACAAAATTTTTCAAATTCAATTTTTTTTTTATTGCTTATAAAAGTTAATAAATCTACCAAAAGTTGCAGAAGAAAAGTAATTTTTGTGAAATGGAACTTAAAATTTTGAAAAACTTCCACGAAAGCGTATTTCATATGCTTTCGAATGTGTGCTTCCACGGAAGCGTATTTGAAGCGTATTTCATGTGCTTCTGAAGATGTGCATATCCGCTAGGACATGCTGTGTTAAAAAAGAAAAGCATTGAGAACAGCACTGGAAGCAGCTTCTTGCTTCCCTAGAAGCGCAACTGAAGTCGGTTCAATGAGCTTCCGTTTCCCGTTGGGTATTGCTTTTGTCTCGGGGACTAGAAGACGTAAAGATATGTAATGGAGAATCCACGGCAGTCTGAGAAAAACGGCTTTAACTCCAAATCTCTAACAGAGCGACCATTTCACAAAACATACTCTGTTGTTGCTAAAATAAACCCTAGCCAGGGTGCTTTCCATGTGGAAAGGCGTATGTTAAGAGCAAACGTGTAGATATTAAACTTTACAAAGGTGTATTTAATATGACATAACATATCTGTGCAGTTTTTGATTTATTTCTAAGGCAAAATTTGACCTACCCCAATATTTAAATGTGTAGACGAATTAAAAGTGTTCTTCCATTAGGAGTGGTAAGGGGCACTTGGTGACTTGACTGCGATGACGGCTTCTACATAATGTACACGAAGATAAAAAATTAAAATGATGAAAGACAATTGCCGAACAAAAGGAAGAGAATAGGCAACAAACAAATTTTATGTATGTATACCACTGAAAATTTTTCGTCCCTAAAACTTTACAATTTTACCATTAAATTTGCACAAAAAAAAATTCAATGAATGATAAACAAATACGTTCGCAAATTAATATATTCATAATAATTAAAATAGGAGAAAATAAGCAAAATAACTTAAATATGCACAAAGAAATTGACTTACCAATTTCAGAGCACATTTATTCGCTTCTTTGCAGCAAATTCGCCAGTTTTCGCTTTATTCCTTTTTAAAATATTTTTCACTTGATATTTGTACTAAATTTTTTATTTAATATGTATTTGACTTTTTCACAAAAAAAAAAAATGTATTAAGCAACTTCACTTCTTTCTGCCGCTGTTTACGTTTTTCTTCTCTTCTTTTTACTGAAAGAGGTAGGCAAAAATCAAATATGGCGTCTTTTCAGTTCACTTGACAAAAATTTTCACATACTTTTCCAACAGAAATTTACGTACTTTTAACGAAATTTAGCAATTTATTTTATTAGTAATTAATATTGTATGAACTTAAAAATAAATTAACAATAATTTTATATTTATTTGTACACTTTTAATTGAGATATTTGTAAAATTTCAACACGATTTGGATTTCTGCTTTTTCTTTTCGTTAACTATTTCCAGTGATGCCAACCTATGCTTTTTCACTACATCAGTCAGCAGATTTTATTACCACCACAAAAAGCGCTTAAGGCTAAGGTTACATTGTGTTGCTTTATAGGAGGTACACACTAGCGATCATTTTCGTCAGTCAAATATGGCCGCTGACGTCACTCAACCACAAACCATTTAGTGGTTGTCTGATGACTGACAAAAATAGCGGCCACTACGCAAACAAGAGAAAATTTGAGCATCAGTCAACGAAAAACTGCCATACCTTAATTGGAGCGTCAGCGTCATTTTACTGTCAAAAATTTCTCATGTACTTACAATTTGTATGGCGCATACCGAAATCGTAAACACTCAACGCTCAGCTATTCGACTTTCCAATTTTGACAAAGCGTTATGGAGTGAAGTTAGCTGCAGATAGGTAAAAAAAGAAACAACAATACGAATTTGACAAACAAATGACTTCAACGCAACGCTCTTTATTTCGGTATTAGGGCTAGCTTACATAGAAATTCATAATCAAAATTATCATATATTTGGTGATTCTTTTAATCATGAAATGAATGAGCCAACGATGCCACTTCACGAAATCAAACAGAGTTGTGTTGTAAAGTATTTCTCAAAAACAGAGTTGTGCTTTAAAATGTTTCACAATTGGTTCCTTTTGGAAGTAAAATAATACAGTTATCGTGAAGAAATCTACGAGATGGATGAAATAATTGGTTAATAGCAATCTTTGAATCAGTACCAACAAAATTTGAGAAACCAAACAAAATGAACTCACAGTTTGACACAAATTTGTCGCATGAAAAAATAATACAAAAAAGTATTAAAACAAATAGCATTAAAAAAGTAGTAAAATAGTACTAGTAATCTAAAATCACATGAATGTGAACAAAATATAGTTTTAATCATGAAGCAAAAAAATTCATGATTATTTTGATTATGAATGTCTATGTCTATGGCGCTTGACGCTTTTGTGTAACTGCCATACCTAAATTGGAGCGTCAGCGTTATTTTACTGTCAAAAAATTCTCATGTACATACAATTTGTATGGCGCATACCGAAATTGCCAACGCTCAACGCTGAGCTATTCGAATTTCCAATTTTGACAAAGCGTTATGGAGTTAAGTTAGCTGCAGAAAAGTAAAAAAAGAAACAACAATATGATTTTGACAAACAAATAATTTCAACGCAACGCTCTTTATTTCGGTATGGCGCTTGACGCTTTTGTGTAACGTTAAATAACGCAACGCCTGACGCTCCAATTTAGGTATGGCAGTAACGTTAAATAACGCAATGCCTGACGCTCCAATTTAGGTATGGAAGTAAGCATGATTCAATAAGAATGGCCCGTATGCATAAAACTGAGTAAAATCTTTTACTCAGATTATTTGCTCAGAAAATAGCTTTTACTCAGAAAAATAAATTTCGTATGCATAAAAATGACAAAAAATAATTTGAAGTATTTAAACTGTTATACGATAGCTTTTACTCAGTTTCGTATGCATAAAAACAGAAAAAAGTGAGTAAAAGCTACATTTACTCAGAAATTCCTGAGTCTGCTATTTTGTTGACTTCGAAGCATTTACTCAGACTATTTACGTTATTTTCAATTTTGTTTTTGATATTTATATACAGTTTTTTTCGATTTTGTTAAAAAAAATAGTTGCAAAATAGCTTATTTTGGTTAGTTAAATTCAATTCTGTCAATTTTTTTGTAAAAAATAGATCAAATAAAATGATAAATCACATTATTCCTCTGGTACGCATACCGAACTTGGATGCACGTACCAATAAGATTTACAAGAAACGTCGAACTCTTGTTGAATCCAATTTTAAAGATTTATATCGATTCAAACATGAAAACGTTGATTTTCTTGTGCGTGAATTTTTGCCAGAATACTGTGAAACTCGTGGTGGTGCAGTTTCCAATGTACAGAAAATGAAATCGTTTCTGCGTTACATTGGTGATCCTGGATTTCAGGTATTTTAATTTTTTTCATTTGTTTATAAAATCAATTACTAACGATAGTTAATTAGGTTAGTTAATTTTGTTGGTCGGGCATTGTAGAAAAATCTACTTAAATTAAAGAAAAAAAACAATGAAAAATAATTCCGCTGAATATTTTGTTGAATCTTGCTGATTGTTGAACATTTGCATGTCAACAAAACTAATTCTGACGTTTTGACGTTACATTTTGACGTTTTAATACTCTGTTATACGAAATTATAACAGAGTCAAAACACTGAGTAAAGTAAAAGATTATGCATACGAATATTGCCTTTTACTCAGAGCATTTACTTTACTCATTTTTCTTACTCTGGAGTAAAAGCAGCATTTACTCAGTTTTTATGCATACGGGCCATTGTGACCACTTTAATTTGCTATCAAAATTAAAGAAAGATAAACAAAAGAAAAACGATGCTTTTATTTTCTTATTTTTTCCAAAACTTTTTTTCACATTAAAAATGTATGATGGAATTAGAAATGTTTTAAAAATTCAAATGTATAAACGACTGCCAAAAAAATCAAAACGCTTTTTTATTAGTTTGTTTTTCTCTAGTTTAAACTATCACACATTGCTTGCAACATGTCAATTTGGACATGTCTTTATACTTTGTGGGATAGTGTAAAGCGGCCTTAACTCTACAATAAAAATAAATTTTTTTGTTATGGTAACTCTGCAAGACCTAAGAGGGTCCAGAGCAAAATGCAATAATTCCACTTTTTAAGTTGTTAAATTTCTTGACTGAATTCAATTCTTTTAGGGTATTCACAAAGGTGTGTTAAATCCGCTCTTAATATTGCGACGTTTTAATTATAATACTTTTAAGATGATGTGGTAAATTTGTTGTTTTTGTTTTGCATGCAAATGCAATTTAATACCATGTGGAAACTTTAAAAGTCTAAAGAGCATGTTTTTCTTTATGTGGCAATTTTACGACTCAATAGATGTCAAAAAAAGTAAACAATCGAAAATGAACTTTGGTATCATTCAAATTCTGCAAGCACAATCCTATTAACAATTTGAATTTTTCGCTGTCTTTTGGCATTTTGTAGAGGCAAATATTTGTAATATGCTTTTTAATGTTTTTGTTGTCACATTGTAATTTTAGGATGCCATTTGTGAATACCCTATATTTTTTTAAAATCTATATAAATATTGTCATATAACATAACAAGGGTCAATAATTTCATCGTTATTCAATACCAAAAGTAAGAATTACTATGTAGCAGACCAAAACGCAACATTTCAAAATTTGTAATCTAAATAACTTTGCCAGATAAATTAATTTATTTAGGATTTGTATTCTCCCTAGAACACTCCTCGTCTGATCGGTCCTATTGGGTTATAAAAAAATCTCATTCTCAAAGCAGACTGAGGAACGATTGCAATCTGACTGAAAAATCGTCTAATGCCCTATTCTCACTTGCCTGGTTAACCAGATGAATGCTGATTAAGCACTAACCAGGATAGTTTTTCATATAAAAAAGTTTTCGATTTGTATGGAAAAGATTAGCTAGTTCTTAAATAATTAGATAATTTAACCCAAAAAATCGGCAGGTGGCATCTCGAAATTTAAAAAATCCCAGGGAAATTAGGAAATTTCCTTTTCTTTTGACAAATGCGGTGAAGAGTTATGAACCAAAAGAAAAAAAATAATTGGACAGATGACATTTCAAGGTTAGTAAAAATGCATGTAAAGAGGAGATTCAACGCAGCATCTACGAAATCGGGCCACATTATTGAAAAGTAATTAATCAGGTTTTAGGCTCTCCTGAAAAGTTTCCAATTTCGAGTTAGGTTGTTTTGTCAAAAGTCCACAGAAATAAAACATTTGTAATAAACAGCAACTTAAAACTAAAATCAAAAAGGTGTTCGTCTCAATTGTTTTAAAAAAAATTGTGATTTGGTAAACGCCAAAAAAGTGTCATTGAAATGATAGATCATCCAGGTAAAAGGTGTGAACGTGGTTTTGCGTATACATATTAAATTTTCCGATTTTAGGCTGTTAATCAGACAAGTGAGAATGGGGTACAACACCGTCATGAGCAGTTAAGTCTGGCAACACTAAGTGGAAATGGTCAAACGTTTTTCCATTAAGGGGACATTCGCCTTTGTAATTGAAAAGAAAAAAACACTTTTTAAAAATTTTATTGTGAAAAAACTTTTATATTTATTGACAAAAAATATGAAAAGATTTTTATATATTTTTATTTTTAGTTTCCCTTGCTGCTTTTTATTTATTTATTATTTTGGCTGTGTTTTAGACGACTCAGTGTTTTTTTTTATCGAAAACAATACCCTGGTTGGCAAAACTATTAATTTTTTTATTTTAGTAGAACGTTTGGAATTGACTTTGTACTTCAATGTGGAACGTTGGAATTGACTTTGTACTTCAAAGTGGAATGTTGGAATTGACTTTGTACTTCAATGTGGAACGTTGGAATTGACTTTGTACTTCAAAGAGGAACGTTGGAATTGACTTTGTACTTCAAAGAGGAACGTTGGAATTGACTTTGTACTTTAAATTGATGTTGTCGTTTATTCGTACTGTACATCTAGACAACTGTCAGTTTGTTCATAAACTAGTGTCAGAGCAGAAAATTTGCAAATAGTGATTTTTTGTGCATAAAATTAAATAATTTAGTGCGATATCATAAAATTTAGTGTTGAAAATTAAAGAGACCATTTGCATTCGGTAAATACGCGTCTCAAAATGCCAGTTATGCCTTTGCCACCGCTGGCCCAGGTGAGTAAATGAAATGGAGGTTTCAAAATTAATAATTTTTTCACATAACTTGAAATTCCCTCAGAATGCCATTGAACCGATGCAGGTGGACGCACAAATCGAAGACAACGAAAATAATGAAGAACAATTACTAATTGTCGAAAATCCTACGTTGGATCTAGAGGTCTACGCGAATTCTTACACCGGTTTGGCGAAACTCTATCGTCTCATTTGTGTTGCCGATGTTTGTCCCGTTTTACGCTTGGAAGCTCTTAAGATGGCAATAAATTACGTAATTACAACATACAATGTGACACTCTACCAGGTGTTGCATAAAAAATTAGCTGATTTGCAATTAGCGGCAACTGGTCCCGGTGGAGCCGCTGGTGTGGGTGCAGGGAACAACGGTGTCGCTGCACCTGCTGGTGGAGCTGCTGGCGCTCTACCAGATGTAGCAGCACAGTCAGCTGCTCCATCGGCCGGTACAGCAGATCTACCGGTGTTTGATCCAAATTGGGTAGAAACGAAAAGCAAAAAAGCAGCACTAAAACTAGAAAAACTTGATTCAGACCTTAAGAATTACAAGTCTAATTCTATTAAGGAGAGCATACGTCGTGGACATGATGATTTGGGTGATCACTATCTCAGCTGTGGCGATTTGCAAAATGCTTTAAAGTGTTATTCGCGCGCTCGCGATTATTGCACCAGTGGCAAACATGTGGTCAACATGTGCCTCAATGTCATTAAAGTTGCACTTTATTTGCAGAATTGGTCACATGTTTTGAGTTATGTTTCCAAGGCGGAAAGTACACCAGATTTCGCCGAAGGTTCAAAAGATGCTAATCAGGTATGTAATACCTTTTTTTTTGGGTTTTTTGACATTTAGATATCTATACGAATTCGGTATTCGTCCCTTACGATCCGCAAAAAATAACGAAATTTAAAAATAATAGCAATTAAAGCGCCAACTAAAATAGGGGTCACTATAGATAAGATGGCAAAACCCGGTATCGAGCATTTTTTACCCAGGGTATTGTTCTCGGTGAGCTCTTCTTACGTAAAGTAAACTTCCTCAAACTTAAACTATGATATGTTTTTTTTTATTTAACCTTTTCCAAATCGAATTCAACTTTTTCCAACAAGTCACCTTTTTCCAAATCAAAATAAAGTTCTTCCAAATCAAATTAAACTTTCCAAAAGTTGATTTGGAAAAAGTTTAAATTGATTTGGGAAAACGGGAGGCTAATATGATATGGAAAAAGTTTGTTTCGATTTGGAAAAAGTTTGATGAATAGAATTGCAAAAAGATCAATTTGATGTGGAAAAGGTTTTATTTGGAGTGGAAATCCTGTAATATGTCTACCAAACGTCTTCCAAAATGTATAGTGGGTTTGCCAATAGATTTGGAAAAGGTTAATTTAATTGAAAAAAGTTTATTTGATTTGGAAAAAGTTTAAATAGAATTGATAAGATCAGGTGTAACTTGGAGTGGAAATCATGTATTGAGTCTACCAAACATTTTCCAATGTGTGGAGTGAGTTGGTCAAGCGATTTGGAGACTGATTAATTTGATTTGAAAAAAGGTTAATTGGATTGGAAAAAGTTTAATTTTATTTTGAAAAGGTTTATTTTAACGTGGGAAAAGTTTAATTTGATTTAAAAAAATATTGATATAATATGGAAAAGGTTTGACTTGTAGTGAAAAAACTTATATCATCCTTTTTCTCTTCTTAGGGTGTAATAACACGTTTGAAATGTGCCGCCGGCTTAGCTGAACTACAAACTAAGAAATATAAACAAGCAGCCAAAAATTTTCTCCTGGCAAACTTTGATCATTGCGATTTTCCTGAAATGCTTTCGCCTAATAATGTAGCAATGTATGGTGGTCTATGCGCACTTGCTACATTTGATCGTCAAGAACTACAAAAGAACGTAATTTCATCGAGCTCCTTTAAACTCTTTCTTGAATTGGAGCCACAACTGCGCGATATTATTTTTAAATTCTATGAATCCAAATATGCTTCTTGTTTAAAACTTCTTGATGAAATACGTGATAATTTATTGCTTGATATGTATATTGCTCCACATGTGAATGCGCTTTACACAAAAATACGCAATCGTGCTCTAATACAATATTTTAGTCCATACCTTTCGGCTGATATGCGTAAAATGGCAACAGCATTTAATCGTTCTGTTGCCGCTTTAGAAAATGAAGTAATGCAATTGATATTGGATGGTCAAATTCAAGCACGCATTGATTCGCACAATAAGATACTTTATGCAAAGGAAGCTGATCAACGTAGTAGCACCTTTGAACGTGCCATTGCCATGGGAAAGGATTATCAACGGCGTTCGCGAATGTTAGTACTGCGAGCTGCGATGCTCAAGAGTCATATTCATGTGAAGGTGAGAACACATCATGATGGCAAGTTTAATCAAAACACAATTTTTAATTTTATCTTTTTGTTTTTTCAAGAATATTCCGCGAGAATCCGGCAATGACTTATGCGTAGCGGCTGGTTCGAGCACTACAAATGCAAGGAATTAAATTTACTTGGTTTTTTTACTTTTATTTAAATTACTTTATCTTCACCACTCATTCTTATAAAAAACTAGAAATGAAAAAAAAAAAAAATAAAAAAACAAATATGGTTTATTAAAAATATCAATGCGATGAAAAAACGTTAACCAGAAGCAATGGTATTATTGAGTTATAACTCTGTATATTTAAGAGAATTGACTTTACTGTAATTTGTATTTGAATTAATTGCGATTTTTTTATGGTAAATTTCTTATTAATATGTTTGCGCGTTTAAAGATTTTTGACGTCTGCGTTGTTTCGCGAGTAAAAACAAACGGTTCATTTTTAAGAATACTCTTTGAAGCGTGTGATGAGTCTTTTACACAAGAATGTGGTCCTTAAAGAATTAAGTATATATGCATATACAAAAATCTGGCTTTAATTTTAATGTCTTAGATTTTGAGCAAGTTGTTGCCTATATGGAAATTCTTTTTTACGAATCTGAAGCCTGAGAACTCTGCTATATTGCGCATTTTCGTTTTTTTAACATCTTACTAGCGTAAAAATTTACTTTTAAGCAAGTCCATTTTTTTCTAAAGCGCTGGAAATGTATCTGAAATACAAAATTCTGGTGTTATTTCCATTTTTGTGAAATGGAACTTAAAATTTTGAAAAACTTCCAAATGTGTGCTTCCACGGAAGCGTATTTCATATGCTTCTGAAGATGTGCATCTCCGCTAGGACATGCTGCGTTAAAAACGATATGCAGTGAGAACAGCACTGGAAGAAGCTTCCTGCTTCCCTAGAAGCGAAACTGAAGTCGTTTCAATGCGCTTCCGTTTACCGTTGGGAATACAGAGGTATAGGAAAAACACAAGCAGCTAGCTACGCACATATTTATCATGTCAGATAAGCTTTCCAAGTGGGCAGTTGCACCAATTTTTTTTTTGCATTACTATCAAATATGTATAATACTTTCTCAAAAGGAAATATTTACAATCATGAATATTTTGAGAATGGAAATTGCATCAAGGATACTTTTTTTTTAAATTTTCGCCAAAAAACTACTATGCAGCCCTGGTATTTTGCATTTGATTTTGACGCAGTGTTGCCAAAAAGTGGTAAATTTACCTAAAACAGGTAATTTTCAGCAAAATTTATGCAAGAAGTGAAAAAAATAAATCAAAAGTTGTATATTTTGCACACGGATTTTATACGAATTCTTAATTGCTGCAAGCTTGTATTTTATTAAGTACACAGTACTACAAAATAACAAAACCATTTATTTTTTAATGATATCTCGATAAATTTCAGGTCGCTGATTCCGAATCTGGCAACCATTTTGCTCTATCAGGTCTGTGATTCCAGTTATTTGTGCTTTAATGTGCAGAAAACGCTATTTTCAGAGGTATGTATGTTCTACATCCAGGAAGAAGTGTAGTTCACTTTTGCCAACGGCTTTCTCCTTAAACCGTAAATTTAACTTTTCAAATTGGTTCATTACTTTCCGTAATATCGTCCATTGAAGTAAAGTTATCTCAACTCCATACACATTTAATGTAGACCTTTACATGGATTTGCGATACCTTTACTCGAATGGATGATGTTTCGGAAAGTAATGATCCAATTGGAAATGTTGAAGGATACGATGCAATGAAAACGGTTTAGACTTCGATGATGCTGGCAAAAGTGAACTACAGTACTTCCTGGATGTACGCCATATGCCTGAAGATAGCGTTTTCTGCACATAAAAAAGCAAGGATTACTCGGATTACAAAGATTATAAAGAAAAATAATTGCCAGATTCGAAATCAGTGACCGCAAATTAACCAAAAAAAAGTTATATATTTCTTTCAAAACTTAGTATTGCACAGTGTTATCAAAAGTGGTAAATTCTGACCAAAATGTATTTTTTTAAGTGAAAAGTGGTATTTTTTTAATCAATTTGCTGATAACACTGTTTTGACAGTTAATGTGAAAAAAGATAAATAAAATATTAGCCGTGCATTCTTTATTGCAGTTTAACAAAATTCGCCGGGAATTTTGATTCACGATAACCCCCAGCAAAATTACAAAATTGGTGATGTTCTACGAGTTCCGCACTCTTTATGAGAAGCTTACAAAATAAAAAAACAAACAAAAATAAAAAGTGATCAATTGAAAAGAAACAATGCTATTTGATAATTTTGAGCCGAGTTTACTTTAGTGACACCATATTTCGTTTTTTCAAAATAGTTTATTTTGTGATTTTCTTCTTCAAAGAAATAATAAAAAATCAAAGCGTCGCTTGGATCTAGTTTCGGGGATATAACCATCGGATGATCCGGATGTTTTTTTTAGAGAAACTCGTATAATTTGGGAACCCTTGGATGGATATTGGTGTCATATGAAAGGTATTTTAATAAGCTATACAGGCCTGTTCCGAAATCCGTGTGATTTCAATTACTTTTCATTTAGAAGGCATTTAGATGAAAACGGTGAGTCGAACGATAAAAAGTATCAGTGGAGAATTACAGGTTCTACAAATAATATTGATTTGCATTAATGAAAAAGTAACCGTTTAGGAAATATTCTTAGTAAACCGCAAAAAGTCGAAAAATTCGATTTCATCGAATGTAAGGTAAATATTTCGTTAACACATATCAATATAGTTTTTAGAACCTATAATTTTCCACAAAACCGATTCTAACAGTTTTTATCGTGTGACTCAAATATCGTCCGAAATTAAACGTAATAGAAACCAAACGGATTATGGAACAGGCCTGATAAAGTAAAAAAGTAATTAATAAATCATACAAAATCCCTTAAAAAAAAAAAAAAAATTTTAATTAGATTTTATCAAATGTCTCCTTACCGGTTACTTTTTCGAATACTCTATTATATCATACCCGGTTTTATTTCAATTTCTAGTTCGATCTGTACTCCTATATGGGTTATCCCATATTTTTTTGTTTTTAACCCTTTCGAACCGGTTGGGACAATATATCCCAAAAATTTTTGAATAAATACTTTTGAAAAATATAACTCGGTTATTAACGTCACTTAAATTGAATGAATTAATAAAACTAATGCAGTTTTTAGTAACCACTGTTTTTTCTTATAACCACATCTGTTGGGAGTATAGACTGGAAGCGCCTCTGGCGGTGAAAATTTGAATTTAGAGACGGTCAAACATTTTACTTAAATTTAGTTTCTAAGGTTAACCTATCACATATATTGCGTATCACACGTCGAAAGTGTTAATAAAAAATTTATTTTTTAACCAATCTAACGCCACTGAATTAAAGGTTTAGGGTTCGAGATTTAAACGCTGGCCCGTATGGGTGTCTTATTTCGTTTTCTTTTGTGTTGTCATCCTCCGAGTGTTGTTAGAAGTTTTCTATTACCTGAATTTGAGCATGTTCTTAGATGTTTGTTTGACCGTGACTTATAAATCGGTCAGTTTATATTTATTTTTAATTTAAATATTGAAACCAGTATTATCTAACTTATATATTATAAGTATAAACAAGTAAACGACAAAATTTAAAGTTCAAAATGGCTAACTCCAAAAAGGTTTACAAATTCAATGTTAATACATATGTGTTATAAATCTTAAAACTAGAAAAATGGGGTGTAAAAATATGATATATATTTAAAAATATACACTTGGCCATTAGTGATGGCGTCTGTCATCATTGCGTTCGCGACGCCTATCATATCGGTCTCTTGAATGGGATCGACTACGATATGAATTTCTGTATTGATTATTGTTATAGCGTTCATCTTTATGTCGATTGTTGGGTCTGTTGCGTCCAGTAGACGGCGTACGTTCTCTTTTATTACGCACTTCAAGTTTATCACGGGAATGTGAATGTGCTCTTGATCTTTCTTTGCTGATATGATTGCCGTTCAACTCCAAGTTTGTAGATTGTTTAATATGCTTATTATTGTCGGATTTTTTATCATCAGCCGATTCTGAAGAACTTGAGGAGGTCGAAGAGTTTGAGGTGCTACTTTCTTGTTTCCTCGAATTCGAAGTTTTCTTTGATTTCTTATCTTTTGATTTTCGCTTTTTAGTTTTTTTCAGTTTTTTAATTTCCTCCTCAGAATCCGAATCGCTGCTGTTGCTGTGAGAACGTTTTAATTTTTTATTTATCTTCTTTTTCGGACGGCGTTTCTTTTCTTTTTTCAATTTTAATTTTTCAATCTTTTCCAACTTTTTAAGCAGTTTCACCTTCTGCTCCTTGCTAAGTGATTTCAAAAATGCTATTTCTGGATTTTGCAACTGCTGCTCATCAGTCTCTTCATTGTCACTGGGTACTAACTTATGCTGTTGATTGATTTGTTTAATATTCTGTAACTCCATTGCTGATTTTTTCATCATAAGACCATCTTCTTTCATTTGCTCTTCGAGCACATTTTTCGACATCATACCATCTGCCTCAGCCTCTGAATGTATTTTACGGGCTTCACTCATTGAAATGCTATACATAGTGCATTCCTTATCGGTGTTGATGTGTCCCCACTTATGGCACTTGATACAACGTACGTTGCGTACCTGAATACCGAAAGGTTGGTCCCGTATCTCTGTGTCACCTTTACAGTATGATTCGCGTGGTGCATTATATTTACGTTGCCATTCAAATTTGTATTCTGGCTCATTGTCATCTTTTTCACGTTCCTTTCGTACACCCGGAGGTGGTTCATACATGAAATTCACACTAAGTTTATCCTTGCTCTCCTTGGACAGCATTGCCTTATTTTCGTGCAAATTTTGTTCTTTCTCATATTGATTACGTAGTTCTTCCTGTTTCTTTTTATAGGCGTCCGCTTGTTGTTCGGCCATCCATACCTAGAAAAGCTGGAGTTGAAGAATTTTCACTCAAATCAAAGTTTTTCCAATTACTCACCCGCTTCAAATTATCCCTGGATGCAGGATGGAAGAATTTCTTACACATGTAATTATTGAAGCCCTTCCCCATTTTTATTGTTGTTTTATAATTTTATATATTTCGTAAATGAACTATATTTGCTTAGTTTTACAATTATTTGCTTAAAATTTAATTATTTTTCTAAAATTTTTGTGAAAAAACTACGCGTGAAAAATACGTTTACAAATGTCACCAATCTGTCACTTCGTTTTCAGGGTTTCAGCATAGTAGAACAGTAGACTCTCGATATACCCAGCAGTTCTCATGGAGACACTTGGCACAATAGCTGTATTCACGATCTTGTTGCATCGTAGCAAATGCAAAATTATTTCAAATTACAAAAACAAATTCTATTGAATTTTCAAAAGCGAGAGTCTTGTAGCAAGACCAAATTTGCAAGACATAAACCTTTTGCACGATTGATTTCCAATAGTCTATTGTGACTGATTTTTTTTTCATTTTTGATTGGCACATTTGCTTAATGACTTTTATATTTTTGACAACCGTTTTTGTCACAAATTTAAACTAAAATGTTAACAAATACAATTAAATTTAAATTATTTCGTTTTGGTTTAATTTTCATAGATTTCTGATTGTACAAAATAGATATGTATATGCATGTAATTAATAAAATTGTGGTTTTCTTCTAAATAACGCACAATCATTCAGTAAAATTTCTTTTAATTCAAAATAAAACATCAAATAAATTTTAAATAGTATTTGACAGCAAAACAAAAAACAGCTGTTCTGAAACGTTTGCAATAGCAATTTGCAACAGTGAATGCTCACAGTTATTTACTCTTGCAAATTTGCATTTGCTACGATGCAACAAGATCGTGAATACGGTTAATATCACTAGCGAAGTTGCTAGCGAAACACGCACTAGTTCCTTTTTTGACCCCGGGTAATGCAAGAAGTCGTCAGTTCAAAAATAAAATATAAAACATGAGCATTTGAATTTCAAATTTTCGTTGGAGAGACTTTTTAGTTTCAAAATCTGAGTAATTTTATTTATCAAAAAAGCAAAAAAAAAAGAAAGAACAAAATTAAAACAAGCAACAATTTTTTCAATTAAATAAATACGAATTTTACACGCTTATAAGCTTTATAGACGAATGAGCTAAAGACTTCGTAATTTATCTACTTTGGTAAAAAACTTGGACCCTTTGCACTATAGGTTAAAAAGGACATTTTTTTTGGCCAAAATCCATATTATCATGGTGACCAAATTCAAATTAAGTTTTTATGTTGACTTTAGACTAAAACAACCATTCTGAAAAAAATCTTAACCCGTGTTCTAACACATTTATTTTTGTTTATTTATTTATCCTCATTTCTCCATTGGCATCCTAACAATATTTTATTATATACTTAAATTCTATACAATAATTAAAAAACGATAGAAGGGAGAAAAGGTAGCGGCAAGTTTAATACCAAATTACTGTTTCACTTGCCTTATTAGGTAACCACTATTAATTGAAATTTAAAGATAAATGCTCGGGCTTGGATTGAAAAAAGGAATGAGTTTAAAAAGAAAAATAATGCAAAAAAGGCGGGTAAATTATCGGGTTGATAAAAATTAAATATAAAAATTAAAATACATGTGTATGAATATGCTTGGTAATACTAATGAATGAAAAAAAAAAAAAAAATTACAAAAAAAAACCAAAATCAGAATCAGAAAGAAGTTGAAGCAATGTTTCAATTTCTTCATGGTTGAAGGTTAACAGCCAGATTTTAATGGATTTCAAAAATTTTGTAATGAATTTATATCTTTAAGTGGGTTGGGAAGTTTATTGTAAAGTCTATAAGCTAATATGGAAAAAGAATTTCTGTAATTCGTGGTGCGGAATTGGGGAACGTTTACATTACGGGTATTTCTCAAAAGATACTGCGACCCAGCAATGTTATTTGAACTCATATTACTAACACAAAACTTTTTGAATACTCGAAAATAGAATAAATCACATATAGGTAATATGTTAAGAGTTTTAAATAAGTTAAACGCTGGTGTTAGACGGCTTCTACCGCAAATTTTCCTGATAACGCATTTTTGTAAAACGAGCAATGACTTGATTTTATTAGCATATGCTCCACCCCAACAAGAAATACCGTAGTTCAACCTCGAATGGAAAATGCCAAATTAGATCATTTTGAGTATGCTTTTGGAGCATAAATTTTGTAATTTATAAAAATTTCGAATTACAGAACGACAGTATACTTTGAGGGAATCTATGTGCTCACGCCAACTTAACTTGATATCAAATATAATTCCCAGATATTTAAAATAGTTGACAGCCTCAATTTGAAAACACCGGTCATTGCATGTTTCGTTTATATCATGAGTAGTAGATGTACAACTACTTACATAGTTTGAATTTTTTACAACTACAATCATGGTACTTAATATGAACCGCAGGGTTTTCTCTTGGAGTCAGATTAAAAAACATTAGCCTAGTTTTACTGCTAATTATTTGTTTGTGATGCGCAAACCAAACTCTCAACTTTTCCAGGTCATGATTTATGTCAGAGACTAAATCCAGAGAGGTATTAGCTCCATATGTAATTCCGAGGTCATCAGCAAAGGCCGTTATTCTTCCTTTAATTTTTTGCGCAAATACTGAGTTTACATAAATCAGAAAGAGAATGAGCCCGAGAACTGAGCCTTGGGGAACTCCGAGCTTAACTGCAGTAGGGTTACTGAAATTTTTTTTCAATTTTACCAACTTGAGTTTGATTGAAAAGATAAGGCGCAAGCCAATTGCAAAAATGCCCCTTAAATCCAATTCGTTCAAGCTTGTCCAAAAAGATTGAGTGGTCAACCAAATCGAATGCTTTAGTTATGTCCACAAAAAGGCTGGCACATTGCATTTTCATATCTAAATTTTTATGAAGCCTAGAACTAAAGTCGAGTAAAGCATCTTCAGTGGAGATTTCTTGCTGAAAACCAAATTGGTTAGGACTTAAAAAATTTATTTTACTTAAAAATTTTAGCAAACGCGTTTTAATGGCTTTTTCGAAAACTTTTGCAATTGTAGGAAGAACAAGGCCAGCAAGGTTTTGTTGCTAAGCATGAAGTAACTTCATGCGTAGAATCCGAAACCGCGGTCAGAATTGATCCACCACCTCAGGATTTGGAGATATTTGAGGCCAAACTCATGAAAAATGGCTATTTTTTGCTATTTTTGAGGTTCGATGCAAGCTGCAGAAAATTTTCGTTATTTTTTTTTGCCAAATTTATCACGTAGTTCTGTTGTTTCTTCAAAATGAGCTCTTAAAGATGCGATACAATAATTCCTTTAAAAGCTATGGCTGATTTAAGATGTCATCTTGAAATCCCATAAAACGGGTAAAACGACACGACTTTTGATTGCATGATATCCAGGCATGTCGTGAAATCCGATTGATCTCTTTTGTGGAGAAAGACAGGTTCTACAAAAAATATTGATTTGCATTAACGTAAAAATTACCGTTTAGAAAATATTCGATAAAATCAAATTTTTCGATTTTTTGTGGTTTTTTAAGAATATTTCCTAAACGGTTATTTTTTCCTTAATGCAAATCAATATTATTTGTAGAACCTGTTATTCTTCACAAAAGAGATTCTTATACTTTTATCGTTCGACTTACCGTTTTCATCAAAAAGCCTCCCAAATGAAATCCGATTGAAATCAATCAATCGGATTTCACGACATGCCTGATCATCTTGAATCTTTAATAACTTTTGAAGAAAGTATTGTATGAAACATTTTAAGAGCTCGTTTTGAAAGTAAAAAGTGGTACTCAATAATGAATTATGCAAAAAAAGTAAAAAAAAATATCTCTTTATTTTTCGAAAAACCTAATGCAAAAATTATGCGCACTTTAACCCAAGTTACTTGGACTAGTAGTATCTTCAGTATTTTCTAATAAGAAATTGAAAAACAGCTTCTTCGTTTTCTTTTTGTCTGTCTTTTGCAACCAGATTTCGCATAAATCGAAATTACGGAAGAAAAGTTACCTGACAAAAAAATTCATTAAAAAAAAAACGGGCAAAATCGGGCATCTATATTTCTAAATAACATTAAAGATAGCAACGTCTTACTAAGTTCAGGTTTCTTAGGACTAACAAATTCCAACAAAATTTTAAAAGCTTACACGAAGTTCAAAATTTAAAAAAAATATTAAGTCAGTAGTTTAATTTGAATATTAGATTTTTTCACAGAAAACCAAAATATATCGACGGCTTATATTCAATACACTCTATCTACAAAAACACAATTTTTCAGGAGAGCAAAAAAACTGTTTTATTCGCTATTTTTTATAGTGTTAATCAAACGAAGTACTACGATATTAATTAAAAAGAGCCACTAGATCCTTCAAATAAAAAAATTTAAAAAAACCTTAGTTATTCGCCTTATTATAGCAGATAGAGGATATTGCAATTCAAATATAATATAAAATGCGTGTTCAAACAAGCAGATAGAGCCTATTGCACAATAATAAAAACCAATTTGTTTATGAATTATTTATTAATTGATGCTTTTTAGCAAAAGAAAACTCAAAATAGGTAAGGCGCCTGGCGGACTTGAGAATGCATAATATGAGAACCGAAACCTGAGCTCAGATTATTATAGGTCCTTATTTTTCATAGCCGTTTATTTTGAACTTTGATCTGCTTATTATGAATCTAAACTTTGTTTTTTTGCTATCATGTAAGGATCCTGAGTTATCCTTGCTTAAAGCTTGCTATATAGCTCTAAGTAGGCCTCAAAACAGTGATTTTTGGACTTCAAAGATAAGATAACTCAGAATTCTTACATGATAGAAAAAATCATAGTTTAGATGTGTAATAAGGAAATCCCAGTTAGTGATGAGCAAAATTAGTCTTGGTCTTCATTCTTGGTCTCGGTATTAGACCAAGACGCTGATATCATTGCTAGACTAAGACTTCTGTGGTCTTGGTCTTGCTCAGGGTTATCATCAAGACCAAGACTGCTTTTTAGTCTTTCAAATTTATAGTTAATAGGTGTGTCACGCCCGTTTCAAGCATAAAATCATATCTCAATTCGAAATTTGGCATCTTTGAGACTAAGACATAATGACCAAGACACAATTTGCAAGAACAAGACCAAGACCCAGACTGATATGATCTTGGTCTTGGTCTTAGTTTGCTCACCACTAATCCCAGTCCACCATAAACTGCTATAAAAAACTAGGGCGCAGGACTATGAGACCAAGACATAATGACCAAGACACAATTTGCAAGAACAAGACCAAGACCAAGACTGATATGATCTTGGCCTTGGTCTTAGTTTGCTCACCACTAATCCCAGTCCACCATAAACTGCTATAAAAAACTACGGCGCAAGACTATGGTAGGCCTTGGCGGGGAGTAGGGACTAAAGACCCTTGCTCCTGGGTACATCTACTTTCTAGTAACTTGGGGTTCTTTTTATAAAAATCTGAGCCCAGATTTCAGTTCTCATGTTTTGCATTCACAAGTCCGTCTAGATACCGCTCTAATACCCAGTTTCTTTTGACTCATATATACAATTGAGGAGTGGCCGCACCAAAGGGCCTAAGTACCATTTCGAGGCAAAAGTAATCTCATACATATTTTGTGCCATAATAATCAGTTATTTGACCGGTATAATTTTTTTAACATAATGCCATCAATTCCACGCCATCGAGTCAATTTTTCGTGAAAACAGAAAACATTTATTATCATTTCTAACAAAATGTCACCCGATTCATATTATAACACAACTTTTGCCTCGAAATTGTACCTAGGCCCTTTGGTGCGGACACTCCTCAATTGTATTAATTTTCAAATCAAGTTTAACCGATCACGCCCATTTTTAATCCCAGATAGCCTAGTAATATTGTTTTCATCTGTACCAAATTTCATGCGTCTAGCCTTATCTGTTTGTTTACAGAAGGGCCAATCACGACTCAGCAGGGCTATCAAGGGTCAACATACAAAACTGAAAAATTTATTTTCGCTATTTGGAGCCGATTGACGACCGTTTGTCACGACCTTGTATATAACGGCCACCCAATAAATATAATAAAATGAAAAAATCTTTAATTTTTCATATGTAGATAGAGGATATTGCATTTCACAAAATCAATTGCTGTAGATAGTGAATTTCTTTAAATGGAAAAAAGTAGCTCTGGAAGCAAATTTTTCGGTTGGAATTAATATCATGGATGCCATTTATCGCAATGAAGGTTTTACCATCAAAAACTAATTTTCGTGAAAATTGTAGATAGAGGGTATTGAATATAAGCCGTCGAATATTTTAATGTTTTGACCTAAATTTTATTCATTTTTATTTTAGAAAAAAATAAATTATTTGAATTACTTTTTATTAATTGAAAAAAGGAGTTAAACTCACGACTTTTTTGCGCTATCGCATTAAAATGCAAATGCATCAACTTTGGCACATCGCTGAGGATCGGAAAATTACTTTTTCCCAAAACAAAAAACACTTTTGTTTGTATTGAAGTATTCTTCGTTACACTGCATCAAGAAAAACTCAATAGCAATACTTGTAAAAATTGAATTTTGACCAAAAACGTGTGCCTTTTGACCTATAGTGCCTTGGTTCGATGATGATTTTTTTTTCTTATTTTTTTTACTAAGAGAACGCCTTGCAAGCAAGCTTCTTCTTACTAGTGAAGTAGCTAGTGAGCGGTAGAACAAAGGGTGGCAATTTCGCTAGTTCGGTACTAGTTCCGTAATGTGTGTGATTTTAATTCCTCAGGTTAAAACTACAACTAGACATCTACATATATTGATGTTTTGAGTTAAGTATACAGATACATGCAGCAAGAACGGTTCTATGCTCCAGTCTAGTCGGTTTTTTGAAATGTAGTACCCATCCAATTTTATAAATATAAAGAATAAAAAGCAAAAAACTGCAAAATCCCATACAAAAAATTGATTTCAAAAAACTTTAAACGCTTTTTTCTCAAATCATGAAAAAGGTAGATGTCTAGTTGCAGTTTTAACCCGACGAATTTATTTTTCTTTCAGATAGCTTTTTGGTGAAAAAGGTAAGTCGACCAATAAAAGGATTAACTCTCTAGCCGGTCACTTTTTTTACAGGAAACAATTTTAAGCTGGTAAATTTGGATCAGGAAAGTCGAAAATGAAGTTATTTTCTTTCCAATCGATGAATAGTTGAGTTTCCAGTTATCCAGAAATAAAGACACCTCGCTTGCATGCGGACCTGCCAGCTTAGGTAAGAAAATAAATGTTTTTTTTCGGGAAGTAAGTTCAAAGAAACTGAAGCTGTTGAAGTTTAATTGCCCAGTGAAGATTCAGATTTAACTTTCTCCTTAAAATATTTGTAAATTCTTTTGACTTTGTGTCAATACCAAAACTTTTACCTGACGTGGTCTGGCAGGCCTGCCTGAAGGTGGTCAGCGCACAGTGGGGTATTTGATACCAAACCACAATATTAATTCGTCCAGACTATTGAGGGTTATAATAACTTATTTTTTTAGTTATTGTAATTATGCATAAAAAAGTAGAAAATTAATGCAATTTTTTTTAATAGCAATAAAAAACGGAAATTGAAAATTGTCATCAAATTTTTTTCGCATTATTCTGAAGTTTTAAGAATTTCTGTGTTTGATGACCCCTAGTAAAATTTTTTGAAGAATATTTTTGTAGAACATTTTAACGCATTTTATCCAAGTTTTTGGAAAAAAGGGTCAAGAAGACCCATAAAAACAGGATATAATGGGTTAAGATGCAATAGAAAATTGTTTCTTGCATGATTTTATGATAAACTAATGAAAAACTGTTTTTCCAAGATGTAGTTTAAGAATTTGACAGTAGGCCGAAATATCGAAAATATGTTTTGTGTGGGTTTTTTATGTAAAACAACAATATATTGTATGAATGATTTTCAATTGGTTTAATTTAATTGGAGATGCCTCAAAGAGAAGGTATAGAAACACACACCGGAAAATGCTAGTTTTAAATAAAAGGCAATTTTTTTAGTTTTCATAAAAATTTTTGAATTTTAAAGTGGTGCCGAATAATTATAGCCGAGTTCTTATTGTGTAAATTTGTGAAAATTCTTAAAAAATATTTCCGTTTCAAAATGTTTTCTTTACTTCTACATAACTATAACTCCGTAAAACAAATTTCACATTTCAAAGACTGAAAAGAATTTAAATTTTACAGATAATTATGAATTATAATTGTCTGGTCCTAATAATCAGAAAAGTGACAAAAATTTATTTTAAACTTTGTCAATTGTAATGCAGTTTTTTGATATGATAAATGTCATTCAAAAGTTTGGTGTTGTAAGAAAAGATAAAAAAAAAACCAAAGTGGTGCTTTTTACATATAACATATATATTTTTTTTTTATTAAAATTTGATTTTTTTTTTTTCTGTATGCATCAAATATGTACCCTATGTTGGGATATATGTACAAATAAGTTCCACAAACAACAACTCATTGTTTTGAGACATATACGTAATAAACTAACTCAGTTACAAATAACAAAATTTAATGGATAAATATTTTGGGCACTTTTCCAACATTTTAATTGATTCTTTAATTTTCGGACCAGACAGGTACAAGTAATGCTTTCAAGCTAGTGTTTTTGCTTCTTAAAATTTTGAAAATTTTCCATTTTTCTATTTAGTAGTTTAATTTATTTCAAGGGATGATTGAGTCTAGTAGAGCCCTAGAAAGAAAAACAAAAACCATATGTAAGAATTTTGAAAATTTATATGTATTCCATATTTTGGTGTGGGTATTATAAAGAATCAGTTTTTAAAACTTATTTCTAAACAATTAATTTTATGATTCAGTTGAAGGTTCTTTTTGTTATATCCATTCAACTTTTTAGAATTAGCGGACTTTTAGAAAATTTTTAAAAAATACCTTAAACAGAGAATTTTTTCTGAAGCTTTGTTAGTTATGAGGCCCCTTAATTTTCTTTTAAACAAACTATAATTTTCTTAAGTAAAGCTTCCCCTTATTGCATACACCGAAAAACCAGCAGGCTTCTGGAGAAAAATATCAATGTTCTATGTGCACCTGTACACTGTACACGTTTCTACGAATAACTACCGTAATTTTCTTTTGTATGTAAATATATATGTACCTTGTATGTTTTGTAAGTCTTCTGTGGAGACAACGACTGGCATTAACTTCTCTGTGTCATCACTGAACTTAGCACCAGAACTCGATCCTTGTGTTCTAATAGCATACTTTTGCATTTCTATGTACTTTTGCCAAATTTTCGAAAAATCTCCACCATCCGATTTCTGCAAATTTTCTAAGTCCAGCTTGATATTACCTTCGTTACCACCTAACGAAAAAAAAAACATGTTAGTGGTCATATTGAATTTCCTAAAAACAACTCATGATTAAAGGTCTGTGGCGAAGTGTACATTGTTTTTTTTTTATGTTCTACATATAAAACACTGGACAGATTGTTCATACCATCGTGATCATTATACCTTGTATATTTTGCAACTCTTCTGTGGAGACAACGATTGGCCTTAAATTCTCTGTGTCATCAATGTTCGCAGCATCACCACTTGATCCTTGTGTACTAATAGCATACTTTTGCATTTCGAGATATTTTTGCCAAATTTGCGAAAAATCGCCTCCACCCGGTTGCTGCAGCTTGATATTACCTTCGTTAACATAAACTTGACGATTCAAATGAAAATGACTATTAGATATGTAGATATTATTCCTATTTCGGACAGTTAATCCCAATTCCGATTTTTCCATATCAACGCCCACATCTCCTACACCTTTCTTGGACAATATTAAAATATTTTTGGATGATGATTGCTGCACCTCTTTTGCTTCTTGCAATTTTTGCTCCAATTGCTCATTTTGTTCTTTCAAGAATTGAATTTGTGCTAAAAATTGTTTTTGCTGTGCAATCATTTCATCTATGGTTGGTGGTTCAGACGGCAATAATTCAGTAATTTGTGCATGCTCCCTTTGTGAGTAGTGATTTTTTTGGCGATCATTTTGATCCTTCTTCATGTCGGCGTCCGAACGTTTGTTTGATGAGCCTCCGAACTTCTGATGCATTTGCTTGGCAATATAGTTCTCTGTCATATGTGTTATCCTTGCCAATGCGTAAATGCAGGTAAAGATACAAAGGAAATTCAAATATACATCATAATTTTCGCGACATGGCGTCATCGTAGAATCCTCGAATGTCCTCTCTGAAAGAAAGAAAAAAAAAAAAAATTATTTTTTTTTTTCAAAATTAATTTTTTTTCGGTTTATTTGGAATATATACCCATAATATAATTTCGATTATTTATTTCTTCTGCTCGCTGCTGTTCGATTTGCTTAAAATAACATAAAATTATCCACGAAATAAATGCTAACGAGATTAAAAATAAAAAATTTATTGAAGAAAACATTTTGACGTCTTTAGAATTTTGAAAAATTTAAATATTTTCACAAAATTTTTTCCACAATGAACTTTAAAAGTAATTTTTTTTTTATATTAACAAAAAATACTAACAAAATAATTTTTTTAAAAATATGCAAAGTTGATTTGCATTTAATGTTTTCTTTATCAAAAAGCCACATCCAAAAACTTTATTGATGCAAGTGCAATTGCATAATATACAATGTGCAGACCACTTTTGCTGAATAGTGTAATAGTCCAGCACTTCTTAGATATTCTGTCTTCATTTGAAAAACAGAGAGATTGTGATGAGATTAAGAATTTAATGGATAAAAAACATTTCCTACATGAATTTTTTACCACACTTTAATTTCTTCCACTATTTTGAGCCGTAACTCAAACACAGTGGTCCGAAAAACTGACCAAAATGTTTTTTAAGGTTTGCGATCAGGAATTTTTGAACCAAATTGAGAAACATTCAAACTAAATGGCGATTCCAAAATTTCATCCAAAGTTATTGCAATTTTATGTTGAACAATATGAAATAAAATTTTGAAAAAGAAATAAAAAATGAATATGAATCGATGATTGTTAAGACTCCATGTCGTCGGCCTGATTCGAATTTGACGTAAGTCAAGTCAGAATTACTACTGTTCAGGAGGCGAAGAAAACTGTTGGATGTTGTTGATATATTGTACTCTTGATGTATTATTTTAAATGTTCTACCTTCCTTTTTTCATACATATGTAAATTAAAAACTAAAAAAAGGTATAGATAAGGGATCTACACGAGACGTCTTGCTAGAATTTTAAGACATTTCGCTTCAAAATACGTTATGTCTTGGCAGTGCTTGGATATGAAAGAAGATAAATCAAATACTGCACAGACCCGTCTTGTTTGATTTGTTTTAGTTCAGTGTGCATACTGTAGATCAGTGATCATAAATTTTACTGTAGCTTATCTATTTGAACGTTTTACACTGACCTGAAGTATTTGTTTGTATTAAAATCAGTACACTGAAGAATTTTTAAGGATCAGCTCAGTTGCAAATATAAACATGAATCATGCATCTTTGGTGGGGTTGGTCTTGTTTTGTGAAAACATATCTTCACTTCTTATACCAGGAAAAATTGTATGTATATATTAGGATGGGCCAATTTGTATGGAAAGAAGTTTAACCGCTTTATCGTAATGTTGAGAAAAATCGTAAAAAGGCGTGGAAAACTAACAAAGCGATCTTTCTGAAACTAATCATATGGAGTTCTACTTGCCATTAGGCACTCTTCAGTTAAACGTGGGTGAAATATTACTAGTGGGCGTGCCGCCGCCTGTATAACATAGTTTTTCAGAATTTTTCGTAGATCTTTTTGTTGTTAAGTATACTGTTTGCCGCAGAAATATTTGACCCGGCCTAATATACATACATTACAAAAAAAAGTATTTTCCCAAATTATCAAATTTTAAAAAATAATAACTTTGTTCATTTTCACCAAAACGAAAAATTAAAAACTACGTGCTCAATCATTTCTAACAGAGAATAATTAAAATCAATTTTTAAAGTGTAAATCTCATACCCATATGTAACTATAATATTTTCCAACACTATTGAACTATCAGCTGCTGCTAAGTTAACACTGTCGATGCCAACAAGTGCTAACAGAAAAATAAAAGTTTGTTTTGCTTTTTAACAGTAACTGCAACTGAATCAACAGTTGTCAACTGTTGGCTCGTTGTAATTTACATAGGGGGAGTCGTAGGTACATGTTGCAAAGCCACTTACATGCTTGTGTGTGAGTAGCAAAATTACATATAACGAACGCAGCATTATCATACGCAACATTTTATTTTATCATTAACAGCATTTGCTGCTGCTGTTGCTACACATGACATGTTACGTTTATCATTTTATTTACTGAAAGCAGCAGCAGCAGGCAGCAACACAGCAACACAATAACAAAAACAAGTACCAACACTAAAGCGCACAACAACTACAATGTACACACACTGTGTTAACATTTCTTGTACAGATTTGTATTTTGACTTCAATAGTAATCTTTTGTTGGCAATGTATTCAGTTGTAAATTGAGTCTCGTACAAGTTGGTAACGCGAGCGGAAAACGGAAATTTTTGCTTGAATCGTTTGGATCATAGATCTTTTAATAAAAAAAAAGAAGAAAAATTAAAAAGACAATAAACGAAAGAGCGGAGCAAAATTAATTAAGAAAAAATTTAACATAATTGTGAATGTTTTTCTTGTTGACTTGCCAAGAAGTTATCAATCAACCAACGTAGCGTCTTTTGTGATTTTTTGTTTTTACAACAATTGGTGTTTGTTGTTGCTGTTGCACCTTTTTTTAAATTTAAATTTGTTTTTTTTTTAAATTTATTATTATCACAGATAAAAGCTTGAGTGAGACAAGTACATACATATGTATAATAAATTGAAGGAAAAGGATACAAAACGTGCTAGAGCGAGCAAACAGAAAAATAAAAGAGAGAGATAGAAAATGCATTTAGTGAAAAATATATAATTTTTAAATTATCATCGTGCACTGCAAGACAAAAAAACCCCATGTAAAAATTGGCGATAAGCAGAAGTAAAGTGTTTTTATTATTAAACGTCAAAAGAAAGCGAAAAAGAGTAAACGTTTGAGTTTGGTTTTGAAAAGTGTGCTATGACAAATCGGGAGAGTAAACGCACGTAGGTACTATGTGTCTGTGAGCGTAAGAAATTAAAAGTGATCGTGGTTGAGTGCAATAGAAATGAATTTGAAATAAAAAATTAATTTTCTAGAAATGATGAAAAATTTAGCAAATGTAAACAACAAATTAATAAATTAAAATTTAAATAAAAACAAGAAAAAAAAAATAATTTCTGCTCCATATAATAAAAGTGCAATAAAATCATTAATTTAAAAGTGAAAGCTAAAAAAAGAATGACATAAATTTCTTAAATTTGATGAGCATCAAAGGAATAACAAGACACAACACAACAATTTAAAAAATTTGTTTTTGTAAGTAAAACTTTTTATTATTCGTAAACATTTCACAGTGTTTAAAAGAATTTTTCATTGGCAGGCAAAATTTTAATGGAGGGCAAAATGTTCTTTGATTTTTGCTTTAAATATTTATCTGCATTTCTTTTTGATTTTCTTTTCATATTTTTTATTGCTTTGTCCACAACATTTTCATTTTCATTTAGTTTTTACTTGTTTCTTTTTTCTCGGTTGTTGTTGCTTTTCTTTTCTATAATCAAAGAGCCAAGAATAATAACAAGTACAAATGCAGTAAAAATATATTACAAATACACTTGCATACATATGTGCACATGTGTTTAACATTTATATCTGTGTGTGCTCGTTTTTTAATTTTGTAAATTTTTATTGTTTTTTTTTTTTTTTTTTGTACTACAAGCAACCACTACAATGCAATAACAAGATCAAAAACAAACACATACCTACAGTGAACGCTTAAGAGAGCACAAAAGAGCGAATTTGATTTTAAAGAGCGCAGGAATTTTTTTTAAAGAATTCTTTTGCTAAAAACCTCGAAGATTAAATTTTTTTAGTCAATCGCATAGTATTTTATTAATTAAATACCTACTGTTGTATACCCCGGTGCGAGTTTCTTTACGTACGTACCAAATCTCATCCATCTGCGTCAAATAGTTTTAGAAATATGTATGCCAAATTTTGTTTTTGGGGAACGATCACGGAGAAAAATCCACGTTATAATTTTTACTCCACTTGGGTAGGAAAAAAAATTAAAGTAATTAACACTTAAAGCCTTATCATGTATGACGATCGAATAAAGTGACTGATTTTCACTCATAAATATCAACTTACTTATTAAAACTTTTTATTAAGAACTTACTATAACCTTTGCGTTCATTTTAGTTAAGAGAATAAGGTTTGTAAGCATAAACTTCAAATTATCTGTTAACTTGGAGGATATAAGCAGTTGAAAATCTGTAAAACGATTCGTTCGTCATACATGATAAGGCTATTAATTTCAAACATAAATTACCTGACCTTAAATAACCATTTTGATTTTAAAAATCTATTAAAAATATTTACGTATGAACTATTTGATGGTTCAGTAAAGTAATATTTACAAATTAAATAAAGAATGTTTGATTTGATTTGATTTATTAAGTCTACTGGATTACATATCCTTACAGACTAGCATATATAATAATAAATTTACAAAATGTGAATAAATTATAAATTAAAATTAAACTAAAAATACAGTATTTACCCGGTTTTTTAAAAGATAATTTAGATAAGCTAAAATCTAAATAATTATTTGCCGAAACCTCATTGTACAATGATAATGCCCTAGTAATTGGCTCATTAAGCGCATAATGAGTTCTATGAGTTTGAATATGGAAAAGGACGTAATGACGCAAAGATCTTGCAGGAATATTGAAATCGACTAGTTGCAACAAATGAGGCAGACTTGGGGGTAATGCACTAAATTTTTTAGTTCATTGAGCTTTTCACTAATATTTAATGAATATTTTGATAGTGAAACTTTTTCCACTACCACTAAATCTAATTAGAGATAGTGAAAATTTTTTCCATTAAATTTAGTGATAGTGGAAATTTTTTCACTATGAAAAAATTCATTTGATGGTAATGAAAAATTTTTCACTATCTAACAATTCATTAAATGATAGTGGAAAGTTTTTCACTATCATTAAAATTTAATGAAAATATCCAATAAAAATTGCACTAAATTTAGTGATAATGAAAATTTGTTTCATTGAATTTAATGAAACATTAGTGGAAATTTTCATTAAAGTTTCATTAAATTCAATGAAATAAAATTTTTCTATCACTAAATTTAATGAAGCTTCTAATGAAACTTCTAACGAAAATTTTCATTAAAGTTTCATTAAATTCAATGAAACAAAATTTTACTATCACTAAATTTAATGAAGCTTCTATTGAAACTTCTAAAGAAAATTTTCATTAAAGTTTCATTAAATTCAATGAAACAAAATTTTACTATCACTAAAATTAATGAAGTTTTCAATAAAACTTTTAATAGAATTTTTCATTAAAATCCAAGCTGTTCGTTTACTCCAAGGTTTTGCAAGTTTTTAGCCGAAAAGCTCTCGTTTGAGCATAAAACGTACATGAATGAGAGCTTTTCGGATAAAAACTTGCAAAATCTTCGAGTAAACGAACATACTGATTAAATTAAATTTATTGAAAGAGTTAGAATTAGTGGGAATAGTATCAGTTTGAAGGAGATTAATTAAAGTCAAATGCAAACAAGACTTTTAGTTTTTGAAGTTCTTCAGACCCAAATAATTTCTGACCTTTGTCAACTAAATGCTTAAAACAGCTTTCGTAAGCTTTTTTAAGTAATAGTAGGATTAATGTTCACGCAATCGTCTCGTACAAGATCTTGAAGGAAAAATTTAAAGATATCAAAATATTTTGACCTAGCACGGCACATTTTGTCTTAATTGAATTGAAATTTCCAATAAAAAAATCACTGAAGTTATTGAAATTGAACATTTATTCATTGAATTTAATGAAACATTAATGAAGATTTTCATTAAAGTTTCATTAAATTTAGTGATAGTGAAAATTTGTTTCATTAGATTTAATGAAACATTAATGAAAATTTCCATTAAAGTTTCATTAAATTTAATGAAAGTGAAAATGTTTCATTAAATTTATTGCAACATTTATTGAAAATTTTCATTAAAGTTTCATTAAATTCAATGGAACAAATTTTCACTTTCAATAGATTTAGTGATAATGGAAAATTTGCCATTACCACTAAATCAATTTTTTGATAGTGAATGAATTTTCACTATCACTAAATTTAGTGGAAATATTATTTAAAACTTTTAACTAAATTTAGTGATAATGAAAATCTTTTTCATTACCACTTAATGAATTTTTTGATAGTGAAGGATTTTGCACTAACACTAAATAAATTCCTTGATAGTGAATATTTTTTCACTAGCACTAAATTTAGTGAAAAATAAAATCTAATGCAAAACCCCCAAGTCTGAAATGAGGACAGTCAATTCTGTTGGATATAAGATCATGAATAAGCAAAAGAGCCTGAATTTTCCTTCGAGACTTAAGAGATTTCAAACCTAATAGTAAGCATCGAGCATTATAGGAAGGCAACGATACCTCAAAATTTATTGAGCGCAGTGCAAACCTAGTAAACGATTTTTGGATTTTTTCCAGTCTCGAGGAGTGAGTTATGAAAAAAGGGCTCCAAATGAAGGAAGCATACTCCAATCTCGACCTTACAAAAGAATTGTTAAGGCTTAATAGAGTATGAGGGTCCGTAAATTCAGAGCTATCCCTACGAACAAAAGCAAGTAAGGAATAAGCCTTTGGTACAACATAGTTAATATTATCAGCAAAAGTGAACTTGGCGTCAAAAATTACCCCAAGATCCCGAATAGAGTTAACAGATTTTAAAGATACGCCAGAAAGAGTATATGATGAGATATTAACTGATCTGGACTTAAAGTATGATACAGAAAAGCATTTATTTATATTAAGAGGTAATAGATTATTTTTACTCCACGATAACAAACGATTAATATCACTTTGCAAATTTTCAATATCAGTTGCATCAGAAATTTTACTGAATAACTTTAAATCATCAGCAAAGAGCAAAAATTTCACTGATTGAAAGCATTTACTAATATCATTTATGAACAACGTAAAACATAATGCACCAAGAATACCTCCTTGAGCAACTTCTGAAGAGGCCAGAAAAGAATAAGACTTAACATTGTTGAAATCAACAAAAGAAATTCTACCTTGTAAGTATGACTGAAACCACATTAAAAATGCAAAATGGCAACCCATTTTAGCCAGTTTAGAAATAAGAGCATTATGACAAACCTTATCAAATGCCTTAGAAAAGTATGTGTAGATAATATCTACCTGATGACCATCTTCAAAAGACGAAATGCAATAACGTGAGAAAAGATCAAAATTTGTCACAGTTGAACGCAACGAAACCATGTTGTTCAGGGCAAATATGATGCTTAACCAAAAAGATTAATTTATTTTTTTACCGCGCTTTCAAAATGCTTCGAAATATTTGAGAGTTTAGTAATCGGCCTATAATTGGAGACATCACTTTTTGAGCCACTTTTAAATACAGGCGTTATCGACGCTATTTTCCAACAATCCAAAAATATACCAGTCATCAGAGATTGATTAAAAATTTGACACAAAGGTTTAGATAAGGCATATGCACACTTTTTTAGCAAAATGGATGAGAAACTATCAAATTAAGCATCACACTCATAATTTCATAAAATTTTTATAAAATTAGGCCTCAATTTTTTATCTGGAACTTTCTGAAATTTATACTACTTCAGCCCAGCATTAGCTTTGGTTCTGCTTACAAAAGAAGTGTTCGGAGCTCTTAGAAAGAGTTGTTCGACATTTTTTGCTTTTGTAATAGTGTTACGATGAATCTTGAGATCTGATGCTATTTTTTTGAAAGTCCACAATGGATTTTTTTGAAAAGTTTTAATTATTTTTTCACGTACTTTTATTTCGCTGCCCATTTTGAAAGAAATAACAATTGAAAATGAATAATTTGAATAAACATAATATCTTATATATTTTAATAGCTAACGTTATTAAAAAAAAAAAAAAATTATTCGTTGAACACAGGATAAGTTATGGCTGAAAAAGTGTGTATAAGTTTTTTCTACACAGTCTTTATAGTGAAATAATAAAGTAATAAATATTTACATCAAATTGCCTACATTTTACTATATCGTCACCTGAAATGCTAAAAAAGCGTAACATAATTTTAAATTTTTTCAAAAGCGTTGAAGAAAACGTCTTAAAACTCCAAATATTCCAAATTTGAAAGCCAGTTTTGGCTAGTATTACTTAATACCGATTTTATTTTAGGCAATACTTGCCAAAACTAGCTTTAAAATCTAAAATATATAGAGTTTTGAGACGTTCTCTGCAATGCCTTTGAAAAAATTCAAAATGATGTTAAGCCTTTTTGCAGTTCAGGTGAAGATATGTAGAGTAAATAATACTTTCGGCTAAAAGATGTGTAACCATTTATAATTTATAATTCTAGTTAAAACTATTTTATTTTTTTCACAAACATGCTAACGGAGAAAAATGAATGTCATATATTTTACTCCACTCGGGTAGTAAAAAATTAAAGTAACTAACACTAAATTTCAAACATAAATTACCTTACCTGATATACCCATTTTGACTTTATAATTTTGTGTGTTTAAACTTTATAGTAAGGTTAATAAGAATTGTCCCAGCAAAAATTGATACTTTGTTTTTTTATCAATAAAAAAATACCCAATGAATTTTATTAATTTTTATTTTTTAATGAATAGTATTACGAATATAAATCACCTTAGAACTATTAACAAATATTTTTTATTCTGTAAAATATGTACATATTTTACTTTTTTCTTAAAGTCCTTTATTAAGATTTGTCCAGGTGTTTCGTCACGGGTACCGCACGACCTTCTCCACTTTCCAAAAAATTTGGACATTATTTCGTTTTTTTGGGAACTATTTCGATTTTTCTAAACAAAATAACGTCCAAAAGATAAAATGATGTAATAAAGCCCAAAATAAAACGAAATAACACCCAAAAAACATGAAATAACGCCCAAAAGCATAAACGAAATAGTTCCTAAATTATTTTTATATAAATTTGAGCGATAATCATTTCGGAAAAAAAGCCCAAAATTTATTTGTCTGTAAATAATTTGGGCGTTATTTTGTTTTTTTAATTTTGGACGTTCTATCGCTTTTTTTAACGAAATAACGCCAAAAAAAAAAACGAAATAAAGCCTAAATTTTGGGCGTTATTTACAAAATGATTATCGCCCAAATTTATATGAAATAATTTGGGATTTATTTCGTTTTTACTTTTGAGCGGTATTTTATTTTTTTTTTAAAGTTATTTCGATGTTATTTTGGGCGCTATTAAGTCATTTTATTTTTTGGGCATTAACTACTTTGTTTTATTTTTTTGGGCATTATTTCATTTGGCGTTATTTCCTAAATCCCTTAGCTGACACATACGCATTCTTTTATTGAAATTTGCTATGACCATTTTGCATAAATTTGACTAAATTTCATTGACGAAGAATTGAATCTCCTTTTTTATTGCGTTTTTAACCTTAAGCTGACAGCTGTCACACTGCATTCTTTTTTTTTTGTTGCCAACACTACCACAAAAATTGTGGCAAATTCAAATCTTGCGTGAAGTATGGGACACCTTTTATAATATATTGTCAAAAACGATAAGAAGGAGAATATGTGGAAATAAAGGGTCAGTCACCTGATTTCTGAAAATATAATTAATTCTATGTTATAGATTTTCTGATGGATATAGATAAATACGTAAAATACTTCCAAAAAGTCGGTTAATCTTTCGTTGTGCTCCAACATCGAATTCTGCTCATCGCTTTTGCGTCTCAACTTTAGCGATAGTTCATCCTTTCGCAACACTAGTAAATTTTTGTTTTCTGGATTATTGTGACGTCGGTATTTCTTTTCCATTTAAAATTGTGTGCATTCTTTTCATTTAAGCCACCACGGGTGATACCGCAAGGGTTGGTCCAAGTCTTAAAAGAGTTTGATTATAGAAGCTCTTTTTGGTAGTATTAAATATCACTGCCTAAAAGATACCATTTACATAGTATCGCTGAATATTTTGAATCCAATGTTGATTTTGGCATTCGCTTACGATTTCTGCACACTGCAGTTTCCTTATTTTATTTTCATTGTTTTAATGGTTACTTAGAATCCTGTACGTTTATGTTGCTGCTGTTGTTGTTGCCGTCGCTTATAGTGATGATTCAACAAGTTGTTGCGGTCGCATGTTTTTTTTTTGTATACAAACATTCGATAATGTTGCAGTGTTCTTTTTATGATAAATACCGTGTTGCTGCTTTACAACTCATTTGAATTAAATGCGAAAGAAATGAAAAAACGAAAAAAGAACAGAAAATAAAAGAAAAAACATAAAAGAGATATAAGAAAAAATCTTCAACAAAACGCCAACCAGCAGTATAAATCGTTAAAACGGAAATTCCGTCAGAAAATCTCTCATGTTGACAAAGTGATGTTTTGTTTTTATATTTTTCGCTCCGTTGGTTGTTTTTTCTCTTTTCTCGTGGGGGAGTTAATACAAATGGTATATATCTAAATAAATATTTGTACATATGGATTATTTAAGCTTCTTAATATTGACATATATTATAAAAACGTTAAAACAATATAAAATGAAAGAGGGACAAAAACAGGTGTATCGCTTCTGAATACAATTAACACATTAAATGATAGTTGTTGGTCTGAATTAAAAAATATTTTAGATCTTCCTTATTTCCAGACTTGCTCTTCTAAGCTTTACAGTCCATGTTTTTTCCTTCAGTTAAGAAAAACTTGTGCCATAAATTTTTACCAATTGCCTTCAACTTTCGAAAAAAAATATTTATTCAAGAATATATATTCACCAGAATATCAAGATTCAGCAATTTTTTGTTATTAATTTTAACCCAACAACGCGTGTTCCAAATATCTTATTACCAGCAAAGCACCTAGCAGAGGCTGATCTTATGGTCGGTGTAGAGATTTCCTGTATTACATTATACTTCATTCATCACCAAGTGTATTCACTCGAACCCAGAATAACTCATGTTGAAAAAATTTTTAAATTATCTTACATCAATCAATGGGGAAAAGTCATAGGAGAATTTTGTAAGTCACCAAAGCGCTCCTGAATCACGACAGGTCTGCTTTGGGGCTTATTAAATACTTAAGTAAAGAAATAAGTGGCATTAAAAGGAACAATGTTATATCATCTAGAGCAAAGATGATTCTCGCAATTGTATTACAATCCATGCCTTATATTACGCGATTTGGAGAATAATTGCTTCAAAATTGACTACTTTACGCACCACTTTGGGCTATAACTAAAAATTCCAATGCTCTTTACCGAACTATCACGAATTGGATATCAACGCTTTCTTCTTAGAGAAAAAGTTGTGCAAATTTTCACTGATGGTTTAAAGATGGAAGCATTTTCCAGAAGATTGGCTACATGGCGTCTTAGTCAAATTGCCAAAAAAGTGACCTTAGCGAGTGCCGAAACAAGGAATTACCTTGCTTTCAGAATTATTGCCGAAAGTGCTTCTAATCAGGGTAAGCGAAAAACTTGATTCGGCCAAAGCAGCAAGCAGGATTCCGACGAAACCGATCATGCATGGATCAAATCAACACCCTCAGAATAATTCTCAAAAAATCATGAGAGTGGCGTGCTGGGCTTAAGCTTGCCTTCGTATGCTAAAGCACTGCCTTGGACAGTGTCTCCCGAGAAAACATTTGGGTTTCACTGCAGCGAAGAGGTACTGCCGCAAAGACCATAAACTTGGTACGTACATAATATGAAGGCTTTAAATGCAGTGTGTTACACAACGGGTTGTTGTCACCGACATTCACCTCTAACTCAGGGGATCCGGCTGGGCTGTTTACTATCACCATCTCTCTTCCTTATCGTTCTGACGATATCCTAGATAAAGCTCTTAATAAGGCCAAAAGGGGTATCCAATGGAACTTTACCGAAAATCTAGAAGATCTCGACTACGCTGACGACATTTGCCTTCTACAGATATGAAAAACAATATTAATTCCAATAAGATTGGAATCGCAAAAGGCCGGCCTAAAAATCAACGCATCCATGGCTAAAAGTATATACACCAAAACGAAAGTGGGCATTTTTGATTCGAATGCGAAACCGGTTTTGTTATATGGGTGCGAAACGTGGCTTGATACAGAATAATTAATGAACAAGCTGCAAGTATTCGTGAACAAATGCTTAAGACGTATACTTAAGATTTGGTGGCCTCGAACTATCTTAAATGCCGAGCTATATACATCAAAAATGAAACCAGAGGGCTATAGCGAACGAGGTCAAGCTGCGCAAGTGGAGATGCTTTTGAGTGGAATCCACAAGGCAGTAGAGGAAATGGTAGAGCGAAAACCAACTGGAAGAGATCGCTGGATAAGGAAATCCAAGAATCGGGAAAGTCGTGGCAAGAGATAAAAGTCATCGCACGGGATCATGACGTTTAATATTGACATCATGCTCCTTCTAGGAGTTAAAGGAGAAAACATGACAAATTTTGATAATTCGGTAGAAGGTAATTTTAAAACAAATAGAGTTTCAGCCAACTTCATTATAATGATGACAGTGGTGCAGATGGCTTATGAGCTCGTCTATCAAACTTTGTGTACTTATAAAATGATAATGTCCATGTTCAAATTTTTTGTAAATTTAATAGTTTTTTTTATGTTAATTCTTTCTCCTTTTTTTAATATAAACTATTAAAAAAAACAAATTTTTTTGAATTTTGTTGATGCTTAATAACACAGTGCAACAAAATGAAAAAAAAAAATGTTGTCCCTGGGGTCTCATAAAGTTTTTCTGATAGGTTATGAAAAATAAAACAACACGTATTTTACTGAATTTGTGTATCAGTGATTTTTTTAATTTTATGGCTCCTCGAAGCTTAAAGTTGGCGTTTTATATGAAATTTTGAGATTTTGTGAAAAAACCATAATACTATGAAATAGTGCTCATGTCCTTACCTTTAATTTAACTGTAAAAATTTTGCTATTTCAATATAAGAAGACTTTGTGATGAATTTCTTGTTGTTATTTTCCGAAATATATGAAAAAAAATAAATACATTGAAAATGATTTTGCTTATAAAACAAAAACTACCATACGGATTCTCAAGTGCTTTATCTTAAATTAAAGTCAAAGACATGAGCACCATTTCATAATTGATGGTTTTTTCACAAAATCTCAAAATTTCATATAAAACGCGAACTTTAAGCTTTGAGGAGCCATAAAATGAAAAAAATCACTGATACACAAATTCGGTACAATACGTGTCTTTTTATTTTTCATAACCTATCAGAAAAACTTTATGAGACCCCAGGTACATTTTTTGTGTTGCACTGTGTAATTTTTACTATAATCGTGTTTGATAATTTTTACTATGCTAGTATTGAAATATTTCTTAGGAGGAAATATGGAATTTTTATAAAGTTTTAAGGCAGTTTTCAAGAAATATGTACAATAAAAAAATCAAAAAAGTTGAGTAATTTTTGATCAATTTTCGCTATAAAAATTATAAAACTTTTCTTTCCGAGTGGGGGTAAGATATCTCATTTGCGGCAATCTCAGACCTGATAGGAAAAAATGTAAGCTATCGAGATCTTATTCAAAAATTTTTCCCTTTCAATTTGTTGCACTGACTATTCTGAGACAGTAATGTTTTGTACGTAAAATATACCACCTGGAGAATGTATCGCTCGCAGAATTAATCTAAATTTTATTAAAAAATAAATAAAAGATTTGTTATTTGTTAATTACACGCATTAACTTATTAAACTTTTTTTTTTTTGATTAACCCATTTTCAGAAACTGTTTATAATTCAAAGAAATTCAACTGCATAATTTTTCGCTTGTCAAAATTTGAACTTAAATAAAACAATTTGTTTTTAAATGTTATCTTAATGCGTCGTTCTAGAAATTTTAATTTTGCAGAATTTTTATCTAAAAGTTTATATTTATTTAGTGTTTTTTCTTTCTTTCATTTAGATTATTATAAACATTTAGATTAGAAAACAAACTTGGAATATGAACATTTTTTCTCTCTTTTCCTTTTTGATATTTTCCATCTGAAAATAAAAAGTGGAAAAGAAAACCCAATCTTAGATGTAGATTTAGTGTTATTTTCTACTAGATTCTAAAAATAGCACCAAATTCTAGCGAATTGTATACGAAATACAATAAAAATTATTATTAGGTACAAACCATGTGTAAACGATCAAGAAATTTGATCATGGCATCCGATTTGGCTATAAATTGGCATAAGCAATAGTTGCATAGTGGAAAAAATTAATACCAAATATTTTTTCAAAATTTAAAAAAATGGCGGAGATATGGGACTTTGAAATTTTTAGGTTAGTTTTTTTTGAGAAGCTATAACTTCGGTTGCATTTATCCAATTTTCAATTTTATGGTGTTAAATGATTTGTCTTAAAACAGACTTTAAAATAAAGATTAGCAAACATTTTTTTTTTTTTATATATAGTTTACACTGAAAAAAAAAAAATTTAAATTGAGTTTCCCAAAATACGTCCTTTTTAATATTTTTTATTTTTCTTGTAAAAAGAGCTACAAGTGTAACTTACCAGTCCTCCAAAAATTGGAGTGGGCCTGCCAGTGGTTCTCCAGAAAAACAATAAAATGTAGCATCTTCCCCAATTTTTCAGTACATATTTTTAATTTAAAATTTTTATTAAAAAAAAATTTTCAAATGCTGAAAATAGTTTATTGACTGTTTTTTTGCTTTTATAGTACTAATTTAAGTACCAACGCACTTTTTTCAAATTCAAATTAACGTTTAATTAAAAATTTCAAATTCAAAAAAATTTTACTGCAAAATTGCGGCAAAAGCTACATTTTATTGTTTTTCTGGAGAACCACTGGGAGGCCCACTCCAATTTTTGGAGGACTGGTAAGTTACACTTGTAGCTTTTTTTAAAAGAAAAATAAAAAATATTAAAGAGGACGTATTTTGGGAAACTCAATTTAAATTTTTTTTTTTCAGTGTAAACTATATAAAAAAAAAAAAAAAAATGTTTGCTGGTTTTTATTTCAAAGCCTGTTTTAAGACAAATTATTTAACACTATAAAATTGAAAATTGGATATATGCAACCGAAGTTATAGCTTCTCAAAAAAAACTAACCTAAAAATTTCAAAGTCCCATATCTCCCCCATTTTTTTAAATTTTGAAAAAATATTTGATAGTAATTTTTTCCACTATGCAACTATTGCTTATGCCAATTTATAGCCAAATCGGATGTCATAAAAAAAATCTTGATCGTTTTGAAATGGTTTGTACCATTAAGTATAAAGCAAAAGCAAACAAACACCGAGGAGCATACAAATACAGAGGCGAAAACTTGAAAAAAAAAGGCGCAGACACAGATACGACTCGATGAGTACGGCCATCATATAAGAATCTAAAAAAGAAAAAAAAAAACAACTAAAAATTCTGATACAAATACAAATATCGTGTGTGCCAGCGCGTTATACTCAGCCTCAGCAGTATAAAGCTAATATAATAAAGATTAATTCTTATCAGTTCCTATTTTCAATGCGCGTAATCAACAGCAACAACAACAACAACAAAAACAAACACATGCCCGCTTACATATTATTATAACGAACTAATAATCGTATGAAAAGAAAATAAAAGAAAAACGTAAAAAAATTAAAAAAAAAAAACACTAAAAAAAAAAATAAAAAAAAAAATAATAAAAGGCAAAAATTATTTGCATGTGATTGCTTTGTGTATACAAGCGAAATACAAATTAGATGTGAAACACTACGGGAAGACATTATCAGAATAATAGCAAAGAAGCAAATGTAGACAAACAGAAAAAAAAAAAAAAAAAATATTAAAAGAAAATAGCAACGATTATGATGATTATGATGATAAAAAATGAGAAAAAATTTTTTTTTTTTCGAAAAATATTTTTCTACATATAAGATACTCGCTCTACTGAGCTATCCGGCGAAAAAAAAAAATAATTTAGAAGCCATATCGCGAGAGTTTAGAGAATTAGTAATCATTATGTTCGTATATCATCTCTCTCTCTTAAGCAAACAAAAAAAATTTACATGATCGTAAGAGAAACATGTAATACGAAGTAGAAAAATTGTTTGCATCTGTTAATTTCTTTATAGAACATACTACAGTATTGTGCAAAACATTAACAATTAGGGAGTGAAACCCTGAAAAAGTTGGGCTCAGGTTCAGGTTGATCAAAAAAGTCAGACTTATACTCGATTTCGGGTTCAAAATTTCAAAGAAAGTACACGGCGCAAGCTGAATCCCACATCTACTATATCCTCTCAATTAGGATTACCAACTAAGGTCGGTTCCAGAAAATATTGACACTTATCAGGCAGGAAGGAAAAACTGCTTAAGTCGATTTCAATCATTAAACAAGACAACATAAACTTTGTGCTTTTATACATACAATACCAGAATGTATTAAATAATTTTGGTACTTTTTGGAAAGTTTTAGTACTTTTTTTGCTATTTGGTACAAAATAAAAAGCTCATTTATTATCCCTGGTACAGTGAAAAATGTGAAACGAAAAGAAAACAAAAAACATGAAGTCAGTGTCAGTCAGCTTTTTGTCTTTCTTTTTGTCCAATCATCCTCTTTTCAGTTCTGTGTGACCGCGTATTTGCATTCAATTTTACCTGGCTTAATGGCAAATTATTAAAATAATTTTAACTTTGTGCACATTTACACACACAAATACCTTTCTAATGGTATATATAATTCAAAGTCGTGATCCATTTCTAACATAGTAAAAAAGGAAGGACAAAATATTTGTTTTGCGTATTATTATATAAATTAATGCTGTATTTTGATTTGAGCTTAATTTGACTTAAGCAGTTTTTCCTTTCTGCCACAGAATTATTTATGGGTAGTATCGCATAAGGTTACGAAGCTTGTAGAAGGTGATAGAGAAGGCCTAGACTAAGAAAAAATTGTGTTCGGGTGAGGGGTCTGAAATGTACCCCTGAGGAGTTATGGGAATAAAACTGATTTTCTAAGCTGTTTTACAAAAAAAAAAAAATTTATTGTTCACCCAAAATTTTAAGAGAAAATATTTTTATTAGAAACTTTTAGCTAATTGCAAAAGCTTCCTAAAAGTGAACTTGGTTTCTGGGCTTAAAAGGATTTCGCAAAGAGCTGGACCTTAAAAGTTGATATGTTCATTATTTTTCCTATTTTGTGACTTTGGCGGCCACTTTAGTGTGAAAAAGGTCCTATTAACATAATTTTTAATCCTCGTGAAATAGCGTTTAATTCTACAGTGTATTTGTCATACCAATTTTTTTAATTGAGGTCAGAAAAAAATACTTTTCATGAATAATCCGTTTAAGGGCTCTAGTGGATAAAGGGCAGCGCGTGCGGCGCGCACATCATAAGCAGCGCAAGGCATGCAAGTAACTCGTGTGTATAAAAGTGTTTTTTTCCGACCTCAAATTAAAAATTTGGTATGACAAATGTACTACCGAATTAAAGGAAATTTAAAACTAGTAAGGGTGTAAAATTTGGCCTGGCCAAACATTAAATTCCCTACACTGCAGTATTTTTAAAATTTTGCTCATATGGGAGATGCTACGCTCTCTTGTCCGAGTTCACCCAGTTTTTGTCCAGAGTTTGGATTTATAGTTTTTTGTGTCTGAGTGAAAAACGTTTTCAGTATAGCGTTTTGAAGCTTTTGCTTACATAGGAGGTGCCGCGCACTCTTGTCCGAGTTCGTCTAGTTTTAGCTTAAAGCGTATTTGAGTGAAATTTGGTTGGATTATCTCAAAAAACTCTTTCAGTATAGCATTTTGAAACTTTTGCTTATATGGGAGGTGCCACGCTCTCTTGTCCGATTTCACCCAATTTTTGTTGAGAGCTTTCATTTATGATTCTTAGTGTTTGAGTCGAATTTATTTCGAATATCTCAAAAAACGCTTTCAGTGTAGCGTTTTAAAGCTTTTGCTTGTATGAGAGGTGCCACGCCCTCTTGTCCGAATTAGTTCAGTTTTTTCTCAGAGCTTGCGCTTACAACTCTTGGTATTTATGCGTATTTTGGTTGCATTGTCGTGAAAAATACTCCTAAAATTGCATTTTGAATATATTTTTTGTATGGGCGGTAGGCGTGTCCGTTGACCGATTCGCAGATTTTCAATCCCCCGTGCTATCTTTGACGACGGAGGCAGTGTACCAAATTTCATTGAATTATCTTGCTCAGTTTTCCCAAAAACTGTATTTCAACACACAGCCAGCCAGCCAGCCAGACAGACGGACATGGCTATATCGACTCAGGAGGTGACGCTGATCAAGAATATATATACTTTTCTATATCTGCCACGCCTCCTTCTCTGCGTTACAAACGGAAGGACAAAGTGAATATACCCTGTGTGTAGGGTATAAAAAATTCTAAAAGGTTATATTAATATGATCTTCTTCATACTAAAATGGCCGCCAAAGTCAAAAAATAGGAAAAAAAAATTTTAAATATCAACTTTAACGGTCCAGAACTTTGTAAAATCTTAAAAAGCTCATACAATTAGCTAAAAGTTTGCTATAAAAAAATATTCTCTCAATTGCTAGGGCGATCCAAGAAAATTTTGTTTGTAAAAAAAGTCAGAAAAACAGTTATAGCCCTATTATTCCTCAGTGGTACATTTTAGATTTTAGAAAGACATCCAAATGATGAAGAACAACAAAGCCGCCGAAATCAATCAAATTATAGCTGAACTGTTAAAAGCATTCCGTTTGACATTAGCCCATGCTCTGAACTGTAGCGAAATGTGACCTAAATCTATAGAGGCATAACTTTGCTCTCAGTACCTTCAGAAGTATTGACAAAAGTGCTTCTAAACAGAGTAAACTTGATTCGGCAATCCGAAAGCAACAAGCAGGATTTCAGTGAAACCGATCATGCGTAGATTATATTAACATGCTTAGAAAGATTGTCGAACAATCTTCATGTCTTTGTAGACTGTAGCACTTTCTTTGACTGTGTCTTCACTGCAACGAAGTGGTATTGCCGGATGCCACTATCTCTTTTCTTATCTCTCTTGCCGATATTCTAGATATTATTCCATAAATGGTGGAGCGAAAGAGGATATCAAGTCAAGAATATCAAAGTGAAATTCGCGTTTGTGCAACTGAACAAAACATGGTTATCTTCCGTTTTCTCCACCAAAACGAAAATGCGCATTTTTGATTCGAATGTGAAATCAGTTTTGATATACAGTTGCAAAACGTGGCTTGTAATTGAACAACCAATGGACAAGCTGCAAGTACATAATCGTTAACATGTGCTTCAGGCGCATTATAAAGGTTTCGTGGCTTTGCACAATCTTAAACAAATGAGATAAAGCTACGCGAAATGGGATGCATGGGTCATACTCTTCTCAAACCACATAGCGAGGTCTGCCGGCAGGCTCTTGGGTGGAAAGCACAAAGCAGTAGAGCATATGCTAGACCAAGAACCAACTGGAAAAGCTCATTGGAGATGAAAATCCATTAATAAGAAAAGTAATGGAAAGAGATAAAAGTCATCGCAAAGCATCGTGACTAATGTAGGCGTTTATTTTGCCCTAAGCTGCTCTTTAGAGTTTCAAGAGAATACATACAGACATACAATACACTCTAATTGTTTTTTAAGTGAATCATTCTTGTCATTCTTATCAGCGAAAACGGACTAAATAAAGCCGGGGAAAAAACCCATTATGAAAAAATCGCACATATCATACTTATTTTGCCATCTTTGCACAGAAATAATTGATCGTATTAGAACAGCTGTAGCCTTCAATGCTGAATTCTAGTATAAAAGTAATAGGTTACCGGACATAATTCCAACAGACTTAATCCCCTTTTACGAAAATTTTTCGGTCATAATCCCCATTTTGGTATTGAGGGTTAGGTCCGAAAAATTTAATTAAGATTGAACAAAATTTTTGCAATAATCCATTTAAATGTTTATAGAATCAGTGTTGGATATTATAGACTGATCCGCGGCCTTCGCGAAGCCGGTGTTGAATTTTTGGGAGTTTTAAAACCTGAGCTGCGGCCGCAGGGCGCCCACTTACCCCTACCCTTATGTTAAATTACTGTGGCTAGCAAACTAGGTGTTAGATATATTATAGACTGATCCGCGGCTAAAGGCTGCCGCGGAAACGATATTGCAATTTTTGGGGGTTGTAAATCCTGAGCTGCGGCTGTTGTCAATAACAAAATAAGGCGTTAGGAAATATCGTTATCCAAAAAACTTGCGGACATAATCCCCATTTTAAAAATAGGGACCGAATTATTGGCGGACATAATCCCCATTTCGTGAATGGGGATTATGTTCGTGGGGACTATGTCACGGCACCAAAGTATTATAAGGTGAAAATTTCTTTCTACTCAATCTGTAAAATGTAACTGAAGTTTTTCATGGGCTCCCCAAAACCAGGTCAGACGTTAAACTCTTTTTGGTAACATTTGACTGATATCAATCAACAATTTCTCCATTTTTTTTCCAGGTTTATTCTTTCTGTTTGGGATTGTGTGATTTTTCAAGTCATCGTTGCTCTTGCTTATTCTCTTTCTACTCTTATTTTCGCAATGTAGAATACATTAATAAACATTAATCGCTCTCTGTTTCTCTTTTGATTCATAGAGAATTCGATTAAAGAATTTTCAATGAGATACTACAGAGTACATTCTCAACTTGTTGATAGTGGCGTAGAGTTTAGTATTATTTTGAAAGTGAGATCCTCCGCGTATACGAATCACGTCGTCTCGATATGTTCGAATTCTTTTTTTCTCTTGTCTTGCAATTAAATGCGTCTGAAATGATTCGAAATTAAATTCGTTGTACTGTTAATTTTATAAAACGCGCCGCACTTTAAGTGTTTTATTAATCAAAATTGTGTTTTTTTTTGCTGGTGGCTATTTATAACATATGTTTATTTGAAATTTTAATTGAAATAAGCGCCGGCCGACGGTATGTGTGTGAATTTCTTTTTGTACTTAGTAAAATTGTACTTAAACTTGACATGATTTATGTGCCAATAGTCACACTATTTAACAAAAAATTACTTAGTTAATCAGTTTGAATGTTTGCGATTTCCACTTTTAATTCGGTACTGCAGATAGACTGTCATTTAAGAATTGTTGTATATCGTGCCATTTCTGCTTCAACTTTAGTGTTACATTTAGTTTAAATTTCTGGGAAAAATTTGGCAATAGGTATTTTCAGTGAAGACCTCTAACTCTTTCGGTAAAAAACAAAAATTCAAAATGTGATTTTTCGCAAGAAAAGAGACCATATTTTTTATGAAATAACTTTAGAGGAGAGCTAAAAATAAAAGATGGTGTACATTTTCTAGGTTGTCAAGTTAATTTTGGTTTTTCTGCCGAACATTCCATAATTGATTGTCAATTACACAGGCGCATAAATGGACGCTTAACGCGAGTTCGAGGTCAGAGTTGCTCATACACCAGCAGGATTTGGAAATATTCTTGCTTGAAGTTTCAGGAAGCTCTGCTTTCAGTCTATGGCGCAGTTCCAAGAAAAGATGTAGTTTTTTTCTTAAAGTTGTATCGGATAGCCATAATCTTTCTAGCCAAACTATGCCTTTGAACTTTTTCAATTGGATCTTTACTTTTCGAGCTATCACGTTTTGAAGTTAAGGCATCTCGCCTCCCATACAAAGGATAAAATAATTTTTATAGCGGAAAACCGATTTATGACCAAAAAATAATTAAATATGTTATGCCTTTACTTCAAAGGTAGATAACTCGGAAAGCAAGTGTGCAATCGAAACTGTTTATATGTTTTTTTTTTTTTTTGGAACAATTCCGAAAAAATTCACACATATTCTTAGGACAATTCAAAGCATTTTATGCCTTATGCACTTTTTTCTTTAAGATGCTTTGCTTTTCTCTACTGCTGAAAAAACAATTTCACGGCGTCACTATATTGCTTATCACTTTTGAACCAGTATCGTTTACCACAATTTTTTTTTCTAGGATATTGTTCCTAGATATTCGAAGGGGGCGCAGATATTTTTTATAAATTTTTCAGAAGCGGAAGATTTACTTAATTTTCGACTTTTTCGTGTTCGGCAACTATTAGTGAAATTTTATAGCAAATATTCGAAAATGATCGAAAATGACGCATTTGTGGGGGATGTAGAGGGTTAAAGTTTTCCACAAAAATATTCCCTCCACAAAGTTAGTTCGATTTATTGAAAATGAGCGAAATCGGTCAACGGACGCACCCTCCGCCCATACAAAAAATATATTCAAAATTCAACTTTGTGAGTATTTTTTCGCGATAATGCAACCAAAATACACATAAATACTGAGAACAGTAGGCGCAAGCTCTGATCAAAAACTAGACTAGAACTCGGACAAGAGCATAAAGTTAACAACCTTTCTAGTTTAATCTTATACTGAGCGATGGCAGAGGAATTGGTTACTGTGCGTCACAGTTCCCACATCATCAAAAAAATGTCATCAATGTCAAACCCCATTGATTAATTACTCTCTTTTTGCATTTAATGTGTCCATTTGCTGAACTTTAGTTTAAGGGTGTTAGTCGATCTGGTCCATTCGCTTATCACCTCTTGTTCCATTTTCTAGCGATAATGTGACATTGGGGCGTCAATATGCACTGAATGATTTAATAGCCACTGTTTGCAAACTCTTCCACTATTGCAATAACTGAAATATTTTTATCGCGCACCCATCACAGTTTTAAATCAAGTATGAGGCCTCATTTGCTTACGTCAAATGTTTGTTGAAATGCTTAGTTTATTTGCTTTTAATTTCAATATGCATACATTGCTTAATTCATATTCATTTTTGTTTTATTAATATATTTATTATTATTTCTTTTTATTTCCAGATTCTGTGTTATTGAAACAAGTGCTCAAATTTTATGAAGTAAAATAATTTAACAAAATATTTCATTAATTTATTAAAAAATAAACAAATTTACAAAGTGCTGATTTAAAATAAATACACACATACATATATAAATACAAATACAAAAACTTCCACTACACTCAACGAAATAGTTAAAGTTGCACTGCAGTTTTCAACGAATAGAGTAATTTTTTGTAATAAAAAATACATATAAAAAAATGTGATTAATTTTTTTTCGTTTTTTCATTGCTGATAAGAAAAAATCATTATCTACTTTAATTTATTTGTTTATTTTATTTATTACATTTTATTGTTTTTGCGGTTGTAATTGCTGGCTGTCGCTGTTGTTGTTGTGTGCTATTGTGCTTTTTTTCTTCAGTACATAATTAAATTGCCGCCATCTTTGTTTTATCGGTAACAAAAAAAAAAGAAAAAAAAAAATCAAAAAATAATAAAAAAAATATTTTTTGCATATGAAAGTTTTTTTTGAGTCATTAATTTTTGTGATTTACTAAGTTGCTAATAATTTTGCATCGAATCAGATATCAAGAAAATTGTTATAAAATAAAATATTGCATTTCCAAAATTTTTCAAATTAAAAAATGAAATGCTTGTGAAAATTACATACATATTTGTTTTTGTGAAAATTCGTGAAATTTTAACGACATTATCAGGCTAAAGGATTTTTGCACATCACAATTGGGAAATCATCAACAACTTTCGTGCTTGGAATTGCTTATGAGTAATGTAAGTCTTATGAAAAATTATTTATTATTTTCTATTTAAAAACAATACATTTATGTAGAACTGTTCAGGACAATTTGTGTAGAATGAAACTTTAGGCCAAAAATTTCTCAAGTGAGCCACCAAAAACATAAACGTGAAAACGTAAAAAAGCAACTACACGGTAATAAATTTCGGTTAAATTTTTCAACTTAAAAGTTGAAATTTGTGTCAACTCTGACGGTTAATTTTTGTTTACTTAAAAAGATGAAAGAGGTCAACTTAAAAGGTTGAAAACTCGTTCTAAAAAGTTGAAAAAAAAACCAACCTTAAAAGATAAGAAAATTTACTTAATGAGTTAAGAACTTTTTGAACGAAACCGATGAAAAATCGTACTTTTTGAACCAATCTCGCATATAATACATATATAAATCAATGCAAAAAAAATCACGGACAGTTTGCGTCACGTGCCCGCCAATTTGTGGCATACTTCATATCGACGCATGATACGAAAAGTAGGATGATTCAATTCTCCTACGAAAAGTAGGTTGTTTTATATTCTTGGACGAAAAGTAGGACGTTTCAAACTTATTTGGACGAAAACTAGGTTGTTTCATTATATATGACGAAAACTAGGTTTCTTTGAAGTTTTGTGTATAAAAGTAGGACGTTAAAGTTTTTATGTCGAAAAATAGGTTGTCTGAACATTTTGGACGAAAACTAGGACGTTTCGATGCCTTGCACGAAAACTAGGTTGACGTTGATTCTTGCAGCGTATTTTTCGCAAAAACTAGGGTGTTTCTTATTTTGTTATATCAATTTCCTAATGCAAATGAAATATTAATATCAGGTATAAGTTATTAAGTGAAAGAACGATGAGAAAATATAACATATCTATATATAAAGAGGTAAACGAAATCGGTTCAGTCCATTTCTAAGCCTAAATTTCAACATATTCTCTTGATTTTTTTGCTGGAAAGACTATGAAGAGTTGCAGTGCAAAAGAAATTTTTTTAAAGTGGGCGGTACCACGCCCCTAAATAGAAAAAATCCTGTCAAGGCTAATCCACGTTTTATTTTAGCCATCTCCGCTGCTGTATGTTTAGTTCGAGCATCAAAACAATAAATATTTAAGCAGATTTGTTAATGACACAAGCGTTTTAGGTTATGCATAAACTAAAAAAAGCTTACATGCGCTTACGATATGATCCACCTTTTTTTTTGTCGTTCAATATGAAACATCCTATGTTTCGTCTAAAAGTTTAACACAACCTACTTTTCGTAACAAATTATGAAACATCCTACTTTTCGTAAAAAAGTTTCAAACGTCCTACTTTTCGTCCAAGAATGTAAAACATCCTATTTTTCATAAAAAAGTATGAAACATCATACTTTTGCTTAAAAATTCTGAAACGTCCTACTTTTCGTCCAAGAATATAAAACAACCTACTTTTCGTAGGAGAATTGAATCATCCTACTTTTCGTATCATCCGTCGATATATTTACTCTTAAGCATAAACTGGTTGCGAATCACAGCGACATGAAATTACAGCAAAAGCGAAAGTTCTAATTTTTCAGTATTTTGCCGAAGAACAAATTGAGTCAATTGGCATTTAAAATTGAACGTCCAAGCAAAGCCAAATGAAGATGTGTTCGTGTGCATAAATATCACTGTTCGACACAAAAAAAAAAACACATGAGAAAATCCAAAAAATTCTTAAAGTAGACGTTAAAAAAAATACACGTGTCTCGTGGTTTTTCCCCAGCACGTCACATTTTTTTTAATCGATTTTTGAAATTTTTTTATCCACGTGGATACTGTACATGAAAAAAACAAAAATACCGAATTCTTGTGTTAAATTGATGAATTAAACTATATGATCCTTACAATTGAGGTGTATCATATGTTCAGCAAACTTATGCAGGATATTGCGGGAAATATTTTTATAGAAAATTTTAACCCTGTACAACCCCCACATGTTGGTCATTTTTGCTCTTTTCTTAAAAAGGTATAAAAATGACACATAAAACAGGGGAATATTGAGTCAGTATGAACTACAGAAATATTTGCTATTCAATTTCACTACTAGTTGCTGAACACTAAAAAAACAAAATTTTATCCCGAAAGCAAAAAAATCGGTAAGCAGTTCTAACAATAAATATTTTCCAAATTTCACCCCACTGTAAAATTCTAAAACTACATTTTGGACAAAACTCGTTCTCACAAGAACATAATGAAATTACACGAGGATCATTTTCCTAGAATACATTAACCTATTATATCCTGTTTTTATGGGTCTTTTTGACCCCTTTTTCTAAAACTGAGCCACAATGGGTTAAAAAATTTTGCAAAAATATCCTACAAAAAATTTCACTAAGAGTTGCCATAGACGAAAAATTCTTAAAACTTAAGGCAAGCGCGTCAGGGATGTAATTAATATGCAATGTGAAAAGTCCTAATTGATTTTAACGATTTTTTTGGTTTCAGGCTTAAATTTCGACCTTTACTTGTTTGGAAACTAGTAGTGAAATTTTATAGCGAATATTTCTGTAGTAATACTGACTCAATGTTTCCCTGTTTTGGGTGTCATTTTTGTACCTTCTTAAAAAAAGGGCAAAAATGACCCGCATGTGGGGTTTAAACAGGGTTAAAATTTTCTACAAAAATATTTCCCGTAATATCCTGCATAAGTTTGCTGAACACATGATACACCTCAATGTAAGGATCATATAGTTAAATTCATCGATTTAACACAAGAATGCGGTATTTTTGGTTTTTTCATGTACAGTGGATAAAAAAACTTCAAAAATCGATTAAAACAAAATGTGACGTGCTGGAGAAAAACCACAAGAAACGGGTATTTTTTTTAACGTCTACTTTAAGAATTTTTTGGATTTTCTAATGTAAAAACACTTCAATTTCTTTGAAGTTTGAGTCAGAGGTATTTAAAATCAATAGCAGCTGCTCTGCAATACATTCTGAAAGTATCAGCTATTGTTTCTTAAATGTATTCCTTCAATACCAATTCTTCATAAAATCATAAAATTATTTATTTTTAGCAAACTAATCTATTCTTTATTCATCACCCGAGTAGTATTTAATTTTGGAATAAAAATATTTTGTATTCATAGCAAACTGTTAAAATTTTTTAATGTGCATATTAAAACAATATTAATTTGGCATAAGAATTCATTAATTAAACATAAACAATATTTATCACACATTAAAATAATGTTTGTGACTCTTCGGTAATGAATGTTAAATAATTCTTATTGTATATTTGTGGGCTAAAAATAAAAGCTTATCAATAACTCAGCAAGTCTAGCTGTATAGAGCTGACCTGCTGCTTATTTTTGGCACAAATTTTAAGGTTGCAGAAATCAAGTTGAATATGTTAATAATCAAAAAAATATTCCCATTACTAAATATAAAATATACTATTTTGGTGATTACTTTGTTTGAGAGTATTTTGCTGATATTCGACCACATTTTGTTCACCAAATGTCAAACCAAATTACAACATATGCATTTGTCTGAAAAAAAAAAGAAAAACTCACACGTATTCTTTAATTCATACTACACAAGTATTCTTTTGAAAATACTGAATATTCTGAACATTTCATGTTCTATAAAATTTTTGTATGAAAATATCACAAAAAACTCCACCCAGTATTTCTTATGTTACTGGAAATCTGTTTTTTTTTTTTTAAATTCATTGTATACTTAGTTATTTAGGGCCGTTTTCACAATGTCCAGTTAACGTTTAACTGAAACTTTAACTGTAAGTTTGTATAAAATTGTTTTCTCAATGTGAAGTTATTTATTAACTGACGTAAAATAAACTCTAACGTTCAGTTAACTTTAACTGGCACAATTTTTTCGGTTAAAATTAAACTGGCAGATTGAAATAAATTCAAATATTTTTTGAAATTCATATGAAAAAATTTGAAATGTTTACATTTTTTGAAAACATTTTAAGGGGAAATTTGTTATTTATTCACAATATATATTTAACCATAAGTTAAAAAATGGAATTTATTGAAATCCAAATAATTTAACGGAAAGTTTATACCCATAGCTTCCGTTAGTAAACTTTAGTTTAAAAATATCTTAACTTTACATTGTGAAACCGGCCCTTATTCACAATATACATATATTTAACCATAAGTTAAAAAATGGAATTTATTGAAATCCAAATAATTTAACGGAAAGTTTATACCAATAGCTTTCGTTAGTAAACTTTAGTTTAAAAATATCTTAACTGGACATTGTGAAACCGGCCCTTAAAAACATTTTTATTGAGATTCGTTTCTTTTTTTAAGAATGCCACTAAAAAATGGCAAAATTGCCATCTTTTGGTCCATAGCTGCCCACGCGTGCCATCGCAAAGTGCCATTATTTGAAAATCACTTGATCTCACGTGCCACAGCAAAATTTAATTATTGAAAATGGAAATCGCACACACAAGTAACGGCATATGCGAAATTTTGAAGAATTGCGATCGACCACCAGCAACAACATATGCGTAAATTTTGTTGTTGTTTTTTCGTCCACACAGGACTGTGTGTTTTGTTGTTGCAACAAAACGCAAGGGTTCCTATCGAAAAGAAAAAAACAACAACACACAATGGCAACAACAAATTTGATCAATTTATGAACTTTCAGGATTTTTTAGATTTGCGAAAAAAAAACACTCGCACAAGTAACTGTGAATTTAAAAATCTTTGCTGGTTGTTGTTTTCAATAATTTTAAAAAATTTATGTTTTCTTTTTATTAATTTTACATGGGGGCCACGACTTTTTATGCGAGTGCCAAATTTTTTTAATTTTACTCTAGACGGGCAGCTATGTTTTGGTCAATTTTAAATCGGTAAAATTTTTCATTTGTGGTTTTCAGCAAAAGTTTAGGTGGCTTATTAAAAAATTACGGATATTTTCAAAGAAACGGAAAGCCAATGTATAGTCCTTCTGATGAACCAGAACACCACTAAAAAAAATTAAACGATCAACCAAAAAACACATTGGGTTTCGTCTGGACTTTTAAAGAAAAAGTGTGGATTTTTCTAGGCATTTGAAAAATAAAATCCGGACTTTTCTGAGCCAAAAACCTAGGTTTATTAAAAACTATATAAATAGATATTTTAGTAGAGTTATGGATCACATTTTTCATACAAAACTTGGCTTCATGCCAACCTAGATTTATTTTTACTATTCCTTATATTTCAGAATTTAATTTTTACAAAGCAAAGAATATAATCTTTTCCACCACCAGCACCTACTTCTGAGTGAAATTCTGGTATGCCATTTTGCCTTCATTGACAATTTCCAATATGGTTAAATTTTTCGCAACAAGATCACACAATTTTTTCGGGACAAACTTTGCATGAATTTTATCTGGACATATTTCAGATTGTTTAGACTCTGAATATCATACTAAAAATCTGGAATATCCAGACTATCGGGCAACACTGGATTTAGATAATACATCTAGTACTAGGGCTCATGCTTTGAAAGCTTTCGTCACTATAAACCATCATAAATGAAAACAAATTCAAAAGTACATCTTTATACTTAAAGTTTTAGTTTGATACGGTATAGAGTGTTTAATTCAATTATTTCTTATTAAATAAAAATTATACAATTCTTAATTATTTTTTTGCTAATTTATTATTCAAGTCTTTTTTGGTTCAACAATTTGCAAGTGTTGTAGGGAAATATGAATAAATTTCAAAATTGTCTCCATTGATGGCATGTATTTATGCAAAAATGTTTTGTTAAATTAATATTAGCTTTTCGCTAAATAAAGACATGCAAATTTCACAGTTTTTTTTTTTCAATTTGGCTTAATTATTACATGAAATTTTAATAGCCATTCACATCCAAACAAAACTGACGACAACTTGTTTAACTTGTTGATATTCGCAGTAATTTATTAGCGCAATCAAAAAAATTTTTGGCCCATATAAAATCAATAACCAAATAAGTTAAAAAAAATGGAAAATTAAAAATAACAAAATTTTTTGACTAATTCAGAGTCGCTGATTCCGAATCTGGTAACCGTTTTTTCCTATCACGTCTGAGATCCGAGTTTTCTTGATTTAAAGTGCAGAAAACGGTATTTTCAGATATATGGCGTACATCTAGAAAGTAGTATAGTATAGTTCACTTTTGTCAGCGGCATTGAATAGCCATGACGTTTCTCTTCATACTAAAACTTTAACTTTTCCTATTGGATTATTAGTTTCGGAGATATCAGCCATTGAAGTAAAGGTGAAGAGTGTGTCAAAAAAATCAATTTAAAAATTCTTAAAAATATGTGAATTTATTAATATATTTTAGAAATTTATTAAACACTAAAATATTGGAATATTAATCGAAAAATCTTGACCCGGAAGTTGTGAAAAGTCTGCAAGGTTTCATCATTCATCACACGGCACGTAAATTTTTTTTATAAAATTAGACCTCAATTTTTAACTCGTACAATTTGAAAAGTTAAAGATATGGTTTAAAAAGGAAGATATGGGCTATTCAATGTCGCTGACAAAAATGAGCTACACTACTCCCTGGATGTACGCCATATGTCTGAAAATAGCATTTTCTGCACTTTAAATCAAGGAAAACTCGGATCCCAGATCTGATAGGAAAAAAAGGTTGCCAGGTTCGGAATCAGCGACCCTAAATTAGTCAAAAAAAGGTATCGAGATCAAATTCAGATTTTTCTGTTGCACAGTGTTATCGTTAACTTAAAAAAAAATGAACATTTTTTATTAGGAAAACCAGAAATAACAGAACAAATTCTAATATTCTGTGAATACCCTAAATATATTTCGTAAATTTAAATTATTTTATTACTAATTCACAGCAAATAGTTGTCACTTATCGTGTACATATTGCGATTTAAAAATAAATTTTAAAAATTTATTTTCGTTCTATTCATTTTCCTGTAATTGTTTATAAATGCAATGCCATAAAATGCTGCCAAAATTTGGCGCAGTGTTTATTTAACAAATCTCAAGACGCATCTAAATAGTTGATGTTTTTAAATAAAAAAGAAAACAAACCAATAAATTAAATATATAGTATACGAGAATATGTCTCTCTTGTGTTTGCCTAATGGATTCTATTTTGCATTTTGCAAATTTTCTAAAGTGTTTCCGTTGTTTTCTGAAAGCAAACAAAACTGCGGCGCCATTGCATTGCAAATTTGCAGTGAATGATTTTGTTTTTATTTTTTGTAACTTTTGTATAATTTTATTTTTGTTTTTATTGCACATTTTTTTCAAGTTTTGTGACACACTAAATTCGCATAATTACATTATGAACCATTTTCTTAAGAAAACGATAAAAACTCGATGCAAATATTTTATTACTTAATTATAATTTTATGTAGCGTAATACATTTTATAAAATATAAAATATTCAAAAGTATACCTATAAATGATTTCATTGTTAAAGTTATTTTTGGAATAAAAAATTTTCACAAGGCGAATATCCCAATTGAAAGGTTTGATTTTTGTACCATATATCTGTAATTGTCAAACGGGTTCAGAACTGTAATTCGAATATGACAGACCTCATTCCCTTAGTAGGAAATATTAGATTCGCAATCACCGAATCTCGCTCCTAAACGATGGAATTGGGTTAGTGTTCTCGAGTTACATTAAATTTCTAGGTATTATTCTTTGCGGGAGTTTATACTGGCGAAGATATTAAAGCAAAATCAAACGTCGGGTCTTCAACCGAAAATTCTAAGTTGACTCTATAAATCCATGGTTAGATTAGGTTAAAGTGGCGGTTTAGCGATGCATGCTAAAAACCCTAGGAAGCACTAATTGTTATCCATAGTTGAATTAATTTTACTTTACGGGGCACTGGCTTTGCAAACGACACTATTCACACTGTTCAAGTGATGCTTATCAAAGTTTATACCAGACTAGCCCACTTGATGACGCGAGCCAATGCAGAACCAAATTCTTAAAAATAAAAGAAGGCACAGAAGTTATAATAAAGCAAAAATCTTAAGAGTTGCGATCGGCTATAAATTTTCGATTGTTTTTTTTTTCATTGTTGTTTTAAATAATTTGGAATAATTGCAGAACCGAAATTTTTGAAATGAAACTTCTTTTTTCGCGTTAGGTGTAAAATTTCAAGACCGCAACTACTCTTTTGTCATTTTTTCTATATAATTTTGTTTTTCCATTTTATCTCGCAAGCCATGGAAGCCATTTCGATATAATTTGATAGGTTAAACCAATTTCTTTAACTTCCCAACAAACAAAAACGTTTGGGAAATAATTTATTTGACGCTTATTGTAGCAAACATTTTATTCGAAAATTAACCCTCTAACCGCCAATGTAGATAAACTAGAGCAAGGAAAGTAAGAATTTTAGTTTTAAGTTTATATTGGACTGGAAAACACGAATCTAAAATCCGTTTGTTGATATCTTTTCTTTTTGTTCCTAAAAAACAGAATGGCTGCCTGTGGGCTGCTATATCGGATAAAGCGTAAGAAAATAAGACAGGTGTACATTTTACACATGAGATAAAATTTAGTTTTTATTGAGCACAGAAGACCAAAATTGTAGATCCGGTAATAAAATGTAAAAAAATAATCAGGAAAATGATTTAAACCGTCATACTGCACATCAGCTACTGGATATTTAGCTTTGTGGCCATGGCAATCAGCGTTACCACTGGTATTATGCTGTTCTTATGGTGTCCCCGCATTCCGGTTTCGCGGAATATATGGGAATTCTGCGGAGGATAGATACAAGCCACCGGATGGGTCCCAGATTGCGGATAGTGAACGGCTTCTAGATATAGAAGTTAGCCGCAAATACACGAATAAAGGTCCGGACATGTAGCAGGTGACCAGCGTTGCATCTTGAAAGAAAAACCCACAATGACCGTAGCTGGCGCTGACAGGTTTAATTGATCCAGTCTTAAAATAAGCATTTTGTTCCAATTTCCCTTGAATTCCTGAAGAGCGTCTGACCAAGAGTGGGCGACTTCTAGGTCAGCGACTGCTCCGGGTTAGTCAGTTGAAATTGAAAGTAAATTTGGCGACTATTATTTGCAGCGCTTGCCGCATTCAGCCTTAAGCTTATAACTTACTCCGTGGGAAGTTGCTGAGAAGATCACACTAATGAACCATGGATCAAAAAACGATGGAAACTAATTCTCCGAGTGGTACCCACCGGAATTGGTTAATCCATCTGCCTCGGCAGCATGCACGTCGCATTTAGAGGTGCGAGAAACGTGTATAGTTAGGAATGATTCTCCTGTAATGGGAACCAATATGGATCGTCAAAATTTAGAAAACGTTCTCACTACCATTGACAATTAAGCGTAAAACTTGATTCGGCCATCCGAAAGCAACAAGCTGGATTCCGGCGAAACCGATCACTATCTCAAACGCCGAACTACACCAAAAATGCAATCAGAAGGCTATAGCAAACGAGGTCAGGCTGCGCAAGTGTAGATGGATTGGTCATATTTCCCGGAAAATACGCAGCGAAGTCTGTCATCAGGCCCTTAAGTGGAATTTACAAGGCAGTAGAGGACGTGGTAACCGAGAGCCACCTGGAAAATTTCGCTGTATAAGGAAATCCAAGAATCGGGAAAGTTGTAGTAATAGATAAAAGTCATCGCAAAGGATCGTGATAAATGAAGATGTTTAATTTATGCCCTGTGCTCCTTCTAGGAGTTACAGGAGAACACATGCTAAGGTAGAACAACCGTAAATAACACCTAAATGTGTAAAAACATATGGTACATACAAAATTATAGAACAAAAAAAGTTGGACTTAACCGACATAGCTGCCTACAGGCAGCGTTTAGTGATATTACAAAAAATCAGAATTTGATTATGTTTTTCACTCCTTTTATTATCTAACATAAAAATATAACTAAAACTAACAAATTGGAAAAATTTTGAAGGCGAAAAAAAGATTAGAAGTATTTTTTTTTATTTTTTTAAAAATTGCAAATATCACAAATAATTTTTACGAGTTTTTCGCCGACTTCTGACATTCAATGAAACATAGCAGCTCAACGATTAAACTTATAACGCCCCAATTAGCATCAAAATGCAGACGAGAAAAAGTTATAAAGGCTAGTTCAAGCATTTAAGCTTCAAAAAAATTAACTTTAAAACTAATTAAAAAAAACGCATAGCTGCCTCAGGGCAGCCTTACCGGTTAGAGGATTAACCTTCCCTAGCAAGCTTGTAAAAATCATTTGGAAAAAGCTTATTATAAATGTTTTATACAATATTTTCTAAATGTTTTTGTACAATATTTTTAAATTGTTTTTTTATTTTTTATTAGACATATTTTTAGTGCTTTTTAAGCTTATTAAACAACATTTTTAGGTTTGATTCAAATAAAATAAATAAATTTATGTTAACTGAGGATCGAATCTATGACCTCCAAGTAATGAGTCGACGATCTTATCAACGGACCTAACATGCCAGTTATGATTCATATGGTTAATGCTTTATTTAGCTTGGAAAACGATTATGAAAACTTTTGGAATTAAATTTTTTCTAATTGTTTATTTTAACCTTACTAATCAATTCTGAAAATTCAAAAAAATATACATTTTCAAAACGTTTGAAAATTGGTTATGAAAACGTTTAGAAATTAACTGTTTCCATGCGCTAAATTGCAAGAGTTGTAAAGTTGTTTGTTGGGTTAATTCAAAGATCACTTGTTGTACAAAATTTCTGAAGCGTGTGCGACTACCCATGAATGTATTTACTTATATGTAAAAAACACGGTCTATTAGGGCAAAAGTGTACCTGTTGTTTTTGAATAAGTGCGGAATATTTTCATCAGAACTTTGGATAGGTTCGACAAAAGCCTTAACCTCAGTTGTAGCGATAAACCACCTTTTTTAAATTTTAAGCAGTGATGTTATTATTCAGTCCGTTTAGTCAGTTTTTCACAGATTTGATTGAGGACAGGTTTAGGTTTATAAAAAATTTGATTTCAAATCCAATCATCTACGCGAATTAGTTTCTGGGGACCTTTCATAATCAGAAAATCTTAAGTGTAATTTTAATCCTGTTTTTGCAAATATTTCACTTAAGGTTTTTTCTGCGGAAAAATTCTGTCCAACAATTATGTAGCTCATGAAATTCACTAAAATAAAAGAGATATGAAAATTTAAAGAGTCACACAACTTAGCTCTTAATGTAAAACTTAACATTTTTCAACAGAAATAACTTTTAGTGAGATATTTGCTAAAATGAATTTTAATGATATTTACCCTTCGTATAGCTCGAAAATAAATGCACTTAAGATTTTCTGTCAAAGGGATTTTCCAGAACTTATTCAGATGAAAACATCCGGATGGTGAGAATTTCGAAATAAATTTTTTTAAGTCAGTATAATGTGAGAATTATGTGCATAAATTAAGCGGTGAATTACGGGGAAATTTTCAAAATTTGGCAATTATTTGATCATCAGCGTCCGCTGCTTTATTGTACTCATGGTTACCTAACTTCATTATATCCATATTGATAGATTTTTAAAAACAATTTTGAGGTTATTAACTTCACAATCCAAAAGCTGTAAAAAGAAATCCAACATTTCACTTCAAAGCAAATTTTTGCAGACGATCAATGATTGATCTGCTGTATCTTAAAAAAAAAACAAAAAAAGTAACAACCAAATATTTAAATAAAATTCAAAAACCAGTAACACCAGTGGCTACATCCAAACACTTTGTATAGATTTGTTTTAAAGAAGCGTTGTTTATTTAAAATTTTTTTTTTTATTCGATTTATTTAATTAGCAACACGCTAAGTGGTCACACGGTTTAACTTGGTTAGCACTGTTGAACTAAAAACTCCGAGATCGACAAGTTGTAGGTACAAATGTATATTCTTGCTTGCACACGTACGTATATATACAGAGTAATTTAATAAAAAAAATGTGTATGTACATATATAGATGGACTGTTTTTTTTTTTCGTTTTGTTTTATTCGTTTTTTATGCAAAATACTTTAAAAATAAACTTAATGATTTATGCAAAAAATAAAGAACTTAATTGATTGTTTTGGAGTATCAATTTTGGTTTTTGATACGCGTGTGAACTATATTTATTATATCTATATGTTATTAGTATTTAAGTATTTGTGTTAAGTTCTATTTCAGATTTTAGCTTAAGAGTTCAAACATGATGTCGAGCATTAACTTCAGAATTAATTTGCATTCTTAATATATATTGCTAGTAGGAAGTGAATTTAATTATAATAATAAATACAACTGATTTAATATTAGTAGTTTTTTTCCACAAACGACTCATCTGACTGAATCATTCGATATCGTCTTGCTATTTCTATTTTTAGACTTCGACATTATTTGTGTCGCTGAATATGTTTATCGCGATTTTATTGAATTTTTTTTTGTATTTAAATTGTTTGTTCATATCATGAATTTATGTAAATTACCCTCACGTGATTTACGAACTGGCTTATCTTTGTAAAACTTGTTACATTTATAGAACTTTTTTTAAGTTCTAAGTAATTATTATTACATTTTTCGACGCCAAAAAGGTAAATTTTAAATCAAGTTTATCTTTTCTGTTTTGTTTTCCATTTTTAAGATAAAGATTTAGATAAACATTTATAGTTGTTAAACAAAAAAAGTTGCCAAATACTTTTCCTAAAACCCGCTTGATGTAAGCTTTAAAAAAGGAATTGAGGTTACCGTGAATAAATGTTCCCCTGGACTTTTTATGAGGCTGCAATGAAGAATACACGGAAGTCTGAGAAAAACTTCCCGGGAATATTTATGCACGATAACCTCTAATATCTGAATTATTCCATGTAAGTCAAGTAAAGTGTCGTTGAACATTGAGACGCCTAACTACGTCGACATCTCTATAGACTTCATACAGTTCGTCTAAGGATCTTTTTGATATTCATTAGTGTAAGGTTCAAACGATGGCTTCTGCTGTCAACACGAGTGTACATATAAATAGTACGTGCACGTTTGAGCAGTGATTTTTCAAAAAAATTATGTCATAAGATTAATTGCCTGATACTTTGTTATAAATTAATAAAATTGGGTCCTGTTTTCATGAAAAGTTTACCTGATGGCATAAATTTTATGATATTTAGTTAAAAAAAATCATATTCATCCAATAGTTAACTGATTATTATGCAAATAATGTGTATGTCATTACTATTGCCTCGTTTTGGTTATAAGTCCTTTTGAAAAATCACTCCTCATATATTAGGATGGGCTGATTTGTATGAAAGAAAATTTAAACGGTCCGGCTCAGTGACAATCAAAAATTTTGGTTAATTTAGAGAAACTTTGCCGAAGAAAGTATATAAAGGGTTTTTCAATAAGAGCGCTACAAAATAAAACAAAAACGGTTTTGGATATCAATGAAATTCTTTATTCCTGTGAAAGTACATTCGATGCCATTATGTATGGAACTCGATTTCTTTTGCATGGCCACCACGGGCACGCTTGCAGAAGTTCAGACGCTGAACCCAATTTTCGACGGTTTTCAAGCATAAATCGGCCGATACTGCTGCAATTTCACGATCGATATTCGTACGAAGTTCTACAATCGTCGCTGGCTTGTTGGCATAGACCATAGACTTGACATAGCCTCACAGGAAATAGTCTAACGGAGTCAAATCGCACGACCGAGGCGGCCAATCGACTGGGCCATTTCGTGAGATAACACGTGCACCAAACTTGATTGTGATATTCGCTGTGTGGGTGTGGCGCCGTCCTATTGAAACCACATATTGTCCAAGTCCATATCATCCAATTCGGGCCAAAAATATTTAGTTATTATTGAACGGTAGCGATTCCCATTCACAGTAACGTGCCGGTCCTGATCATCACGGAAGAAGTACGGCCCAATGACGCCGCCGGCCCATAAACCGCACCAATCCGTAATTTTTTCGGGATGAAATGGTGACTCATGGATAACGTGTGAATTGCTGCCTGACCAATAACGCATATTTTGCTTATTGACGAAGCCATTTAGTCAGAAATGAGCCTCATCGCTGAAAATGATTTTTCGATGAAAATCCGAATCATTGCGAACATACGACGCTTCTGGTGGTCAAGCGGCTTCAGTTCTTGCGTCAATTTGATCTTGTAAGGATGTTGGCCAAGATCTTTTCGTAAAATTCGCCACAACGACGTCACAGAGATGCCCAACGTTTGAGAACGACGTAGAGAGACACATTTGGGCTTTCTTGAACTGAAGCCTCAGCGGCAGCAATATTATCGACACTACGGGCACTTCTTTGTCTCACTGGCACGGGAAAATTTTGTACTGTGCCTGTGGATTAAAATTTTTCCACTAGACGCTCAATTGTTAATCTGGTAGGACGATTATGACTACCATAAATTAGACGTAGCTCTCTTAAAGTTGAGGCCACTGACTCCGAATTTCGGTAATTTCTACTCGTTGTTGGCTCGTATATCTTTCCATGATGAAATGGCAAACCTTACTGAAGAGAAATGTCAAGAGAGCGGGAAAAAATATGGCGTCGTTTGCTGTCCTTATCGGTCTACTTTTGTAGCGTTCCTATTGAAAAACCCTTTATTTTCATACCAGTTCACCCCCCCGATATTTACAAAGTAGATTCCTTATACATTTTTTTTTACAATAAGACTCTGAAAGTAAGGAATTTTCTGCGAAATAATTCGATGTGAATTTTTTTTTAACGGAATAATCTTTATTAATGCATGAAAGATTAAGCGTCAAAAGTCCATTGCAAAATTGTGGTTGCATAAAAAAAAAGTTATTCAAGGTCAAATGTTGCAAAAATCACTTTTTTGCAAATATCTCGCTAATGGTTATTTTTTTAGTGCAAATTATAATTTTTTCCATAAATCGGGATTTAATAAAAATCGGCCAAATCGATTTAAAAAATTCCTTCAGATCTGAAATCACTGCTATTTTCTTCATCGTTTGCCTTTTTTTTAAATTTTGACGGTGAACAATTTTTTCATATGTTTTTGCGCGGATGTGTAGTTTTTCCTTTCCAGCTACAAACTTGAAAAAAGAAGGCATGCTGATCACAAGTTTGCTAAAATTATAAATACAAAAATTTCATACTCAAGGTTCGTTAGAATCTATATAACTTTGGCTAATTTTTTCAAATCTAAGCAATATCTCATTGGGTAAAACTTCAAAAATACATAAATTGTATATTAATACCAAATCTCGTTATTTATAATTAAATTGTTTTTTCTATGTTTAAGTATGTTACCTAAGTAGTTATATCATACAAACTCAACAAAATGCATTAAATACAAGAAGTTTGTAAATTAATTAGGAATGCATCCAAGCACATTTAGAAAGTAAATCAAAGTGAAACATTAAATTTATAGAATTCTTACATTGTTAATTTATTAATATGTAAATGCATTCATCAAATGCATCCCTAGAGTGGTGCAAGAATAATTTATTACAATTGGTTTCCTTGTTTGTCCTTTATTAATTCAGCAATAATTTTAACTCTTTTAAACAGAAAAGGAATAAGTCTTCTGGGTATCATATATTGTAGATTAAAAGAATTAAAACTACAGTTACTTAGATCCGCTTGAAGGAACACATAAGTATGCACTAACTGCGTGACTGATTTAAGACAATTTCATATGAGAATATAATATACAGTGGCTCACAAAAGTATTCGAAATTTGAAAATTTTTTAAAGAATCATAAAATTTTTTATTAACGAATAAATTTTTTTTGAATCACTCTGAATAATTATAACTCGGTGAAAATCTAGTTTTATTTATTAAAAGAAACTTTCCAAAAATGTTACTTAAAAATGTAAAAAATAGCTTATAAGCAAAATCCTACTTAAATTCAATACACAAAAGTATTCGGAATTTTAAAAAATATGGCAATATCTTAAAGACGATATCAAAGAAGTATCCAAAAGTATTGGCGACACTCTTAAAATTCAATTTACAGTTAGTTTGCGGTAGCTCAGTTTTGATTTGTCAGTTTTTTTTTTTTAACAAAAGACTTGGTTTTTTAGAAAAAGTAGGATGGGAAGAAAATCAGAAGAAACCACACTTAATTAAAAAAATTTTAAAGCGTAGGACGGAAAACCCTTTAGGAGATCACAAGCTGTGTCGGATGAAGTATTTAGACTATACACAGCATTATAGAAAGAAAAAAGTTACATAATTCACAATGCTCAGATAGGTTATCTAAACTAGGCATTCGAGACAGGTCGGATATCTTACGAAAAACTAAAATTCAACCACGTAATTCAGCAGTGGACATTACTAGAAGCCTCACCAAATATAATGGAGTAAACATCAGTGATGAAACTGATCGCCAGACACTCAGAAATGCTAGTTGTAATGGAAGAACTCAACGTTCCAAACTATTTATAAGTAAGACCAATCGCAAAAAGCGCTTATTTATATAATAAAGATGCAACTTATATAATATTTTGTCTCGCCTCTAAAAATAGCGCTTGACATAAACCATTTGTTGCAACTTTATTGTTTTTTTGCAAACTCTAAGCTCTTTTTGCGGTTAGCCGTACTTATAAATGGTTTGGAACGTTGAGTTCTTCCATTACAACTAGCATTTCTGAGTGTCTGGCGATCAGTTTCATCACTGATGTATTCTCCATTATATTTGGTGAGGCTTCTAGTAATGTCCACTGCTGAAGTACGTGGTTGAATTTTAGTTTTTCGTAAGATATCCGACCTGTCTCGAATGCCTAGTTTAGATAACCTACCTGAGCGTTGTGAATTATGTAACTTTTTTCTTTCTATAATGCTGTGTATAGTCTAAATACTTCATCCGCCACAGCTTGTGATCTCCTAAAGGGTTTCCCGTCCTCACGCTTTAAATTTTTTTTAATTAAGTGTGGTTTCTTCTAATTTTCTTCCCATCCTTCTTTTTCTAAAAAACCAAGTCTTTTGTTAAAAAAAAAACTGACAAATCAAAACTGAGCTACCGCAAACTAACTGTAAATTGAATTTTAAGAGTGTCGCCAATACTTTTGAATACTTCTTTGATATCGTCTTTAAGATATTGCCATATTTTTTAAAATTCCGAATACTTTTGTGTATTGAATTTAAGTAGGATTTTGCTTATAAGCTATTTTTTACATTTTTAAGTAACATTTTTGGAAAGTTTCTTTTAATAAATAAAACTAGATTTTTACCGAGTTATAATTATTGAGAGTGATTCAAAAAAAATTTATTCGTTATTAAAAAATTTTATGATTCTTTAAAAAATTTTCAAATTCCGAATACTTTTGTGAGCCACTGTATGTATGTAAAATATTTTCAAAATTATTGTATCATTTACATAATATTGTATGACAAGCGTGTAGCTACTAATTATGAAATTAAACGTACGTACGATTTTGAAAGTGAAAATTCTCCATTATGTCATAATTGTGAGGAAAACGGAATCAAAATGTCTAAACATTAAACAGAAATAATAAAATATTTCTAATAAAGTATTTATAATAGTGGTATTCACGAAGTAGGGCAGCTGGCAGGGCAGGTTAGCTAAAAAGCACAGTGTGTGCTAAGTTAGCGAACGGCTGTGTAGCATCATTGCTAAAGAGCTACGAAATCAGCTGGATTTTGTTTATTTTAAAAAATAAAAAAAATTTAGTGTCAACATTAATGAATCAAAACTGAGGAAAATACCTACTACGGAAGAATGAAAAAAGACCATGGGTGTTTTTAGTGTCTTTTCTGCTTTATGATTTTCCTTTTGCCGGTTCATTTTATTATAATTTGCAAAAAAAAAAAACAAAAATTAATTTTATTTAAAAACAAATGTCAACATAATTCTGACATATTTGGCTGTAGTAGAAAAGCTATTCAAATTTACCCAGCAGTTCTCAAGGAGACAATTGGCACAATATCACTACCGAAGTGGCTAGCGAAACACACACTAGTTCCTTTTCTGACCCCAGGTAATGCAAGAAGTCGTCAGTTCAAAAACAAAATATAAAATGTGAGCGATAAAAACGTTTGAATTTCAAATTTTCTTTGGAGAGACTTTTTAGTTTCAAAATTTGAGTAATTTTGTTTATCAAAAAAGAAAGAGCAAAATTTAAAAAAAAAAACAAAAAATTTTTTCATTTGCTTAAATTCGAATTTCACACGACTACGTCAATAAGCTTCATAGACGAATGAGCTAAAGACTTCGTAATTGGGTAAAAAACTTTGTACACCCTGGTTCGAACCTCAGTATGGGTAGTTTGATTTTTTTTTTTTTCACTAAGAGAACGTCTTGCAAGCAAGCTCCTTCTCACTAGTGAAGTAGCTAGTGAGCGGTAGTAGAAAAGGTGGCAATTGACCCCTGCCTATGACATGCACACGTTAAATTCGCCAGTTGAGAACGAATAAAGTAGACCTGGGAGAAACTAGTGCTGGTTACCGGTAGCTAGCGATTTCGATAGTTTGGTACTAGTTCCGTGAACTGAAGGGTACTCAAGAGTTTTGTGTAGCAAGAGAGCTAACTTGTAGCTAAATTTCTTTAATGTATTTTGTTGTTGTTTAGAGCAGATTTGCTCTTCTACCCTTTTGCCACCGTTAATATTTTCTTTAGAAAAGCTTAATGATTTTTTGCTAGCTTTAATTTTCTGACGCTAGGGTGGTACATTAGGTTGGTAGAAATTGAGATCTGGGGGGTCAGTTGCAGAACAGGGCACTTGATGTCAATGAGCTCTGGAGCAAAAAAGAGGTCTTATCGGGCCACAAATTTTCATATACTATCGATCAGATTGTAAACGCAGAAAAATTATGAAAAATGTTCGGTGTATGATGGGCTTAAGGTGATATGGTCTATCTTTAAATTAAAGAGCCCATGACAAATATCAGTGTACGATAATTTCAGTTAAAATCAAAAAAATTTTAAAGAAATTCAAATGGACTTTATATTCTCATGCGAAAATTCTTCTAATTAGTAAGCCAGTCAGTGAAACAAAAGTTTAGTCTGGAAATTATCAAACTGTAGTATATTGGGAATTGCAGCACTAGTGGAGTCAATGGAGCCAAAGTCTATTTCATTCTTTAGCATATGTAAGCGCGTATCATTTTCCAAAGTTTCATTAAAATCGCTTTAGCCGTTCTTGAGATAAACATAGCAACAGTTTTTATATACACAATTTTAGACCGTATAAGAAGAGAAGATATCTCAGAAACCATATAAGATATAGCGATTTTAATACCAGATTCGAATTTGAAATCGCCAAATACATATAAAATGACTATTTTGATTTTTGTTTGTTTTTTGTTTTGTTTTTTCTTTTAAAAATAATTTTTTATGAAAATATAATCCAAAATATTTCTGATTTTAAATAAAAAAAAAAAACAAAATTTTTAAAAAAAAAATCATCAAAATCGGAGCTGTTCTTGAGGATTTCCATCTAAAATGCTTCATTGACTCCACTACACACACAAACTTGTAATAAATTAATTTAATTTTGATTTAATTTATTATATATATTGACAAAATTTACGTATAATTATTCCTTGAAAAAGGATCAAAAGGATCTAATTCAATAACAACACATTATCGGAGTATTTGTGTATGATGTATTTGGCATATTATGAAAATATGCAATTAAAATTAAAACAAAGGCACAAAGTTAGTTGTAATTAAAAATTTACACGGATGATAAATACAGTGATGAAAATCACATTAAAATCACTTTAATGTAACATATTCGTTGCGTTTAAAATATGACCATGAAATCAAATAAAACAACGTGCTGAATGACGACAAACTACCCTGTTGCTACTTGTGGTAATCTGGTCTGTTACTAAGTTATATATTGGGTGTACAACTTAAAAACCGGAATTTGACGGTGGATGTCCGTACTAACAAATATCGTGAAAGCTCGAACTTTATATATATGTCATTTTGAAGGTACATTTGACAGCTGTCAAAATCAGTCAACAAAACAATTTTATCTTGTGTGCATCATTATTATTTTTCACGATGAATTACTTCGAAAATTGGAGAAAAAGACAGCATTTGCGGGGGGTTCTAGTGGGTTATTTTTTTGCAAAGAAAACAGCTACCGAAAGTCATCGCATTCTTGTAGAAGTTTATGGGACTATGTTCCAGCTGAATCAAGCTGTCGTGAGTGGTTTAAAAGTGGTTATTTTGATGTCGAAGACAAAGAAGGTCCTGGTCAGGACCAGCTAGGTGTGATCCATTATGAGCTGTTGCCAGGTGGCCAAACCATTAATGCTCAATTCTATCGTCAACAATTGATCCAATTGAAGCAGAAAATCCAGGCAGAGTGGCCAACGTATGAGACCAGACATGAGTCAATCATTTTCCACCACGATAACGCTCGGCCACATATTGCTGCCCCAGTCAAAAATTACCTGGAAAACAACGGAAAACAACGGATGGGAAATTTTGCCTCACCCACTTTAAAGCCCAGACCTTGCACCATCAGACTACCATTTGTTCCGATTGATGCAGAATGCCCTATCAGGAATACGCTTCACTTAAGTTCAAGATATCGAAAACTGGCTCGATTCATTTTCGGCCGCCAAGCCGGCGCATTTTTTGGGATGGAATTCATAAATTGCCTGAAAGATGGGGAAATGTTGTAGCTTCCAATGGACAATACTTTGAATAAAATATATTGTAACATTTTTCCACAATAAAGCATCAAATTTCGCTAAAAAATTCCGGTTTTTAAGTTGTACACCCAATATGTACACTAGCTTAAATTTTTGCAAATTTGAATGTGATTATTTTGTTTGGTATGAATTAGAAGAATTGGTGTGAATAGAACAAAATTTCTTTATATAAAATTCTAACATGCTTACTTGCAGGCTTACAGTGTAAGGTAGGCGGTAAGCATGTTCGCTTGAAGCACTTTTTTATATCTTACAAGAAAAAGGCAATGGTTTACGGCATTTTTGATCTAAATAGTTAGAGTTTTAGGATCCAAGTGCCGTAGGACTGTGCGAAGAGGTTAAGATTCAAGTTCAGCTACGCTAACGTTAGTCATAGCATGCATACCTACTCTGTTCAACTCGGTAGCTTCACTTACTTGTGCACGAGTATTCTTAAAAGCTTAACATTTAAAATTTGTATCCCTGCAGTTGTTTTTTTGTATATTTATTTTATGCCATGTGCTACCATGGCGGCAAAGGTGATTTTACGCTTGAAAATGTCAGTGTAAATATTATGATTTGTCATGAAATCCTACGAGCCAATTAAAACAGAGACACTTGTATTTGACTCTAAAAAGACAAATTTTTTCTCTATAATGCTTACTAAGTAATTTATAATTCACTATTTTAAGTAAAAGACAATAGATGCAGAAAATCTTAGAAATCTTTTGTTTTGAAATACCTCAAGCTAAGTAATGTTAAAATTATGCGATAATGTACACTAGATAGTATCACAAAAAAAGTTCGAATGACCGCCCCCAGTTTGAAAGCTAACATTGGAAGAATTTTAAGAAAAAAAAACATTTTTTTTTTCGGCCTCTGAATTCGATGCGGTTTTGTTTTTTCTTATATCTCCGCCATTTGACGTCCGATCAACAAGTATAGTATATCGTTGTAAATGTTTCAACATAGGCATTTCATTCATAGAAGTCATTTATCTCAGATTTTTGTTTCGACTCATTATCTCAGTTTCTACCACCCTAAGGTGCCAAGGACACCTTATAAAATTAAAGCCCACAAAAAATCATAAAATTCATCTCTACGAATTTTTCTCAAATTGTTGAAATTGAAGAAGTTATAGCGAATCTAAAAGCTCAGTACAAAATATGAAATACAGGATGTTTCAAAAACGAATATCGTCCCCTAAGACTATGCAATATTTTTTTTTTAACATTTGACATTTTAAACAGCATGCGAATACATAAAAAAATATTGCATAGTCTTTGGGGTCGACATTCGTTTTTGAAACATCCTGTTTTTCATATTTTGTACTGAGCTTTTAGATTCGCTATAACTTCTTCAATTTCAACAATTTGAGAAAACTTCGTAGAGATGAATTTTATGATTTTTTGTGGGCTTCAATTTTATAAGGTATCCTTGGCACCTTAGGGGGGTAGAAACTTAGATAATGAGTACAACTAGTGGAAAAAAAAATCTGAGATAAATGACTTCTATGAATGAAATGTAGTCCATATTGAGACATTTACAACGATATTCTTCACTTGTTGATCGGACGACAAATGGTGCAGATATAAGATATAAAAATTGCATTGAATTTAGAGGCCGAAAAAACATTTTTTTTCCTAAAAATTCTTTCAAAATTATCTTTCAAACTGGGGGTGGTCATTCGAACTTTTCTTTTTTGTATGGGGGTCGATACTATCTAATCTAATTTTGCTTTTAAGTAATGAATAATTGTTTCTGTTAAACTCAAATCAGCAACGGAACGTAGTTAAAACACTCATAAAACGTAGTTAAATTCAAATCAACTCAATTCAAAGCAAATAGACTTTCAGTCAACTTCACAATAATGCTGGCCGTGGCTAAGTTGCTAACGTCCGCATCTATTACACGGCAGGTTCCAGGTTCAAATCTCCCCAATATCAAACAGAAGAAATTTTATTTAAAGTATAACATTTAAAATATAAAAAGAAAATAATATAATGTCAGTTTCCATTGTCGTTGACAGGGAAAAATTAATGCATTTTATTTAGCATCGCGCGTTGCTAAATCGCTCACAAACGTAGTTGAAACACATTTAGCAACGCGCGTTGTTAAAACTACCACAAACGAGCCATAATCAAAACTTGGGTCGCCACGTGGTTGAAATAACCACGTTTCTGCCACTTTTGACAATGTTGCTTTCTCTGTGTAGTGATAACACTAGTTTACAAATGATTAAAATTTTTTTTCCCAGCGAATGCCGTTACTCATTTTATATGGAAAATGGGCTGCTGATTCCGAAAATCGCATTTTTTTTTTTTATTTCGTGTCGTTTTCGAGATATCGGTCATTTTCGGTTTTTGGACCAAAAAAAAAAGATAGTTCCATTAAAATACAAATATCTCAAGAACCAATGTTTGTATTGAAACAAATAATATGTCATATTAAAGGTAATTAAATTACCTACTAATTATATACACATCGCTTTTTGGTTGGTTCGTTAGTTTCGGTGAAATAAATTGATTTCTGAAAAAAAGAGTATATTTTTCCGAAAAAATTACAAAAATGTCTAAATCAACTGCAGATTTTTACAAGAAAAAAAAATTTTAAAAATCATTTTGTATTTTTATATCATAGTCTATAAATTTGTTAGGCAAATAAAATACTATTTAAGAAAATCGATGGAAAAATGCAAAAGTTGTATACAATTCATTGATAAGTTACCAAAATGCGTTTTTCCCTATTTTTCCGTTTTTTTGTAATAAACTGTTCGAAAATTTGAAACTTTTTGTAAAAGAAATTAGAAAATCCAAAAAATTCTTAAAGAAGGCATTAAAAGGAAATACCCGTGCCTCTCCGTTTTTCTCTAGCACGTCAGATTTTTTTTTTAATCGATTTTTGAAGTTTTTTAATCCACTGTACATGAAAAAACAGAAATAACGCATTCTTGTGTTAAATCGATGAATTTAACTATATGATCCTTAAATCTGAGGTGTATTATGTGTTCAGTAAACTTATGCAGGATACTTCGAGGAATATTTTTGTAGAAAATTTTAACCCTCTAAAACCCTCACATGTGGGTCATTTTGACCCCCACATGAAGGTCATTTTGAGAGGGTTTGAGAGGGTTAAAATTGTCTACAAAAATATTCCGCGTAGTATCCTGCATAAGTTTGCTGAAGACATGATACACCTCAGATGTAAGGATCATATAGTTAAATTCATCGATTTAACACAAGATTGCGTTATTTCTGTTTTTTCATGTACAGTGGATTAAAAAACTTCAAAAATCGATTAAAAAAAAATCTGACGTGCTAGAGAAAAACGGCGAGGCACGGGTATTTCCTTTTAATGCCTTCTTTAAGAATTTTTTGGATTTTCTAATTTCTTTTACAAAAAGTTTCAAATTTTCGAACAGTTTATTACAAAAAAACGGAAAAATAGGGAAAAACGCATTTTGGTAACTTATCAATGAATTGTATACAACTTTTGCATTTTTCCATCGATTTTCTTGAATGATATCTTATTTTCTTCACAAATATATAGTCTATGATACAAAAAAAAATATTATAAAAAAGTTATGTCTTCTTGTATAAATTTGAAGTTGAATTTGATTTTTTCTTAATTTTTTGGAAAAAAAAAATTTTGTTTTTTGGAAATCAATTTATTTCACCAAAACTAACGAACCAACCAAAAAGTGATGTGGACATCATTTGTAGGTAATTTAATTACCTTTAATATAACATATTATTTATTTAAATGCAAACATTGGTTCTTGAGATATTTGTATTTTAATGGAACTATCTTTTTTTTTTGGTCCAAAAACCGAAAATGACCGATATCTCGAAAACGACGCGAAATAAAAAAAAAAAAATGCGATTTTCGGAATCAGCAGCCCATTTTCCATATAAAATGAGTAACGGCATTCGCTGGGAATTTTGGCTGTAAACTAGTGTAATCATAAATTGTATGTATAAGAAAATATGTTGTTCCAGATAAAATAATTGACAGTGACCAACTTAACTTATGTATACAATTAAAATGTGAATTCATGTGCCTGTAATGTAAACCAAAGCTAAAATATGCAGGGAGATTTATATGTTATTATTGTTAATTTGCTGACTGACTGTTGCATAAAACTCACAAAGAGCTTAAGCTGATTTTGACATAAACTGTTGGTATCACTCTCTATACATGTTTGCAACAAGGACGCTCTTGTTTATTGTAATTACTGAAAGCTTAACAGCAAACAGTTTATTTAAATCAGACATGCGCACGCAGACCATTCACGTGGATTAAAAAATGATAATCATCTGATTTCGCGGGCCAATGCAAAAACGAATTATTGGAAATAAAAGAATTACATACGAGTAGGCATATGTGAAAAATTTTAATAACTACAATTTTTTCAGCGCTCAAGCAACAATACTGACATAAATTGTTGATTTTTTGTTTTCTGTAAGTATACGCAATTTGGAATAGTTGCAGAAGCAAAGCGATTTTTGTAATGGCGAATTAGCGAATTTCGAAAAAGGCAAAAGAAAAAGTTGCTCAGAATTGTCCTAGGAATCTGACATTTTGCAAGGGGCCAGTCATTTTTTTGCGGGCCAAATATTGAAATTTTAACTCTAAGTAGATCAGCAAAAATTAAAAGATATTATTATCCTCTTCGGAAAGCAATGACTGGGCAATTAGCAATGCGGAAGCTATTCTCTTGCACTCACTATCACTGTCGCCTCTTTTTCGAAATACACATGCATATTTTCAAAGTATACGTTTTATTTCAAAATAATTTCTTCTATCGAACACGGTCCAACCACAAAGTTTCAAATTTTCATTAACACTCTGATGTTAAATGGTAACAAACTAACACGAATATTCACATGTGTTTTTTGTTGTTGTTGTTAGATTTTGTTATTGTCATTCGTTATTCTTGTGATTGTTGTCCCTAAAATTTTTGCAGCATTTTGTCACTTTACTAATCCGTTTGTCTGTCTACACGTATGTGTATTTGTCTGAGTATTAATGTGTTTTAACAAGTGTCATAGTGACATAAAAGTTATTTTGTCAACATTGTCAATGAACGAACGCCCCCTACTGCTGTGTGCTATCAACAAACGAATGTAAATTGGCAGCGCTAGTGTGTTTAATAATACAGACATACATGCAAATGTATGTGTATGCATTTGTATTTAAGTATGTGTATTGTCTATAAATTTTTTATATCAAAAGATTTTGAAGGTTTGGCTAAGAAAAGGATATTGATGAAGAATGTGAAATAAAATAAAACAAATAATTATTATTATTACTGTAGCGATGAAGAGATATATAAATGTTATATCTTCGATAAGATATTGGCAACAATATGTTTATTTATTGCCAATATAAACCGTCATTTGTTGCTATGTGCTTTTTTTCAATTAAACTCTAATTTTCATATGGAATAATAGATATATTTCAACACTGATTTTGTTATTACTTTTCATAGCTTTATTTTGAAATTTAAAAGAATTGTTCAAAATCCATTTACAATATTACACACTGGGCCTAAAGGATCGATAGGTTGCATTAAAATGGCAACGAAATCTGAAAGCACTATTGTTTTTATGCTTGATTATAGAAAAAAAATCAGTTTGAATTAAAATCCTAGCTGATCCTGTTTCGAAAATATTGATATTCTTCGCTTTTTGATACATACGGTCATGTATCGACGTTTACTCACACTGCTCCTGAAGCATCATTAAGTTTAACTAAAATAGCAACTTATACTGAATGTCTCCGAGTGTTTGTAATGTTATTCTGATGAAATATCACTTTGAATCAAAATCGTAGCTGATTTATTTTTGAAAATATCTCGATTTTTCCAATTGGGGCATTTTCCCATACAAAAAGAAAAAAAAAAATTTTTTTTACTACATTAAAGAAAAATTAAAATAATCACAATCGATGTGTTCTGCGATGCTAAACGCGAATCCTACCTCAGAATCGCTCGATCGTGTATAGTTTATGAGATATTGTAACCTAAAAACTAAAAAAAAATCGTTTTTTGCCATTTTTTGAAGCTATATAACTTTGTAACATATCATTTATTCGTCAAATGTGGCTTAGATACTTGAAAGCCCCAATCTTTTCCTTTAAAACCTAATTTAAATTATATTTATATCTCCATGCTTCTAAGAGATATCGTAGACCGAAATATTGTCAAAACGGGTTTTTTGCACTTTTGTGTCTTTTTAAGTTAAGATATCTTTGACGAAAAAAAAGATATCAACATAATTTAAATTAGGTTTTAAAGGAAAAGATTGGAACTTTCAAATACCCAAGCCACATTTGACGAATAAATGATATGTTACATAGTTATATAGCTTCAAAAATGGCAAAAAACGATTTTTTTGGTTTTTAGGTTACAATATCTCATAAACTACACACGATAGAGCAATTCTGAGGTTGGATTCGCGTTTAGCATTGCAAAACACATCGATTGTGATTATTTTAATTTTTCTTTAATGTAGTTAAAAAAATTTTTTTGTCTTTTTGCCCCAATTGGAAAAATCGAGATATTTTCAAAAAGGAATCAGCTACGATTTTGATTCAAAGTGATATTTCATCAGAATAACATTACAAACACTCGGAGACATTCAGTATACGTTGCCATTTTAGTTGAACTTAATGATGCTTCGGGAGCAGTGTGAGTAAACGTCGATACATGACCGTATGTATCAAAAAGCGAAAAATATCAATATTTTCGAAACAGGATCAGCTAGGATTTTAATTCAAACTGATTTTTTTTCTATAATCAAGCATAAAAACAATAGTGCTTTCAGATTTCGTTGCCATTTGAATGCAACCTATCGATCCTTTAGGCCCAGTGTGATTAAACCATAGTTAAACGCAAAAATCTTTTAAGAAAACACTTTCTTATATGTTTAAAATTGCTCCCATTTTTGGAGGTCAAAAAAGTATGTCATATAATTTTAGTACTAAAAAAGTACTAATTTTTGTATTTTTTACCAAATTAAAAACTTATAGCCTGATTCAATACCTTTCCAAAAATGGTCCGAGCAGAATGATCTTTCTACGTCAACTGAAGCTTCGGGAGTAAATTTAAAATAAGCAATTCAATAGCTAAAAATTATTCGATGTATTCATCAGTTCCCTCAATTCAATTTCTTTTAATTTTTACAATAGCTTTTTACCCGAATTGAATTGAAACTAGGAACATATGCATCTATGTTTCAGATAAATAAGCAAAATATCGGAAAAATTGTCATTATATGCAAAATAAGCTTTTTCAAGCAAAAGCTTAGATTTAGAAGCCCTACTTATATTGTGCCCGAGATATAACAAGTTAAAGTGTATAAATGTAAAATGAATAAAAATTAAAAGGTATAGTTTTGTAAGAAAGATTATGGCTATTAGATGCCATTGAAAAAATGGAACTACACCGTTTCCTAGAACTGCGCCATAAGCCTGAAAACAGAGCTTTCTGCAACTGCAAGCAAAAATATTTCAAAATCTGAAAATAATGGCTGAATTCTGACCTCGGATTCATTCTAAGCGCACCAAAAATCATACCGTATGGTACCTCAAATTTCTGCTACAAGACTTTTTTTTTGTGGTCTTATATTTTTAAATCACTTTGGTTAAAATTATAGAGATTTGATTAACTAATATCACAACTACTCAGAAAAGGTATCGAATTACTGGAATCTTGTTGGTTAATGCACTTTTTGCTACTGAACTTGAATTCAAAATCAAATTTGATCTATTAGGTTAAGCTTATGAGATATTCTTGCTTCAAAGTGCAAAAGTCGCTGTTTTAAGGCAAATGGCGCCTTTCCAGGAATTATTGCAAATCATTTTTGAAAATGGCATCATATCGGAAAAATGGTCATTATATGCAAAATAAGCTTTTTCAAGCAAAAGGCTAGATTTGAGAGCCCTACTTGTGCCCGAGATATAACAAGTTAAAGTGTATAAATGTTAAATGAATAAAAATTAAAATGTATTGTTTTGTAAGAAACATTATGGCTATTCGATGCCATTGAAAAAATGGAACTACACCGTTTCCTGCTTTCGTACCTTTAATTTTTTCCAATCAGATCTTTACTTTTCCAGTTATCATCCATTGAAATAAAGTACACAAAAAAGGACTAAATTGAAGCAAGTACGAGAATAAATCAAAATGCTGGCCTGATAGACCAAATCTGATTTCGGATCCGAGTTCAATGGAAAAAAGGTTTATAAAAAACATATATCTCACTCCAGTAATTACGTACTTTTTTCATGTGGCTATGTGACATTTACTTAGATTACATTATGATCTATATACATATTCATATGCAGGACAAAAACTTATCACCCTTGTTTTACTATGTTAGAAATTGAGTAAGATGTTGAGTTAAATACCACTGGAAATGATTTGTGTGTAGATTTGCACAAAGTTAAAATTATTTTAATATGTTGCTTTAAAGCCTATTTACATTAAATACAAATTTTTCAATATAAACAGCAACAAAAAACGTAGTCACATAAAGCTGCAAAATAGAAAGAAGTACAAAGAGAAAGACAAAAAGCAACGCAGTGACCTCATGTTATTTGTTTTGTTTACGTTTCGTTTTACATTGTACCGGGGAAGATCAATGAGCTTTCCTATTTTGTATTAAATAGTAAGAAAAGTGGTAAAATTATCCAAAAAGTAGCAAAACTTCAGCAGAACAAAGCTTTGTATTAAAATATAGTGTTTTGGAAAGAAACCTCGTACGACTCTAACAATTTGTGGTCGAATTTAGGCCACTGGGTGATAATAGCTTGTTGGATTAGATTAGCTTTTATTGTGTGGAAAAGTTTGGTATGTCCTATATGAAACGTGCGAAAAATTCAAATACTTCAGTGTTAACTTAACAGTTTGAAATCTAAGGTCAGGAATGTCATTTCTCAAAGCATATTCAATTGTATATCGAATTTTTACTTTTTGTACGGCTGTTAATTTCACAAAACAGGGCTTCGTTTAGTTTGATGTTAGTCCCAAAACATGTTCCGTTTGTGAAACATCCATTTATGTATTAAATGTAAATATTTGTTTTAAAATTTTTTATTGAATTGAAAGAATTGTTTAAATTTTTTTTTTTTAAACTTTAAAAACTTTTCGATAAATATCAGTTTTTCAAATATATTACTGGATCGTTTGCCTAATTGCCAAAAAATACTTTCAATTGAAACGTCCGATATGCGAGATTTGGCCATATCTCAAAACACATCATTTCTATGCAAAAATATTAATTCCAATGTGTTAATTTCAATTTTAGTTTTTTATCTTTTCCTGAAATGTGCCACCTGCGAGGGATGGCCGCCATACTGCTACTACCTCAATTTGAAATATTCACATCAAAAAGCTTCCTTTCAATGTAATCTTATAGATAAATTTGTACCTATGTGAATTTATCTTTATCACATCTTTTAATTGCTGCTATTTCATCAATAAACTCGTTTTTATTAAAAAATAAAAACTTTTTTTTGCCTACTCTCTCTATCCATGGAAAATTTCCATTCTTTAAATGTTTGGATTTCAGATTGATGAATGACAACGCAAAGCTATGAATTTATCGGAATTTATATCTTTTAGAGACGAAAATTTTTTTCATTTTGTTTTATTTCTGTTGTCGTTTTTCTTTTTTTTTATTAATTTTTTTTTTGTTGTATATTTTGCCAACTTTGCTGAATTTATTGTGTATTTAAATTGTTATCAACATGTTATGAATTCTATTCTACAGCAAAACAATTTGTATCCAGGCGATAAAAAGGTTGGCATATTTTTTTTGTATCGCTTTAGCTAGCTACACATACGATATACGAGATAATCGTATAGTGTGTGTGATTTTCTTTTATATTTCTTTTAATTTTATATTTATCTTACAAATAGGTGGTATGTAGTTCATTCTTGTCATTTCAATTTTTTTTTTTTTGTTAACAAGTAGCTGTGACGACGTTTTATTGTTAATTGTATTGTGTCAACTGTACGTGTAATAATGAAATGAATGAAATTGTAATGTTGTTATTTTATTCGGCCAACTTCAATTAGAATCTTTCTCATGCATATACTGTGTGTCTCTCCAATTTCATTTCATATGCTCGCTTTGACTCGTCAATAACACACAAAAGTTATGAGGATGTTCGAGTTCTTTTCTCTTACTGTATTTTTTGTTCCTGATCCTTCAGTTTTAGACATTTTTGTTTTTGGTAACATTTGGTAGATTATTTTTGAAATTCACTTTTTGGTAATAGGAGTCAAAATGATCCATATAAACGGGATCTAATGGGTTAATATTATTTTCATTGTATAATTTCGTTATGAGTTTCACACGTCAAAATATTTCCAAAATGTAGTTTTAGAATTTTAAAGTAGATCTAATTTCGAAAAAACAGAACTTTTGAAATATATTGCTGATGCTAAGTTTGAGATTTTTTAAATCTAGACAAAAAATTTGGCATGTCGTACAGCTTATGCCCTGATATTGCATGGAACGGCTTTCTTCGACCTCTAAATCGTTTTGAGAAAACTTAAGATTTTCCTAAATCCATTCAGATTTTCATATCTCGAAAACTGATATCTTTTTGAATCAACTAAAAATTTCAATCTTGACTGGCATTCTAGTTGCCTCCAAGCGATCAACTTTTGCCAGGTAACTTTGAAACGGGTGCTGAAGGAGCACGAGAAATTAAACTTGCTTACATAAAAAGGAAACTGGCAAACTAGAATCTTCCTGCGAGATAGAGAACGGACATTTTTCTACATATATCACTCAGAAAAAAGGAAAATTAACTGAGAGGTCTATACTGGAATGATCTATCGAGAATGTAGAACTCTCGAAATTTAGTAGAAACATACAACTTAAAATTAATCAAGCACTGTATCAACCTGAAAAAAATTATTTCAGAAACTCCATGCCTAGCGTAACAATGCTTGACTTGACTCTATGGGATTTCGCTGAAATTAAATAATTTTTTCATGAAAGATAAGAAAATTGCCTGTCATATGAATTCAAAACCAAGATGATATCTTTTTAGGGTAAAAAACTATGGTTTTTGAACATTTTAAAATAATCGGAAGATAATGCTGCACAAAATTCTCCATAACTTAGACATTTTTTAAACGATTTTCATGTTCTGACCTATTTCGGAGAGATAGTGAATCGGGTTAGTCTTACTAAGAAAGTGTTTTGCTATTTCGAAAAAGTATTATTTTGAATGCTTCCTTACAGCTAAGATAACTAAAATTGCCCGATGGGCTACTCTATAGATCTGCTTAATTATTTTAAATAAAAAGAAGACAAAACTACTTTTCAAGCGTGGTAGTATCTCCAACAGCGTAGAAGTTTTGATTTTAAGAAAATTTAAAAATTTTTAATCTCTCGTAACTTCTAAAGCGTTAATGCCATCTTGATTTTGGATTCATAAGAAATAAGAAAGAAAATGTTGTCTTCTTTGCTTATAAAACATTTAGCCATGGAGTGTTTTTGTTAATATTAGCACAAAAAAGGTATTTAGAACTTTTTGCCAAATACCACAATACCCTGTACTTATTAGCTTTTCAAAATATTTCTGAACATAAAAATCGGTTAATAAATTTCCAAGTTACGGACAATTTCGTGAGGCAGTATCGCCTGTTTTGGGTATTTTTATCACCAAGAAAAGCTGCAAATTTTCCTTTGTACTACTTTTTATTGATTTTGGGCTCAAATGAAGCCACTGACAAAATTTCAGTGAATTCCATGAGGATCATTTACTCCAATGACTCTTAAACTTGACTTTGCGAGGCTAATATTAATAGAGTGACGTGTGCTAATACACTCAATAGACTCCTGTGATAATATTAAGCACTAAACGATGAATGAATTCTAGTTAGTTGGTTTCTCTTGACAGCATTTTAAAGTTTTTTTTTTTAAACTACAATTATTACACTTCAAAACAAATACCAAAGAAACACATGAAAATTCAAGAAACTGAAAATAAACTGCCTTAAGCCTACACCATGTCAACGCTTAAAATGCCAATCTTGTGCGGAACATATTAAATTGATAGTGTTATTTGATAGTGCAATATTGGCTCTATGCTCCCACATTGGATAGTACATTGTAGTAACTCTTCATACATATATCTGTATTTACATGCTGCAGGTAATGTTTCATCCACCTTACTGTTAACTTCAATATTGAGCTTAATAGTGATGACAAGATTGAATATGAAATGATGTCAATATGATGGTCGACTCCTTCTAACGCAAATACACAAACTGTCGTAATATTTGACGAAAACATAAGCTATTCTTGATTTAAATTTTCCAACATATCTGTGGCACAAAGTAAAAACAGCTTAAGTCGACTTAAGCAAACTAGGTTTGAGCTCAATTTTCCATAAGTACTAGTACTAGTAAAATTACTCTTTCGTTTTGGACATTATAAAGCTCTTAATATACACCAAGGAAACGCCTAAAAACGAAAACATGGGCTTCTTCCTAAACGTCAGTTGCTTCGTATTGAAACAGCATTTTCGTAAAAAAAATAGCATAATTTTAGGAGCTTACTGCAAAATTCTTGCATTTCATCACGCCGAACTACAAAATGTTGTCAATTCATAGCAATCAGCGCATCAGTAACAAAATTGTTGCTTTTTTATACGTTTTCATATAAAAATAAATATAAATAAGGCCTAAAATTATGCAACTTTTTGTGCATGAAAATGTTGTTGCAATAAAAAGCAACTAACGTTTAGGAACACGGCCCATATTTTCGCAGAACTATTAAAAAATTGATATCTAAACTATTTTGTTTAAGTCAACTTAAGCTGTTTTTCTTTTGCCACAGATATTATAATCTAGTTTTTTTCAGAAATTAGAAGTTTTTTTTTTTAACCTCCATTATATTGTTTATTAACACGTTGAGTGCCACCATACAAGCAAAATGTCCTCCGTGAGGTGCCACGTGAACCGCCGGCGGTACACACTTAAGCTTCAATACTTTAAACTTCACGCCATTTTATAGGACAAATAACACTTATAAGCACAAATCTCTTTCCACAAACTCATTATAAATATACCCATATAGATCAATATTGAATATTTATTAAAAGTCGACATTTTTTCATACATATTGAATTTGTATGGTGGCACAGCGCTACAAATAAAGTGTGTACCGCCGGCGGTACACATGGCACTCAACGTGTTAATAGGTACATATAGTAGCAATAAATGGAGAAACTCTTTTATGTTGACCAGTGTTATTGGTCAATTGTCTACTTTCTTTTCTATTGAAATTTCATCGCACAATGCGCATTGCTGTCTTGATGGATATTCAATACACGTTTTCACAACGTACATATGTATGCGTCGGAATATAATCCTTGTTGTTTAATGCAGGTGTGACGAAATGCAACGATAACAAAAAAATTGCTAAGAGGAACAGCGTACACTGCGCGCATACTATTGCATTTTTAAAGAATAAATTTTTTCGAAATACTCTCGTCTATACTTTTCCCAGAAAAGTAAAATTCATAGCTGCTATAATGTTGAAAGTATCTCTGAAATTCACCGCAGAATTTATGCACTCAATTCTTGGAAGAAAAGCTTATTTGAAGATTGCAGGATTTGAAATTCCAGAAATATTTGACTTTTTGCAATGCCAGAACTATAGAGACAGAATGACGTGTCGTTGTGTTCAACAATAACACAGGTTTACAAAAAACAAAAAAATTTCATAACGTTTTGACTAGACTATGTGTTTCCAAGGGTTTTTTCCAGAACGTCTGAGAAAAAATATTTCAAGGTCATGTGTCGTTTAGTGATAAATTCGCTAAAATTCTGAAACTAGTTTTTTATCATTGAGTTCTTAGTCCTTAAAAAGAATATGTGATCAAAAAGGGCACCTCGAACCTAGATTCGGAGATATAGCCATCGGAAAGTCCGCATATATCTTCTATGAAAACCGCTATAAGTTGGGAACACCTGGATGGATTTGTAAAATATTGGTGTCACATAAAAGGTATTTTGACAGACTATAAAAATGCTTCGATCATATTTTCAATTGGATTAATAGTTTTCGAGATATGACCTTTTTTGAAATTTTGTGAAATTTTTCAACGTCAACAAGAAATAAATCAACAACACCAACAACAACATTAAAAACAAAATACTTTTCATATAACGCCAATATTTTCCAAATCCATCCAGGTGTTCCCAACTTATAGCGGTTTTCATAGAAGATATATCCGGACTTTCCGAGGGCTATATCTCCGAATCTAGGTTTGAGATTCCCTTTTTGATCACATATTCTTTTTAAGGACTAAGAACTCAATGATAAAAAACTAGTTTCAGAATTTTAGCGAATTTATCACTAAACGACACATTACCTTGAAATATTTTTTCTCAGACGTTCTGAAAAAAACCCTTGGAAACACATAGTCTAGTCAAAACGTCATGAAATTTTTTTGTTTTTTGTAAACCTGTGTTATTGTTGAACACAACGACACGTCATTCTGTCTCTATAGTTCTGGCATTGCAAAAAGTCAAATATTTCTGGAATTTCAAATCCTGCAATCTTCAAATAAGCTTTTCTTCCAAGAATTGAGTGCATAAATTCTGCGGTGAATTTCAGAGATAGTTTCAACATTATAGCAGCTATGAATTTTACTTTTCTGGGAAAAGTATAGACGAGAGTATTTCGAAAAATTTTCAATCTTCAAATTTTCGGCAATGTCTATTTTTGATAAAGCCCATCAAGAATTGAAGAGTGGAAGTACCAAAAACCTAAGTACCAGTACGAAGCAAAAGTAATGTCAATATATGAATCGGGTGTCATTTTGTTAGAAATGATTGAAATTGCTTTCTGTTTTCACGAAAAGTGTACTGGATGGTGTAGATTAAATGGCTTTATGTTGAAAAAATGATATCGGTCAAATAACCGATTGTTATAGAATATAATATGCATGACACTACTTTTGCCTCGAACTTTACTCCTTAATTAAGTCCGCTTTTTATCGTGAACGCTCTATTATTTTAATGTTTTTTTGAGTCATGCTCTAACATTAGACAAGGCGCATGCTCTAATCGAAAAGTTATCTCAATGGTTGCTAGTGATTTAGGAAAAAGAAAAATCGTCACATATATATTTGTATCATGCAAATTAGTTGCAAGTTCAGCGACAGTATGTACATAGTAATTTTTTTCTGCATTTTTTTATCGTCCCATTTTGTAATGTACTATATTGCAAACGACTCAAACGTGTAATGAATGCAATAGACAGGAAAATAAGGATTTTTCTGCGAAATAATTCCAAGTGCATTATTTTTCACCGGAACTATCTTTATTTATGCATGAAAAATAAAGTGTGAAAAACACATTGCAAAATCGTGTGCGCATTATAAGTTATGTCAGGTCAAAGTTCGCGAAAATCAGTTCTTTTGCAAATAATTTGCTAAAGGGTAAGTTCTACAGAAAAAAGTGGGTTGACAATTTAGTAGCTTAAAAAAATTAGCTATTGTAATGGATATGTTTATTGTTCCTTTTGTAAAATATATCCTTTATTAAAAAATTATTTTATTTTTGCCTTTTTAATATATTTCAATATTTATCATTAAAAATTTAATATTTCATCTCCAAGTTGAAAATGTCAATTTAAATAGGTATTTCTAGAGAATTGTTTTCTTATTTTTTGTAGAACTCATGATTTTAACTAATGTGGCTTATCATGAATAAACATTCTCGAGGCAGTTTTGCATCATGTTTTAATTTTTTCAGGATAGTAGGTACTATTTGTTTTAATAACGTCACATCTGTTACTGTGACACTAATGATATTTTGCTACATATTGTATGCTTTTGCAAAATAGGTTACGTATATAATTAAATAGTTTGTCAGAAAACAGTTTTGCGTGCCTTTGAGCCGAAGTTAATTTGAACTCATACTTCCAGTAAGAGTAAAAACTTAAATTTCCAATTTTGGTTTTTGTTTTTTGGTTTAGGATTCGAAATAATTCTATCATATGCTCGACAAAAATCTCTACTAACAGTTGTAAAGGTGAAATGTATTTAATTACATAATTGATGTGTATTTTCATCATACACACAGTACCATACATGTAAACCCAAGAGGAAAAATTTCTAGCGCTTCTAATCCAAGCACTTTAAAAGCGCTTGTCCCCATAGAAATTTGGAAGCACTTTCACAATGATTTTTTTTAAGGCTGCAATAAGAACAACGTGAGTTTGAACCCAGCCCGGGTGATTTTTTTTTGCTTCGTTTTTTTTTTTATTAAAATATTTTTTATTCAACATCTTTTATTTCACTTTTCTATGTTCCTTTCTCTTATTTATTTACTTTTGCTTAATTGAACTGAAATTGATTACACAATGATTCCATGCATGGTGCAGTAAGAACAACATCAGTTCGAACCCAGCCAGGGTAATTTTTTTTTTACTTTTTAATATTTTTTATTTGCTTTAATTTTTTTTTAAGTAAAATATTTTTTAATTAAAGTTTTTTTATTTCACTTTTCTATTTTCCTTTCTCTTATTTAATTACTTACTTTTGTTTCATTGAATTGAAACTGATAGCACAATGATTCTATGTAAGGCTATAGGAATTATTCGAATGTCAAATTCTGTTTGGACAACATTTGCTGAATATACAAATTTAATACCTCTTTATCGTATCGGGCGATGGTGTAGCGGTCTATCGAGGTGGTACATAAATGTACGTAAAAATAATATGTTTCTATCTATTATACGGACGGTCGTGGATTCAAATTCTGGTGCTGCAGTTTTTTTTTTTTTTAATTTTATTGGTGAAAAAGATGCACTTCAGAATGGTTTTTGAAGCACTTCTTTTCCCCTTGGGTTGTAAGTATATATTCATTTGTTTAGCGTGGTCAATTGTCGGGAATGTTAAATGTGCACTGTGAATGCTTAAATTTATTGAATTATGAATTTGCAGGCATGTGAAGGGCTCGTTCATTATTTAGCGGAAATGTTTTCAATTTGGCATGGGATTATTTTTATTTACTCTCCATTAAACATCAATGAAATTACAAATTCTATAAAAACCTTTTAAGTGGTGCAACAATTTGTAATGGATTGCCCATTTAAATTTATTTGGCCAAAAGATCGAAGTACAATGCATAAAAGCGGTTTATTGTTTGCCAGTCGATTGGAATATTTCTATAATTTGACCTTTTAGAGATGCGTTAAATTGGTCAGTTGTAGTTTTTGATGAGCGATATATATATACTTATGTATATTAGGGTGACCGTTATATCTAAGGTCATGAAAGATGTTTGTCAATCAGCTCCAAATGTCAAAAAAAAAGTTTCCTAATTTTTTCAGTTTTTATGTTGAGCAATGATTAATTTAGTTTAGTTTATTCCAGTCTAGTTTAGTTTAGTTTGGTTTAGTTTAGTTTAGTTTAGTTTAGTTTAGTTTAGTTTAGCTTAGTTTAGTTTAGTTTAGTTTAGTTTAATTTAGTTTAGCTTAGTTTAGCTTAGTTTAGTTTAGTTTGAACTAAGTTGAGTTGAATGGATTCAAATAAAGCAGTATTTTATGCAGTTAACTTATGGTCGCATGAATCCTGTCAATTTAATAAATATAACACTCACTCTTCATATTGACTTCAAACATAAGCACTTTTTAAGATGCTTTTCCAACAATGTATGAACTTTATTCAGAGAAAAGATGCTTAAAAAAATATTATCCCTCACGTTTTTAACACGATAAATGGAAAACCACAGCATGCAGTGTGCAACATTGGCAAAAATATTGTATTTACTTCCTTTTCTTCATGTGGCTTTAAGCACTTCAAACGTTACGCAGTAAAACACAAAAAGGATAATCGCCAGTCACTTTTGACATTTGACTTATGAGTGACTTACTGTGTCATTGAATGTGTACAGCACTTGCTGTTTATAGCATTTGAATCCTCTTACATTTAGAAACATAAATTGTGACAAATGCGTTTGCATATGAAATATGTATTTAGGTTGTCCTTTTTTTAATATTGCGCCTTTAGTACGTATCTTTGTTAAAAAAAGTAAGTACCCATCCGGATAATCATCAAAAATTCATCTTGAAATTTTGTAAATTTTTGTTTTTTCTGTTGCAATACCCTTAAGACGAAAAACGCCCACTAAGAGTAAAAACTCAAACCTCAAAATTCTATTAGTCTCATTTGATGCAGTAAACTGTGTTAATAAATTTTGAGCTTAAAATATTCGCCATCCGACTTACTGACTGGTAAGGCATCATGCTCACCAGCATCTATCCACACCAGAGTGTCAACAGTTTTGCACGCTTTGCTCCTCTTCCAAATGTAAGACTTTATTTTTTAGCTTTTTGGTGCAAGCACAAGTGGCAATATTTGCTTGTGCCTGTGCGGTGTATGGCCAGGGTGTGCTGAAAAACCGGAAAACTAATATTGGGCTTTGATAGGTTATGGTGTTTGATTGCTTGAAGCCAAATTGCAAAAATCTCTTGAGTTGAAATTATTTTTTGCCAATATCCTGTACCTGTTCGAATGTAAGGGTGAACTACAAAATTTATTTTTGCAGTTTGAGCAAAAAAAGACGTGTAGTACAAACGTTTCAAAGGCGGCTGTGAAGATTTTAAAGATGTTGCTGAAGTTTTCGGCATAATATCCGGGAGGATTTGGTTCTAGTACCATTTGTTGCTATAATACAGGCTTTTGAAGTTGGCGTTTTAAGTCATTTTCATGAAAAGGGTGTTTTTTCAAAAATATATAGCTTACACCAAAATTTTTTAAACTTAAAAATATTTTTGAATTTTTTTTAAAAAAACCCCTCTTAAATTTTTTTTTAAAAGTACTTTACATTAAAGCATAATTTATAAGCTCTAAAATGATGTATGACTCTAGATAGGATTCGGTCGCCTGATGAGAGTTTTTGGCTTTTGAACGCCCGCGGCAGGCAAAACTCTTTGTTTACTCAAGAGGAAGGCAAATTACGAAAGAAGTGTATTGGACATAAAATGCTTACAATCGTTCAAGAAATACGTGTGAATTTTCTTAAACTTTTTTTAAAAAAAAATTTTTGAAAAATTACACAGGCTTACAAAAAAAAAAGTGTCATGGCGTTTTGACCAGACTATGTGTTTCCTAGGGACTTTGACGTCCTGAATCCGAATCCGGGATCCGTTTTTTTCCAGAACGTCTGAGAAAAAAGATTTCAAGGTCATATGGAGGTCAAATTGGGGTTCATGCGTCGTTTAGTGATAAATTCGCTAAAACTCTGAAACTAATTTTTTATCATTGAATTTTTTGTCCTTAAAAAGAATATGTGATCAAAAAGGATATCTCGGACCTAGTTTCGGAGATGTGGCCATCCGAAGATCCGGATATATTTTCTATGAAAACCTTTATAAGTTGGGAACCCCTGGATGGATTTGAAAAAAATTGGAATCATGTAAAAGGTAATTTAACAACCTCTAAAAATATTTTCAATTGGATTCATAGTTTTGGAGATATGACCTTTTTGAAATTTTGAGAAATTTTTCAATTACAACAACAAATACATCAACAAAACCAATAACAAAATACCTTTCATATGACACCAATATTTTTCAAATCCATCCAGTGGTTCCCAACTTATAGCGGTTTTCATAGAAGATATATCCGAATCTTCCGATGGCTATTTTTCCGAAACTAAGCCCGAGAGACCTTTTTTGATCACATATTCTTTTTTAGAACTAAGAATTCAATGCTATAAAATTAGTTTCAGAATTGTAGCGAATTTATCACTAAACGACACATGACCATTTTGACCTCCATATGACCTTGAAATCTTTTTTCTCAGACGTTCTGGAAAAATACGGACCCCGGATTTGGATTCAGGAAGTCAAAGTCCATAGGAAACACATAGTCTGGTCAAAACGCCATGACACTTTTTTTATTTTGTAAACCTGTGTTATTTATAGAAAAAAAAAATAAAAAATTTTTTTACCCTTCCAAAAAATTCCCAAAAATTTGAGTGCATTCAAATTCCAGAGAAAACTTTTATTTATTTATATCAAATATTTTATTCTATTATGTCGCTGCAAATATTGCCCTGTTATTTCCTAATTAATAATAATAAAAGTCTTTAGATTCGAACATATATTGGGTAATTATTAACGAATAAACGGTTGAACCAATAGTATTGCCGTTCATTAAATAATATCAATCATTCGATTCGCCTATATCAAATATATCATTTGTTAATTATTACTAAATTTTGGTGTATATGTCGTATAATAGTACTTGCGAAGAAAACACTGACGAATAAAAATAAATTGTGAACTTCAGCAAGAATGTAAAAATATGACTTGAAAATTATTTGAGATTATTAATTTGAAAAATCGAAAAAGAAAAGAACTTAAAAACTAAATAAATTCTATAAAAATAAATTGAAAATTATTTAAAATGGAAAACCACATTCAAAATAAAGAGGTAAACCCGACATCAGAAGTGGGATTGGCCCAACGCTCATCAGTAGTTAACGGAGCGAATGACGAAAAATGGTCGTTATTGCTTGAGCAGCAAAACAGGAATTTTTTAGCGCTTGTGCAGGCCATTAAGGAACCTGAAAGCTCTAATTTGCAACTGCCGGAATTCAATCCAGGAGTAGAAAGTGCTGATGCAAGAGCCTGGATTTCGATGGCTGACATGTGCATTGCCTCCAAACCACTCGAAAGTGCACCGTTGATGATTGTGCTCAGCCGAGCACTCAAGGGACAGGCATCTATCTGGTTGTCGCAAGTTTCATATCCGGGAATGACGTGGAGTGAATTTAAAAATATTTTCATCGCAAGATATGATTGTCCTGAGACTGCAGCATCATTTTTGATAAATATGAATAGCGGTAGACCTGAAGAAGGTGAGTCCCTTGCTGCGTATGCTGCTACTAAGATGACGTCATTGATGTCCCGATGGAAAAACTTATCAGTTGAGCAGATAGCTGTGTCTACTCTGTTGGCTCATATTTCTGAGTTCGAGCCCCGAGTTCATCGTTTGGCGTTTACCTCTGAAATTGACTCAAGAAATCGCCTACAACAGGAATTAAAGGCAATGTCATTTCTTAAGAGAACTACAATGCAGAGTAATGCCAGTGCACCTGATTTCAAGAGATTCAAGACATCAGCAGTTCCATATATAAAGTGTCACAACTGTGGAAAGCAAGGGCATAAAGCGATGCAGTGCAGACATTCGAGAGACAGTGTGAAGATGTATGAAAAAACAAGCCAAGAATGTCCAAGAACTATTGTCAAATCAAATGTTACCTGCTTCAAGTGCCGAGGACTAGGTCACTATGCGTCAAGTTGTCCGAGATCACTCAACAAGAATGATGGTGGTAACAGTACTGAGCGGCGAGTGGATTTTTGCGCTGTAAACGCACCTGCTGGGACTTTAGTCCACTCTGGTGAGAACTTTGATTTTATTTATGACTCAGGAACAGAATGCTCACTTATAAAAGATTCAGTAGCTTGTAAATTTAGTGGTAAGCGTTATAATAATATTGTTACTATGACTGGTATTGGACAAACTCGCGTTAATAGCACTATACAGATCTTAGCTTTGATTGAAGTGGATGGCATACATATTGAAGTTCTTTTTCATGTTTTACCAGAATATTACTTGCGTCATAATATTATGATTGGGCGCGAAATTTTGAGCCAAGGCTTAGCAGTACAAATGACATCAGATAAATTACACTTTTTTAAAATAGAAGTAGTTAATGTTTGTGGCGTTACTTTGTCTAATGAAATAAACTTTGATCAACTCAAATCAGATATTCCTCAAAGTCAAAAAGCAACGTTAATTAATATATTAACTCCTTTTAAAGATAATTTTATAAACGGTATTCCAAAAACTCGAGCTGATACTACGCCTATGCAAATACGACTTAAAGACCCAAATAAAACTGTATGTCGGCGACCTTATCGCTTGAGCGTCGAGGAGCGTAAAGTTGTTCGTGAAAGAGTTAGTGAACTTTTAAATGCCAACGTAATTCGACCCAGTTCATCTCCGTTTGCAAGCCCAATACTCTTAGTAAAAAAAAAAAGATGGCTCGGACCGAATGTGTGTAGACTACCGCGAACTTAACGATAACACAATTTCGGACAGATTTCCGCTGCCCCTGATATCTGATCAAATTGACAGATTGCATGGTGCTCATTATTTTACAACGCTTGATATGGCTTCTGGATTTCACCAAATCCCCGTTCATTCTGATTCTATTGAGTACACAGCCTTTGTAACTCCTGAAGGCCAATATGAGTACCTTGCTATGCCTTTTGGGCTCAAGAATGCACCAGCAGTTTTTCAACGCTCAGTTATTAAAGCTTTAGGAAATCTCACCAATACTTTTGTCGTTGTTTATATGGATGACATTCTTATTACAGCTTCCAGTGTTGACGAAGCACTAACAAGATTGAGAATTGTACTTGAGGTGCTTACTGGTAAGGGCTTTTATTTAAATTTTAAAAAGTGCTCTTTTCTCAAACAAAAGGTGGAGTATCTAGGTTTTGAAATTAGTGGTGGTCAAATAAAGCCTAACCCTAAAAAGATAGAGGCGTTAACGGCCTTACCACCACCAGAAACTGTAACTCAGTTACGTCAATTTATTGGACTGGCTTCATATTTTCGACAGTTTGTTCCAAAATTTTCCCAAGTTATGACTCCTTTGTATGCCCTTACGTCAGGTAATCGAAAAATAGATTGGAAACCTAGCCATGAGGCTGTAAGGCAAAAAGTGATATCAATTTTGACTACTGAGCCAGTTTTAACAATTTTTGATCCTGATTGTCCAGTAGAGCTTCATACAGATGCAAGTGCAATTGGCTATGGTGCTGTACTTATGCAAAAGAAAGATTCCAACAACAAGTTTAGTGTAATCGCGTATTATAGCAGACGCACTTCATCCGCTGAGTCCAAATATCATTCTTATGAGTTGGAAACTCTTGCGGTTGTAAATGCCATTAAACACTTTCGGCATTATTTACATGGACGCAAATTTGTTGTTGTCACAGATTGCAACGCGTTACAGTCATCTCGAAAGAAGTTGGATCTCACTCCTCGGGTTCATAGATGGTGGGCTTTCTTACAAGCTTTTAACTTCGATATTATTTATAGAAATGGTAACCGCATGTGCCATGTTGACTTTTTCTCCAGAAATCCTTTGCCTTCATGTCCCAAAATTTTTCAGAAAGTAGAACAAAAGCGTGTTGATATTACTGAATTGTCAGAAAATTGGTTAATAGCAGAACAACAACGGGATAGTGAAATTTCACAACTAGTGGCCGATTTTAATGAGAAAAGACTCAGTGAAGATGTTGCTAAAACTTACGAGCTTCGTTCAGGCATTTTGTATCGTAAGATACAGCGAAATGGCAAAACTCGCTGCCTGCCAATAGTACCTCGATCGCTTAGGTGGTCAGTCATCAATAACACACATGAGTCGTTGATGCATTTGGGTTATGAAAAAACTTTGGAAAAAGTCTATGAGTTATACTGGTTTGAAAATATGTCTAAATTTGTTAGAAAATTTGTCGATAACTGCATCACTTGTAAAATTTCGAAATCACATTCTGGAAAAATTCAGGCTGAATTACACTCAATACCAAAAGTAGCCATTCCTTGGCATACTTTGCATATCGATGCAACTGGAAAATTAAGTGGAAAGAATGACAAAAAAGAATACATTTTCGTCTTGATTGATGCATTCACAAAGTATGTTTTATTACATCACACCCTAAATATTGATACTTCTAGTAGCATAGCAGCATTGAAGCAAGGCATTTCATTATTTGGCGCTCCTAACCGAATCATTGCTGATCAAGGTCGTTGTTTTTCCAGTAGAGGGTTTTGTGACTTCTGTACATCACACAACATTAAATTGCACTTGATTGCTACAGGTAGCTCTCGCGCTAACGGACAAGTTGAACGAGTTATGAGCACTCTAAAAAATATGCTTACTGGAGTAGAAACTAGTAACCGTTCATGGCAGGATGCCATCCCTGATGTTCAATTGGCTTTAAATTGCACTCAAAATCGAGTTACAAAGTCCAGTCCTCTTGAGTTGCTTATTGGCAGAATAGCAAGACCATTAGACATCATGCTATCAGACGATAACGAACCTATAGTTGATATCGATGAAGTTCGTACTGCAGCTGTTACTAACATGAATAAGAATGCCATCTATGACAAAAAGAGGTTTGATAGTAACAAAGCAAAAGTTAATAAATTTTGTGTTGGTGATTTTGTTTTGTTGCAAAATGAGGAACGGCATCAAACAAAGCTGGATCCTAAGTATAAGGGCCCATTTAAAATAGTAGAAATGTTGGACGGAGACCGCTATGTTTTAAAGGCACTTAATTGTAATCGGACTTATAAATATGCACATGATCGTATTAAAAGAATGCCCGAAGGTCATGTCCCTACAGATATTGATGAAAATTAAGTGAGAAATTGAAATGTTATGCAATAAGCAATGCTCAATATATTAAAAAAAACATTGGTTAGAAGTAGTGATTAGTCGCTGGATGGAAGCGATATTTTAAAAATTGTATTGTAAGATAATATTACCGGATGGAGGTAATATTGTGTGTGAAGTACCGGATAGAGGTACGAATATCACTAGAGGTGATATTGTATGTGTTGTACCGGATAGAGGTACTTATATTACCGGATGGAGGTAATATTGAATGTGTAGTACCGGATGGAGGTACTTAAATCACCTAGTGGTGGTGATGTTGAATCTGAAGTATTGAGTTATCACTTATTGGAAGTGATAAATTATTTTTGTAACTGGGTGGAAGTTACAAGGTTGAGCATTGTAGATTGTTTATTGCGATTGATTTAGTAAATAGTAATGTGGGACTTTCCTTCGGATGACTGTTAATGAATAAGTTTGTCAATGTTTTGAATTAAGTTTTTGAAAATCTGTTAACAACTTTATTTGTTCTCAATAAAAATAAGAGTGTTGTAAAAAAAAGTATTTTGGTCAGGATTGACCGAGAAAAGCTTCTTGATACTGTATAGAACCATATTTACTTTCAGGTTACGCGCACGAGGACGTGCGAGCTGGCAGGATGGCCGTGTCGTATAATAGTACTTGCGAAGAAAACACTGACGAATAAAAATAAATTGTGAACTTCAGCAAGAATGTAAAAATATGACTTGAAAATTATTTGAGATTATTAATTTGAAAAATCGAAAAAGAAAAGAACTTAAAAACTAAATAAATTCTATAAAAATAAATTGAAAATTATTTAAAATGGAAAACCACATTCAAAATAAAGAGGTAAGCCCGACATATATAATCATATTAATTTCTCGGTGTATATATTAAAAAAAAAAAAAGAAACACAACAAACTAAAACAAAAGTAGTAATTTTTTGATGACTTTGTCGGTGCTGAATCCAAATCCAGCCTTAGAATTGCTTTATCACGTATGGTTTTTGAGATATTTTAAATCAAAAACATGATTTCGATATCGATGTCCCATACGAAAAGTAGAATCATTCATTTGTCTTACGAAAACTAGGTTGCCGGTAATTCTTGCTGCGAAAAGTAGAACATTTCACCCTGTTTTCAACGAGAACTACGGTGTTTCATTATATTAACGAAAAGTAGGATTTTTCGAGGTTTTATGTCGAAAAGTAGGAAGTTCCAGATTTTGTATAGAAAAGTAGGATATCTTACTATTTTTTGACGAAAACTAGGACATTTCGATATCACTTACGAAAAGTAAAATGATTCATTATGCATTTATTCGGTATCAAACATCCAACTTTTTGTTAAAACGTATGAAAGATCACAGTGGAAGCTGTCTGAAAAGCCAAGACCGAAAAATGACAGAATGGTTGATGGTAAATACACTGGTCGAAAAGTGGGCATAATATTTTTCGCAAGCGGTACAAGCCATTTTGATGAAATTTCGTAGGTAGATGCCAATCATTAGTACCTGGCCCTTCTTGTAAATAAGGCGTTAACAAATAATGGGCGTGGCCACTTCTTTGTGACAATTGAAAATGTTATACCTCGCAAGTTATGCAAGCTATTTTGATGAAATTTGGTAGATGCCGAATATATAAAACCATACACTGATCAAAAATAAGTAAGAAAAAATGTTTCCAGGTTTGATCTGACCTTTGCAGTGCATTGACATGCATTCTATTCCGAATATATGTATATCCAGTACAAGAAGTATTCACTCGTTAATTTTCACTCCACCCCAAAATGTGTGCGTATAGTTTCCTTTTTCGGTTCGTGCTCTATTCGTTTAATGTGCACAGGATTTCAATAATTTGTTATTGGTTTTTAACTTGCCTCAAGCGTCTAAAGAGTTTTAAAAGTCAACGACGCATTTACGAGTGTAGACTGTTGCGGTTGTGTTTTATTTCGCAGTTGGGATAAATTTGTTCATGACTTCGAAATTTGCGGGTTTTTCATTTCGAGTTCTCAAAAATATAAAGTACCATTAAAATAAAATGACATAAAAATTCAAATGCTTAACGCAAATCGATATGATATAAATTTAAATTGTACATTTTATTGCTTTATTACTATGCATTTGTTTTTAATATGAAGTTAATACAAAATGAGGATGTGGGAATTTAGCATGTGTTGAACAAAAAAATACAATAAAAAGTTTTTAACACATCTCTTTGTTAGCTGAAGAAGGATTCTACATAGTTCTTGCTAGAGTCCTTGAGAATTGTGTACAAATTGCGAAAGCTTAGAGATTTTCCTCGTATATGGCACATAAGATTCTTCCGGGCTTGACTATTTTCAGTGTAACTTTGAAGTGTTGGGTGTTTAGTAAACAAAAATTTTGTAAACATAAATATTGTGCGAAAGTTGTGTAGCGTAATCTTTAAAGACCGTATTTCATCAAATTATTCTTCCTTTTTGTTATTACTGCTCCAGTAAACCCGGCTACTATGTACTCAAAAACAGAAATTTTATTGGGAAATGTTATTTTTGGCATATTTATAAATATGCATTTATGTGCATTATAATTATGCTTTATTTTTGAATGGCAGAGAAACAAAACCAATAAATGCATTAAAAAATACTAAAAAAAAAATGCGGGCACTCAATTTACTGATGCTACTGCTGTTATTGATTCCTCTTTTGTTTGCTATGCAGATTAAATACAGTTGGTAAACAATACACTGTAAAAAAGATTAATTTGATAGTCACATAATTTAATTGAGAGTGACAAATTTGAGGTCTTCCAAAGCCAAAGTGTACAAAATAAAGCAATTGCAACTTAGTACAAGTATAATAAGTGAAATTTATGTTTGAATTGTGGGCTTGGCACTTTTTTGATTACAACTACTTTCCAATCAGAAAATGGTATTAATGTTTGGTGTCTATCTACAAAATATGATTAAAATACCTTGCATAGCTAGCGAAATATAACCTTTTAAAGTATTCAATCGTTAAAAAGTTTTGGCCAGTGAATATTATTTATGTTCGGCACCTACGCACTAAATTTTACTAAAATAGCTTACATAGCTTGCGAGATATAACGCAATGTAACGAAAAATGTTGAAAAATATGTCGTTGAAATTATATCCCTAACGCTGTCGCTTCAAATACATAAATATTTTGTTACCCTTACAGTTTAAGCGTATAGACCCAAAAACCCTTCTAAAGTGCATCTTTTTTTTACCAAGAAGCGCTTCCGCTCCGTAAGGACTATTCTTTCTTTTTAACATTGCATGTCATAGGATGTAAGCGAGAAAAAGCTTACCGCAGCCTTACCAAAGAAGGGTCTTTGAAGCGCTAAATTGTAATGCTGCGGTAAGCGTTTTTTGAATAAAATAAAAAAAATAAAAACACTGGCCTCACCAGGATTTAAATCCACGACCGTCCGTGGGATATGAAGAGGTATTAAATTTGTATATTAAGCAAATGCTGTCCAAACAGAATTTGACATACAAATGCTCCTACAGCCTTACATAGAATCATTGTGCAATCAGTTTCAATTCAATTAAGCAAAAGTAAATAAATAAGAGAAAGGAAAATAGAAAAGTGAAATATAAAAAGGTTGAATAAAACATATTTTAATAAAAAAAAAAAGCAAAAAAAAAGGAAAAAAAAATCACCCGGGCTGGGTTCGAACTCACGTTGTTCTTACTGCAGCCTTACATGGAATTATTGTGTAATCAATTTCAATTCAATTAAACAAAAGTAAATAAATAAGAGAAAGGAAAATAGAAAAGTGAAATAAAAGATGTTGAATAAAAAATATTTTAATAAAAAAAACATGAAGCACAAAAAAAAAAAAAATAAAAAAAAAAATAAAAAAAAAAATAAAAAAAATAAAAAAAAATTTAAAAAAAAAATTACCCGGGCTAGGTTCGAACCCATGTTTTCTTACTGCAGCCTTATAAAAAATCATTGTGAAAGTGCTTCTAAATTTCTATGGCGACAAGCACTTTTGAAGTGCTTGGATCAGAAGCACTAGAAATTTTTCCTCTTGGGGAATGAGTTCTCTTTTGACCAATACACAAGCAGCGCAAGCGAGAAACTCTTAAGAGAAAGTTTGAACCTTAAAAGAGAAAAGTATTATAAGTGTTTGTTGATAAATTGGCTAACTCAAAAATGGTACTAAAGTACTTTTCGAGTAATTTGAAATTTTGTCAGATAAGTCGTAGTAGACAGATTGCTCTAACAACGCAAATGCTTGACAAACTGGTATTTGTTCCATGCGTATGGAGCAAAGCTGTTACGGAGGTGCTTTTACAAGGACCGAAGTCGGAACCGAATATTTTAAATTTGATTTTTCGAAGTCAGAACCAGACTAGAAATCAAAGTTGGAACCGGAGTCAGCGATAAAAGAAAGAAATTGCCGAGATAAAATTTTCACGCCATAGAAATGCAAACTATATGGTGGTCGGAGGTCAAAATCAATCAGAAATACCGACCTTTTGAAACCGTAACCGTAGCTTTACAACATTCTTAACATGGATCAAACTATATGCATGCCATATAAAACTAAATTGGAAATGTGTGTGCCCGACCGATTTCAATGAAATGTTTACAGTGTGTTAATATCGATCAGGAAAAAGTTTACATGCATAGCATAGTAGACTATCGTGTAATATGAATATAGAACGGAAATTATCAGTCAAAATTGTAAATTTTACAGTGTCAATTTTATGACTTTTTTGTTGTATATCGCTTCATATTGCCCCAAAAAGAATGTTAACTGAATACTTTTTGCAAATTAAACAATTTTCAATGAAAGCAATCAACCAATCTCGACAGTCTGATATACATAATACATACATGCCTAGCGTAACAAGAATTGACCTCACTCCGATTTCGCAGAAACTTAGCGCATGGTTTTATTTCATGCCAAAACCAATAAAAACGCTCATATGAATTCAATAAACACATCTTTAACGATTTACGAGTAATATTTTTTTAATATTTCAAATTATAAAACACTTTTTTATAACTTTAAGTAAACAAAAAATAGCTCCTAAGCCAGTAAAGATACCATCTTGGTGTTGGCCACTTATAGCCTAATTCTAAACCTTTCCAAAAATGGTCCGAACATGAAAAGAAATACATGTAAAGAGTATTTGTCACAGTTAACCGATTTCCACTTTTGCACCCTTCCAAAATCGAGAAACCCAGAATTTTTTTTTGTTACTTTTATCAGTTTTGCCATGTAACAATACCACCCAAGAGGAGAAATTTCTAGCGCTTCTGATCCAAGCACTTCAAAAGTGCTTGTTTCCATAGAAATTTAGAAGCACTATCACAATGATTTTTTATAAGGCTGCAGTAAGAACAACGTGAGGTCGAACCCAGCCCGGGTGATTTTTTTTTCCTTTTTTTTATTTATTTTTGCCTTATTTATTTTTTTTTTATTAAAATATTTTTTAATTCAACCTTTTTTTTATTTCATTTTTCTATTTTCTTTTCTCTTTTTTATTTACTTTTACTTACTTGAATTGAAACTGATTGCACAATGATTCTGTGTAATGCTGCCGGAGCATTTGTATGTCAAATTCTGTTTGGACAATTTTCTTAATATACTAATTTATTGCCTCTTCATATCATCGGGCATTGGTGTAGCGGTCTAAAGGGTTGGTAAATGTAAGAAAAAATATCAAGCACATTGAAAAACGCTTACCGCAGCATTACAAATAAGCGCTTTAAAAACTGTTTTTTGGTAAGGCTGCGGTAAGCTTTTGCTCCCTTACATCTTATGACATGCAATGTTAAAAAGAAAGTATTGTTCTTACGGAGCGGAAGCGCTTATTGGTGAAAAGGATGCACTTCAGAAGGTTTTTTGAAGCACTTCTTTTCCCCTTGGGCATGTACCAAATTACAGCGAAATCGGAGGGCGTGAGATCAGTTCTTGCTACGTGAGGCATGGCATGGCTGAATAGACAAAACAATGATAGTCACTTCCTATCATGTCTACATGATCTCTAACTATCATCCACTTACCTTTACCTACAACCGGAACATACATTGTTTTTATCTGTTTTTGATATTGTTCCATTCCATACCATAATTCATTGCACGCGTTTTTATTTTAACATACTTACTTAAAATAAATAGCTATAACGGGAAAAACTGTATTTTTAGCTTATCAGAGAATGGGAGTTCGATGCCAGTGCTGACTGCTTATCTGATCAAATCGTATCGTCGCGCCACATGTGGATCTAAAAATAGCATAAGGAAAGATAACGTTTTTTTTTCTTTTAGTGATAAAAATTAAAATACTTTAGATATCTAAGTATGTATATCATTTTTATGTTGTGATAATAAGATTTTAAAATTTTTAATGGAATTTTACATGTGAATTGAAGGAGCAGACCTTGAGACTGATTGTAGGTACTTTGTATTGTATGCGTTATGGAAAAGTTTTTCTTACAGTGCCTTTAAATTTATTCCCATAGCATCACACTCTATTCTGTACTCGTTTACCCAAAGACATACCAATTAGTTGAGTCACTTCAATGATAAAAGTGTTTTGCTCTTAAAAGCTTAGTCGTCTAAAAATCAATGACTTTAAGAAAAAATTAACATTTTATGAATTGAGCTACCAATTATTTTTAATTATTGGGAAACAAACATTTTTTTTTTCCGAATACATTGAGGACTTTTTTTTTGTGATTAATTAAAAGTCATTTTTAAATCAACATGAGTCGATATCATATATTTCTGTGCAGTTTAAATGTTTATTTAAAGTGTACTAAATATAGAAATGTAATTTACATAAATTTTATTTTATAGTCATTTATAATCAATAATTGTAAAATTTGTCTTTGTTTTTGTTATTTTCTATAATAATTTGAGAGCTGTAGAAACGAAGCTCTTGCAAGGATTTTTCTGGGAACTGTTAAAAAGTTCGAAAAATTAAACATTTGTTGAAATAAAAAGAATTAAATCCTCAGACGTCTTTTGTTTGAATGTAATACCACATTGTATTGTCTTCGAATGTACTTCACAAACTCAAACACAAACAAATATATCTAAAGAGTCATTAGAGTAGATGCCCAATTTTATTAGGTGATAGTGTTAGGAAACCTTTAATAATTTTTGAACTATTATTTTTGAGCTATATTTTTAAAAACTGAACGTCAAATCAAAAAATTCGGAAAAAAAAGTTATTGACGAAACTAAAAAAAAAAAGTACTCAGGGTTGGGCCATTGTAGTCAGGGTTGGGCCACCACCAAATATCGATGAAATATGTACTTAAATAGTATGTAATGAATATGTATGAAACTTTTTATTGTTTTTCATTCGATAACACAAAATCGAATCGCAATTTGGGCATACATAGCAACTTTATGTGAGATTGCACGACTCGCTTGCATTCAATGCATGCGATTGAATTGCTTCGATGCAGTTTCGCGGGCATTGGTTCCAAACATATAATGCAGAAGTCTTGACCCACGTTTTCGTCGTAAAAGGATATTTTTCAGTGAGCGACCTCGTTTAGCCGGTGTTTTTTTTGCGTTCGATTTCTTCGCGTCCGATTTCGAACGCTTTTTTGGCGATTTCTAAGCATCGCGCATCTGTTGCTTTTTACGTAACTTTTCGCGGATCTCTGGGGAGATTAAGACCGTGCTTTACATCGGGCGGCGTCCCCGATTAGATTTCACTGTTGGCGCGGCCTTTTATTTTTTGTTATTACATTTGGTACAAACCATGTGTAAACGATCAAGAAATTTGTTCATGGCATCCGATTTCGCTATAAATTGGCATAAGTAATAGTTGCATAGTGGAAAAAATTACTACCAAATATTTTTTAAAAATTCAAAAAAATGGCGGAGATATGGGACTTTGAAATTTTTAGGTTAGTTTTTTTTGAGAAGCTATAACTTCGGTTGCATTTATCCAATTTGCAATTTTATGGTGTTAAATGATTTGTCTTAAAACAGGCTTTAAAATAAAAACTATCAAACATTTCTATTTTTTTTTATATATAGTTTACACTGAAAAAAAAAATTTAAATTGAGTTTCCCAAAATACGTCCTTTTTAATATTTTTTATTTTTCTTGTAAAAAAAGCTACAAGTGTAACTTACCAGTCCTCCAAAAATTGGAGTGGGCCTCCCAGTGGTTCTCTAGAAAAACAATAAAATGTAGCATCTTTCCCATTTTTTCAGTACATTTTTTTAATTTAAAATTTTTATTAAAAAAAATTTTCAAATGCTGAAAATAGTTTATTGACTGTTTTTTTGCTTGTATAGTACTAATATAAGTACCAACGCACTTTTTTCAAATTCAAATTAACGTTTAATTAAAAATTTCAAATTCAAAAAAATTGTACTGAAAAATTGCGGCAAAAGCTACATTTTATTGCTTTTCTGGAGAACCACTGAGAGGCCCACTCCAATTTTTGGAGGACTGGTAAGTTACACTTGTAGCTTTTTTTACAAGAAAAATAAAAAATATTAAAAAGGACGTATTTTGGGAAACTCAATTTAAATTTTTTTTTTTCAGTGTAAACTATATATAAAAAAAAATAAAAATGTTTGCTAGTTTTTATTTTAAAGCCTGTTTTAAGACAAATCATTTAACACCATAAAATTGCAAATTGGATAAATGCAACCGAAGTTATAGCTTCTCAAAAAAAACTAACCTAAAAATTTCAAAGTCCCATATCTCCGCCATTTTTTTGAATTTTTAAAAAATATTTGATAGTAATTTTTCTCACTATGCAACTATTGCTTATGCCAATTTATAGCCAAATCGGATGCCATGAACAAATTTCTTGATCGTTTACACATGGTTTGTACCATTTATTTTATTGCAACAATAAATTATTTTAATGTTCTGTGTTCCGAAAAACTGATTGAGTAATGTTATTTAACTGATTCGAAATAAAACCCTGACTACACGAGTGGCCCAACCCTGACGACAAGCGCTCAATACTACATGCGAACAAGTTAGGGAATCGAATTTTTTCCTTTGGGAACTTGTTATTGGTTCACCCCTTAATGGATACATATACTTACTTTTGCGGTGGCATTGCTCTTTTCCAAGTTTTGAGTCGTTTTTCACTGCTATTACAAAATTTTTTGAACTATCGAAAACAACACCAAGGCAAGAAAAATTTTACTGACAATCCCGGTGGCAAGCAATGCTTAAAAGTTTTCTGGCATCGAGAACAATATTTCGACGCTATAACACAGATGGCAGCACTTGTCATATACGAGAAATAGCAGTAGCCCAACGACGACGACATTCCCCTACAAATAGCACAGTCCCGCATGGGTTTTCCTCTCTTAATTTCAAAAAGCGAATTCTATAGATTTAAGTGTGCTGATTACGAGAAAAATAGTGAAAAATTTCCAGCACATCACAATTTTCTGTAATTTAAGTTTTACTTAAGTGCATTTTTTGTATAAACAAGGCTACCATGCCTATACTACTGAATGTATCAAATGTTTGCATCAGATGTTTTTTCGGTGGTCCATCACATTTATAAGAAATATGGGATCGAGTGGATAAGGGGGTGTTGTACACCTCATACAAAAAAAAAAACTCTAGATAATTGAAAATTTTTTAAACCATATTGAAACCATATTAACACCATATATCCGCCTGATATTCCGACAGATTTGGCTTGATAATGGAGGTAATTGAATGAAAGTACGGTGCGCTCGATATACAAAGAAAACATACCAAAAACAAACAAAAAAACATAAATCGCATTTCTACTTACTTTACCTTTTTTATGAAACTTGATATTTGGGTGAATAGATCGTACGGGGAGCACCAAAAAAATATTTGGTGCAAGAATGGTTTAAATATGTTGAGTATTTTAGGCGTAATATTGAAGAGTTCATAAGCACAAACGATTGAATTAATAAGTTTTCAAATGCTGCACAGATTAACAAGGGTACCCCTCTTAAAATTACGAGAGTGATTTCCAATGTATTTTTTGATGTTGAGTCCAAATCCGTTTACAGAATTTCTCTATCACGTCAGAATTTCGAGAAATTTTAAAATAACAGTGAAAAACACACGATTTTTTATTATTTTTGAGGTTATGAAAATTTGAATATCTCAAAATCCTGAAGTGATGGAAATAAACCAAGTTCAGATTCGTAATAAATAGATCCCAAACAACCGTAATTGGCTTCAAAAATCAAGAGATGAAAAAAAAAAGTGTCGAGTTTGCAGGCCTGTGTAATTTCCAGAAATCTATTCAACGATATGACCTGCCGTCGGGGGTGGGGCGGGGGCAAAATCAAAATTTTAAATGGAAACCCCCATTTTTTATTGGAGATTCAGATTTTACGTACCAAAGTACGAAAATTTTGTCTGATATATTTTTCTTATCCGACCTAGATGGCGCTGTAATCAACAAAAACAAAATTAAAAATACAAAAATAAAAGTTCGTGAAATTAGCTTTTTTATTCATAGGTTTTTCCAAAAAATGGCTCTTACGCAAAGGGTTGCAAATAAAAGCATACAGTTTTTGGGGTACAAGCTTAGAGATAAATACCAATTAGTTATGTTGCAAGCCGAGGAGCCTTATGAAAAGCACAGTTTTTTTTTTAAATTAAACCCAAACCTAAAAATCTACACTGAAAGGAATGTCGTCAAAAAAATTTTTAAAAAATAAAAACTACCCCAATAATGCTTTAAGTGAAAGAAAAAATCACTTTCCTTTAACCATTTGCAAAAGTATTCAACCTAAATATGAAGAATTTTTCCAAAAAATAAAATTTTTTGCTAATTTAAAAATTTACTCAACTTTGAGAGGCTGTAAAAATCAAACCACTAGCTTAAATGGGTTAAAACATTCGAATCCTTAAGTTCCTAACATTTTTCTATCCGATGTCAATATCAGATTTGTAAAAGAGACCCACTCAAAATTGTTTTTTGTAACAGGTTTGCGTAAAATTACGTCATGAGTCATAGGTTTCCTGATGAAAATCGTTATAACTCATAAAATCGCAATTTCGTGCAGCTATGTACAATTTTTATATTGTATTCAAAATTGTTGGGCCTAATTAGTTTTAGCAGTTCGAAAGCTGCTTTATTCGATCCTTTTTTTGAAAGTCCATTCAAAGTTGAAAAAAAGGGTAAAAAAAGTATTTCAGAAAAGTACACCTCCGACATAAAAACTGGTTATGGCAAATATGAAAAAACAAATTAACTCTTCTTTCATAAGCTGCAGAAAAATTTGAGCCTCATCTTAAATAAAAAATGAAAACTTGAAAAAACCATCGACTTTGAGCAGCTCTGTAAAGCGAACTATTTTTTCAAATTAATTTAAATTTTTTTAATATTAAGTACTGAGCATTTGTTTATCGAACTGTATCATTAGATTTGCAAATTTCCACCAAACCAAAATTGAATTTCGCAACCACTTTGGAGAAATGTCGCCATTTTGCGGCGTGCGTACGCTTTGGGCCAAATTTAGAAAAAACTTCCTGTGCCCTAATCTATTGGAAAAAATCGAAAATGGTTTAAAGAGAATACAGAAGACGGGCCATTTTCATTTAAGATCGAATGAAACTTTTGACATCACCAGGATTGCCCTTGGAGAAAAGGTTGAAAGCGAATTTTAGACATCAAAATTTTGAAATATATAACGTAAATTCTCCTTTTTCAGATAGAAAATAATGTTGAATGATCTGAAAATATTAACTCAAAATGTGTGCTTTTCAATAAGGCAATCATCTAGACATAAAATTGAGGTTGTCATGAGTGCAACGTAGGGTATTTACATTTTACTATTACCAAATAAAACACCTTTAAAATGGCCATAAGTTTAGTATTATTAAACTTTTATTGGACAACGTGCATTCATTTATAGCCACATAAAAAGAAAAAAAAAGTACAAATTGCTGCAAACAGTCTCTGAGAATAGTTTTACTACTAGTTTTACTACTTTTCGAGTTTATTAAAATAGCACTTTTTAAATTTTATTAGTAGCACGTGCGTTTGGTTTATGCCTGCCCATAAAAAGTGTTACTTCATTAATATGTACAATAGTGCAAATAAATTTTATTTTGTCAATATAATTCTAACTTTTACGATCTGGGCTTATATCTACTAAAAGGAAAGCGTTCTGCAAAATACACAGCATCTGCTTGTTTTTCTCAAACATAAGGTTTTATTTTTGAGCTTACTTACGATTTTAAACTCGCGGAATGACGAGTTTGAACGGTAGGTAAGAAACTTTTAGATAGTAGCATGTTCAGTGACTTAATGTAAATATGGCTTTGTCATAGTAAGATAATCGGTCTTGAAGAAAGTGTAAAGTTAAGTTTCTTACTAAGCGGAGAAACTCTGTTCAAGCTATGCTGGAAGGAATATCAACGGTGTATGGAGAGTACACTGGTTCAATATAGTGTAAGTAAGCACCATGCAAATTTTGGTCCATTTCAGAGAACATTTAATGAACCCGAAACCATTTTGAAAAATGCTTCTGAGAATGAAAGAAATGTTTTGTCTGAAAACTGAACAGTTTTTCATTTAAAAAGAAATGTAGACAACATCTCCAGAACTACAGAGAAATAAGTTGCAGATTTGGATTTAGCGGCCTAAAATTATATAAATTGGCAAGCGAAACCGGTTCAGTCTCTATTTCTATGCCTTAATCTCAACATATTCGTTTGGTTTTGTTTTTTTGGAAAAGTTGCAGTGCACAAAATTTAATTTTTTTTAAAGTAGGCGGTGCCACGCCCCTAAATGGAAAAAGCACCCTCACAGCTTAACCGTTACATCGATTTTTACAAAATTTAGTATGGAGTCCCTGTATCTATGCCTTAATCTGAACGTAGTTGCTTGATTTTGTTTCGTTGGAAAGGTTGTGAAGATGAGCAGCGCATACAAGCTTAATTTTTTGAAAGTGAGCGGCGCCACAACCCCAAATGGAAAATACGCTCTTACAGCTAAGCCACTGCATCGATTTTCATGAAACTCGGTATAGAGATACCTAGGTTTTACACTTAGGAACGAAATGGTTACAGATGAGAGTTTGTTTGCTCAAGTTAACAGTTGTGTGGTCTTTTCAAAGTCAAATCAAAATGGTAAAATTTTGGCCACGAGGCAAACTCTAGGATATATAAATAGGCAAACAAAATCCCTTTTTACATACCTTAATCACAAAATATTTGCTCTATTTGTTTTTTGTTGGAAGAATTGTGAGGAATAGTAGTGTAAAAAATTTTGCTTTTTTTAAGTGGGCGGTGCCATGCCTCTAAATAGAAAATACGCGCTTAGAACTAAACCGCTGCAGCGATTTTAATGAAATATCCCAGTGTACCAGACGGTTCATATCTCCGCTTTTTTATCCGTTACGGATCCGTTATGATCCGGTTGCGGGAGAAATTCCAAAAAAAAAAAAAAAACGATTCGCTTTTTTTTGGGAATCTCTCCCGCAAACGGATCAGTAACGGATCCGTAACGGATAAAAAAGCAGAGATATGAACCGTCTGGCACACTGGGATGTTATGGCGACATTAAGGACCATAATGTGAACTTTATATTCTTACGTGGGCGGCGCCACGCCACGAAGCATTTTTTTCAGTTTTCAAAATGTTTCTCTGAAATATTCCAAAATTAACACGGTGCTTATTTACACCATAACTCTTTTTGCCCGGGAGCGAAATTCCGAGCAACTTTTACTTTTGAACCAACCAATGGAAACTCTTGCTTTGTATCATTATTCATTTTAAGTAGAAAATGTGAATTCAAGGTGTTCCGGATAGCGCTAAGTAACTATTTGTAGTATAGATCTACTCGAGTTAAAATTAAAAAGAGAAAAAAAAAAAAAAAAAAAAATTAATTCGCTTCCGAGTAAAATCGCGCAGTTAAAAATTAACGGTTCTAGTTGTAAAATTGTGTTTTTCAACATAAAGGTTCGAATATCTCGAATACCAGACGAAACTAGAAGAATTTTCTGACTAAATTTCGAGAAAAAATAGGAAAACCTTCAAAACAAAATTCAATTTGCAACTATACTTTTCCTTAAAATTCTTCTGAAATTGTATTAAAAAAATATTCGGAAGCTATCAAAGAAAGAGCTGTTTTACTTAAGAAAAAAGAAAAAAATTTGTAAATCCTTTAATAACCAAGAAGAATATTATTTATTCTGATAAAATTTGCAAAAATCAGAAAATATCAAAAAACTGGACTTGACCGCATTGGCTTCTGGGCGACTCATATGGCCTATATTATTTTTTCTAAAATTAGGAAAAACAGAATATTTCATATAACATTTATGGCACGATTTTCTTTTTGCTGAAAATGTAAACATATATTCATTATCTGCATCTGCCATTGTATTTGCGAAAAAATCTTCTCTGCTATGTCCTTAGTTATCACTTCAAAGTTGAGGAAATACTTCAGAGCTATATAAAATTATTTTTATGGCACGATGTCCATTTGCAGGAAATGGAAACGTATACATGTGTTAAGTAATTATCAATATACATTTTATTAATACAATATTTTTCTGTAAAAAACTGAGCAAATTCTTTGAAATTGTCCAGAATCTTCCGGCTTGCATTTTGTTTTTTTTTTTTATCTAGAAACACGACTCCGAATGATTGTTATCTGTTCTCAACTATGTAAAAGAATTCTGAAAAATTTATTAAGGTTGCAGGTTAATATACTGAAGAATTAAGGCACATATACTTATAATTTTGTAGGGTAAGGGAGGGAAATATGGACCACCAATCTTTATTTTTTAAATAACACTCAAAAAACATAAAACAAAACAATTAATTTTATGTCATTCATTACCTTTATTCTGATTCAGTTTTAGTTAAATATCTCAACAGGATAAAGAAAAAAAATTAAAAAACTGAAAATACTCAAAATAAAGATAAAAAAAAAGTGTAGTGTTATATGGACTATATAGTCCATGTTGCCCCACATGTTTATTTGGTACAGAAGTTGCATATAAAAATATCACTTCCACATTCATCACATTTTTCATGACTCCAAGAACACCAGTTTACACATTCAACCCAAAATTTGCCGCGGCGATCTTCTGATTAAAGGCTATTACATTATATGCATTTTTCATCTTCTTTTCCATTGTAGTTTACGAATTAAAAATAATGACCATCAGACTCGTCATGAAAACTGTGCTAATAAATTATAAATGGTATTCACTAACTTTATATAAATAATGATTGATTTAAAAACACGATGTCTTTAAAGTGAAATAATGAAATTTACTCTCTAGAAAAAATGAATCCATAAATTTTTTTTTTGAAAAAACAACTTCAGTTCAACATGCGACTTCACCGAACGCTTAAATCGCACTATTATACGCTTTAGGCATTAGCGTAAAGTTTGAACATGAATAACGGTAAATCCAATGTATGCAGTGGAAAATAACTGTGTGGTCCATATTACCCACGTAGTCCATATTTCCCTCCCTTACCCTATTTCCATTTTCTCTTATTTTCCGCCATTCTGCGAACTTTAAAATGAACTTTAAATGTTCTAGTACAGTCATTTGGTAGTTTTTCCTGGAAAGTTTTGCGGGATTTCTGCAAATGAGTTATTTTATAGATTTTGATGTGCTCTTTCAGAATTTCAATTTTGCTACCTCGTATCGTGTTCGCTCGAGCCGCCATATTGGAAAAATGGCGTCCAAAATCAGTTTTTTACAAATATCTCTTTAACTTTTATATTTAGAGAAAAACTTTTTAGGACAATGTTGTAGTTTATAAAAATGACCTTTGAATTGTTTTCGTACGACTTATAACTCAGGAGATATCTTTATTCAAAATTTTGAATTAGTAAATTGTGAATGCCACTTATGAGTAGGCACAGTGATGTGTCAAGCTTATAATTACGATAACTTATGAACGGTGAGTTGCACGTTTAAAATAAAAACACCTATTTATAGGAAATAACTTGCGCTACAAGTTACATATTATTTTTTTTTTCATATCACCTATAGTTAAGGAGATATTTTTCCAACAAACATAAAACTTTGAAAAAAAAAGTTTTTTCAAAATGGCTCCTAAACGGTTCATCCTAGAAAAAAAATTGTGCATGCATTTTGTAGAACATTCAATTCCCTATAAGGGTCTCTTCGAGCAGTTTTTTCGTCAGACTTACCCTTCATGAGATATATCATTCAAAATTGAATATTGTTCTATGCGCCCTACTATGTTCAATTTTGAATGATTTTCAAGTCGCGATATCTCATGAAGAGTAAGTCTGACGAAAAAACAGCTCGAAGAGACTCTTATAGGGAATTGAACGTTCTACAAAATGCATTGACAATTTTTTTTCTAGGACGAACCATTTAGGAGCCATTTTGAAAAAACGTTTTTTTCAAAATCTTAGGTTTGTGGGAAAAATATCTCCTTAACTATAGGTGATACGAAAAAAAAATAATATGTAACTTGTAGCGCATCTTATTCCCTATAAACAGCTGTTTTTATTTTAAACGTGCGACTCACCGTTCATAAGTTATCGTAATTATAAGCTTGACACATCACTGTGCCTACTCATAAGTGGCATTCACAATTTACTAATTTTTCTAAAATTTTGAATAAAGATATCTCCTGAGTTATAAGTCGTACGAAAACAATTCAAAGGTCATTTTTATATAAGCTACAACATTGTCCTAAAAAATTTTTCTCTAAATATAACCGTTAAAGAGATATTTGTAAAAAACTGATTTTGGACGCCATTTTTCCAATATGGCGGCTCGAGCGAACACGATACGAGGTAGCAAAGTTGAAGTTCTGAAAGAGCACAGCGAAATCTATAAAATAACTCATTTGCAGAAATCCCGCAAAACTTTCCAGGTAACATCATTTTTTTCTCCCAAATGATTGTACTATTCATTAAAAGTGTAAATTTTATTATTAATTTCATTTTCAAAATTTTGAACTAATTGCCTTTTGAATGTGAACTCTGTGTAAAATAACATTTTATGTTTTTGCATAAGACACATAGCATTCTAACGAAAAATCAAACAAAAGAGTAAAAAAACAGTCCATCGGAAGGTTTAACTTTTAGAACTAAAAGCAGACGCATACGCATATACTACTAAGCAATGGATGTGTATACATATGTAGGGGAACTGATGCTATTGTGGTATAGCTAATGTTTAGGTGGAATTTGAAAGGGAACCGTTAGATAAATTTCAGCCAAATTTTTTTATGCTAATCATTGAAGTATTGGCTACAGAATATATTTCAATAAAATGTGTGCAATTTCATTAAAAAAAGTTATTGAGCAAAATCTGAAAAAAGTCTAAAAAGCTGTTTTCAAAAAGTTGGGAGGCAATGTGGTATATATACTGAACAGTACTTGTAAAGTGGGCTGGTAATGTGGTACATATAAGTAGGGCTATGTGGTATACTTACCCATACAGCCAAATATAAAGTTTGAAAGGTATGAATTAAGTTCATAATAACATTTACTTTGGTTCTCAAACTCATAGTTCTTATAAAAAAAATAAACAGCAATTAAATAATGTTAAAAATAACAAGAAATGTTCATATACCACATTAGCGTATCCTGACTATACCAAACTGGCCAATTTTTAGAAATTACAAAATTCTAAAAATAATATGGGAAACTATGTGAATTTACACAGTTAATCACTTATTTCGCTATACTAAGCACTTACCCTTATTGAATATAAATAAAACTTCACCAAAAAGCAACTTTTTCTAAACAAAATTTTTTTGCAAAAAATCCGTAAGAAAAAATCAACCGCACGCGACTTAAGTTTCGTTCAACTGACACCGCAGGAATTTGGTTTGGTATATGAAAGCAACACATCCCTGGTTTTTCATGTTTTCCGATAGGATAAATGCAGTGACGTAAGCAGGTTCTTTCCCAATCGACCATATCACATTGAAAAACTATACCACAATAGCATCAGTTCCCCTATGTCCTTATTTTTTGCCATACAAAGATTTAATTGATTTTTGAGTGATGTTTTTTTTTTTTTTTTGTTTGAGCTATTTTTTCTCATGCTGTGATACCTGTGTTACCTGCCTACCGACACACAGTTTCTAACCTGGGGATTATCCTCAGAATGGAAAATTCAATATTTTTTCACACAAAGCACTTAAAGCGTTTTTTTTTTGCGTCAATTGTGTAAAATAACCTAATCATATGTGCTAGTGCTAGTACATCACAACATAACTTGATTGAATCCGGTCATGTAGTAAATTGTAGAAAAATGACTAAATTACCTGAGTGAATGCATTTCATTGAATTTTGCAGTTTATTTTTTTAAGTAATTCGTTTAGTATGGCTTTGTGTTTTTTAAGCTTAAAAACTTTTAATTGAAAAACTCTTTGATTTTTTTCGATGTTTATTTGTTGCGTAAAGTTAATAGTTTAATTATAGTTAGTTATATGGTAGAAGAAGATAAAATTTTCATTTAATTCCTTAAATTTTTTTGTTACCTTATGTTATCATTTTGGCAAAAGCATAATTTTTGTATTTCTAACAAAATAACCGCCAACTCACATTGTGACATTACTTTTGGTACATCTTACACAGTCACAGTATTGAATTCATCTGACAATTACAAAAAAGTGCTTACTGTAGGCTTACTTTGAGCGCAGATGATTCCTTATAACAGATCATGATTTGAAGGCAAGTTCCTTGAAATCTTTTCTTTCAAGTTCAGTCAGCAGGCTTTCTAACAGCAAAAGCCAAAGGAATAAAAGTAGTAGTGCCATGACCCAAACTGTGTTGAAGCTTTAGTACATTTTTAATATTTTTATATATTTCAAAGTATCGTAAATAGTTTCTGTCCCTTTAACAACTTTAAGTTTAATTAACAACATTATTCCTTTTAGGAGTTAACTTTGCAACATGCAAAGTGAACAACAACACGTAATCCACTTAAAATCATCACTGTAACTTTACTTTAAGTACTCGTTAATCTGCTTGTTACCACCAAGTATATCAACAGTTTTGTTTAATCAAGAGCATCCTTTATGTTACATCCTTACAGGCTTCCTTATAATAAACCAAACATTTTCCGCACGTAATCGTTCTCCCGTCAGTCTCTGCCCCCGCGCCACGTGCAACCTTATGTTGCATGCAAGTGCAATGTGTTGCATTTCCTGTAACAGTTTTGTTACTTAAATCGATGATATACGCAAGTTTGATGTAAAGCTAAAACATTGAAATATCGCACTTTATACGTGCTCTTGTCGGAATTTCGAATGTTATAAAATTCCAATAAGTTTCAAGCGTAAAATCTTTGTGGATTGCAATTTTAAATCAATAACATTCTGTAGTATAGGTATTTTCTTAAAAAGGTATTGAAGTTAAAAAAATTTTAAGCAGAAAAATAATTTTTTTTTCTTATAAAATTGATGGAGTAATCAATCTTGTATTCTAATTGACTGATAAGTTTCTTAGGCTTCTTAAAAAATTTATGATTTGAAGCAAATATCATGATCGAAACTGTAAAAACCAACGACTTCCTTTGCTTTAATGCAAAACCCACTGATTTGCAATTTCATTAAAGTTTCGCATTTCAAAAAACTACAAAAGTAATTTTGCCTACATAATCATAAAAAAACTTGCATTGCTTCCGGTCTTTTTTAACCACCTCGTTGCAAAGTAGAAATTTTAAGTAAAAAAAAATAAACAAAATAAAACTGTCAAAACTGCGTAAATTGCTATGTTGCCAAGTTATACTTTTGACTCTGGCGACAATAATGACGACAAAGTTGAAATTAATGCAACATGTTTTTGTTGCTAAAAAAGTTTGCTATTTCTTTTTTTAAAAGCAACATTTTAAATAATTTTTTTTTTTTTTTATATAAATAAATAAACCAATTTTTTTTAATTTTTTGGTTGAACCGATGCTGTTACTTAGCAATGCGTCAGACAGTGGTGTAAATATAGTAAAGAATTAAACACTTCCACTACCAAAACAGTTAGGCACTCTCAGCGATATTAATTTGTAAAGGCTGAAAAGCACTGAGTTGTGTACTTCAAAGGTTAAAGGGCGAAAAATGAATCAAACTAAGGACTGCGATCGATAAAATTGTCCGATTCAAAATTCAATAAATCTCTGGAACTAGTTGTCTGATTTTAAAAATAAAAATCAATTTTGAACCGTCATTTTATTACAATTTTGCGTACCTAAAATTTTAATATTATTTTTTTTTTCAAAAAATTTTCGTAACTTTTCTGGCACCCGTTATTTAATACCTTTGTAGCTACTGAACACCACTTTCCTCGAAAATTTTTAGCATCATTGGCAACTTTTTTGTTGCTTTTGTCTTTCTAAGTTCTAGACTGTCTGGCGGATTTGCTTCACGAGGCACCAAAATCACATTATTTTTTGAGTACCACTCCAAGGCCATTTTACTATAATGCCAAGATGCTAGGTCTTACCAAAAGAAGTGGAAACCTCATACTCTCGTAGGGAAGGGTAAAGCCCTTTTTCCAAGCATTTCTTGATATAGAATTCGAAGTTTATTGTTCCAGTGGTAACAAAAGAATTGTTCATTTCGCCATAACTACAGATTGCTTGCCAAATCAAGAAAACCAAGGAAATTTTGACTGCTTTTTTGGCTTAAACTTTTTGTCCATATTCCCCCGCGAGTCTGCAATGTAAAGTTCTTGGCCTGCAAGCTGCGAAAAATCGGCTAGAACATACGTTTCGTCATCCATGATGCAGCATTCGAATTTTTGAAAAAAATTTATATTTTAATTTTATGGCGCGCTGCACACTGGGGCTATAGAAGTGATTTGGTTCAAAACCACCCAAAAATCGCAATTTTCGTTTTGTTATACTGAAGTATGGTACGAAGCTTAATTTCCTAAATGTGACTTTATCAATTTGCCGAGTGCCCTTGAAAAATGTTATTCAATGTTCAAAAAATAGAGAAACGATCAAAAATCTTTTTTTACTCAAGAGGAAAGCATCTTACGAAAAAAGTGTACTAAGCAAAAAATGCTTAGAATTGTCCAAGTAATACGAGAGATTTTTTTGGATTTTTTTTTGAAAGTTTTTTTTTGAATAATTTTTGAAATTTTTTCAAAAATTATTCAAAAAAAAGTTTAAAAAAATTCCAAAAAAATCACACGTATTGCTTGGACGATTTTAAGCATTTTATGCCTTGAACACTTTTTTCGTAAGATGCTTTACTCTTGAGTAAAAAAAGATTTTTCCTTCCGCGGTCGTTCAAAAGCCAAAAACTCCCATTTAGCGTCCGAATCCCATCTTGAGTCATATTTAGGAAACTAAGCTTCGTACCATACTTCAGTATGACAAAACGAATATCACACTTTAAGAATTTTTATATTTCGATGAAAATTTCGATTTCTGGATGGTTTTGAACCTGGAGTGCGCTGTTTTGCCTCCGTGTTCATAATAGCATTTCTGTCAGGAACTTTTTGAACCTTGAACGCCTTCAAACCAGTCTCCATTTTGGCCTTGCGAACTTAAATCTCGGAACACTCCACTTTCTGTGCCAGTTTTCTGCATGACATGTTCGGGTTCTTCTCTAAAATTGCGACGATTTTCTTCTTTTTGTTTTGGTCATGGACGACTTTTTTTCTTCCAGAACCTAGCTTTCGAAAGACATTCGAGTCTTCCTTAAATTTTTTCAAAACTCTTGATACCAATTTCATATTAACTTTGCTATTCCGAGCAATTCTATTGATAGTTCACTGCGGGTGGTCTTGCAAAATTTTTACGTATTATTGACTTTCGAACTTCTAGGTTAGGTTAGGTTTAAGTGGCGGCTAATTAGCCACACATAGACCAAAAAGGTCCGTTGTGATACCACATCATCCCGGACGTTGAGTCGCGTAGATGTAATTAATTAGATGTAATAATGGGGTTTCAGCCCTCTTCAGGCTTGAGCGTTAAGGCTTTAGAAGCCTTTGCGAAGACTGAAAGTTCTTCAAGATTGTTAAAAAACATTTGTCCAAGGGTTTTAAATCTGGTTCTGCAAAGCGCTGGACAAAAACACAGTAGATGTTCCAAATTCTCCTCATCGTCTTCATTACACCACCGACACCTACTATCCGCTAGAATGCCGAAAATTTAAGTTAAAAGACGTTTCATTTAGAGATATTTTTTGCATCACGGATTTTATGACAGATCATTATGTTTTGGATTTTGACTGTGTTCTTCCAGAAATGTTGCACAGTGCGTTGTCGTATTTCCGGTGCTGCTTTAAATGCGATGAACTTTATTAGCCTTGATTAAAGTTGTTGCTTGGCTTGGTATCTCCTCTCAGTCGGTTGGTGGACTTGAATTTCTATATTAAATGCGGTTGTCGTTGTCGTAGTTGTTGTTGTTGTTGTTATATTCTACTATTAACTCTTTCTCTACATTCAAAGAATTATAGTTGTTGCTTTTTTGTTCGTATTCAACTTTTTTAATCATGCCGCGTGTATTTTGTGGGATTTTGTTTCCTTTTTTGTTTCAACAACCAACCAGAAGTGTAGAAAAACTTGTTAAAGTTGGGTTGATTTTTTTCTCCGGGAAATAAATTACCATCCTTACAACAAAAGTCATAAAGATGAATAATAGTGTACGCTAGAAAAAAGGAGATTCTTTTTTTGTATCAAAGTTGGTTAGTCAAATATAGCGTGTGGTAAATTTTGGGCAAGCTAATTTGCGTTTCCTAAGTGCTTTCTTTATTCATAAATAGTTAAAATAAAAAAAAAAAAATTGCAAATTAATGTTATGAAAATGGTGGAAATGAAAATTAATTAAGAACTAGTGATATGTCAAAATGTACAAAAAGTTTTAATAAAAACATATAGGGGGTTATCGTGAATAAATATTCCCGGGGAATTTTCTCAGACTGCCATGCATTCTCTATTGCAGTTTAAGAAAATTCCCCGGGAATCTTGATTCACGATAATCCTCATAGTGTACAGATAGGTGAAAAAGTTTTTTTAACTCTTAAACTTTCATCAAGAATCAAATTCATATCCGTAAGAAATGCGACACATTATTGTAGCCTTGACCCTGACACAGAACCATACTTTGAAACTTTTATTCAAAAAGGCAAAAAAAAAAGTTTATTGTTACACAAGCAATTAACATGATTATAAGGGATTTGGCGCTGAAATTCAATGATAGATCCAGGTTGTCGATTATATAAAGAATTTTCTTGCATAGTCACAGTCATAACTTTTGAAAAAGTTATCCATTGCGATTATTTTTTTTTGTGGTTTGTGGAGGGGTGGAAAAATCGGTAAATTGTGACAAACTCTCCTTAAATAATTGTCAATAACTTCAACATTACTTCACCGATTTTCATGTTCAGACCTCTTTTGGAAAGGTGAAGTTTTGTATTTGATAAAAAGTTCCAAATTTACTTCTATTTTACTACTAAAAACGCTCCGTTGATAACTTTTTTGACCTTTCAAAATATATATTTTGGAAATAAAAAAAAACCTTCACCTTTAAGCCATCTTTTTTGGCTTAAAAGTTATGATTTTTTGAAAATTTAATAAAAAAGACCGACCACAAAATGGCCCATAACTAGAACATTTCTTAACCCATTTTAATGGTTATACCATTTTTAAAAAGGTATTGAATCCCGCTAATTGCAAAGTTAATTTTTTCGTGTTTAGTAAAAGGTACTAGGCAAGTAAAACTACTACTATTTTGGTACTAACCGACAAAAAACGCTATATTACCTATTTTCGACCTTCCAAAATATCTTTCTAAAAAAGAAGACAAAACTACCTTTCACACGAGTTCAAAATTAAGATGGTACCTTTATTGGTATAGGGGTAATGGTTTTTTTGAACATTTCAGAACATGCAATATTTCATATTATGTAATTTTTTTGTTATTTACATTATTTTAGCTTTGGGGTGTAAAAACAATGTTTTTTCAAGAAAAAGTTTTTTGGATGTGCAAGAGTCGCGGTAGGGGGTGTAGAAGGTAGCGTGCCTAGAGGCCGCCTTGGGCAAGTAAGCCAAAAAAAATATAAAATGATTTATATGGAATCTTCATATTTTTATTCAAAAATCGAATATAAAAATAAACGTAAGTTACGATTAACTATTTCAACTGATTAAATGTAAAAACTATTTTCGGGTATCGGTGAATAAGAATATACCCGTATATATATTCAAAATTATGTTTTTTTGTTAGAAAAACAAAAGAATCATTCTAATTGACGAGGGATACTATGGATGTATGAACTGGCGTAGCTATCGGGGTCGATGGAGGCCAACGCCACAGGTGCCAAGTCAAGAAGGTGTCTGATTTCAAGAGGTCGCGAAATGAGTTTTTGGAACATAGATATTGTGTTTTTTTTGTTTTTGGTCCCATGAAGTGGGCTCCGGGAGCCAAACATATTCGCTGTACCACTTTTGTACTACTTTTTCTGCATTAAACTTGTGCTTCAGATGTGTAATCAGAATATTGGCACTCCGTCTCTAAGTGAAAGTTAAAAATTTACTTGCGAAAACTATGGTTTTGCATAATCTTTTTTCAGGCATAATGTAAGTCCTCTAGGAATGGGAGCTTATGCCATATCCATATTCTGAAATGAACACAGTGTTTGTGAGACCTGAATCCAAAATTTTGGTGATTAGAACTTCTAATATCAGTTTCCTGTCTTGTTGATACGTCTATATAAGACATGGGACTATCTCCAGCGATTCCATTTGCAGCTTTTGCCGTCAAGACAACACTCTACCATTACAGAAGAATTAACTTATGACAGAAGCTTCTTCTCCAAAGGATCTACCAAAGCTAAGCTTAAAAAATAGGACTCTAGTTGTGAGTAAAGAGCGTGGAGTTGTAAGTGCTGCTACCGTCAATTCATCAATCAATCTAAATGGTGAAATAACCGACTGGAATTTTTCGAAATCTTCCAAAAAAATTTGTATCGGCCAATTTGCCCTAACCATTTGATGTTTGTTCTCATGAATAACATTTCGACATGAAATCCTGGCATATTTACTGGCAGCACGATCGAAACAGAAAACTATAGAATGAATATCTTTATGATCAAAGAAGGTTTTGTTCTAACGTTCGTAGGTGTCCGTCGAATGGCCTTGTTATATGTTCACATATATAGTTATTGATAAATCTACCCGATCGGCGGAGCTACAAGTTTCTGTAAAAAAGATTTTCTCTTGTTTTACAATGGTCTTTCATAGTGACCGTTACAACATTTTTATGCTTTGTATCCCAAGACGGCCTATAGGGGTGAGTGAGGGGAAAGTTAAAACATAATTTTATCAAATTGATTATTTTTCTTAAAGCACACATAGATAGCTACATCTCATAATTTTTTTAATTCCTATGGAGCTCAAGAACTATTTTTAAAAAATTTTTGTTTCTAGCGCAAAATTTCAACTTTGACTTACAATAACAGCTTTTGTACATATCGCAGCTTCATGCAACTGCATTTATCTAAAAGAATGGGTATTTCTGCTTATAAATGCGAAAAATCAGCTACAAAAATCATAACATGCGATTTATGGAATTTTTAAAATTAGGCTGCCTACAGGCCTCTTGTGAACTCGAAGGTTAAATTCCTCGAAAGACTTTTAAAATAACATACGCCATTCTGCAATACGGTTACGTCCTAGGGGACTAAAAGACAAATTTGGTTTCGACGCGGAATAGCACTTTTTTGCTACATCTCACGGAAAAAGGCCATGCGATGTTATTGTTGGTTCCTTTAAGCGAAATGCTTCAAGAGCAACTTTGCAGAGGCCTTACCATTTAATACCTCCTATAGTAATATGGCCCAAACTTTTTCTAGTTTTGAGTTATTGGTGATTTTTTTGATTATAAAAGTAAAAACAAAATAACGATTTCTAAACAAAAAAAACAAAATTTAATTTTTCTGACTATTTATATCTCAAAACTTGAAAAACTGACTTGGTGATTTTCACTTGTATAGGGACGATGTAATCATAGTTTGGGTCATGCTACTATTGTAAAAAGCATGGTAATTGGTCTTGAAAAAGAAGGTTTCAGAGAAAATGAGAACTTCAACTCATAATTATATTTTGGATCTATAAATACGCAGCCAAGGGATACTGATTAGACATATCATTTTGGAGCAGAAAACTGTTGAAAAGATGGCAGATAGCTTTCCACCTCCGAAGAGAAGAGGAGAGAAATTGACAAGGTAATTTCTTTACATAAAACTTGATAAAGTAATCAAAAGTACTAATGTTTTTCTTTAAAACCTAAAAAACACGTTTTTTCAATATTTCAGTTTACGATATTTCGGAGAAAAATTTAGATGTTGAAATAATTAAAATAAGGTTTAAACCCTTTCGACCCGGGAAAAAACTGTGGGGTACACAATATTTGTGACAGGTTAATCTTAGAAACTAAATTTAAGTAAAATGTTTGACCGTCTCTTAATTCAAATTTTCACCGCCAGAGGCGCTTCCGGTCTATACTTCCAACAGATGTTTTTGATTTGAATTTTTGGGATGCAACGACCTTGGAGTGGTTATAAGAAAAACAGTGGTTATTAAAAATTGCATTAATTTTATTAATTCATTCAATTTATGTGACGTTAATAACCGGGTTATATTATTCAAAAGTATTTATTCAAAAATGTTTAGGATATATTGTCCCAACCGGTTCGAAAGTGTTAAGTAATATGTTTGACCGTCTCTAAATTCAAATTTTCACCGCCAGAGGCACTTCCGGTCTATACTTGGAGTGGTTATAAGAAAAAACCGAGTTATATTAATATAATAAATTGTTGTTATTTTTAGCAGTTATTATAACAAAAATATCGAGCTTTTTTGGACTAAGATCGGATGAAAAATGGCAGCTCTATTCTAAATTAAGTGAACATATGGAACAGTTTTGAGTCTTTTTTTGCACAACGCGACGCCATTTTTGCCGTTATCACATTGAGAGGGGTTTTTTGTTCTTAAAAAATCTATAAGGTGGAGTGTACTACTCTCGTTTTGCGATCGGTCTTTTACTTCTCCAGTACTCGAGCGGCTTTTTTGAACTACCATCAGCTTCCTATTCATTTTAAATCATTCTACGAGCCTCTTTCAGCTCGAGATTTTTGATTGAATATTACATATTCCATAATGAACAATCTGTTTAATCGAAAAGTAATAGTTGAAGTAAACCGAATATTTAGCTAAAACTACTATTATAATTCTTATAAAACTCCACCCAAAAAAAAAAAAAACTTTATTCTTTACGTATAAGTTAGTAAGTAAGACATATCTTATGAATGTTTATGACAGTCAAGACAAGCTAAACAAACAAACGACAAAAAAAAAAAAAAAACCAACAATTATTTGTAGAAATTACTGTGATAGGGATAACAGCAAACAGTAAAAAAGAAAACAGCAGCAAATTACAAAACAAATAGAAAATTAACTCAGCAAAAAATAAAGAAAACACAGCTGCCGCGCAAAATTCGCCAAAGTGGAAGGACATTTCAACGATTAACATTAATGGTCGCCCATTGCGAGGCGTTTAACAAATAAACCAAACTACTATGATAACTAGAGTTTATTTGCCTAATAAATACAAATGAGCGGTAGTTAAATGTGGACAAACCCACATATAAAGGACCAAACGACGACAAGGCAACAGGAGAAAGGCAGTTGTGCTGAAATGTCCTCTACTATGTATTTTACTAATGAAAGGCATTGAATGTTGTTGGAGAAGAATATGTTCAGAGATTAAGTGCAGTAAAATGTGTAGTATTCCAAGAACTGCAAATGGAACTAATACAATACCATAGAAATGTTTAATTTTTACTGATTGTGAGTAAAGGGGATTTTTTAGTTTTATTTATTATATAGTTTTATTTGAGAATATAAATATTTTTGTCCATGTTATTTCAAAAGTACCAAAAATCTCCATGTGCTTCACGTCTCAAACTTTTTAGGAACTATAGAATGGCAGATGCTTTCAATTAGAAATTTATGCTTTGAGGTGGGTGTAGCATCTCTCATAATTAGCTGCAGGAGTTTCTGATTGGAATTTTATATTCAAAAGACGATAATCAAGGAATTTGGTTTAAATTTTGCTTGCACTACCATGGACAACGAAACGAAAATAAGAACTAGTAAAGGTGTAACCTTTGGCCTAGCCAAAAAATAAATAGGGGAGGGGGGGGCTAGTGTGGACTGGGGGCTAGTGTGGACAAATTCAAATTCTCGTGCCGTTTTGAATTTTTTGTTTCTGTTTTATATTTTTCAAGTTGGTATTTGCACTTTGCATCACCAGAAAAAAATTCATTTGTTGACAGTTCAGCTTTCCATGATAACGTGACCGAACGTGTTTTAAGCAGCAAAAAGTAATTTTTTTGTTGCTTCGTAATTTCAATGATACTTTTAAACTAATTATTCTTTTGCTGTAGTGTTTATATATAATACAACTTAAAATAGTGTTTATTTAAACCATTGAAATTATTTTTGAAGAACTTTACCGTAAAATTAAAAAAAATATATTTTTGTTTAAAAAGACATGAAGGGGCTAGTGTGGACAACTGAAATGGGGCTAGTGTGGACATGCCCGCAGCAGCTGAAATGACTCCAGAAATCGTCAGACCATTTCTAAAAGCCGTTCCAAGAAAGTACGTTACTAAAAAGAAAGAACGACAGATTCACGTATCTCGATTTTCCGGATACCAGCGAAATTTACCGAAATGAAATAGTGGCAAAGCTGCCACAACCATAACAATTGTCGGAAACATCGCGATCAGCAAGTTATATGAAATTTGAAACAACATGGACAAAAAGTATTTTATATAGGCCAAATTGTCACGATCCACGGTTCTCAAGATTTCGACATTACGTTTCTAAAAAGAAAGAACGATAGATTCGCGTATCCCGATATACCAGATACCAGCCAAATTCACCGAAATGAAATAGTGGTAAAGCTGCCACAAGCACAACAACTGCCGGGAACATCTCGATCAGCAAGTTATATGTATGTAGTTTGATATAAATTTCTCCAAATACAACATGAGATAGCAGTTAATTTTTTATTTGTATTATTATTTGTATTACATCATTATTTTCTTGAATAAACATGTATCTGAACTCTTTCTTAACGTTTTTGTATGAATTATCAAGTTTCTTATGGTGTCCACATTAGCCCCCAGTTAAGTCAATGGTTGTCCACACTAGCCCCGTATAAGGGGCCTCCTTCTGTACGTTACAAACGGAAAGACAAAGCGGTTATACCCTGGGTGTAGGGTATACAAAAAACCATAGCTCAGCGTTCCCACTGTGTATAGCAGCTTGGGTTTTTCTCTAACAGATGGTTTGTTTTTAACCAAATCATAACACTATTTGCACTTTTTCACCTATATTTTTAAATAATTTGTTATTTTAATTGGAATCGCCACATTGTTATACTCTACTTGGTATATTCACTTTGTCCTTCCGCTTATAACGCAGAGAAGGAGGCATTAGACCATATATCCTAAGTTGATATAGACATGTCCGTCAGCTGGCTCTCGTCTGTACAGGGAAATATTTTTTGCGGAAAGCAATATAATTCGATGAAATTTTGCATACTACGTGGGCTGCTCGATATATTTCTGGCCTAATAATGAAAATGCGAATATTTATCATCAAAATGGTTTTATTGATTTTCAAAGTATTCTCCAGCATGATTTATACACCTTTGCATATTTCTATGTTTCGTATTTCGTATATTTCTCATAAAAGTTGACTCGGAGGAATTTTAAGTGAGCGAAACATTCAAAACACCAATTTTGATGAATTTTTTCGAAAGTGCAAGCAACAAAAAAATTCAAAAATACCAGAAATACAGTTTTATTTAGCTATGTATTTGGTATGAAATAGAAAGCTCATTTTTCATCCCTGGTATAATTCAAGCGAATTATAAGCAAAACAAAAAACAACAAGTCAGTGTTATGCTTTTTCTCTTTGTGCTTTATCCCTTTTTCAGCACTGTGTCACCGTATATTTAGTTGATGCTAATATCGAAAATTTTACATTAATTTTGGCAGGCTTAAGAGCAACATATTAAAATAATTTTGCACATCTACACAAAAATACCTTTCTAATGGTGTATAATTCAAACATAGGAAAAAAAGAAGGACAAATTTTTGTCTTAATGCTAGGGATGGTCAGAGCAAGCTCTGAGCAAGTACTTGGTAAGGTCGGAAATATTGGCAAGATTTTAGCAAAGACTAGGTAAATTCCATACAAGCAAAAACTTAAAAACTCTGTGGTATAGGACATTTAATTTTTCTGCGGGAATTTTCATGGCTATAGCAGCATGGCCATGTTGATAGTCTATTTGGTTTTCTATCTAGTTCATTTGAAACTAACTAAAATTTGTTGTGCAAATCGAATTACTCTTTATTTTACAAACCAACTTGGTTTGTGCAAAACTAAGCATAGAACTAACTAAATCATCTTAACCAAGCAATGGATTAAGTATTACGCAACTTGGTTATGAAAGAGCTTAGTACAAACTTAGATCCGAAAAATAACTCATGATCTTAAATATTTGTTAATGGATCCCATTCCGTCCTTGTGGCAAATCATCAGCGCTAGTTAACTTAAATTGAATTGCCACAGTACAGTACAAAACAAGACTCATGTTTTTGTGTAGCTAAGAGCATAAAAGAACCATCGAGAAGGTTCCAAACATCGACAGCAGATGGTATAAAGTCACGTGTTATTAATTCATAGTTTTTTAAAGTGTATAAAGAAACATATTTTTGTTTAAAACACGAAGACCTCAATGATTTATGGTTCTGCTTGCATTACAAGCCGGAATTCGAACTCAATATTGTCAAATACAAATAATGTGAAAAAAGCTTTTTAAAAGTAAAACATATATGAAATGCATTTCAAAGACATGGAAAAAGTTGAAAATGATAATTTTCTTTCAAAAATATTGAGTAATGCGAAAAATGTTAGATAGACGAAAAAATCGAAAAATTTTGAAATTTCCAAAAAATTGTTTAAAATTCAAAAAATGTTAGAGAAGCCGAAAAACTTTACCAATTACTTAGCAACTGCTGTGTTAATATTCCTCAAAGTTAAATATGTACATTCTGAACTTTTATTAATATTTTGTAAATATTTATTTGCAATTTATCGAATTTAAAATTCACATACAGCATAAACTTTTCATGTCAAATCCGATAGTTTGCACTTTTATAAGGAGTTTATACCTACCAACAAACATCATATCCTTTCATCATATGGAAAATAGTAAAATAACACGTATGCAATTTGCAAAATGTGTCAACATCCTTTAGCTGTAACACTTGTTGAACTATCAGTCATCATAAGTAGAGTAGGGTGGTGCAAGCAAAGGGATTGAAACTAACCATGCGTCAACATCCATATAATGCCTCAGACATTTTCTACCAACTCAACAACTGTTTGTGATGATAGTTGTATTTTGTTTTTTTCTTCCCCATCTTGTCGTGACAATTTTCATTTTCATTTTAATTTTTCACACTTGTTTGATGCAGGAAAATAAAAAATGAAAAATTTCAAGGAAATCCCCATAACAACAACTGTTTGAACATTTCTATTTTAATTGCTTTACTTAGTAATGAAAATGTTAAAAGTTCTCATATGTATAAAATTTATATTTTCATTTCTTATTAAATGGCATAACAATTTTAAACTGCATTAAAGTTGTTTTGAATAGAGTTTATGGGAGATAATGCTACTTGTACACCCGGTATATCTATACTTCATTTATGCTTTGCTGGTTTTTTCATGAATTCCCCAGTGACACACAAACTGCTGTTGTAAAGTTTTCATTATTTCTCATATTAGTAACCACATTGTTAAAATTTGTAGAAATTAAAAGCTTCCAAATTTACTGTGGGTTAAAAGTAACACAAACGATATGTAAAATTATTCGTCGAAAAGGATTTTGCATAGGATTTCATGTATTGCTTGTTGAGTACGAGTATGAAATGAAAACCCTACAATAAGAAAATTCTATATAAATATGTATATAATTTAATTTATTCAAATTGTGTGTTTTGTTTTGCATTAGGTTTTTTCTTGATTGCATTTCAAGCTTCGTACCATTTTCTAGGGTATAGAATGCAATTTCATGTTTTGTTTTCGGGAATCAGTTTTAAGTGTTGTTGAATTGAAAATATTCTAGAAGTTTTCCGAGAAAAAAATGTTCAATGGCGTTGAGCTATGTACTTTATTTTTAATACTAAGAACGGGGTTAAACAACCACTTTTGTGTCTGACACTCTGTAAAAGCTTTGTTTATGATAATAATTTGAAAATTTCAACTGTTCCTGGTTTGTTGAACCCTTTCTTACAAAATTCATATTAAAATCTTTTTCAAACTTGCATTGTTTATCCGGTACTTGCATTTGAACAAAAAGTGTGAAATGGTTGTTTTACCACACCTGGTGGTTTCTTTTTATAATAAAAGTGACCAACATTGATATTTTAAAGGTTTTTATTTTATCAGAATTTTACAAAACGTTACAAAAGAACCAAATTAACTTGAAAAGTTTCTCTGGAGCTTCATTAATAGCTGGCGTCACTTTCCTCAACGCATGCTACTTTTCTTGGAAGACTTCTGTTGGAGCGGCGAGTATTGTTTTTGGCTGCCATGTCTTGGTTTTTTTGCTCGCAAAATTTCTTTAGAATCTTTTTTTCCGACCTTACCATGGTCGCCAATGCCTGTTTCTTCTTGTTCTTGGCCACATTTTCCTGCTCCTCGCGCAAAGTCTCCAATACAGTTTCGTCGGTCAACACCGCGGATTTTCTTTTTTTCCGGCCTCGAGTTGTTGTTTTTCTCGGTGCAGCTTTGGGAGGGGTTCGGAGATTCTCCAAAGTTGCTTCCGCAATGAGGTTTTACTTATCGTTATGTGTTTCATCATTGTGTGAAATCTCTTCTTTCTCCCCATCGAATGCTTCCGGTTCAGGCTCGTTTGTACGATCAGTCACTTCCGATGGCAAGAAATCTACTTCGTCAAATACGTGCTCGTTCAATGTGCATATGCCAGTTGCTATTTCAATTATCTTCTCGTCTGGTTTGGGCGTCTTCCTTACGTAATGACGCGGCATAATGCTAGAAAAAAATTGTAAGTTTGACTGGTTATTTAACCCCACGTGCTTTTGTTTATTTTAAGGCGAATAAGTTTTTAACAAATTTAAAATTTGTAAAACCAATTAGAAAACACTTACCTTTCTTTCTGCACTTCACTGATTTGAGGAATTTTAAACTTTTGTCGACTGAAAATACCGCGGCGAGGACGCGACAAATCTTTCTTTCGTCAGAACTCAGGTTATAGCACCAACGGTCGTTCGATTCGACTTTATTAAAAAAAAATTAGAGGCAATTGGTTGTTCAACCCCGTCCTACCCCGTTCTACCCTATTATAACCCTTTTCACTAGCTTGGTTAAAGTTTAGTTACTTAGTTTATGCACAAACCGAGTTATTTTTCCATATAAAGAGTTTTTCGATGATATTTGAGAAAATTTATTTAATTTACAATAAATGGAATTCAATAGAAAGACAAATAACTCGTCAGTATGTCAACGCTTCTTTAGACATAGCAACCCTGAATTTTAAATAAAATACGCACGTCAAAATAAAAACTTAACTAAGCCAACAAATTAAAGCAAAAATAAGAAATGCAGCCACTTAAAAATAAGCTAAAATAACAAACTATTTAAAAACATCAGTGAGAAAATTAAAAATATCTAGTGTTGCGATTTGGCTAAAAAGAAACCAACTTTCATAAAGTAAACCAAATGAGCCATTGTAAACGCTAATGTTCGAGCTTCAGTTTGGTTAACCGAGATAGTGAGAACAACCAGGGCAGCAAATTTAACAAACTACCATCATAGGCATAATTATTTTGACAAAAAACTCAACCTATTTTAGATTCTTATATGGTATATATTTATATATCATGAAAAGTAGCATAAAATAAAAGTTCCTGAGATGGTTAGATTTGTAAATTACATAATATATTAAATATTCACTCCATAATGAAAAAAAAGAAAAATAATGAGCGAAATGTAAAAATAGAATTTTGCCATTACCTTAGGAGCTGTCCATAAACTCCGTCGCGCTAAAATTCACTAAAATGAACCCTCCCTCCCCTGTGTGACGGCAACTTCATATAAAAAAAAATAAAATACACCAGCCGTGACGCTTTTTTGAAGTCCCTCCTCCATAGAATCATCACGGAGCTTATGTACAGTAGGGTGGAGTGCGGCTCTATGGAGATTTTTTATTTTACATATTCAGTGCTTAAAAGGTGCTCCGTCAATATAAATATTTTTTCAAAATTTTGAGTTTTAGTACTGCCGCAAACATTACACACATCCTGGGAATATACAAGGGACAAACTCGAAGTTGGATCACTGAAGTTTTTTTGATGAGGTTTTGTTCGTTCACTTCTACTGAGCTGAAAAATATGAAAACTAAAATCCCGACTCCTCTTTCTTGTTTTAATCAGGTCTGTTCGTTAATTTGTCCAGAGTTGGAAAATAAGTAATTTTAATCGGAATAATTCCTTATTGCGAATAAACCGAGCTTAAGCGCCTTGGTATTTTTAAATTATTAATAATAAAACAACCTCCAATATTGGCACTGAAAATTTTAGATGAAGTTTTGTTTGTTACCAGTGCGTAAAAGGTCATACTCAAACTTTAACTCATAACTTTTAAGTGTTAATCCGAATCGAAAGGTGCGCAACACTCATACTCATTAGACCTATTTATACGCCAAAAATTAAAAATGGGAAATACCTTGCTTCCAGGAACTAAAAAGTTTCCTATGGATGTAAGTTTCAACCATAAAAATGTTGGTACTGATCGGAAAATATTTGACCGTGCCCCCAGGCCATTGAAGGTCGGTAAAACTCGATTGAAAGTTAATATTATAATAAAAATCACAATTTGGACACGTTAAAGCTATTTTATTGACTTTATCCCGTACAAGCAAAGGCTACGTAATATTTTTTTTTTTTTTTAAAATTCAATGTCTTTGCTGCAATACAAAACATTAAAATATCAAAAAGTACCATATAATATTTTTTATTAAGTATATTATGGAGCAAGGGTGTCAGCGTTTTCAAATCACTGAGCCAAACGCATGCAGCGCAGTCAGCGTTGCTTTTACAACAACTTTAAATTCGAGTTACAACAAACAAAAAAACAATTTTTTGTTGTTTTTTCATGCCTCGTTTGCAACAACAATAATACTTCAACAATTTTCAAAATTTCTAAGAATAAGGACACACACAAAAATTAGGGGAACTCACGCGTTGATGCGCAATGCCCTTGCGTCGTTGCGAAAGTGCAATTTGCTAAAGTTTGATATTAGTAAAATAACAAAAATATTGCCGAAAATTTCGCACTACTTTTGCAATTTCTCAAGATGGAAATATTCACATTGATCGTTCAGGCGTTAGTGCGTAAAAGACTTGCATTTTCGCTACTGCGCATCAACGCGTTAATACCCATATTGTTTGTTGTTTTTGATGCGACGTAGTCTTTGTTGTTGTTTTATGTTGGTTCGAGTTCGATTTTGTGTGTACGCAAAAAAAGCAACAAAAACGCGAAATTTTGACGAGCGTGAAAAAAAACAACAAAAATTATTTCTGTGAATGTTGTACAGAAATATTGATGTTGTTGTTATTGTTGTACAGAAATATTGATGTTGTTGGGTCGAGCCAAAATTGGCTCACTTTTCTTCTACGCTGACACCCTTGTTATGGAGCATCTTTTCTTATGAGGTCCATTTTGAAAATCGAAAAAAAAAAATTTCGCTCCACCCTAATGTACAGCCCCTTATAAGGAATTTTAATTTGTGACTTCATTTCATATTTAAAAATGTTATTTTCATATTATATCTATTCAATAGAGAAATTACCATACACAAAACAATCGGCAAGTGTTTGGCTCTGCATTTGTTATTATCATAGCTATTTCGAAATTAATTTATCTATTAAAACTAAAAAGTATGTAGATGACAGCTTTGCAGATTAAATAAATTCTAATATTTATTAATTGAATAAAAAGAAAAGTATTATCATTTAATAACAAAATTTTTCATATGTGCGTATGTATGATTAAGTAGTTTAAATAAATATACTGGTATACAAATATTTTATAATGCGGGTTAAGGTCGTTCAAATAACTACACATATTTTGTTTCGTATTATATTTATATGATATATTGTAAATAGTCTCATTTCTCTGTCCTTGTTTTTTCACTCGATGCATTAAGCCACCGCATTTAAATTTCTATAAGAATGTGGACTTGGTTCTTAAAGTTCGGATATTCAAAAAAAAGATCTATTCCATACTTTTTTCTATTTGAAAAATTTCTTTTCAGAACAAGAAAAAATCCCCATAAAAAAATTTTTGAAAAAAAAATGTCTGCAAAAACGTGAGTTTGGCCACCTAAGAATGACTAATTAAACGATTAACTACGTTTGTCCATGTTTAATTTTTGTTCGTCCGACTTTAATTCACAAATATTTAAAAAAATGTACTTTATTGTGTTCCATTACTACAATTTGCAAAGCCTTAATGTACTTTATTGACATCTAGAAGTGAGGAAAAATTAATATCGTAGCTGCAAATGATTGTCCATTGAATGTTCATATATGAACAATTGTAAGCCATTTTTTCTTCTGCTTATTGGTTTAGCTTGGTGCAGAAAGGAACAGTCTTTGCGGGTTATAAGTTCGTATTCAACTCTTGATACTTTTTTGTACGATTATTTGACAGTTGTTTGTGATATCCATTAAAAATTTGATTTCAAAGTAAATTGTTGAATTTTTTCAAAACTACACTCATTTTAGTGACGTTAAAACAGTTTAATATTGTAAAAATGTCAATGGGTAAAAATTGTTTATGATTTTCAGAGATGTTAACTACCTTGAGCAATACAAAGTTTCCAGATCGGACTAGTACTTTCAGATCTATCGTTCTTTAAACTTTGCTATTTCACTTTTCTGAATTTTCTTTTTGGGCAACATATAAGGAATTTTTACATCAACTGGACCAGGTCTGCGGCCAAAAATTGTGTGGACAAAAAATCAAGTTTTGGAGTCAAAATTTTCGTTATTTTAAAAGCTTTCGAAAGCCGGGTGGTATCTTAGCGACGTTCTTACACGCCCCGAAAGGTGGCGTTAAATTACTTTTTTTCAATATTTTGGCATAAGTTTCATTACTCGGGTATTTTCGGGGTCACTGATCATGAATCTGAAGTACAAATTCAAAAATTCTTAAATCTAATATGGCGGATGCAAAAAATAAGGAAAATCCTTAATTTGTTTAAAGTCGAAAAAATAACGCTGGAGTTCTTAAACTAGGCAGGCATGATTCTTAAATATTTCTCAACTCTATGTGTAATTTGATCAACTCTAGCGTTATTTTTTAGACTTTTAACAAAATTAAGATTTTCCTAGTTTTTTTGCATCCGCCATCTTGGATTTAAGAATTTTCAATTTCTGACTTCAGATTCATGAGCAGCCAAACGTAAGAAAAAATAATTCAACGCCCTCTTTTAGGGCGTGTTACAACGTTACATATTGAAATTTTTTTAAACACCACTCAGCTTTTGAAAGCTTTTAAAGAAATGAAAATTTTGACATCGAGCACTTTACTTTTCGTCTACCCAATTTGACCACAGACCTGGTCCAGTTGACGTGAAACGTCCCATATGTTATATTGCCAATATCTTTTCGGTTTTTAAAATAGTTTGAGATGCATCAAATAATCTCTGAAATGAACCAAATTTTACGTAGTGCTTATTTGCTTCAAAGAGAACATTTTGATGCCATGGAAGCGCAATTCCAAGCAAATTTTTGTTTTTCATACAAATTTGGATTATAGTATAATATATGTATTTCATATGCCTGAGCCAAAAAGTAGGATGATTCATTTGTTCTACGAAAACTATGTAGTCGTTGATTCTTCGGCGAAAAGTAGGACGTTTCAAACTAATTATGACGAAAACTAAGTTGTTTCATTATATATGGCGTAAAGTAGGATTCTTCGAAGTTTTATGTCGAAAAGTAGGACGTTAAAGATTTTATGTCGAAAAATAGGATATGTTAAGATTTTAGACGAAAACTAGTGCGTTTCGATGCCTTGCACGAAAATTAGGTTGGTTTATTATGTATCCATAAAGTATGAAACATACTACTTTTCATCCAAAAATATAAAACAGCCTTGTTTTCGTGGGAGAAATGAAACATCTTACTTTTCGCCTGGGGATTTTTTTTTGTTTTTGTTTTTATTATAAAAAATATTTGTACATTTTTATTGTGATGCTCTTATCGTTTAAACATCGTGTTTTTAAAATTGTTAGATTTGTCATCAGTTTTGACAGAAATCATCAACTATAGCTTTTGTCATATTAATCTGATGTTTTCCACTCATATGAATTATAAATACAAACCACGTGACTAAAATCACATGCAAATAATTTTAATTTTTTTTTTATTTTATTTTTTTTTTTTTTTGCATTTTTTGCAACAGTTAAATATTTTTATTTTTAATTTCCGTTTTTAAATTTAATTAGCAGTACCATTCGATATTTTTCATGTTGGTTTCTCTATATATTTGGTTTTGATAACCTTCACGCTATGGAAATGCTTGTAAGTTAGAAATAACAGGTTGAACAAAAGTAATATCATTGTGTGAATGTGCCATAATTTTTGCAAATGTCGCCAAATATCATTGTGCTTTGATATTTAAGTTGTAGACAGATAGAGAATTTTTAAGATTTCAATATGGGATCCACCTACAGGATTTCATGAAAATTCTCTCTATGTGTGATGTTTATCAAATTATTAAATTTAATTATTTTTTTATGCCCTACACCTAGGCTATATTCACTTTGTCCTTCCGTTTGTAACGCAGAGAAGGAGGAGTGGCAGGTATAGAAAAGTGTATATATTCTTGATCAGCGTCACCTCCTGAGTCGATATAGCCATTTCCTTCTGTCTGGCTGGCTGGCTGTGTGTTGAAATACACTTTTTGGGAAAACCGAGCAAGATAATTCAATGAAATTTGGTACACTGCCTTCGTCGCCATAGATAGCTCAGGAGATTGAAAATGAGCGAAATCAGTCAAGGGACACGCCTACCGCCCATACAAAAAATATATTCAAAATGCAATTTTAGGACTATTTTTCACGACAATGCAACGAAAATATGCATAAATACTAAGAATTGTAAGCGCAAGCTCTGAGAAAAAACTGAAAGAATTCCGACAAGAGGGCGTGGCTCCTCTCATATAAGCAAAAGCTTCAAAACGCTATACTGAAAGCGTTTTTTGAGATATTCGAACCAAATTTGACTCAGACACTAAGAATCATAAATGAAAGCTCTCAACAAAAATTGGGTGAAATCGGAAAAGGGGGCGTGGCACCTCCCATATAAGCAAAAGTTTCAAAATGCTATACTGAAAGAGTTTTTTGAGATAATCCAACCAAACTTCACTCAAATACTAAAGACTATAAATGCACACTCTAAGCTAAAACTAGACGAACTCGGACAAGAGGGCGTGGCACCTCCTATATAAGCAAAAGCTTCAAAACGCTATACTTAAAACGTTTTTCACTCAGACACTAAAAACTATAAATGCAAGCTCTGGACAAAAACTGGGTGAACTCGGACAAAAGAGCGTAGCACCTCCCATATGAGCAAAATTTTAAAAATACTGCAGTGTTGGGTACTTAATGTTTGGCCAGGCCAAATTTTACACCCTTACTAGTTAATATTCCTTTCTACCCTTTTTAATATTCACTACTTATTTTTTAATATTTTCTTTATTATGTTTATGTTACAGATATGGATAAATGTAAGCAACGCATCCACAGAGGTCGCTTTTTGCATCGTTTCCTGTTGCGCTGTTAAAGACTGGTTTTATTCACGCTGATTTTCAAGGTATGTGGGATGGCACTTGGCCAACAATATCAGTTATTGTATTAAATATTATTTTTTTTTTTGTAACTTACGTATACAATTGCACATATATATGAACAAATACAAGCAAAAAAAAAAAAAAACAATTCCTTAACATATTTTTCTCACTTGTTGTTGGCTTGTAATTGCATCATTTGCTGTTATTTTTGAGCTGCCAGCGATGATGTTGACCTTCGACCTACGAGGTTTATTGTAAATGATAAATGAGAGATTTCAGTATTAATCAGTTTGCGCTTGATAACTTTATATATAGCAGTCATATATTTATTTTTTAATCATCTTAAATATTATTCCGTAGCAAAATGGAGTAAAAATGAAGGATTATTTTTGATATATTGTGAATTTTCAAATCATTTTAAAAAAATTTCAGCAATTTGACATTATGACATTGACATTATGTTGTGTCATCAGCAGGATTTTTCGTTTTTTGCAAATTTCCAATCTTATTTAAATTTTCTTGGAAATTATTTGGCGTTTTTGTTCATAATGTTTAGCTCACGCACCTCACGCATACAAACCTTTTAAAATAAATTTCATTTTAAACATGAGCACTTGAATAATTTTGCTGTTTTATGCAAATGATACAACTTTCAGCATTCATACGCAAGTACACATGCTTATAAGATTTTCCCAATATTATTTATACATAGTTTGAGATCCCACATCAGAATGTGTTGATAATCACAATGCAAAATTTTGAAAGTCAAAGTTAACATCTCGAAACCAATCTATTTTGGCAGAATTTTACCTTAGGCAGAAATTGATTGTAGACTTCACAATCTAAACGCGATGAAATTCATTAAGTTTTGCTCATACCTTGAATATGCAATTCAAACGGTTGAACTTTCTCCGTGGCTACCTTACGTACTCCACTTTTTTAATGGAAGTGAAGAGGAGTACAAAATCTATGGAAACTACGCAACCATCCTCCTTACTACCAGTAGCTTGAATGAAATCCATAAAGCAGTATAGGATGAAGTAGAACAAAACTCAAAAGTAAGGACAAAGTAGAGGAAAATCGAAGAAGCCAGAAAATGGAGAAACTTTAAAAAAAAAAAACAGTTTTTGAAGACTGAAAGGCTGTATACTAGATAGTATGAGCATTTAAAAGCTTATCAGAATTGATTTAAAAAAAAAAAAATTTCTTTTTCGACTACTAAATAAGTAGCTTTTTGATTTTTCCCTATGGTTGCGCCATTTGAAGTCCGATCATCAAGTATGGTATATCGTTGTTAATGTCTCGATAAGAGTTACATTTCATTTACTGAAGTCATTTATCTGAAATGTTTTTTTTTTCGATAAGTTGTACTCATTATTTAATTTTCTACCATCCTAAGGTACCAATAACATATCACATGATTAGAGCCTATAAAAAATCATAAAATTCATCTCTGCGAAGCTTTCTAAAATTGTTGAAATTGAAGAAGTTATAGCGAATTTAAAACTTTAGTGCAAAATACGAAAAAACGGAAATGAAAAAATTGGAAATACGGCCTACAAAACTATGCAATATTCTTTTTTTCATCGATTTCTGGCATAGAGGGTGCCTTTTGATAAAAAAAATCTCAGTTTTCTCTGTAAAGCAGTCATGCTCTTCTGGAGCGAAAAAATTTGTCTGACCCTTAGGGGATCGGGGGAACCCACTAACCGATTTTGAAGTTCGTTGGCTTTAGAGAAAAAAGAAGTTGTTTTTTGAAAGCGATAGATGTTAACTTCAAAATACATGTTATATAATATCAATGATTTATAAGTAAGATTTGGACTATTAAATCAACAGATTTTTTCATTCTAGCACCAAACGGAATATGTTTTCGGGAGTTTTGACTCAATTCATGTATGCACTCTTTGTTATAAGAACTTCCTCTAAAATAATCTTGGCTGTGCTGCACCCTAATGCAAGGGTGTCAGCGTTTTTAAATCACTGAGCCAAGCGCATGCAGTGCAGTCAGCGCAAAATTTTCGCTTTTACAACAACTTCAAATTCGAATTAAACATCACAAATTTTCAAAATTTCTAAGAACTGGGACACACACGAAAAGTAGGGGTATTCACGCGTTGATGCGCAATGCTCTTGCGTCGTTGCGGAAGTGCGGTTTGCGAAAGTTTGACATTTGTAAAACATCAAACACATTGCCAAAAATTTCGCACTACTTCTGCAATTTCTCAAGATGGAAATATTCACATGCGTTAGTGCATAAAAGACTTGCATTTTCTTGTTTTTGTTTTTGATGCGACGTAGCCGTTGTTGTTGTTTTATGTTGGTTCGAGTTCGATTTTGTGTGACGAGCGTGAAAAAAAAACAGCAAAAATTTTTTCTGTCAATGTTGTACAGAAAGATTGATGTTGTTGGTAGAGCCAAAATTGGCTCACTTTTGTTCTACGCTGACACCCTTGCTCTAATGTACATTCAGTTTTTTCACTACAAGTTAATCTTTCCCACATTGATCTTTGATTTGAAATCAAATCAAACCTTATTGAATCAAAATAAACCTTTTCCAAATTAAATTAAACTTTCCCCAAATCGCTTTGCCAACAATTTTGAAAATATTTAGTAGACACAATATTCATCCATATACCAAGTATCATAACGACATCTTCTGGATACACAGAGATAAATCACTTTAGTGTATTTTTTCCAATATTTTATTTGATAAGAAAAAGATAAATTTGACTGGAAATAGGTTAATTGTTGGAAAAGGTTGTATTTAATTTGGATAAAGTTTAATTTTATTTGGAAATGATTTAATTTGATTTGAAAAATGAACCTGTCATTTATCTAAATCAAATTAAACTCTTTCCAAATTAAGTTAAACTTTTCCCAATAAAATTTATCTTATTTTCAAATCGATTTGCTAACATTTTGGAAAGTATTTGGTAAACACAATATTCCTGCATATAAGTGCAAAGTATTATAATGAAAGCTGCTGTAGGTATGGAGATAAAATATTGAATTGATTTGGAAAAGGTAAATGTGACTGGATATAGGTTAATTGTTATATTGAATTTGATTTGGAAAAAGTTTAATTTGATTTGAAAAAGGCTTAATTTCATTTGAAAAAACATCAATCTGATGTGGAAAAGGCTTTACTTTGAGTTTGAAACCTGTATAATACGATTGAAAATAATATTAGCGATATTATTAGAATTAAGAACATCAACAATATGTATTCATTAAAAAAAGTCAAAGAATCATTGACAATCAATTAATAATGTTGCATTTGAATGGCGTATATGGTAAATACAAAGAATTATCGATTTACTCTTGCAGAAAATTTAATGTTTCCGCTACAAGAAAAATTGTCAAAAATTCCCTTTTGCGGTTTAATTTTGTAACCGCAAATTTGTACCATACGGTGTTTCCTTCTATGCGGATGTCATTGGCTGATAACAAGGTGAAATTTTGCACTCTAATTGGAATTTGCTGTGCATTTTGGCGTATGTAGCTAAACCACTTTAAAACACTACTGTGTGAGTTAAAATTAAATAGTTACCCAAAAATATAAAACCTTACACTGTTAATAATTTTTAAAGTATATATCAACAATTGAGGCGTTGCGTGCATTAACGCCCTAAGTCGACTTAGGGCGTTTTTGCGCCCATCGCTTTTTTGAAAAGCTTGGGTCCTCAAATATATGTGTACTTAATTTCAACTTCCAATTACGATCACTTAATGTGGTAGAGCAATATATATATACTGTTTAAAGAGTTGCGTGCAAGAAGGGCGTAGTGCGACTTGGGGCGTTTTTGCATAAATCAGTTCGCGGTAGGAAAAAAAGGTTTTTACTCAAAACCAAGGCGCCGAGCGAAAAAATTATATATGGCAAAAAATGCTTAGAATTGTCCAAAGAGTACGTGTGATTTTATTTAGATTTTTTTTTTTTTTTAGCCAAATTTTGAAAAATTATAAAATGTTCGAAAGAATTCTGAAAAAATTCACACATATTTTTTGGACGATTCCAAGCATTTTTTGCGTAATATACTTTTTTGTCGTAAGGTACCTTGCTTTTGAATTAAATCCATTTTTCCGGCTAGGTAAAAAAATTGCTATGTTTGAGTGACCATGTTTCGATAAATTTGTAGCCTAAGAAATTTTTCAATAAAGCATTTTAAAGGAAACTTTATCTCCTTATTTTTTATTAAATTTTGTCTTTTCCTATCTTTGATCTAAAATAAGTTATAGTCAAAAGAGTAAAAAAAGACAAGAATTCGAAATTTTTTTTTGATTTCAATATTCTATAAATTCATTAAAATCCATAGCGCCGCTTTTGTGTAATATTGAATCAAAATATTCAAGCCTTTAAAAGTGGGTGTGACACTCTTGCCATCCCATCCACATTTCGCTATTTATAATCAGCATTTGTCTACCAAACTGAGCCACCATTTGCGAAATATTGCCCAATAAATTCTAATTTTAAAGAATTTGCTACACCTTTCTATGAGTATATACAGGGTTAGAATTTATCCCAGTCTTAATATTATACTAATATAAAACATTGTAACAAATTTCGTTAAAATCTCTATAACCGTTTACAAAAAAAATATTTACCAGGTGCAAAACTTAAAATTAAAATTTTAAAGAAATAAACAAATATGCACATTTATAAATAATAACGGTGAAAGTATATTTCATTCCCCTCATTTTAAAAAAAAAGTCATTAAAATCAGAACAGTTTTGCCGGTTTCCCAAGCAAAATGCTAACGTTATCAGGTGCAAAACTTAGATGCAAATGTATGCGTGCATTTTATAATATTAAAATTTTAAAGAAATAAACAAAAACGCACATTTATAAATAATTGGGGTGAAAGTATATTTTATTCCCCTCATTTTAAAAAAAAAAAAATCATTAAAATCGGAACAGTTTTGCCGGTTTCCCAAGCAAAATGCTAACGTTACTCCAGTGATAGTCAAATGGATTTATGCAAAAACTCCCTACAATTTAAGTTTTTCCTTCTTCGATAATTCTGTCAATATGCGTTAGTATTATGTGTTAGCGGTAATTATTTACTCATATTATAAGGTTTAATTGAATAAACTTGTTTTTCAAGGTTTAAATGATGGTTTGTTCTTTTTATCAGCATTTAAAAACTTTAAATTGAATTATCTCGAAATGCCATTTTTCGACTTGGGGCGTTATTGCACGCAACGCCTCAATTATGGTGCTTAATATAATAAGTAGTGTGCGTTTGTTTAAAGAATTAGGGGATTTTCTCATTTCCGACAAATATAAGAAGGCCTTGATTTTATACTACACATTATTATACTGAATCCTTTTTGGTTGGAAGCTCGGATCGTTCAAAGCGTTTCTTAAATATTATAGATCCCGATTTGCGATAACATGTGGTCATTTCGTTAGTAGGACATTAAGTGGACAATCACCGAAATACTTTCAGATGGAAAAATCTTAGCATGCTTTGAGCATCAAATGTATTTCGATATTTCTGAATTTCTTTTCTTCAGTGGAAGCTACCAAAAGAGCCAAATCAGAACTCCGAATAGAATTGAAATATGATTGCCTGAAGTTCTTCGAAAACTTGAAAAATCGTCAGAAAAAGTGTGTTACGAGTGTATCCGAGCAGGATTACTTTGAAGAGTTCAGAAAGACATTTTAAAGTAATAAAAATGTGTAATTTTGTATGCCTCTACTAAATGTTTTCGGAGTATAGAGTTTGATTTTTTTTCTTAGTGTGCAGAAAAAAATGTCAATATTGACTGCCTTTACCATGGCATATTATCACAGTTCTTTTTATGACTCTGATCGGAGAAAGACTAAAATTTTATTTTAAAATTCGTACGTTAATTTTAGTGTAAAAATGCCTTTACCATGTCATGTGTTTACAATGAATATTTTTTTTCAAATTGTTATTTATTTTGCAAATAAATAAATTATTTTCGTACAAAGATGGCCAAGTATAAAATGTGCGATTTATTTTCATAATGGATTTTTTCTTCATTTATGCCGCTCTCTGTGAAATCTACGACTTCTGGCTCACGAGATAAAAACAGCTGAAAATTATTCAGTATGATTTCTCGCACTAAATTAACGTTTAAAATCATTCTCCTGTAAAATTTATGAAAATGGACATATCATAATTTACTATCTTCTTACAGACTTTCAAAGCGAGTTTTATACCCTACACCCAAACACGTAAAAGGAGGTGTGGCAGAATAGTTAAATACAATTTTAGGAGTATTTTTCACAACAATGCAACCAAAATACACATAAATAATAAAGACAGTATGCGCAAGCTCTGAGCTAAAACCTGGCGAACTTAGAGAAGAGGCCGTGGCACCTCCCATTTAAGCAAAAGTTTCAAAATGCTATACTGAAACCGTTTTTCGAGATAATACAACTAAATTTCACTCAGACACCAAAAACTAAAAATCCATTCTTTGGGCAAAAACTAGGCAAACTCGAACAAGAGGATGTGTCACCTCCCATATAATCAAAAACTTCAAAGTGCTATACTGAAAACGTTATTTGACATAATCCAACTAAATTTCACTCAGGCAGTAAGAACAGTAAATGCAAGCTCTGAACAAAAACAAGGCAAACTCTGACAAATATACGTGATATCTCCCAAGTAAGCAAATGATCCAAACTGCTATACTGAAAGTATTTTTTGAGATAATGCATCCAAATTAATCTCAGACACTGAGAACAGTTTGTGCAAGTTCTGAACAAAAGCTATGTCAACTCGGAAAAGTGCTCATGGCACCTCCCGTTTTAATGGTAAATGGGAAATATCCGAATGTACTAAGTGAGCTTCTAGAGACCCCGCTAGAATCTTTACGCAGATGGTGCTCCACAAAAGGCCTTTGTATAAATCCATCAAAAACCCAAGTTATACTTTTCACCAGGAAATATAAAATACCGACTTTCAGGTGCATTCGTATCAATGGAATCACCATAAATTTATCAAAAACAGCAAAGTTTCTAGGAGTGATTTTAGATCACAAGCTACATTGGAAAGAAAACATTGAAGAACGCGTAGCAAAAGATAATAAAGCCGTCTAAGCTTTCAAAGTCATGTTGATGCTTAGAACCTAAGGTGACATACTGAATATACTGCTCTATTGTTAGGCCTATATTGTTATATGGAGTATACGTCTGGTGGAACGCACTCGAAAATAAATTTATATTAAAACCATTAGAAAGAATTCAACGACTTATGCGCTTGAGCATTAAGGGTGCTCTAAAAACTACATCAGCAGAATTATTAAATGTAATACTTAACATGCTTCCTATTGACTTACATGCGAAAGGAGTAGTCTTTAAAACTGCTTCAGAGAATTCAGGCACAACAAATTAAGCTCTGTTTGTAAAAAGTCGACTGACAACTGTAAACCAACACTCCATCTTGTTAGAAAGTTCTCTGTTAAAGTAGAATCGAGAGATTCCTGGGTTAACCGAGCTTCAGACTCATCATATTCTATTAATATCTACACATACGGCTCTGCACAAGAAGCAGGGGTGGGGGCTGGGGTTTTCATTCCCACCTATAAAACAACATTAAGGTATAAATTGCCATAATACTGTTGAATCTCTCATGCTGAGTTGGAGGTGATTAGTATGTCAAGCAGTCAAGCTTCTCTTAAGTCCCTTACAAGCTATATAATTAAATCCAAGTCAGTCCTTCTACTTCAAATCCTCAGCAGTAAGTTTGAAACTTGCCTGAACTGGGTACCTGGTCACCAAGGTAAAGAGGGCAATGAAATTGCTGATGAGCAGTCAAAAGCAGGTGTGCTAATCGAAGCTGAACCGTTAAGAGTACTCGAATTCCCTTAACTGTGAGGCTCAATACTAGCTCAAATACTAGCAAAATAACCAAAAATTTTTGGCCAACTTTCTGTAAAGATAAAACCGACTACCTTCTCTCTTTATCTCGTAAAACATGTAGAACTGTTGTAGAAGCCATTGCTGGACACTGTCTTATTGGTTATCATGCTCATAGAATGGGCATTCTAACAGATAGTAGATTTCGGTGGTGTAATGAAGACGAAGAGGAGAATTAGGAAAATCTACTGTCCAGCGCTTTGCAGAACCATATTTAAAACCCTTGGATAAATGTTCTTTAACAATTTTGAAGAACTTTCAGATACTGGTATAAAACCAATCAAAAACTTCGCAATGGCCTCTAAAGCCTTCACGTTCAAGCCTGAACAGGGATAAAAACCCATTATTACAACTAATTAATAACAACTTCGTGACTCAACCTTAGGGATGATGTGGTATCACTATGGACCTTTTTAGTCTATGTGTGGCTAATTTGCCGCCACTTAAACCTAACCTCCCGTACAGGCAAAATTTTCAAAATACTGCAGTGTGGTGTTTGTTAATGTTTGGCCAGGTCAAAAGTAATACCCTTACTAGTTTTTTTTTTCTTTGCTTCGAAATTTCAGTTTTGCCTACAGAATCGCCCATTCATATAATAAAATTTGTTTTTTCGCTTTGTACGAGTAGTAAAAAACTGATATAAATCATTAAAACGATAGCTATCGCTCACATTAAATGCTTTAAATTGTTCAAACAATATAAATGTCAAATCAATCAAAATAACGCAGTTATAATCCGTGTAATTAAATGCCAAATGAAATCGTCAATTAATTTCCAATTGATTTTCAAACTGTGTGGTGCCGATATAATTTTGATATATAAAAGCAATTCTTGTCAGCACTTTTTTTTATTTTTAATTACTCATACGACTGCGGCGCATTCATTAACTTCGAACTGATGTGATCGGTCATAGAACACAATCCCCGCTACACGTAACGTACACTAGGGGTATTTAAAGTTTTAAAGAAACAACAACACAATTCATTCATGTAGCTCAGCTGTTCAAATTGTTTTCGAGGAGGGGGCTCTCAAAAAGCAATCCTCTTATGCCGCTTATGTGTGAAATACTTTGAAACCCATGAAGTGGCGCGGCGCACTCAATAGAGAGTTCGATTGTTCTTTGAGAGCGTATGAACGATCGAACATCTATCGTTGTCGATGATTGTATTGTTTGTTTGTTTCCATTGTTTGTTGTTGTTGTTGTTGTTGTTGCTGGTTGAAAATTTTATAATAATTTAATTGCACAATCACTTTGGAGCAAATTGAAACAAATCGAAGTGGCTTAAATTGAATTAAAATGTTAAATCTTTTGACTTTTGGTATTGTGTGTTGTTGACAACAAGTGCGTCCGAATAATTCAATAGACCCGAATGGGTATTATACGCTTATTATGTTGTTAAGTTTTTTGTAATATTATTAATATTGTTGTTATATCGATTAATTTTTTTTTTTTTTTTGACATTTTAAACACGACTCTATTAAAAAACGATATTTATGTTAAGTTGTAATTGATCGTGTGTCACGTATCGTACGAGTATCATATCGCGCTATGTCGTCAATAAACGTCAAAATTATGCGTCATATATTTTTTTTTGTCTTTTCGGTTTGAGCGGTTGTTTGCGATTTATCGTCGTGATCGTCATGTGAATTATTTTTATTTTTTTTTTTGGTTTTATCTGAACTTTTGTTTGCCTTTGTTTATCTATTGAGTTTTTTTTTTGTTGTTGTTGTTCATTTTTATCTGCTGCTCGTTGTTTTTGTCATGTTTTATTATTAACGACTAATTTATTTAACAAATACGATAATTCTATTTTTAGAAAAAATTCAGAAAAAAAAAGAAAATAATTCTTACATGCGCCTGCTAATTGCTTTGCACGCCTTGTTATATCTGTATTTGCGTTATCGTTTACTTGTATTTGGTTTAATACACATATGTATGTATGCATGTAGTTTTTTATCGATTATTATTGTTGTAATTTCATTTAAATTACTGTGTTGACTTTGCTTTGTCGTCTGGTGTTTTAATTTTCAGGAAATTTATCTATTACATAAGAGTTTATAAGATACTACTGTAGCATTTCCCGGTGTGCGTTGCAACACTTTTTCTTGTACAGAGGGCGGGGATCCTCCAATGAAATTAAACAAAACTATGAAAATTGTCCCGATGCAATTAATTTACGTACCAAATATCATCTATGTTCGTTAAATTGTTTTAAGAAATATGATTTTTTTTCAAGGACGTGGCACCACCCACTTTTCCCTTCGACATTATTTGTCCCGATACTATTATTACATATACCAAATCTCATCCATGTTTGTTAAATATTTTCAGAGATTTGGTAAATCACATTTTTGGAAGCAGGAAAAAAAAAGAAAAAAATTTTTTTTTTAATTTTTGGTTCCGACACACAGTGGGGTATTAGATACCAAAACACGCTATTAATTCATTCAGACTATTGAGGGTTATAATAACTTATTTTTTTAGTTAATTATGCATAAAAAAGTAGAAAACTTTTGCAGTTGTACATTATGTAGTGAAATTTTTTTTTAACAGCAATACAAAACGAAAATTGTAAATTGTCATCAAATTTTTTACGCATTACTTATTCTGAAGTTTTAAGAATTTCTGTCTTTGGTGAATCCTAGTGAAATTTTTTGAAGAATATTTTTGTAGAACATTTTAACCCATTTTAACCAAGTTTTTGAAAAAAAACGGTCAAGAAGACCTATAAAAACAGGATATAATGGGTTAAGATGCAATAAAAAAATGTTTCTTGAATGATTTTATGATAAACGTATGAAAAACAGTTTTTCCAAGATGTAGTTTAAGAGTTTTACTGCAGGCCGAAATATCGAAAATATTTTTCTTTCGGTTTTTTATCTAAAACAACAATAAATGAATGATTTTAAATTCGAGATATAATGTTTTTATATACCTTGACTCAAGACAAAAAATTTGTTATGTCGGACGACTCATTCCGAGCATTTCTTAAATCGTAATAAAATAAAAACTGTACTAAGCCGAGATTTTGCATAAAACGGCGATAAGCGACCTCTTTATGACCTTCAAAAATTTTTAAAAAACTCAGCGTACTTTATTGATACCCTCTTGCAGATTTTTGGGGGTAATTGTCTGTCTATATGTCTGTATTTAACTTTTTATTTATTTTTTGCTCCACTTTCATACATATTGGACATGTCAGTTTGCCTTAAAAAAATGAAAATTTCTCACAGCCGCGCAAAAACGCGCAACCTCTTTTTTTTAATAGAAGGTAACTTAAATGTCTACACTTTATTAAAATCAAAACATTTTTGTTTGAGCTCACTTTTGGAACGACTAAATGTCTATGTATATAGCCAAAATGCACTTAATTTTAAACTAACGAACAAAAAAAAAATTTAAATATAACAACACTTTTTCACAAAAAAAAAACCACTTTTGTAGTACAAAAATACCTGAACTAAAAGGGTCCATCAAAATTTAAGAAGAAAAACAAAACAAAAGGAAAAAAAATCATTGTATTGTTGGTGGCTGCACTTGCTTCTTGTGATTATAGCGACTGGAGTTCTCTCACAAAAAGTTTAATAATTCCGAAGGAGCAAAACATGGCACAACCAAATTTTTAACACTTATTATGGACAGTCTGTAGTTAAAGAAAATCATAACAAGATGAAAACCTTGCACAACCTAAAATACTTTAACTCCACTTGAATAATAAAAAACCTTAATTTTTTAACACATATTTAATATATATAAAACAAAACTTTTATGTAGTAAGAACCACAATTAACTGAAGTTAAAGGTTCCATTAAAACTTTTTCCAAAAAAAACTTTTTTTTTAATAAAAATGTACTTTAAAAAAGCCAAAAAATTCAAATTTTTCACAGCGCGCGAACGAAAGCAAAAAAAGTTGATCTTCAACCGCATATAACTTTTTTACTAGTAATGTTAGGTCAACAATTTTTATTGTTTGTGACGCAGAATTTAATTATCTTTAAAATGGTATCAAAAAAATCCAGTACTTCAAAAATTTTTTTTTTCAATTAAATTCGTAAAAGCGCATACAATACCCCTTTGTGCGACATCCAAGGAGGATCCTTTGGTGAAAAAATTTCTTTTCTACTAAAATATCGTAAAAAGTCATAGAAAACGCAAAAAGAGCGCAAAATTTATTTTTTAATTGTTAGTTCCGTCATCCAAGTGGCGCAAAAACACGCGCCGCACAGTGGGTTGAGCCCATACAAACAATGGTCAAAAATAGAAGGAGTGGTTGGATATCAATGAAATTTGGTACTATGAGTAATTTGGAGTCGCTGAGCTCAAAAATGATCTCAGATTTGTTGTAAACTTTATAGTTTCGCTAAAAACCATGTATTTAAGAACATTTTCTTAAGCCCCATATAACGATGATGAAAAAGTAATGTTTAATATAAAAAATGAAATATACATAGTAGAAATAATGTTTTTTGTACTTTTCAGACCATTTGTGTTAATAAAAACAAAAAAGCTTGTCAACATAAATTTTATATTTTCTGTGAATTTTTCATTTTAAGCATTTTTTCAAAAAAACTTCAAAAATATTTGTAGGACGAAGTAGGAAAAGTTATTTGCAGTTCCTGCTTATATAGAATCTGTAGATTAGAAAAGAAAACGGCATAGGATTTATAGGATTTGTTTTTTTTTTTATCAAAATTTCCCAATTTCTGAAGTTTTTCATTTGATAATATCATACCTATATTAAAATCACTACAATATATATCAAATTATATATTTTCGAAAATTTTTTATTTCTATTTATTTACTCAAATATTATTTATAATAAAAACTATACTTCGCTTAGTTTAATCAAAACACAAATTTTTGATAATTATTTGCTTAAGAGAACCCAAAACGAATTGAACAAAACATGATTTTCTTTGAAAAATATCTCAACTTTGAAGTGTCACAGCGTGGCCAAAACTGAGTCTTTCCTATAAATATTTTGTTTTATTTTATTGATGCAATTACCAGTGGATTGATACCAATATTGTTAGGTTTTGAGTCACAAAAAATTTTGATTTTTGTCCATGGGCCGTACCAAAAAACTTTAAAACAGGGTGAGACAGAATCAGTAGAACACCGGAAAATGTAAGATTCTTGGAACTATTCTGAACAACTTTTCTTAGTTCCATTTCGAATTTTAGTGAAACCAACGAAGAAGTAAGAGGCAAAAGTAATGTCAAGATATGAATTGGCTGGCATTTTGTTAGAAATGAATAAAATTGGGCTCTGTTTTCACAAAAAGATGACTTAATGTTATGGAATTGAGAGCATTGAATTCAAAAAATTATATCACTCAAATAACCCGTTTGTTTTTCAAATTTCGAAAAATGAAACTAAGAAATGCTGTTCAGAACAGTCCCAGGAATCTTACATTTTCCAGTGTTCTAACGATTTCCACTCACCCTGTATAAAGGTTTTCCTGGTGATCGGCCCAGTCGTTTGAGAGTCTATAAGGTACATACTATACAGACAAACATTAGCTTTTATTTATTAAGATTTAATAATAGGCAAAAGTAATATCATAATGTGAATTGACTTACAATTTGTTAGTTGTCGCAAAAGTAGTGTTCTGTTTCAATGCAAAGTTTATCTGTAGATGTGGAATTGCTGGCATTAAATTGATAGAATGCTATCGTTCAAATAACCGTCTCCTTGGTTGAAGCGCACTTGTGCTCGTATTATGCCATTTGGAACTGTTGTTTAGAAAACATTCGACTCTGAATTGTAAAAATTATAGCACATTTACATTATGTCATTACTTTTGAGACTATCTTCTGAATCGATGCATATACAGTGGTGGACAAAACTGGATATATAAGTTCAACTGTTTAGAGAATTTGGGATAACTTTTTTTTTGAAGATAATCAAGTGCTCCTAGAAATAACGCCATAGATAGGTAGTAACGTCAGAAAATTTTTTGGATATGTAGCCAAAAAAATCTCCATACAAAATTCTGGCGTTACTTCCATTTTGTAAAGCCAAAAACTTTTCTGGCGTTTTTTCCAAAAATGTATGGCTCATTTCAAAAAGTTATGTGGCTTACAAAAAGGAAATAACACCAGAAAATTTCGGATTGATGTCCAAAAAATTTTTTGGCGTTATATAAAATTTTTAGAAATAAATGCAATACTTCCCGGCATACTTTCTACAAAGTTCTGTATAGTTATGCGAGAAGTTTTTGCCCACTCAGTATTACGTCTTTCCCAAATTTCGGCCATATAAGTTGGAGCATGTTCGTAGTGTGAAAGCATACTTCCGGCTTTGTGCAGGCCACTGCATTGTTTGAAATTGAAGCTCAAAAGGCCATGCTCTGGCAATTATCGCAGTGTGTTTCGGATCTCCTTCCAGTTGAAACACATGCTCATCTACTGGCATCGATAAGAAAACTCAACTTTCAGGGATAGATAACAATCTCTTTAATACGAGGGGTACTGAGCATTTATATTTCGGGAACTGGCAACACTAATGTCAATAGCTAAAATCAGGTAACATCATAATAGAGTACATTTTTTAGCATAAACGTACTCACAACGCATTGATGTACAAGTGCTATTTTTTTATGTTTACAGAGAGTTAAGAAAATCAATTTGGCCAAAAAATGGAAATTTCAAGAGAAGGTTTTCGTTGGATTATTTTTCACACCATTTGACGTGAATTATCTAAACAAGAATGTGTCGATTAACTCAGTTCTTTGTATGGCAATAAAGCACCATCAAAAACCACAGTATATCGCTGGTATTGTGAATTCAATCGTGGTCGTAGTTCGGTCACCGACGAATTCCGTGAAGGTCGTCCAAAATCGATTCTTGTGCCACAAAACATCGATGCAGTGCATGAACTGATAATGCAAGATCATCATGTGACATATTGTAAGAAAGAGGCATCCTTGCACATTAGTTCCACTTCAAGACATTCGATTAGTTGGAAAAAATATTTGTTCTATTCTTGGATAAATTGAGTTCCTTAACTCACTGTAAACAAAATAAATAGCACTTGTACATCAAAACGTTGTGAGTACGTTAATGCTAAAAAATGTCAAACCTTATTATGGTTTTGCCAGATCTTAGTTATTGACATTAGTGTTGCCAGTACCCGAAATATAAATAGTACTCTACGTACATCAGGCTGAAGAACTTTCTCACGTTTTTGTGTAAATTTTGTATTTTAAATAAATTTTTTTGAAATTGGTTAATAACCTGTTTCCACCGGAGATTTATAAAGTGATTTTGCTGTATTTCACCTTATTCATCATGTATTAAACGTCAAATAAATCTGAAACAGCCGTTAATCACTAAATAAATGTACGCTGGAAACAGGCTATTAGGAAAGGTAAGGGTAGGGTTGTCTAGCTGTAACGCGAAAAGAGAGAATTGGGCTTTTCTTGGTCGCAATATATTGCATAAGAAGATAGTGGGTTACGTTTAGTGACAAAATGTAAATAAATGTAAAATCCAGAATTTGTACTAGTCGTTCGGCATCATGGTTTAGTTTGCAAACTACTTACATAGTTCGTGGTGCAGCAATGTACTATAGTCTTTTATATATAGAAAAAATTAATTTATCTTGAGAGTTTCTGAGAAAATTAAATTGCAGTTTAAAGCTTTAATGAAATTTCTAAAGGTTTTTCCGGAATAACAAATATTGCACACAACCACACACCCCAACTCTGACATTTTCAATGGTAAATATCAAATGAAACTCACACACATTTTCGAAACACTCACTCATACATAATTATTCCATGTACAATTTATAAAACCAAATATTTTGATGCAAATGCTTGCTTGGGTTAATTAATTGATTACGTTTATATTTTCGAGCATCAAAGGCTGCGTGCGGCCTCTTAATTATAAATGGAGTGCGTCATCGAATGTCGTCGCTCTTAATTGGAAGACAGCCAAATATATCACACAAATATTTAACAAAAAAAGCTTTCAAATCAATTACAAATTGACATTAAGGCAATTTAGTTTTAGTGTTACAAATTGATATTATCAGTTGATGATGATGTGATGCGTAATGAGATAAGATATGACGATGGTTACGTTTTCGGCGACTAATAGACAAATAGTAACTGGAAATCGATTCTTGCTAGGTCGAATATCTGATCTGCTCGCTCTTTAAAAGCTCATAAAACACTCCAATTCCAGCTGACGGACTTATGCTTTTCGATATCAAAAAATTTGTTCTGAAACCTCTATCCTTACTCAACCTATCATAATATATTGTTTTATGCAGTTATCTCCTCTGAAACTGTTTTTTTAAATTTTATAATTTTCTTGCCAAATTAATGAGGATTGCACTCCTCGTACAATAGTAATGCTTCTAATACAAATGCACTTTTAATTGCTAAGCTTTACCACCAAACTCTATAACCAAATTGTGTTACCTGAATGTCGCACATTTGACCAGAAGCGATAGCAACGCCAACGGCAACGGTCCCATTGCAACCACAAACCACATCATCAGTACAATTCTACGCATAACCAGGTAACCCCCTACATTAGTAAGCAATTAGTGTACAACGTAACAAATATTATTTTCAGCTGAATTACCGAAAATGCAACCAAGCAGAATTTCCACGCGATAGTTTTTTTGTTTATAAATTATTTAAATGCCTTCAAGTGTAAGTACATAATTTAAAATCTGTCCTAATTTGTAATTTAATCCGTAAGTGGGTTTAGTGGCGAAACATTTTATTTTCGATTTTAACATCAAAATAAATGCTAAATAAGCAGATGAACACTTTTCATTGCAATTTAATATTTGAAGACCTTTTCAATATTCTTTCATTTTATTAACATTTTTGGATTATATCAACTGCTTTTATACTGAATTTAAATTCAGGATACCAAACTTATTCAAATTCCTGAGTAAATTATGTCCGGAAATATACGTAGTTGAGCAATATTTATTCTCTTCGAAAGCTTTTTTGCTTATCAATTATAGTACAATAATTTTGGAGAATAAAACGATGTTACCTGGAAAGTTTTGCGGGCTTTTTGCAAATGAGTTATTTTATAGATTTCGATGTGTTCTTTCAGAATTTCAACTTTTCTATTTAGAATCGTGTTCGCTCGCGCCGCCATATTGGAAAAATGGCATCCAAAATCAGTTTTTTATAAATATCTCTTTTACGGCTACATTTGGGGAAAAGTATTGTGGGCGAAAAGTATTGTGGGGCAATATTGTAGCTTATAAAATTTTCTATAAAAATTACCTCTTGATTGTTTTCGTACGACTTATAACTCAGGAGATATCCTAATTCAAAATTCCAAAAAAAAATTTGTAAATTATGCATGCCACTTATTGTGCCTACTAAGCTTAAAATTACGACAACTCATGAACGGTGAGTCACACGTTCAAAGTAAAAATATTTGTTTATAGGGAATTACTTGCACTACAAGCTACATATTATTTTTTTTTCATATAACCTATAGTTTAGGTGTTATTTTTTCAACAATCATAAAAGTTAGAAAAAAAATTTTTTCTCGCATTTTGTAGTACGTTTAATTTCCTATAAGGGTCTCGTCGAACTGTTTTTTCGTCAGACACACCCTTCATGAGATATCGCGACTTGAAAATCATTCAAAAGTGAACATAGTAGTGCGCATAGTACAATATTCAATTTTGAATGATTTCCAAGACGCGATATCTCATGAACGGTAGGTCGGACAAAAAAACAATTTGAAAAGACTCTTAAAGGAAATTGAACGTTCTACAAAATGCATACACAATTTTTTTTTCTAGAACTAACCGTTTTGGAGCTATTTTGAAAAAACGATTTTTTTCTAAATTTTACGATTGTTGAAAAAATATCTCCTAAACTATAGGTTATATGAAAAAAAAAAAAAAAAAATGTAGCTTGTAGTGCAAGTAATTCCCTATAAACAGATATTTTTACTTTGAACGTGTGACTCACCGTTCATGAGTTGTCGTAATTTTAAGCTCAACACATCACTGTGCCTACTCATAAGTGGCATTCACTATTTACAAAACTTTTTTTCGAATTTTGAATTATAAGTCGTACGAAAATAATTATGAGGTAATTTTTATAGAAAATTTTATAAGCTACACTTTTGCGCCACAATATTTTCCTCTTGATGTAACCGTTAAAGAGAAATTTGTAAAATCTGATTTTGGACGCCATTTTTCCAATATGGCGGCGAGAGCGAACACGACTCGAGGTAGCAAACCTGAAATTCTGAAAGAGCACATCGAAATCTATAAAATAACTCATTTGCAAAAATCCCGCAAAACTTTCCAGGCAAAACTACCAAATGACTGCACTTTTAGTTATCTATGGTTCTATGATTTTTTTGAAACCCGAATTTGTTGGCTTAGTGTGACACCATGTATAGCGTGGTAACATTTTTTTGAGTAGTCATTTCTTGAACAGCGTAAATATGGTGAGAAGTAAATTTATGGGCCTCAAGGGAGATGAACTCAAATTTTGTAAAGCATTCAACTCTACACCACATTCATTGGCAGTCTTAACATACAACATTTAATATTAAGACATTAATATCTTTATAAACGTTGTTAACATATTCCAATTTTCTCACAATCTTTCGGCTATTTGACAATACAATTCTACATTTCTAAACATTATCAACGTTTCAAAGTTTTTCGAGTTTTTTGACTTTATCAATAGATAATTTTAGAGTTTGCCAACATTAGCATTATAAGAGATTTTTAAATTTTTTCATCATTTTTAAGAAATGAACTGAAACTTTCAGGGTTGCCATATGTTTTTTTTTAAGTTTCGCTTAAACGCTTCATTAAACTTTTTATAAAACCAACAACAATTTTTGTGGTTGCCACACGGTTGTTTTCGAAAATTTTATTTACATCTTATTTTTTTGACTTAATTTAAAATTTTTGACAGCAACCGAACTAAAATAAGACTTAGCAAAACTAAAATAAAACCGGGTGGAAACACTTAAAGCATTTGTACAATTTTGAAAAAGCTTATTTAAGCGTGTCTGAAATCAAAAATTTTAATTTATTTATAAAACGTAAGGATTTTCGAAAAAAAAAACCAGGTGGCAACCCTTAAAATGTATGTTTTTTTTGTAAAGTTTATTTAAGTGTTTTAAGGCCATATGTACAAGATTTTTAAAAATAACCAGGTGGCAACCCTAAAAATTTATATTGGAACGCGGTTTTCCATAAAAAGAAAAATTGGTTCAACAAGTCTAATGAACCATTTTCACGGAGTAAATTTGACGGGTGAATTACTATACGGGAGAATGACAAAAAGTTGCAAAGATAGTAATATCACAATGGAAATAGTAATTATTTTTAAAAAAGTTAAAACTGGTGAATGACCATTCTAACAGTTTATTGATTTAATTATATAAATATAAAAGAAGATGTATAGTACTATAAAAAAAAACTTACAGGGAGAATGACACACACTTGCGTTCTTCGCAAAATTTTTTAACTTTTTTTTAAAAAAACGCACTAACACTCACTATAGAAAAACCAAAACTAACTGACCTGAAAAAGAACTGAGCCTCCTCTTTCTCTTTGCTTTCAGTTCTCTTTTTACTCAATATTTAAAAATTTACAGTTGAAATAAGAAAAACTGAGCGGAGATAGTATAAAACGAGGAACCAATTCAATATTAAAAACATTTTTTCGAAGAGTTAACACAGAAAAACATTAACTGAAATGAATATTAATATACGAAAATTAAGTGCACTAAGGAGCGGTTTGGGACAGCAGGGAGAATGACTTTTTAACACTTTATGTTATAATTTCATAGTAAAATATTTAGAATTATGTTTTTATTATAAGCTATTCGTATAGAAGCTTTTGTTAAGCATCTGAATTAAATAGTTAAAATTTCAAATTTAAACATAGTTTTGAGCCACGGGACATTTAATGGTCACTAGGGTGTCTCTTATTTGGGAAAAGTCAAAATTTTATGTCGCGCTCCCCCAGAATCGAAAGACTTTGAGAAAAAAATGAGATCCCCTAAACGACAGGTTTTTTTAAACGAATTAACCTGTGCCACGAAGACATTCAAATTTAAATGAAAATTAACATAGATTTTATATACTTCTTGTTTTAACTTGCTGGGAAACGCGTTGCCTGAAATATTTTTCACCATCAAATGTGTATCTTATTGTTTTCGGGTCGCTGAACACGATACTAGTGTCAAAATTAAATTTTGACAGCTGTCAACGGCTACAGAGCTGTCACCATTTGACAGAGTTTTGACAGCTCTGTAGCTGATACTTGTATCGTGTTCAGCGACCCGAAAACAATAAGATACACATTTGATGGTGAAAAATATTTCAGGCAACGTGTTTCCCAGCAAGTTAAAACAAGAAGTATATAAAATCTATGTTAATTTTCATTTAAATTTGAATGTCTTCGTGGCACAGGTTAATTCGTTTAAAAAAACCTGTCGTTTAGGGGATCTCATTTTTTTCTCAAAGTCTTTCGATTCTGGGGGAGCGCGACATAAAATTTTGACTTTTCCCAAATAAGAGACACCCTAATGGTCACCTACATACATGCTACTTATTTAAATAGTGAGTTGTATAAAAAAAAATTTGATGTTTGATAAATTTTTTGATTTTAGGATTTTTTGAAAACAGCTGCAGTTTTTATCAAACGGATTTTTGATTTTTAATTCAGAAGAAAACGCGCGGGTGGGCGGATTTCGTTTTCGTTGTTTGTTTTTAAACAAAAATTCGTTGTAAAATGACAAAGGTCAAAGTTTAAAAATAGTGCTGCCAAACGCAAAAAAAAAAAAAAAAAAAAAAAATCTTAAAAGTACAAAGTAAGAAATTAAAACCCTATAAAAACATGTAAAATTTATACATTCTTTGGAATGAACCCATGGCAACATTGCAGCATACACGTGGCTTATATATCCAGTATCTGGCACAAGTGTTTTCGTGGTCAAAAAAATATACATACGTATAATGCTGACAAACAACACGTACATAAATTTGTGTAAGTGTATGCACAAACACAAATACATTGACATTTACGCACCCTTGATAGTGTGGTTCGTTAATTTCATTGTTTTTATTGTGATTTAATTTTTTTTTCTGGAATTTGCATGGGCATTGCTATCACAAGAATGTTATGGTCATGTCCCTGTTGTAATTTCCAAAAAAAAAAAAAAAAAAAATGAATTTCGTTACTCAAAAAATTTGCAAACAATCGCTTGTTTTTTAACGCCATATAAGAAATGAGTAAATAAATTTCCATGGAAATATAAGTACACGCATACAACTGTGAGTGAAGTTTTACCAATATCCTTGATTGTTGTGTATTTGTTCAAGTTTGTGTAAAAAATACAACGGAATGGAAACATTTTTTTTTTTATTTTTAATCAAAGTGATTGCAAAAAAGATGCCCCCAGATATAAAATTTGTATGTTTTCATTTACTCATTGTTGTGGCTAAAATGAAAAACATAAAAACTGTTTGAAGTCCTTCATTTTTGCTTTATGTAGTTTATACAAAAAGGAAAAAAGGATCCAAATACAATATTTGCTTTAAGCGATGTAAACATTTTCTAAATTGACCCTTGTTTGACACGTGTTTGCTTTCACCGTTTAAGCGTAAAGAGATTGAATTATTGAGAAGAGTCGAAAAGGCATCAGGTCGTTTAAGGATCATAATTCTTGAAGAAATTTAGGTCATCCGTTAGCTATTAGAGCACAAAATGTTGTGCACCGTCATAGTAGAAATGGCGAAATGACAGTAATGGATTGGAAACATTTTAAGAAAAATTATAATCCTTGCAGATTTTCAATACGCACATGAATGGCTTCTATATTCCAAGCACACTATACCTACATGTCATCCGAGTTGGCAGCATGGCGAGGAATATTGATGAGCTAAATCAGTCTTGGTCTTATTCTTGGTCACGATCATCATCAAGTCCAAGACTGCTATTTGAACTTCGTCATTTATAGTTAATAGGTATAGCATGCCGCTTTCGAACGTAATATCATCTCTCATACGGAATGTGCAATATGAAAACCTAAAAATACGGTTCGAAAATTTAGCGTACTCAACACTCTTTAGAAATTTTTTCAAGACAAAGATTCATACCAAGACTTAATGGCCAAGACCAAAATTCAAAATCAAAACAATGTCTTAGACAAAGCTTAATACCAAGACTGCCATAGTATGAGTCTTAATTTTGATTTCCTCATCGCTAGCGGAGAAACTTGGTACTAAGAGTCCACTAAAGTAAAAGCCCTTAAGCGGCTTAGCGGTATTACTCGCACGCTAGTAGGCAAAAAATTTTGATAGAACTGAAGGCTATTGAATGCTCATTCCATATATTTTTTGAAACACCTTATGTACACAATGTCAGACCTTCTGAATCTAAAATGAAGAACGTTTTGCGGAAAATTGGATAATGGATATGTTAGCCAAGTTGCCAAAAACAGCGACATTGATTATAGTATCAACACTATACTCTCAGTTCTATTGAAAAATACTGACAAACATGTTTCTAGATAGATTAGAGTAATTATTTTGCCAGACAATGACCAAGATGATGATATAATCTCAAAGACAAGATGGCTTACTAAAGATGATAATAAAAACCAAGACTGCTATTTGGGTTGACTACCAACACAGAATTTTGGAATCTTAAGAACCTAACTTCTTCAAAAAAATTATTTTCGGAAATTTCGCATACTCAACAATCACTTTTTTTTGTAATTTCTTATTTCAAAGTGACCAAGACCAAAACATTTGAAATCGGATCATATTCTTCACATTCTAGAAAAATTTGTTGAAATTGGTTCAAAAGAACCGATTTTATCAGCTTTTGTCGAGCCCGTCTTTTATTAAAGTTCAAAAACTTTAAGATCCCAGCATTTTTGTGACAGACCCAACAGGTAAAAAAAAAAAAAATGTTTCGAACGAAATAAGAAAATATGTGTCTATTCAATTCGCCATGCCAAAAAACTCTTCGCAATCGGTGCTGGTCGACCAGAAAGTTAGTTCGATCTTATGTATAATCTGTCATATGGGCATATCGATCGTGTCGAACCTGACCGTCGAACAAATTTAAAGTAAACTTGTAAGGGTGTTACCTTTGGCCTGGCCAAACATTAAATACCCTACACAGCAGTATTTTGAAAATTTTGCGATTATGGGAGATGCCACGCCCTCTTGTCCGAATTCACCCAGTTTTTTCTCAGAGTTTGAATTTATAGTTCTTAATATTTGAGTGAAATTTGGTTGGATTATCTCAAAAAATGATTTCAGTATAGCGTTTTTAACCTTTTGCTTATATGGGAGGTGCCACGTCCTCTTGTCCAATTTTATCCAGTTTTTGCTTAAAGCTTGTATTTATAATTCTTAGTGTCTGAGTAAAATTTAGTTCGATTATCTCAAAAAACACTTTCAGTATAGCGTTTTGAACCTTTTGCTTATATGAGAGGTGCCACGCCCTCTTGTCCGAATTCGCCCTGTTTTGCTCAGAGCTTGCGCTTACAATTCGTAGTATTTTTGTGTATTTTGGTTGCATTATCGTGAAAAATACTCCAAAAGTTGCATTTTGAATATATTTTTTGTATGGGCAGTAGGCGTGTCCGTTGACCGATTTCGCTCATTTCCAATCCCCTGAGCTAACTTTGACGACGGAGGCTGTGCACTAAATTGCACTAATCATTGAATTATCTTGGTTAGTTTTCCCAAAAAATGTATTTCCACACACAGCCAGCCAGCCACCCAGCCAGCCAGACAGACGGACATGGCTATATCAACTCAGGAGGTGACGTTGATCAAGAATATATATACTTTTCTATATCTGCCACGCCTCCTTCACTGCGTTACAAACGGAAGGACAAAGTGAATATACCCTGGGTGTAGGGTATAAAAAAAAGTCAAATAAAACGGATTTTTATTTTGACAATAGGCTTAACTTATAGCTTTTAATTAGCCCTATAATTGATGCTAAGGTTGATTTTGGGCAATTTTTTGTTTTCAAGTTAATTGCAAAAAACCAAGGCGTACGCATGGGATAACTACGGAAGTGATTTTCGCGGCAAAAATTTAAACGCCGATTTCAGGAAAAGCTCATTCAATATTTGAATGAGACTTATTTAGGAATGTTGTGCATTGATGGGTTTGCTTTCACCCAAAAATGGTTTATACTTTTTTTTTTAATTTAATTTTAATTGCGGTCATGTAGGACGTGTCGAATGGGACATTTTTTTCCAATATACAAATTTTTATTTGAAAATCTTCACCTTATCTTGTGAAGTTGACGTGGCATCACCAATTTTTCCAAAGGAAGTTATTTGTCCCGATCCATTTAACTCACATATGTAGAAAATCTCATTAGTGATGCATGTTTTTAGAGGAGTTGCATCGCCCTTTTTCCCAGTGAACATTTGTACACATTTATCGAATCTCATTCATGAGCGTTAAATATTTCAGAAATATGATAAAGTGGTTTTTGTAGGAGCATGGTACTGCCATTTTTCCCAGCACACATTATTTGTCTTGGTGCTTTTTAGATATGTACTAAACCTCATCCATGTACGTTAAATAGTTTCAGAGACATAATGACTTAATTTTTTATCTCACTGTTTACTTTCCTGAGAAAATACCCATATGAGTAGATTTATCCAAGGGGAAAAATTTCAAGCACTTCTTAACAAAGCACTTTTACAGCGCTTGTTCCCATACAAATTTAGAAGCACTCACAGAATGATTTTTGGTAAGGCTGCAGTTAGCATTCAAATATCAAATTCTGTTTAGAAAGACATGTTTGTTTCAATATTTGAGTAGTATTTTAAATAAGGGAGTGTGTTTAATATACAAATTTTACACACAAGTTAAGCCCTGAACACATTCGGTGCGAGCTGCGAGTGCGAGAGAAAATAGCTTTTGCTCAAACGAGTTTTTGACCTTTTTCTCGTGCGTGAAAACACAATCAACTCGTTGCGAGAAAGTTTTTTTTTATGAAAATTGAAAACAAATGAAAACAAAAAACGAAAAAAAAAACGTAATTGTTTTCAAAATTATTTAAACTTCAAAATGAAATTAAAAAATTCAGTCGAAAATAATAAATTTAAATTTTTGTGTTTGGTCTTGTTCTTCATTTTTAAAAATCGTCAGAAAAATAGAATCAATTCTATCGCACTGCGAGAGCTTTTATAAATGACGTTTAATAAAAGCTCAATTTTATATCTTACTCTAACATATAGAGAAAATCGTGCTATCTCGGTCGGGTTTCTCTCGCACTCGCAGCTCGCACCGAATGTGTTCAGCACTTTACATAGGTTTGCCATGTTTGTTCAATCCCCAGAACGAGTGATTTTTTTTTTTAATATTTTTTTTTTTATTGTTATTTTTTGTTTTACTTTTTTTTTATCTCACTTTTCTATTTTCCATTCTCTAATTTATATACCTTTGTTTAATTGAATTGAAATTGAGTACACAATGATTTTTTGTGAGGCTTTAGGAAGCATTCGAATATCAAATTCTTTTTGGGCAGATATCCGCTTAATATACAAATATCATACCTCTGAAGGTCTAACGAATTTGTGATTGTTAGTAAAATTAATATGTTTCTACCCACACGATCGTTCCTAGATTCGAATCTTAGTGCGGTCAGTTCATTTTTTTTTCTTATTAAAAGAACGATTACCCCGCGTTACAAATATGCGTTTCAAAAGACTTTTTTCGGTAAGGTTGCGGTAAGCTTCAGAGCTCTTATACCCTAGGACCATGCAATGTTAAAAGAAGAAGAATTCTTACGGAGCGGGAGTGCTTATTGGTGAAAATGAAGCACTTCAGAATTTTCTTTAGAGCGCTTATTTTGCCCTTGAGGTCATACTACTAATACCTAAGCATTTGATAAATTTTCTAGGATACACTTTAAAGCATTCTATAAATCCATCAACAGGAGGCCCCCAGATTTTTGAAATTTTTGAAATTTTTGCATCAGTTAAAAAAACTTTAGATGAAGCAAACCATATTGCGCTCCAAATTCCAAAAATAAATAAGAGAACTCACCCACTAAGCGGCAGCGGCTGATAGCAGCAATGTGTCTACAAAGCAGTCGTTGTTCGTTGATCGTGCGGTGGTGGGCACACAGTCAGTCTGTGTTTTTTTTTATTAACTACGCAGCAGCAACCGCCAGTCGTCGCTGTAGTCAAAAGCTGGCTGCGCACTCACACATGCGTCAAGGCCATTTAAAAATAATTTAGTCTAAAAATAGAAGGCGCGCTCTTGATAGCACCGACAGCGACGTTGATGTTGACAGCAAGGGCTAAACCGAGACAAGAAAGAAATGAGCCGATCGCGCAGAGACAGGCGACTAAACAAACGACCGACCGACCGACCGTTTGACTGAACGACCGAGATATGCAAACAAACTATAAAACAACACGCGTCATTTGTTGTTGTTGTTGGTGTAGGAGCAATTGTTGCTGTTGTTTTATTGCTGCTGAATTCCTTGTTTTTAGAACCTACAAAATTTTTTTTCTTTTACTTGAAGTGAAATATTGCAGACCCACTACTACGAATGTATTCACAAAAACAACAGTAAATACATACACAAGCCAGCAAGTAAACGTTTGTTTCTTTTAAAAATATTTTGCTGCCTTTGTTTTCCACTCCAATAGGAAATCACAGAAAAGGTGACTGCACACTTTCTACATATTCATATAAAGAATATATTGGGTGGGCCGTCGGCTGATTTCTTTTTGAACTGCAGTCGTTTTCAAGAATTTACAGAGTCAAAGGATATCAAAAAACTTTGCTTTAGAGAGTTATTTTAACGTTTAAAATAACCGATGTTTGAAGAATATCTAGGTAACTGTGGTAAGTCGTACGAAAAACTTATAGAATCCAAATGATATTCATATATGTTTGCTAGACTGTTTCAAATTTGTATGAAAAACAAAAATTTGTTTGGAATTGCGCTTTCACGGCACCAAAATGTTCTTTTTGATGCAAATTATCAAAAATTTGCCCCATTTCAGAGAATATCTGATGCATCACAAACTTTAATGTGAAAACATTTTTTGTTTTAAAATTTAAATGAATTTTAAAATGCTAAATTCGAATCTGCTACTTACTGCTAGTTTAGAAGGTATAGCCTATTCAAAGTCGAAAATTAAGATACGGAATTTAATGGCCAATATCTCCAAAATGTTTACGTTTATAAGAAACAAGTTGAAAATATTATTTGGAAATTTTTTTAAGAATGCTTTTTTGGGTTTAGATATCGAATATTTTTTTGAAAGAGAATATGGTTCTCCATGAAATAGATTATATTACTTTAATCATGCTGCTCATGGTTTCGTAGATTTTCTTAAAAAAATCAGTATACGTAGGGTACTATTTATGTTTCGGGAACTGGCAACACTAATTTCAATAGCTAAAATCTGGCAACACCATAATAAGGTTTGAAATTTTTTAGCATAAACGTACTCACAACGTTTTGATGTACAAGAGCTATTTGTTTTTTTTACAGTGAGTTAAGAAAATCAATTAGGCGAGCCTTTTTTTGAGCGATCGATAAATTATGGGGTATCCAACGAGAACAAATTTTTTTTACAACTAAGTATTCATGCAAAATCGAAGTATTCATGCAAGGATGCCTCTATCTCACAATAAGTCACATGATGATCTTGCATTATCAGTTCATGCACTGCATCGATGTTTTGTGGCACAACAATGGTTTTTTACGACCTTCACGGAATTCGTCGACCACGATTGAATTCACTATACCAGCGATATACTGTGGTTTTTGATGGCGCTTTTTCGCCATACAAAGAACTGAGTTCATCGATACATTCTTGTTGAGATAATCTACGTCGAAAGTAGTGAAAAATAATCCAACGAAATTTCCATTTTTTGGGTCAAACTGATTTTCTTAAATCACTGTAAACAAAACAAATAGCAATTGTGCACCAAAACGTTGTGAGTACGTTTATGCAAAAAAATGTCAAACTTTATTACGGTTTTGCCAGATTTTAGCTAATGACTTTAGTGTTACCAGTTCCCGAAATATAAATAGTACCCCTCGTATTCGAAGTTTTTATGGTTTTGAAGAATATAGTTCTTAATACAACTTTTTACTTTGAAATATCTCCTAAATGATGAAAATGCCATAACCTTTCTTGCAGTAAATTTCCTTAGGTACAGGAAAAATAATGCCCAGAAAGATATTTGCGAAAGAAGGATTTTAATGACCTTTGACCCAGGGATTCCTCCAAAAGGGCTGCATTTACGATTTTCTTTCAGATGAAGTTTAATTATTGAAGGTTCGGTTGGCTGCAATAATGCCACACCACAAAAGTCTATAGTGATTATGAAAGGTTTCCAGAAACTAATTTTAAAGAAAATGCATGCATGGGTGGTGGGATTAGGGTATCTAGAAGAATATTTCAAACCTTACCCAAAATAAATTTTACATATTTTAAGTAATGAAATTGAAAGATGGATTAGAATTAAGAAGAGAGCCCTCCATTGATTTAAGCTAGCTTTTTCATGTGAAAATATTGAAATGATTTTTAACGATTTGAAATTTTAAAATTTTTTTTTTTAAACTCGTACTAGTAGTTCTGCAAAAATAAAACAACTCTCCTTTAACATTTTCACATTTTAACATTTTCAGACTGTTTAGGTATGATTTTGTCTCCCAGAATTTTCCCTAGTGTAAAATTTTTCCCAAGTTTTATCTCATATATCTCTCAATTTGAGAGCCTTGAGACCGTAGATCATAAAAAAGTCAGTTTTTGTTTAACTACCGCATTATGAAAGTTAAGTGCTTCAACTATATTAAAGCAAATTTTAACAAATTTTTGTCATTAAATTGTATTTGATTGACTTGCTAAATTTGTGCTTAATTTTTCAAACAAAGTCTTTTCAAGGAAATCCTTATTTCGCAAATGATGAAATTCTTCCATAAACTTCCTAATCTTGTAAATTAATAAGAAAAAAAAAACCGGACAGTCGCAAATAGTTAATTTCCTGCTGGGAAATATCATTCTTCTCTGCCATCCATTGAAATGTTTGCTTGCGCGAGTGACCAACTCCTCTCACACACGCGTATTTGCCTATACAAATATGTATGTGTTTGCTGCTGCACTGTGTTTATGTAAATATTAAATGAATTTATGGCTCAGCTCGTATTTTTGCACTCAATTGAAACGATTGCTTCAGGAAAATTTAAAAAAAACATTATTTTAAATCAAATTTAAAATTCCTTATTTCATTCCTTATTCATCGTACTTGGTTATAGTAAAATAGCTATGTACCATTTTTGCACATTTGAATTCCAAAGCCATTTATATCCGTTCTGTATGAATTTTAAAAGGTATTTTTTTTTTTTAAGGATTGAGATTTTTCTCTGTATTGTCGTCGGTTGTATTCCTTTGTATTTTGAATGTACATGTGCATATATTGTTTGTATGTTTAGTGAATTTAGTTTAAAAAAGCAAAATTATTTTTGATGTTTTATTCACATATCTAGAATGAATATTTTATCCGTTGAATATTATCTACACTATAAGAATTTTCTTCTCACAATAGGGGTTATCGTGAGTAAATATTCCCGGGGAATTTTGTCAGACTGCCGTGCATTCTCTATTGCTGTTTAAGAAAATTCCCCGGGAATCTTGATTCACGATAACCTCCAATTTGTATTGAAGATAGGGTTGACAGATGGGCTGGTTTGTCCAAATTTTTAGTCTGATGACCAACGCCCATATAAACAGAATATGTTTAGATAAAATTCAGACTAAGAAAATGAATGTAGCAATTCAAATAAAAATATTTAGGATATAAAAAACGTCTTCATCATCTCAATCAAGAAAAAATAAACCATTAAAAATGTCAATGAAGACGAAGTATGTTTTTAATAGAGATTATCGGAAGCATATTTATATTTCTTACATATGCTATAGTGTACGAGAATTTCATTCAGCTGCACTTGTATTTGAAAGCACTATTTTGTTTAAATATATAATTAAAATATATTTATTTTTGCAGAAAAATCTATTTTTTTTTTCAAATGCTCAGAAAAATAAAATTTTTTTCTCAAATAGTCCAGGCCAAACCCAATTTGTATCTGACAACCTTATACGTATGTACTTGCTCTTACTGAAATTAGTAATAACTTTAGGCCATGACTTTAAGAAAGAAGTTTTGAGCAATAGCGCCACAGATTCCGATACATTTCAGATGCTGTATTCCTTAGAAACTCACGTTTCATAGTCCCCTGGTTGGGTTTTTTGCCACCAAGCAAGCGAATCGTTGGGTACAAAGGATTTAACCATGAATTTGAGGTAAGATCTCATCTTAGTACCTAAGTCCATACACTCTGCTACACTGTAAAAGAACACGCTTATAACTAATATGATCTATCCAAGTCGGCCAGGGCAAGCCAAACAGGATTACTCTCAAATACCTCACTTGGCAACATTGATGATTCAACGATGCAGTTGTTTTTTGTTCAGATTTTTTTCTATTCCTTAGAAAGCATCATTTCTGATTTGTTGGCGTTTATAACAAGCTCTTGTGCTTTACACCACTTCCCCGCATTTTTGAGTGCACCTCTCATAGTGTCCGAAAGTGTATTCGAGAAGTTTCCACACGCAATAATTTCCACATCGTTTGCAAATCCCTTGTATGCCTTTAGAGCCCAGTCCTGAGTAAAGTGTATATGACGATGTTTTTCAGAATAAGCGAGAACTACTCTGTTTTGCAGATTATATATAAATCATATGTTGCAGATTGACAATGTTGTCTTCACGAGAAATGCGAACACAGTCCAGTTTGTTAAAGCTCATCTTATCGAAAGTACTTTCAATGTTCATAAAAGAGTTAGTATTGATCCCTCCTCTAAATTGCTCTTTCTCAGCAACCATAACAATTTCGTGTCAAACTGTCTCCGTCGATCTGCAAGCTCTTTAAGCATGCTGATATTTACTCAACGGATATATCATCAGCGTCATGTTCTTTAGTTGGTCAAAAATAGGCCTCTCCAAGCTTGTAGGCTTGTAAGACTGATTTGTTCTTTTTTACCAGGTACTCGCTTCTTATGGGTGGAACCTCTGAAATTCCAAATTATTCTTATCACTTATCACTGTCTTTATCGGCTTACAATAATTCACTGTCTTCAACACAGACATAATTATCTTACTGTTTACTTTACTGAGCAAACACTATTTATTCAATAGGCAATGCTTTTGTTTTAATGCACTGTAATCAAACAACTTCTTAACTGTACTGCCATCTGCTTGTGATAGTTAAAACCTTTTTGTTGGTTCTAACGTTGACTATAAAAGTCTGCACGCTTACTCTTTTCTAATACACTAACCTTCTTTATTTTCTATCAGTTACGTGGATTTTAACACAAGCAATATACGAACCTTTTCATAGTTTAGATATGTTCCGTTTGTTCTAATTTAAAGTTTTTGTGATCCTTACGACTCTCCATTTGAAATCTTTGAAATCTCTGTTTCAGATGATGTATTGAGTCTGATTGTAAAGCACAGTCATACTGTTATTGGTTATTTTTAAGTGGAAGGTGCGAAAGTAATGTCATTTATGTACCGTAATAATCGGTAATTTGAGCGATATCATTTTTTTAACTTAATGCTATCAACTAAACTTCTCTTGAAAATAGACCCAAATTATATTCATGACATTACTTTTGCTCCTTTTTGGTCTTATTTCACATTCAAAAAAACTCATAAATATATTTAAAATTTGAGGAATTTTTTTTTCACTGCAGCATTTTTGTAGCATAACAGAAAAGGTTATTCCCATTATAAATCCTTTCTCGCATAAATAACAAAACCATCAATTGTATACTCGTTCTTTTCATATTTCATAAAATTCTAAGCATATTTTATGATACTCGTACTGTTTCATTTTTCTATTTGTGCTACTTGTGGTAGGTATTTTCGTCCTTCTGTTGTATACTGCATGATGCTTTGCATTTCAATCTGCTTTTGTTATTTGCGTAATTCCTAAAATATGTAGAGTGTCAGTTATATCCTTAAGATGTGTCAGTAATCCTTGAGGTGATATAAATTCTGGAAAATTTGTCCATATGAAATGATGAGGTAATACTTTTTCTACACATATTTTCTTACATACTTTTTTATTAGGTTTTTACAAGGATAATCGTTTCAATTTTTTAAAACTTATAAATGGCAATTTAAACAAAAATATGTAATTTCATACCTACTTAATGGAAAAGGTCTACAAGTTATCTTAAATATATTATGTATTTTATTCGTCACTTTTCGCTTAGCTAGCAGCGACAAAAAGTGCCAAATAAAATACATTAATTGAGTCACAAAATTAATGCTGAATAGCTCTTTGATGTTCAAGGCTTCTTTTACACCTGAACAAACAGAACAACAATCTATATAAACTTCAATAATAATAAAGCTTTGACCTGTTTTTAGCTCCCCTAGAAATAAAAAAAAGATTGGATTGTTTAAAATTGACGGAACTATATGCTTAGATCATAACATTGTTTTACTGGAACTTTGACTTTAAAAAGTTTTAGATTTTTAAAAAGAGATCATCCAAAAAATGTGGTTTGAAATTCGAAAAATGAAGGCGAAAATCGAAACAATTTTTTTAGAACTTTTAGCATTGCCTAGAACTCTATGCAAGACTCTTGTCCAATTTATAACACAGTCTAAACATTGGCAAACTTTGGAAGATTGCCAATGTTCAGATTGTCTTAAAAAAAATCGAGACTACGATCCTTAGCAACTACCACCCCATTACAATATGCTCTGCGCTAACCAAAGTAGTGGATAGCGTAATAAACTTAAACTTCCATCTTAAATACATACTATCTGAAGAGCAACGTATTGTTAGAAATCTTCAATATGGTTTTGTAGATCTCGTTCTACAGATATGTATTTTTGTTTATAATCGCAAGTTATGGAACGATCTGCCAAAAAGAGTTTTTTCCGAAAACTGTGGCATCGGTAAATTTAAGACCAGTTCTACTCCATCTATCCTAATTCCCTATAAGCACTTTTTTTGGCCACTTCAATAGTTTGCATTGCGCGTTGGTCCATATGTAAAAAAAAAAAAAATCCGATAGGACTTTATTTTACGTTCAACATGAAAACTACGAATATTTTTGCGAAAGGGATAGAGGGATGGCCTTTAGAACTCTGCCTCTTCGACCGCTGCCAAGGACTCTAATTAGAACTCCTACACAAAGCAAAGAACAAACCACGTTCGTGAGTGTTTTAACTACGTTTAGTTGCTGATATGGATTTAACAACGCTCCAAGCTCATATTTGTATGGTGCGTTGCTAAATGGTTGAAACTTATTCAACAACGCTAGTTGCCAAGCGTTGTTAAATCCAAATCAGCAACGAAACGTAGTTAAAACACTCACGATATGTAGTTAAGTCCAAATTAGCTCATTTCAAAACAAATAGACTTTCAGTCAACTTCATAATAATGATGGCCGTGGCTGAGTTGCTAACGTCCGCATCTATCACACGACCAGGTTTCAGGTTCAAATCTCCCCTAGGTATCCATTTTCTAATGTAAAAAAAAGTTATAACCAAAAAACATGTTTTTTTAGCCAAAATAGGCCTTCAGTAGAATCAAAAGTGGTCCATTGGTTTTTCTCAGAATGAAAAAAAAAAAAATGATGCAGATATAATTTTGAAGAGTCCCTCTAACTTTTAAGTCGGTTTCGGGATGAATCTAAATTTGGAGACCCGGTATAATACATATCCTTTAGAACTCTTCTTCTAGAGCTGCCAAGAATTCAAATCGGAACTCCTGTCAAATTGAATCATACTATATTTTGCGATTAATAAGAAAACTATGAATATTTTGGGACAGTCATTGAATGATTTTCTTTAAGAACTCTTCAAGTATTTTCAGAGCTTTTTTTTTATGCAACTTTTTTTTTCTAAAAAAAAAAAAAGTTAAGTATATTATGAATTCTTTCGTGTGACCTCGAAAATGTTATAAAAACTCTTTTACGGCGGCACTAAAGAAAAAATGGTATACCTTTGACTTTCGGTCCATTTTCCCTGACTAATCCATATCAATTGCCATGAGAATCAGGACTCTAAAAATCGTTTCTGTTAGTGAAAATTGCCACTTAAACTCCAAATGAGTAGATACCTACTACATGTTTCGGTCAATCTTTTCTTAGACCTCTACTTTTCCTAAAAGCTTATCATATTTACATAAATGTACTCGACAAAACTCGTTAATCGCGTACAAAAAGTATTTGATTTTATTAATAAACACTTGCAATCAACTGCAGCACATGTCCTTAATTTTTGCAGCTTCCATTAAATTGATTTCTTGGGCTATGAATCACTTTTAATAACACGCTACCATACGATAGCGAATTTATTAACCAGTCCAGGCCAGTTGTACTTACCAATCTCTAAACAGACGCACCAGCAGTGTGAGATTGAGAGCCTGTTCTTGTGTTGTTGTCATTTTTATATGAACTTTTTGTTGTGGTTGATGCTGCTGTTGCTGCGCGTATTTTTCCTCGCGTATTATTTAAACTTGGGTGACTGGGTGGCTGGCTGCCTGCTTTAATTTGACCATTTTAAAAGAGTTGGTGCATATGGTGCTGGTGGCTGCCTGTTTGTCTGACGTTTCGAACTGGTTATTGGTTATTTTATTTTATTTATTCTGTTTTTTTTTTTTTTTTTTTTTGTATAATTACAACCAAGTTTTATTTTTTTCGCAGCCCAGCTGAAATACTTTTACTTACGAAAAGATTTATTTATGCCCTTTTCTATATTGTTAGTTAGTTTTAATGCAATTTTGAAAAAGTTTCTATTTAGAAATAAAGTTTAAAGATGTTACTTAAACTTGTGGAAAAATGAAAAGTTCTAGAAAAAGTTTAAAAAGTCTTTTTGAGAACTGCTAGAAAATTGCAAATGAAAAAAGTTTTGCAGTAGTACACATCCTTTATAACTGTTATGATGCTCCATATGAAAGTTTATTATGATAAAATTGTGTTGAATAATATTTTATGGCAAATATGTACTGATGTATGTATAAGTCTAAAATGCAGACTTGATTATATTAGATTAGTTGACCGTTATATTTTTGGTTTTGTTATGTATATTTTAGGGTAAATAAAATGAAACATCTGCATGGAATGGCACCCTTTAGTATTAAAGCAGCTTTTATTGCTTGTGTAGTATCAAAATAGTGCAAAATATTAGAAACATTAATAACTGTAATTTGCTTTGATTTTATGAAAAAAGTTAATCAAAAACAATTCATTTTTGATCATCACAAATAAGTCGACCAAATTTTTTCGTGCACAGCATTCAAGTATGTTTAGATAACATTTTCGAACTATTTCAATTAAATTACCAAAGTGGATCTTGTTTTCTACTCACTAACGTGTAAAATGTTATTTATTTTATCTTTTAAAATAAAGCATTAGTCGTCATGAATCTCAAGAGTCGATCATGTTTTTTCGTACAATCTTTGGATTTTTCTTCTGATAGCTTTTCTTGCTTGTATAGTAATGAAAACAAAATATAACAAACATATTATAGCAGTCTCCCGAGAAAACATCTGGGTTTCACTGCAGCGAAGAGGTATTGCCGCAAAGGCCATAAATTTAGTATGTGCACAATATGAAGGCTTATATGTACGGTGACCAACCGTCCTGTATTTCCGGGGACAGTTCTGTATTTCAGCTACCTGTCTCCGGAATTTATTTGTAAAATACGGGACATACAAATGTTCTGTATTTTATTTTGTGTCCCCGATTTGTCCTGCATTTCACAGCACATTTTTTTTCAAATTATAAATATGTATAACATTCCAATAAAACCGTAATTGCTTAGCTAATTCATCGCATATGAAGTTGTACCTTTCTATAAACAGTTTAAAGACCTGTTCAGAATATGCAAACTAAAACTGTGGATAGCTACACAACTTTTTCACTACATAAACGGCTCTTTGACAATTAACAAATGAAATGGCAAAATCAACTTTGAAACCGTTTTTATACCATACACCCTGTGTATATTCACTTTGTCCTTCCGTTTGTAACGCAGAGAAGTAGGCGTGGCTTGCTGGGTGGCTGAGTGTACGTGGAAATACGTTTTCTGGGAAAACTGAGCATGATAATTCAATGAAATTTGGTACACTGCCTTCGTCTCCAAAGTTTGCTCGTGGGATTGAAAATTAACGAAATCGGTCAACGGACACGCCTACCGCCCATACAAAAAATATATTCAAAATGCAACTTTACGAGTATTTTTCACCACAATGCAACCGAAATAGACATAAATACCACGAATTGCAAGCGCAAGCTCTAAAAAAAAAACTGGGCGAATTCAGACTAGAGGACGTGTTACCTCCCATACAAGCAAAAGCTTCAAAACGTTATACTGAAAGAGTTTTTATGAGATAATCCAACTAAATTTTACTCAGACACTAAGAGCTGTAAATGCAAGCACTGGCACCATATAAGCAAAATTTTAAAAATACTGCAATGTAGGGTATTTAGTGTTTGGCCAGGCCAAAGGTTACACCCTTACTAGTTGTTTTTTTTTTTTTTTTTCTAGTAATACATTTTTTTATTAACTAGCAATAAATAATGTTTTAATTTTTAAATTCACGTATAAAATCGTACCGCTGATAACCTCGTACGTTGGTATGCTTTTCTGCTTTTAAGGAGCTTACATTTCGAAATAAAAATCTTTTGTTTTTGCCCATCAGTCATTGTTTGCTCCAAAATTTATTTGTCCCCGATTTTCCCGTAACTGTCCCAAATTGTCCCCGGTTTTTTTTTGCACAAATTTCGTTTTGTTCCCGATTTCGCTCAAACAGACATGGTCACCGTACTTATATGCAGCGTGTTATACCAACGGATTGTTGTCGCCGCCATTCACAACACTAATTCAGGCGACCGACAGGCCTGTTTACTATCACCATCTCTCATCCTTATCGTTCTTGAAGATATCCTATAAAGCTCTTAATAAAACCAAGAGAGGTATCCGATGGAAATTTACCGAACATCTAGAATATCTCGACTACTCTGACGACATTTGCCTCTTATCAGCCAAACACTCAGATATGCAAAGAAAAATTGAAAACTTTGACTTGGAATCACAAAAGGCCGGCCTAAAAATCAACGTATCCAAGACTAAAAGCATGAAGCTAAACGCAAACAGGAATGACATCACGTTTGGAGCACGTCGATAGCTTCACTTATTTAGGCAGCATTATCTCCATGGATGGTGGAGCAAAACAGAATATCAACTCAAGAATAGCAAAAGCAAAAGGCGCGTTTGCTCAACTGACCAAAATATGGTCTTCTTCCGTTATATTCATCAAAAGGAAAGTGCGCATTTTTGATTCGAATGTGAAATCGGTTTTGTTATATGGGTGTGAAACAAGGCTTGTTACTGAACAATGAATGAACAAGATGCAAGTATTTGTCAACAAATGCTTAAGGCGTATACTAAAGGTTTGCTGACCTCGCACTATATCAAACGCCGAGCTTCATCAAAAATGCAATCCTCTGATTGAACCACTCATATGAAGTTTTCTGAAATTGTACAAAAATTTTCCGGTTTTTTTAGTTTTGTTTAAACGAAATTTCGGTTTGATGAGTTTTTTTTTAACGATTTAAGCGTCGATCAATTTTTAACTATTTAAACATTATAGGTGGAGACAAAAATAGGCATGTTTTGGTAAATTTTTTGAAGCTTTACCCATGTATATAATCTATTTTCTGATATCAAATACATTAGTCCAGTCCAAAGGCATATTTTTAAATAAAACACTTTAAACGCCTAAAAGTAGACTACGCTTAATTTTTGTTGAAATAACGATTAACGATTTAAGCATTATAGGTGAGAATAAAAATAGGCACGTTTTGGTAAATTTTTTGGAGATTTACCCATGTATATAATCTATTTTCTGATATCAAATACATAAGTCAAATCTAAGTGCACATTTTTAAACAAAATCAGTGTAATTGCCTAAAAGCAGACTACGCTTTAATTTCAGTTGAACTAAAATAAGAACATCTGTTGTGTGCTTGATAGTTAAGTTCTACAATAAGAACGAAAATGTGCTTATATAGCAAACTATAAATATTAGCTGACCGCTCACATACATAAGTATATATAAATATATATACGTAAGTGGCATAATATACTTCTGCCAACAACTACAATGACTTTTTTCTCAAGATTATGAAAAACAAAACAAAAACCAAGTGTACGACATCAACGACATCGCCAATAAAATGCAATGAAAATGATATTAAGAAATTCACTGTTGCGTTTCAGCAACATATGAAGGAGTGAAAACGAAATTACACTGAGGCAAAAAACATACATGTAATGCATATTGCATATTTTTTCTTCGATTGAAGTTATGCGACCTTAAAAAAATCTATGTAAAAAAAGGTTTAATAGAAAGGTAAGCTCAAATCTATTTTGCTTAAGTCGAATTAAGCTGTTTTTCTTTGTGCTCATAATATTAAACAACGCGTAAACAGACTTTGGATTCGTTACAACTTTTTCACTACTTTACTTGTTTACATACTGCATATGACTTGTACTATTGTTGTGATATTTGTTGTAAGATTCAGTATTTCAGTTATAGCGTCCAGCGACCTAAGAAATTCAATACGAGTGGTATGGTTTCTATTCGCTTAGAATTGGCATCCCTGACAACCGACGATAACTACCCCTCTACTGCGTTGACTCTCAGCGTACAACTATGCTTTAGACAAAGAGCGCAAAATTTAGCTTCGATAACTTTTTTTAGTTATTTTGGGGTCTCTTATTTTGGGTGGTACTCAAAAGCGGCCAAAAAATAGTGGCCAACAAAAAGGGGCCAAAAAATAGCGGCCAAATAAAAAAGGGGCCAAATACAAAAAGGGGCCAAAAAATAGCGGCCAAAAAAAAGGGGCCAAAAAATAGCGGCCAAAAAAAGCGGCCAAAAAAAGGGGCCAAATACAAAAAGGGGCCGAAAAAAAGCGGCCAAAGGAAAAAAGAGTCAGTCTATAATATATCCAACACCTAGTTTACTAGCAATGCCTTAGAAGGGTGGCACAATGGGCTTTCAGCAAGCTTGAATGGTGACAATCCAAACATCTGGAAGTTTATCTCTACACTTCAGCAGGAACATTCTTTGGTAAGTCTTGCAACTAATCAAGATGCTGCTGGTGCAGAACCAGAACAGTCTCGCAAGCGATATCGAGAAGCTAACATTCGCCTCAAGACTGTAGTTTCTGGATTTGAACCCAAATGGGTAACTGAAGATCTCACTCATGATGAAATTTACGAATACTTAACTAATGTCAGCAATCACATTCACTATAATTAACTTCATTGTACTTCTTAACTAACTTTTTCCATTTATTATTCACACAATTTGTCAATTTACTTTACTATTTTACCTAATGTCTTTGATTTTAAACAAAATAATGATAATTTAACATTTTAACCATTTTTGGCCACTTTTTTCCTTTGGCCGCTTTTTTTTGGCCGCTATTTTTTGGCCCCTTTTTTTTGGCCGCTATTTTTTGGCCCCTTTTTGTATTTGGCCCCTTTTTTTCTTTGGCCGCTTTTTTTTGGCCGCTATTTTTTGGCCCCTTTTTTGTGGCCGCTATTTTTTGGCCGCTTTTGAGTGGAACCCTTATTTTGTGAACCGTTTTTCTCTATCAGGTCTGTGATCATAGTTATCCCTGCTTCAAAGTGTGGAAAACGCCATTTTCAGATGTACTGCACATATTTAGGAAGTATTGTGATTCACTTTTTCCAATGGTATCAGAAAGTCATAATATTTCTGATTTAACCATGCCTCTTAACTTTTCAATGATTTCTCGGAAAGTAATGATCCAATTGGAAAACTTAAAAGGTATGGTTCATTGAGGAAGATTAGGACTGTTTGATGACGTCGGCAAAAGTAAATTACACTAATTCCTGGATGTGTGCCATATTTATTTCGTCTATTTACAAATCTCGAAACTTCCAGTCATCAAATAGGGTTTCAAATCGTCAAAATGACTATAATCTATTGATTAGGTCATTTTAAAAGGAAGTAAAAAGTTCAAGGTTTTTTATTACAGAAATCGGTCAGCTGGTCATTAAAGATGAAAAAACCGCGGAGTAATACTAAATCAGAAGGTGGAAATTGAGGTGACTGGGGTGGAAATGCACCCTTCACAATTTTTTCAAAATATCTAGCGATCGAAGCAAAACTTTGATATTTTTTTTTGAGTTATTTTTTAGTAGAGAATTAAATTTGCCATTGAAGTAACTTATTCAAAAAATTTAAAAAAATTTTCTTATACCAAAAATTTTGAAACAAAAAAGAAAAAAAAATAGCAAAAAAACGAACGAAACTTGTGCTTTTTTACTCTTTTGTCTATAACTTTTTAGGGTCACAGATAGATAATGATATTGCGCAACATAAAAAAAGTAGACAAAATTTCCTTTAAAATGATTTATTTAAAAATTTCCACAATATGTTCACTCAACCATAGAAATTTTGTTTATGCGGTCTGAAAATCGTTCAAGGAATATATATGATTTTTTTCATAATTTTTGGGAATATTTTATAATTTTTCAAAAATTAAAGAAGTTCAAAAAAATTCTAAAAAAACTCTCACATCCCAGTGTGCCAGACGGTGCAAATCTCCGCTTTTTTATCCGTTACGGATCCGTTACTGATCCGTTTGCGGGAGAAATTCCAAAAAAAAAAACGATTCGCTTTTTTTTTGGGAATCTCTCCCGCCGGATCAGTAATGGATCCGTAACGGGTAAAAAAGCGACGATATGAACCGTGTGGCACACTGGGATATTTCTTAAATAATTCTTAGCATTTTTTGCCATACACACTTTTTTCGTCAGATGCCCTGGTTTTGAGTAAAAACCGTTTTTCCGACCTCATATATTTCGGGCAATTTTTAACCTAAGAAATTATTTAATAAATCATTTTGAAGGAAATTTTATCTACTTTTTTAAATTATGGAATATCTTTACCTATTTTTGACCCTAAAAAAGTTATAGACAAGAGAGTAAAAAACACAAGAATAAGTTTTTTTGGTTTTTTTTTACCGATTTCTGTAATAAAAAACCCGCGAACGTCATACTTTCTTTTTAGCATAATTTTTACGACATAATCAATAGACTTTTACGCTGTCGTTCGTCTGGTCTTACTAAAACCAAATCCTGATTAGTACTACTACCAGAAGAGATTTACTTTCAAAAAATTACCAAAACTTTTCTCAGACCGTTGATTTCGTTGAACAAAGGAAAAGAATTAAAAATACCGAATTAATTAGTTGTTTAAGTTAAAAATATCTTAAAAATCATTTTAAAGGAATTCAAAGTAATGTTTGCTAAGAAAAAAATTTGAACTGTGGTATATTTGACACTTAATTTTCAAACACCTGTATTTTCATAAATTTTTGCATAATCTTAATAGTTCTTACTGTTTTTAATAAACTGATTATTCGCAATTAAAACGTTTGTTTTAAATTTTTTTTTCCAAAAAAGTCAAAAGTCAAATATACTTTCTAGTATTTTTATGGTTAATATGGACCAAACGTTACAGAGCATTTTTATTTCAAATGATGATCAGTTTAAACATTTCAATATCAAAGTTTTATTATTAAATGACACACAAAACTAGAACAAGCTTTTTTTTTCTGGTGTAAAAACAAGGACGTTTGCTTTCGCCTGCTGCCTTTAATAAGTAGCCTTAAATACTGACACAAAATAACATTGACGTTGCGAAGACTCTAAAAGGAAAAACACTAACATGTTGAAAGTTGTCTTTGTAATACTAAAACAGTTAATAAGGTGTTCATTAAAATGCACATCACAATCCTGCAGATTTTGGTAAAAGCGTTTTACTCTGATATAAAATTTATAAATTCAATTACATCTCACATATTGAAACATTAGACACAGCCTGCAAACACTGAATGATATTAGACAGCATCAGATAGTATTGAGTAGATTTTAAAAGTAGAAGTCTAGGAGTGAATAGTTTTAAAATGTTTCGAAAGAGTTTATGAAAGTTTTAAAGCAACAAAAATTAATGCATATTTTTGAATGATATCAATAATATCCATTGACGTCGAAGGAAATCTAGAAAGTGTCAAATGGTTTTGAAAAGTTATTAATACTTGCATACGAAAAACTTCGAAAAAGTTCAAGAACGTTGTAAAAATGTGTTGAAAAAGTCAAAAATATCGAATGATATAAAAAGTTTAGAAGGCGACTAGTCTCAAAAAAATCAAGATAACTCGAAAAATATTGAGTAGTGTTTAAAAATTTTATTGAAGCAAAAAGGGAAAAATGTTTAGTATAAAAAATCGAAAAATTTTGAAAATGTCAAACAGTTAATAAAATCGAAATAGTTTGAATTTTCTGTAATGTAAGTATGTCGTGGAGAACGTCTTGTTATTCACAAACAACAATAAGAAACTCCCTAGCAAAATAATACAACTAAAACAAAAAAGTTGAACACACATGTTATAAATGAACCATGAGCAAAACCAAGCGAAAATTAGTACCAAGTGCTGCTAAAACAAAAAAAAAAAAAGCTTTCAACATGTATACAATGCTGCTGCTAATGTTTCTGCTACTTTTGCTTCAAAACCAAACAAACTTCAAAACTACAACTAAATATATGAACTTGCAATCGCAATGACATACTATACGGAGCATATCTACTGAATGACATACCAACAGAACACATCCTCTAGAATGAGAAACAAAAGTAGAGGGAAAACAAAGAAACACACAGATAGACAATAACTTCCACGAGCGACAGTTGCTTCGAGGGTGATGATGATGATGATGATGCTGATGATGTTGCAAAGTCGCATCTATGACTGAAGTACAACAAAAAAGCTTAAGAAAGGAAAAAAATCGAAAAATCACAACGCAAACCGAAACCATAACCATAATAACCCAAAAATCGAAGAAATTGCGCGCCAACTTTGTTTTCGTTATAGTATTGCAATTGCAATGTGTGAGGTATATTGTTGATGGTGGCGGTGTGTATAAGTGGTATCTTTGCAGTAGTGAAAATCGTTAGCATTTGATATAGTTATCGATATTTGAAGTTTGTTTACCCGTACTATAAGCTACTCTTTTAAAGTATGACAAGTGAATTTTAGTAGTTGGAATTTCGGAACTGTGGGAAAAGTAACACAAAAAGAAAGGAGTCAAGGCCTTTTCTGACCGAACATTTCCTTAATGCTGAAGAAATTAAGGAAAACACAAAACTGAGAGTGGTAAACACTTTGGTAAGCGTCATTTGGCTTGGGGTAAGAAAGCAGACAAAGTTGGATAACCAGGGGGAGGTTGGTTTTTTAGCGAACATTTTTTGGTGATGGCCTTTATAGTAGTTTCCGCTGTAATTGTAATGTCTAGCTGGAGCTAGGCAAGAAAAATATTTAAACAGTTGAAATAAGTTAAGTCGAAATATATTGAAAGCGTTGAGAAATGTGAAAAATTTTGGAAAAAAATTTAAAAGTTTTGTAAATTCGAAATATGTTGATAGGATCGAAAAATGTTGAAAAACTAATAAAATGTTAAAAAACCAGGAAGATATTGATAAGATCGTGAAATGTAAATAAAATCAAAAAAATATCCATAAATGAAAAGTTAAATACTCAATGTTAAAAATCTTAATAAATTATGATAAAAATTTTATAAAATCAAAGCAGTAAAAAAAAAAAATTAAAAATGCAAAGTAATTAAATGTTGCAAAGATCAAAAAATGTTGCTAAATTTAAAAAATATGAAAAATTTCGACAAAGTCGGATAAGGTCGAATAGAGCTAAAAATCGAAAAATATGAATATCTAAGAGTTAAAAAATCTTTGAAAATTCAAAATATTGCCAAGGTCAAAAATTGTTGATACACCCGAAAAATGTCAATAAAATCTAAAATTTTGATTTATATAGTCAAAAAACTTTCAAAATCCCGAAAAAATTGTGAATTTATAAATGTTGCTTACCTAAAGTCGAGAATATTGAAAAAATTTTAAAATATCGACAAATTATGAAAATTTTTTTATTAAATTAAAAAAAAAAAAAATATACATTAAAAATCTAAAAATGTATACAAAGTATATGATGCTAAGCTCAATAGATGACAATAAAGTCGAAGAATATTGAAAAATGTTTAAAATGTTGCTACAAATTTTGAAAAAATGTTGATAAAGTCAAAAATGTTATTAAAATTCGAAACAAATTTTAAAAATTAAATGTTGTAAAGTCCATATGTTGATAAAGTCAAAAATGTTATAAGAATATTGAGAAATTTAAAAAATTTTGAAAAAATTTTGCTAAAGTCAAAAAATTTTATAAAAAATCGAAAGAAAGGTTATCAAGGTAAATGTTGCTACTCTCAAAAAAATTTATAAAAAATCGAAAGAAAGGTAATCAAGGTAAATGTTGCTACTCTCAAAAAACGTGATAAAGTCGAAGAATATTGAAAAATGTAAAAAATTAAGACAAACTATGGAAAAATATTGGAAAAGTCAAAACATATAAAAAAAAATCGAAAAAATTTTTGACAAAATAACATTAACGTTGCGACCTTTATCACCAGAGTAAATGGTGCTAAAAAATATCGACAAATTGTGAAAAAACGTAAATAAAGACAAACTAATAAGAGTGTAACTTTTGGCCTAGCCAAACATTAAATACCCTACACTGGAGTATTTTGAAAATTTTGCTTACATGGGAGGTGCCACGCCCTCTCGTCCGAGTTCACCCAGTTTTTGCTCAGAGCTTGCGTTTATAGTTTCTAGTGTCTGAGTGAAATTTGGTTGGATTATCTCAAAAAACTCTTTCAGTATAGCATTTTAAAACTTTTGCCTATATGGGAGTTGCCACGCCTTCTTACCCGAAATTGCCCAGTTTTTTATCAGAGCTTGCGCTTACAATTCGTAGTATATACGTGTATTTGGGTTGCATTGTCGTGAAAAATACTCCTAAAATTGCATTTTGAATATATTTGTTGTATGGGCGGTAGGCGTGTTCGTTGACCGATTTTGCTCATTTTCAATCCCACGAACTAACTTTTACAACGGAGGTAGTGTACCAAATTTAATTGAATTATCTTTCTCAGTTTTCCCTAAAAGTGTATTTCCACACACAGCCAGCCACCCAGCCAGCCAACCAGACAGACGAACATGGCTATATCGACTTTTCTATATCTGCCACGCCTCCTTCTCTGCGTTACAAACGGAAGGACAAAGTGAATATACTCTGGATGTAGGGTATAAACATGCAAAAACAAAATCGAAATAATTTCATCAAAGTAAATGTTGCTAAACTCAAAAAATGTTGATAAATTTAAAGAATATTGAGAAATGCAAAAAGTTACTTATGATGGAAATGTTGCTAAAGTCAAAATATGATATTAAAACATCGAAAGCAAATGTTGCTAAGCTCAGAATCAAAGTAAATTTTGCTCAAAAAATGTTGATAGGTATTGAAAAATTTAATAAAGCTACAAAATCCTGACAAACTATTAAAAATTTTTATAATGTCAAAAAAATTCTAAGAAAATTTCGAGACATGAAACAAAGTTAATGTTGCTAAGCTCAAAAAATGTTGATAATGAAAGAAAAGTTGCTACGCTCAAAAAATGTTAATAAGTCAAAAACCATGGAAATATGTTAAAAAATTTCGACATTTTATGATAAGCCGAATAACCTTAAAAATCGAAATATGTGAAATGATGAAGTTAAAAAATTATCGACAAAAATTTATCAATTCGAAAATAAAAATGATGAAAAATTTTGATTAGTTAAAAATACTTGCAAGTAGTCAATAAAAGTTTCACTGAAATGATGAGAGTTTTGTTTGATTGTTTTGAACTTTTTCATGTACCTAATTCTAGAAAAAAATCGATATCCCTTCAAAATGATTAAATTCGATATTTTATGTCGCTTGTACCTACCTAGTAACCTCGAGGAGGAGCGCGAGTATAAGGCATATGGTAGTAATCGGATTGTGTGAACCACTGCAAATTGTGGCATGCTGCGGCTGTTTGGTGTTATACGCTATGGCACTGTATCGCTCTGCATTGTAGAGCACATGTGGCGCATATTCACGACAAGTATTTCCCCACGGTCTATTTTTAGAAAAATCCAGTTTTAGCTTAAATGAAAAAATAAAAATCAAAACATATGCGTAAAATCAAATAAATTAATAAAAAAAGAGAGAAAATGAAATGATAAAAAAATCTAAAATGAAAACTCAGTTTGGTGGTACACTTGCATTTTTGATGTACATAGATACGCTATGGGACAAAGAGAATTAAGCATTATTTTTGATTCATTTATTTATTTTTAATTAAAAATAGCCTGCACTTATCTTAAGTCCAGTAAAATAAAATGAAAAATTATAATGAGTTATACGAAGGTTCAACAATATCTCAAGCAAAAATTATTAAAATAAGTTTGACAAACATCTAATAGCCAGAACCAGAACTTCACTTAGAATTTATTTCATTCTTAAAGTACGACAAATGAATTGCCCCCTTTAAGTAATTACAACTATTTGCAAACTATTTAGCTTAAGTTTATTAAAGCAAATAACTTTTACTCAACTATAATATTCCGCTTTGAAAACTATCAAAGCTCTACTACAGCCTATGAATGCATAATATTTATATAAAAGTAACTTTTCTAATTTTCAGGCTCGTCGTTTTCATGTCTAAATGTCAGACGCCCATTAAAAAAAACTTGTGGTGAATTAACATAATTTTATGCTTCTGTAAACTAGAGCTGCTTCAGTGTATTTGTGTTTAACCATACACACACACATCTTTGGTATCTTTCGACTTGTGCACTTCAGGAGATTCATGCGTAGGAGCGCTTGTGAGGGTTTACTACTCTCTCTATCCTGTAGGTTAAAGTTTATCGTATCAATTTATGACCAGAAAATGTTTTTTAGAAATTAATTTGCAAATAATTTTTAATGTCTTATTCCTTAAGCAATAAAAAGTGGGCGTGACACTTAAGTATATGATTACACCTATTGGTATAGTTTGCGAAGCCAAAATAGAACTATGGGTGCCGTTTAAGTTATCGGGCTGGCTAATAGGAGGTGCTGTCAGGGACTGGATTAGTTACCTTTTTTTTAAAAAAAACTGTAAGGGATATTTATATCCAGTTTGTCCTGTTGAGGTATTTGATCAGGGAGACAGTATCAATATTGGGGAATTCGATCAAGTCATTGGAAAATGGTTTTCCTAGAGGCCTAAGCCTGGCTCTAAATTAGTGGTTCCCAACTGTTGGGGCTTAAAGGTTATGAAAATAAAGAAAATATACATAAAGTACATCCCTTTTATCTTAATCAAGGCATAATTTATATTGGGTGTATGCATTAATTTCCATCGTTTTTCAAAAGATGTCGCCATCAATACATGGTGACTTAAATGTTAGATCAGAAACGTCATATCTGAAGCTTAGGCATCTGTCAACAACTCTGCATCATCAGATTTGAAAATTTTCATCCACATCATAAATTTTACTGTGCTCCAAAATGTCCGAGTTCGTGCCGAAAAAGCAACATTTGCGGGAAGTTTTACTTCACTACTATATTTCAAAGAAAACAGCTGCCGAAAGTTATCGCATTCTTGTAGAAGTTTATGGGGACTATGCTCCAGCTGCATCAAGCTGTCGTGAGTGGTTTCGACGGTTTAAAAGTGGTGATTTTGATGTCGAAGACAAAGAACGTCCTGGTCAGGACCAGCTAGGTGTGATCCATTATGAGCTGTTGCCAGGTGCCCAAATCATTAATGCTCAACTCTATCGTCAACAATTGATCCTATTGAAGCAGAAAATCCAGGCAGAGCGGCCAACGTATGCGACCAGACACGAGTCAATCATTTTCCACCACGATAACGCTCGGCCACATATTGCTGCCCCAGTCAAAAATTACCTGGAAAACAACGGATGGGAAATCTATACAAACTTTGCCTCACCCGCCTTATAGCCCAGATCTTGCACCATCTGACTACCATTTGTTCCAATCGATGCAGAATGCCCTATCAGGAATACGCTTCACTTAAGTTCAAGATATCGAAAATTGGCTCGATTCGTTTTTGGCTGCCAAGCCGACGCAGTTTTTCTGGGATGGAATCCATAAATTGCCAGAAAGATGGGGAGAAGTAGTGACTAGCGATGGGCAATACTTTGGATAAAATACATTGTACCATTTTCTTTAAATAAAGTCTCAAATAAAAAAAAAAAAAACGATGGAAATCAATGCATACACCCATATATTATGTTATTTTATCCCAATCTTCTTATTTTAATGATTTTAAAGTTTTAAATTGTTCTTAAAACGTCATGGTCCTTATCATAAAGCTCCCTTCTCGAGAATATATCGCTCTCGGGAGGGAGCGTTTGCAATAGTGAATATTTTATGAATGGGAACTCCCGTTGCAATAGGCATACTTTCGCTGAGTTTTTCCAGTATTGTTGACATTTTGCAGAAAAAAACATTTTGCAACGCTGAACTTTCCCAATATCGTTGACATTTTTTTCAATTTCCCACTGGATTTTGACAGCTTACTTAAAAAAAAAGGTAAACAAGCAATAGCAATTGCATCTGGATAAAATTTGTAAAAATTAAGTTAACGCTTTGCTTTTTAATTAAAAAAATTATTTATTAATCAGCAGCAGCAAAGATTAAAAAAAAAACGAACAAAATATAAATAGCCCAGGAAAATAAGAATATTTCTGCGCTATGCGAGTTTCATCTGATTCCACTCAAAAGCGGCCAAAAAAAGGGGCCAAAAAATAGCGGCCAAAAAAAAGCGGCCAAAGAAAAAAAGGGGCCAAACACAAAAAGGGGCCAAACAATAGCGACAGTAGAAGGAAGTATGTACCATCTTTACGGTTACCGGACATAATCCCAACGGACATAATCCCCATTTCGTAAATGGGGATTATGTCCAAAAATTTTTCGGTCATAATCCCCATTTTGGCCATGGGGGTTATGTCCGCAAATTTTTCGGACATAATCCCAATGGGGGTTATGTCCGAAAAATTTAATTAAGATTGAACAAAATTTTTGCAATAATCCATTTAAAAAATTTATATAGTGTTGGATGTTATAGACTGATCCGCGGCCGAAGGCCGCCGCGAAGCCGGTGTTGGATTTTTGGGAGTTTTAAATCCTGAGCTGCGGCCGCAGGCCGCCCACTTACCCCTACCCTTATGTAAAATAACTGTGGAATTTTTGGGAGTTGTAAATCCTGAGCTGCTTCTGTGGTCAATAACAAAATATCGTTATGGGGACTATGTCCGTTTTTTCCTGGGGATTATGTCCGAAATACTTGCGGACATAATCCCCATTGAAAAAATGGGGATTATGTCCGAATAACTTGCGGACATAATCCCCATATCGTGAATGGGGATTATGTCCGTGGGGATTATGTCACGGCACCCATCTTTACTTTCATACTTATGTGAAAAGCCAAGAATCCTCACATCATGGATGAGTTGATTCTTATTCATCTGCCCTTTCACATAAACTAAGGAAGAAGCAGACATAGTGGAAGATAGTAAAATAGTAACTAATAGAAAATAAATTAAATCAAAAATAATCTGATGTAGGCTGGCGCAGATTTAATGTTGACCTGATGAAATTCTAAATTGAACTGATTTGATTTTCAAAAGTGACTCTCTATTTATACCTAGTGAAGAGTGTAAAGTGACAGTGAGGAGTTCTCGCATCGTTGTTTTGTCTTAATCCTAGTACTAATTGTAAAGGAAGCACTGATTCTTGAAAGAATAGTACTAAAATTGAAGGGAGCAGGAGTTCTCGCAGAGTTGTATACTATGCAGTGGATGAAAGAAACATTGTTTCTTGAAAGAATAGTACTATTAATGAAGAAAAGCACATCCGGTCCTTATTTTAGAGACAGGAATCGTTTAAAGAGATGAGAACCGTTTGAATTCTTTTTTACCCACCTTTGGCCTCTTTTTTCCTTTGGCCCTATTGGCGCTATTTTTTGGCCGCTATTTTTTGGCCGCTTTTGAGTACCTCCGTTTCATCTTCTTGCGTAGCGAATAAGTGCGCTCCTGACCCAACCGGTATTCCCAACATGTTCATAATTTCGAGTAGTGAGGTGACACCATTATTGAACGTGCATGCTGCCAGAAAAACAGCAAAAAAAAAAAACAAAAAAACAACGCCGACCAGTTTACGTTTTCGGCTGTAACTCGCTTATTTATCAAGATATTACCTTGCCGTTTTCACTAGGTGTTCTTAAGACGTCAAACTTAAAGAAAATGCGAAAAAAATAAAATAGATTTTTTCAAACGTCTAGGTGTATATCTCCCCTTAATGCATTTTTTAAAATAAAGTTTATAGAAATAAAACTTTTTATTTCTAAGACTTATACAAAGAACTTTTAAGAATAAATGTCACAAAAAACTCATAAAAATAAAAGTAAAAAAACTTTTTATAAGCAGTATAGAAACCAATGCTAGCACTGCAGGACCACAGTATCCGTTTATTTCCTTTTAGCACGAGTTTTGACATCAAGTCGTAAGATATACAAATTAGATGAGCTGTTGCAGTAAGGATGTTTGTTCTCTTCAATAGCAATATCAATGCTTTTCAAATTTCCCTCTTCTGTGAGCACAAGCAAACATTTCACATTTTTCTTTGGCCTTACTGCACTTGGGGCTTAAAATCATTCATGCTGTCACACCCCCAAGACATCTACGCGCTTGATTAAAACCAACTGAACAGTAGACATCATTATATTACTATTTTCAATTACAACTAAACTTCTGCAATTCCTTTCGCCAAACAAACTGAGTAGATTTTTGCTTGAGCTACTCAAGCTAAGGAAAATGTTAGATAGTTTTTATACGAATAAGATTATGATATTTAAAGTGGTTTCTCTCACAGTTTGAAGGACAACTATAAATCCTCCAACAGCTAATTAATTCCAACATAAATATTTCTTTTAATAAAGTCAACGCCATTTTATCATTTTAATTCTTTTCTCACACCCTTAGATACTTAGTTATCTACCATAATGTGGCTTATTTGTACATTTGCAAGTGACAGTGTATACATATGTGCTCGTCGTAATTTATTCTCACACAAACCACTAACACACGCATATATTATGCCTGTTATCAGAGGATAAAAGTAGAAAACATTTCAATTTGCCCAACACTATGTTTTGTCTAGCCTGCTGCTACACAAGGACGACCGACACTCTTGCATGTCCTTTAATAGGATGTGGTATGAATTTTGTTGCCCTAGATTTTATGGTTTGAATTTTTTGTTTTTTTTTTTTATTTTCGGTTAAAGAGAAGTAAACAAACAAATGGAGATGAAAAGATTGTGTCGACTTACGATTTGTACAAATTAAATTTAGTCAGCTGAGTGGTGACATCTCTTGGGCAAAAAAAAGAAAAAATAAAATTGAAAAATATATGTCTTTTAGAAAAAAATATAACAAATGAGATCTAAACATCAAAAGGGAAAAAGTTATGCCCACAATGTTGATTATTTATGAGAAAAATACCTACTGTATATTGTAGTTATATGAGCATTACTGTTTAGCAAAAAACCGAATGCGCCAAAATCTAGTCATTACTTTGAAGGAGTCATGCCACTATAACTCATTATGCTGTGGTTCTTGCTAAGAGAATAGTTACAGAGAAAATGTTCAACTGATTTTTTCTCGTTTACTTCCATGAAACTCTAACAAAAAAGATTAAATATGTAGAATACCTAGTTTTTTAACTTTCTAGCGATGGATTAGTATATACATAGTGTAAACTGGGTAGTTCTTGGGGTATCAATGTGGTTTTTAGATAAGTAATTAGGCGGAGAGTTCTTACGAGAACCAGATTGCCCTTAAAAACTTGAAAGTTTTTTAGCTCAGTAGGTGAATGGTTTGTGATTTTGCAAAGACTTCTGCATCTATACAATTGTCCATTTTGTATATGGGGGACTCAAAACATATAAAACAAAGCTCCTTCTTGCTCGAAACTGTGTGTGGCACAGATATTGTTTGTTTTAGAAATAGAAGGTTGAATTAGTACGGGCTTAACGAAGGAAATCCATAATTCTTCGCCATACTTTTTAAGTCAACACAACACTTAAGTTCTTACGAATTATGAATAATGAAGATACTATGAAGCTTAAAATAGAGAAAGTTTTTCAATGTTCAACAAAATTATACTCTGGGTGCATATTAGAACACTTAATTGAGATTGAAGTCACTAAATTTTGCAGTCTTGCTAACTATCTAACTAACTATCCACCCATCTAACTATTTAAGTAAATGATCAAATGATAAGAAAAATAAGTCGGAATACTAAATATTACCGTCCCATTTTAATTATGTTCCAGTTGCATAAAAAAACTCTTAGTTAAGAAATTAGTCTATAAACTTAGCATGTTCTTTTATCTAAATCTAACTATCCATACATAGCAATAAAATAGCACAGGATGCTTAAAAATAGTTTCCCATGATTTTTGGATCAAAAACGTCGCCTTTTAAAAACAATAAATCTACCAACATTTGCTTAATATACAAATTTCATACAACTTTATCATATAGGTCAGTGGTGTAGAGGTCTAACAAGTTTATAATTGACGGTACTCGGTTCAAATCCTATTGCGGTCAGTTCATTTATTTTTTTTATTTTTATTTGAAATAACGCTTATCGCAGCATTACGAACAAGCGTTTCATAAGAACTCTTTCAGTAAGGCTGCGGTAAGCCTTTAAACGCTTACATCCAAGGACATGCAATGTTAAAAAGAAAAAATAGTTCTTGCGGAGTGGAAGCGCTTATTAGTGAAAAAGAAGCACTTCAGAAGTCTTTTCGCAGCATTACATAAACAGTTTAAATTTTTTTTGGTAACGTCCTTGTTTGCTTTTTGAAAGCCTAACGCTATAGCCCGTAGTTTTGCCTCAAAAATGGCTTGCTTCAAGCGTTCCATGCGTTCAAGCATTACCATCAACAGCAGTTGCTGCTTATGTAGAAAATGTACGTGTATGTAATTGAAAGCTTTTGTGTGTTAAGAATGCCTTTGTATACATGTCTGTATGTCAGTACACGTACGTATATACACCTATTGTAAAAGTTTGAATTTTGTCTCTGTTTAAGTTTTTGACTTTAATCATTTTGGCACAGAGAAGCAGTTTTTTTTTTTTGACAATCTTGTTGGCAATAGCACTCAAAAGACAATGACGAGACAAATTTTCACTTTCATTATAAAATCAAAAAGCAAAGCACCAAAGTAATGCAGGCAAGTGATTACTTCGCCTACTTCCCTTTTTTTGCCTTTGAATTAAAGTGATATTTTACTTCTGCTTGACATTGATTTTGAAAGTAAAAGTTTGAGCAGTAGTCTACGTATTAAAGTGTAAAGGACCATTGTGGCTTCAGTTAAATGTTGGATTGTTTAATTGTTGTCTTGTTTAAGCACTGCTTTAATTGCATGTATAACTCAAAAATATTACAAAAATTCTCTGTCAATGATAAATTCTGTTTGAACAATGCAATAACATCGAAATTGTTATTTGAGTAATGCACAGTAAAAGTTTTAGTTAAATTTTAAAACCAAAAAGTATTTATATAGAACAATGTAAAAAAAAGTATTAATTTTAAACTATTTTGGAATAAATTTAATACTTTTCTGGTATAAATATAAAATATTTATGGAAATAAATCGGGATTTAATGCCCAAAAAGTCAAAAATCAGAAGTAAACTATCCTTTTTTTTGTGTTTTAACAAAAAGTTGAAATTCGGTAAGAGCACATCGAAATTTATACAATAACTAATTTTCAAAAATCCCGGCAGTTCCAAATGACTGTACTACAAAGTATTTGTTGAATAAACAAAAAGTACGTAATTTTTGGGTCTTTTCATCTAAATCTTTTAAACTCTAATATTCCAAAAACCAGAGCTAAGTTGATAAAATTGCTAATATTATTGATATGACTAAGCACAATGTATTCGAATTGTTGAATTGAATTACTACCCAGGACTCATCATAGTTTGTCAAAAATATTTCCGAAAGTTAAAGGAAAATGTGAGAATAACAAGCATATAACAATTGATCCAACTAGATTACCTATCGATTTAGCAATTATTAACAAACGAATGTTTACGAGAAAGAAGTATTTATTTCAACGAAAAGAAATATTTTATAATTATTAACAAATATGCAAGAGATTTGTGGTTCTTTTCGTTTAAATATAAAAATTCCTGTTCAATTTGCTTACAACAAGGAATTACAAAAATTAATATATGGTGCCTTTTAAGGCCGATCTTACTATCACGTTGCTGTTAACAAAAAGAGACAGGAAGAAGCTGTCATATTTTTGAGTTATTAAAGCGTTAAGTTCTCATTGGTTTTGTGTGGGATGTGTTTAGTACAGTTGTATATTAAAGGTCATGTACGCATAAACACTACAGATTCAATTATATTGTTCAAATGTGATAAATATTTTATTTGACTTTACTGCACATACTATTTGTTAATTAAAATCAAAGATATTTTTTAATATGTCCAAGCACTATAGAAAATTTCGTGAATATATGATTTGATTTACATATAATTTTTATTCCATTTCATTGAAATCATAAATTTTCTCTTTATTTACAGGTTTGTACAATTCAAAATTTTGTAGAAAGTGGATGTTTTTTTACCGGATAAAGTAAGTTAAGTCATGCCTATTTTTTCTAAGGTCATATTCATCGAATCATGTCTGTGGACTTTTGACAAAACAACCTAATTCAAGATAAGACAAGTTTTCAAGATTTAAGCTATAAATATAAACACGATTCATTTGGTATAATCGTCATGTCTTTATAATTTTGAATTCCGGTCATATAAAGATGTCCCATAATTTACGCAAGATTTAAAGTTTGTCGCCATTTGAGCGGTTAAATGCTGCCAGCCAAAAAAAAAAAAAAAAACAGTTTGACAAATGACACTTTAAAGTTGGTATTGAAGAATAGTATTAGATTTGTTGTTTTTAAGTTTTGTGTCTTATGGTTTTTGTAACGACTAGAACTCCATGCCTGTAAATTAAAATGCAATTATTCCATTCATCTAATAGTTTGGAAATCTTAGAAAGGCTCAAAATCTGTCGAGTCACGGAGATGTTTCAATCTTCTAAGGGTTCCTCTGCTTTCTTTACTTCTAGAGGTGGGATGCTCTACAAACTGCCTACGAAAGTAGGAGGCGAATAAGGAGGCATTGTAGGCATGGAAAAGTACATATTTTCTTGATCAGCATCACCTTCTGAGTCCATATAGCAATGATGTCCGTATGGTTGGCTGTTGAAATCATTTTAATATTTTTTTGGGCAAAAAAAAATTTCCGTCGTAAATATAGCTCGTGGGATTAAAAATGTGAAAGTACACACCTACCGCCAATACGAAAAAATCATTTAAAATATTTAGAGCAGTGTTTACTGAAATGCAACCATAGTAATTCTAAAAATAATAAGGGTAGGTTTTGATCAAAAACTTGGCAAACTCGTACAAAACTGTATGGCACCTCCCTTTAAAGTAAAATTTTTATAATGTTACGGTGTAGGGTATTTGATTCTTGGCCACGGCAAGTATAGCACCCTTTCTAATTTACTATCACTATACCTGCCTTGAGAGATCTTTTATTGTCGATTAGAGTTTTTTAAAACCGATGGAGCGTTTATAGAGATGTCTGAACCACCTATTCTAAAGAGTGCCGAAATATTCGAGGTCAAAGATCACAAAAATCTGGAAATACCTCGCCAAAGGTTACCTCCGCAATGTTTGTCAACAGTTTGGAAGCCTAAAAAATTAAATCAAAAGTCGATTTGGTCGAAATGGTTACACTATAAAAAACGATAAAGACTTTTTTTGTGGAAAAACAGATGCTCCGCAAATATTATTTAGATATGTGTACACAGTAAAAATTTTAGTTTAATTTTAAAACCAAAAAGTATTTATGTAGAAAGTATTTATGTGTGCAACAAAAAATAATTAATTTTAAACTAATTTGAAATAAATTTTATACTCTTCTGGAATAAATTTTAAAATTTTTTGGAAAAAAATCATAATTTAATACCAAAAAAGCTTAAAATCAATACTAAAGGAAATCAAAAGTAAGAAAAGTAAACTATCATTTTATAGTGTGTAGGAAAAGTAACTGTTTGGGCGATATTCAATAAAATCAGGTCCAATCACAATCATAAAGTAATAAAATTTGGCGTCACGCAAATACAAGTAAATTAAACTCAGGGTGATTCATTTAAGAAAATAATTTTAAAAATATGTACATAATTCTTTTAAACTTATAATTATCCAGACACAATCTAAGGATTAGCAAAGTATTTACTATATTCAGAAAAAAAATTTTCAACAGGATCCTATCACTTATTTTGACTAATTTTGACTGTTCAGTATGCCAAAAATTCTTCACTCACAAGCCGATGCATTAAAATCATTTTAGTTATTTTCTCAACCACATGAGCTTTAAAATTTGCCAGATTATTTGTATTTAAAATAAATTTCTATATATATCGAAATCAAAAAAAAAAAAATTTAATCTCTTAGCACTTAGAGATAAACCCAAATATAGCTTAATTTTTCACTATACAAACACACATGTGTGAAAGTTGGCATCGGTCAAAAAAATCTAAACCTTCTTAAGCCAAAGGTATCGTACATCTCATTTAATCGAACGACACTTAAGGGAGGTAATAAAAAATTGGCGCCATTCAATCGATAACAATTCTACCAAATTAAAAATAACCACTTCATTTGCCTATGTACAGTCATTTCTGTACCGAAAATGCTGAAAAATTTCAAAAAAATTGACAGATAACGATGCAATTGAAACGAATAAAAATAATTATAAGGGAGCAATAATTGTAAAGTTAAACATTTTTATTAGCAATTTAAAAATAGAACACAAAACTTTGGCAAAAAAACTTTTGAATATTATATGTTATTAAAACCAAATGAAATTTATTTGTAGATATCTTTGTGCAAGTCATTCTTGTAATCGACAAAATCAAAAATATGAAATTTGTTCAGAAATTTAAGACATAAATGATATGTTTGATAAACATCCGCTGATTCAATTCATTTTAGCATAGTAAATTAATAGTATATGCATTATATTTAACATTTTTTGCATATTAAAAGAGATATGCTAAAATTGTTAGCTTAGATTATGTTTATTTAGGTTAGGTGCTTCGTCTTCCGAAAAAGTCATTTTAGGGTACAATAAAACCTATAGTTTGATTGCCAACAAGATAGATTATTTTAATACTCTTCACCCAGGGTATATTTGCTTTGTCCTTCCGTTTGTAGCGTAGAGAAGGAGGCATGACAGGTGTAGAAAAGTATATACTTATATTCTTGATCAGCGTCATTTCCTGAGTCGATACAGCCATGTCCTTTTGTTTGGATGTCTGTCTGTCCATCCTTTGAAATAATTTTAATATATTCTGGTGCACTGGCTCTGTCGTTTAAGTTAACTTGTCGGATTGAGTATGAGCAAAATCGGTCAACAAACAGTCCTACCGCCCATACAAAAAAAACATTTAAAAAGCAATTTTATGAGCGTTATCAACTATAACGCATACAAAACACTCATTAATACTAGGGACGGTATGTGCAAGCTCAGAGCAAAAACTAGGTGAACTCAGACTGCAGGGCGTGGCACCTCCCATATAAGAAAAATTTTCAAAATGCTATACTGAAAGGGTTTTTTGAGATAATCCAACCAAATTTCACTCAGATACTTGAAATAGTTAATTTACACAAGATCCGAGCAAAAAGTGGGTGCACTCGGACAAGAGGGCGTGACAAAAGTAAAATTTAATTTTCAAAATACAGCAGTGTAGGATATTTAATTTTTGGCCTGGCCAAAGGTAACACACTTACTAGTTTTTTTTTTTTACTGTAGAAGGCTTATATGAACGGTAGGCGGAGCGCAATGGAAAATTAATATCTCGAAAACCTATCCATACATTTTTTTCTTTCTTTGTGATTTTCCAGTTAATTGGACCAAAGTGCATCGAAAAATTAGTGACATTTCTTGTACAGATTGGCTGTAAACTAGTGTAATTTGATTTGCATTGGCCCACGATAACATATTATCATTTTTTGGCACGTGTGCGCATTTACAAATATTGAACTATGCTGGAAACATAGCACCTGCTTCCACCTGCAAAGAATGCATTTAATTTTGTTGGTGTTGTTGTTGTTGTTGTTGTTTTTGCTTACATTGTTTTTTTAAAATCTTTAAATAGCCATAAAAATAAATATTGAAAACAATATTCAATAAAAATAAATGGTTTAAATTACAAAATTAACTAAAGCAAAACATAATAAAAATTAAATAAATACAACAAAAAATCCAAACAAAAACAAATAAAACGAACACGATCCTAACACGAGCGCAAGCAACACTACGTATTAAAAACAGCAACAGAAGAAACAAAAACAACAACTGCAACAACAACAACATCAACAACAGTGCAAATGCATTCAACGTTTATAAATGCATAATGCCAACTTAAATCCCCATATTATAAAAGACACACTTCCACACACAAACAAAAACGCATTATTAAAAGATACGCACACAATCTCACTCATTCGTTGAGCAACGAACTGCAGCAGCCACTGCAATGAGCGCCGCTCTCGTCGCTCAATTGCCAAGTAGTTGCCATATTATCATCGTAAATATGAGGAGTGCTAAAAGGGGGAGGGAGGAGGATATAAAATGAAAGAAGAAAAAAACTCCCGCTTAAACATATGCATAGTAAGAAATGCAAAAATACAACAACGACAATACAAAACAAAATCGAAACAGAAACAACGAGAAATAAAGATATAATTAATATGCGTCGCGTTATTTATAGAGTGCACACTATGCACAGTGGTGCAATTTTGTACTTCAAGTGAAAAAAAAAATTCTTGTTACTAGAATCGCCCAATGGTCAAAATGTGGCCACAAATATATTAAATAATTTTGGTACTTTTTGGACAGTTTTAGTACTTTTTTTGCTCTTTGGTACAAAATAGAAAAGCTCAATTATCATCCCTGGTACAATGACAAATGTGAAACAAAAAACATGAAGTCAGTGCCAGTCAGCTTTTTGTCTTTCTCTTTTTGCTGTAACCTTTTTTTAGCTCCATTATTGGGTCGTTGTTAATATTGAAAAATTTTCATCTAATTTTACCTGGCTTAAGGGGGGCTTCTCATGTAACACGTCAAAAAGTAGTTGTTTTTCGGGATTTTTTTTCACTCGGAAAATAAAAACACACACAAATAATTTTTTGCATATATTTAAGAACATGTTTGAACTATAAAAAAAGCATTTTTTCAAAAACTAAAATGACAAAATGGCGGACTTATTAAATGTCGCGTGTGGCGTGACGCGGCTGACGGATTTATCGCGGTACATTGTGGAGCCCAAAGTTTTTATCTGAAACATAAAACAAAATTTTTGTATTATTCAGCAGGGTTCCCCTGAGTGCATGAATGTCTGCAACTCCAAAAAATTCGATTCTACAATATTGAAATCACGTCTTGAAAAAAAGTGCTATTTTTTCGTCATTTTTTGTCGCTAATTGGGGCTAAAAAGTATATAAAATAACTTTTTTTCCACAATTTCAGACATTCATGCACTCGTTCAATTTATAATCTGCAAAACACTTTTTAGAAATCAAAAATCGGTTAAGTAGTTTTTCGCAATCGTGTACCGCGATTTTAAAACCATAGTTTTGAGAAAAAACTATTTAAAGTTTGAGTTTGTTAGCCAAATCGCACACAAAGCGCGCCCGAGCGCGCTGGTTCAATCAATCATATTTTCCATAATATTTAGAGTTGAGTCATGAAACTTTGGGAATATAATCCCAAGACGTTATTCTATCAACCTATGAAAAAAAAAATCGATTTTTTGAAAATTTTACATGAGAAGCCTCCCTTAATGGCAAAATATTAAAATAATTTTAGCTTTGTGCATATTTACAAACAAATACCTATCTAATGGTGTATACTTCAAAGTTGTGCTCCATTTCTAACATAATAAAAAACGTAGGACAAATTTTTGTCTTGCGTATTTATATATAGGTGAGATGTGTGCACCTTGGTCCAAGTGTACCTCGGTCCGAGTGTCGATTGCCGCTTAACAGCTGCATGTGTACGAGGATGTTCTTCTATGAACTTTTCCGCTCATGCCGTTGATTTATCTTGGTAGGCTTTAGACCGTCAAACTGTATGCATGTGTTCAAAGGGACGGAAAAAGTGTGTGGTGTGAAAAAAAATTTTTTTTCGACTAAACTGCGAAACGTTTTGTGAAAAACTTACTTGAAATATATAAGTTTTACAACATCAGCAAGGAAGTTTAGTTATTGTTTTAAGCTTTAAGTGTATTTTAGATGTATTTTCATTAATATATGTTATGGAAGTTGGCATTTTTTAAAACATGCTGTCTGTGTGTACCTTGGAACTATGATTATTGACCAGCGATCAGGAAGCCATAATCGCCCATTTCGTGAATGGGGATTATGTCCGTGGGACTATGTCACAGCACCTATATTTCTACTCAATGGTAAAACATAGAAATAACATTGTCACGTCATTTCATGCTGCAGGAATTGTAGAAATATAACTTAATCAAAAGACTAAAGAAACTTTTTTGGAAAATCCAACTCATTGAAAAATTGAAAAGCGGATCAAGCTACACACATCTCCCCTACATTTATTTTTTTGCAAACGAAAAGTAAAAGCGGATTGTCAGATTGAACCCACCCGCCTCTTCTGAAAGACTTTCTTCTTCTGGAATTCTGAACCTACTCATTTCACAGGGTTTTGAAGTACAATGATATGCTGAAGATGTCGCAAAATCCTTATTCCAAGTAAAATTAAGACTTAATCTTATTCGGATAACAAGAGGCACTTGACTTAGTAGCCGGATAATGCGTTTACTCTGGTCTGAAGGTTAATTTCTTATTTATTACCATTTTCACCAAAATGATGAAAAAGGAAATCTGCGTTCTCAATGGAATAATAATACCATTTTTAAGTCAGTTCATGCGGAACCTTCATATAGAAAGCACAATTTGGAAGGCAATAGCAGCGCTGTGGACCAGTGGGATACAGTGGGACCTGAATTCAATGGTGATTAACATCTATGGTACAAAGATGGCTCCAAAACACATGATTGACGCTGATGTTTACGCTGATGTCAGACTGCGTAAAAATATATTTGCATGCATGATCTAAGAAAATTCAGTGTTTTAGGATGAACTACATGCATTGGAACTTTGTCTGAGGGAATATCAAAGAAGGATTCCCAGTGGCATAAATATCTACATATATTCTATCAGGCAGTAAAGCGGCACTTTTAGCCTTAAACTCATTGCATTCAACTACTAATCACACTCGGCTCCCGAAATAAGTTTCAACTCATTTGGGTACCTGAGCATAGTGAGATTGAGAGTAATGAAACTGCAGATCTCGCTTGGATAGAAAAATCAACGCAATTTGTTGGACCTACTCCATTCAGGTGTTCATTTTGGAGTTTTATAGCATTTAGCCTTAACAATAGGCTGAACAAAAAAAAAAAAAAAATCAAAGTGGGTTATAACCCTGAGCAACATACAACCAAAATCTTTCATACCAAAAGTTTCCAAACCAAGAACAGAAAAGTTAGTTTTGCTGAACAGGAAACGGACTTTTACAGGATTTCTTACGGGACATCGTTCAGTTAGGAAATATCTCTCCAACATGGCATTAGTCCAGGATGAGTTTTGTAGAATCTGTAATGAAGAAGAGGAAACAGCAGAACATATTTTATGACACTCTGACAGTCTGGCTACACACGGATTTCGTTGCTTTTCAAACGCGTACCCCTCTACTTAAAAAGCAGGCGAATTATTCCCGAGGGCATACAGACATTCACTAATTTCATGCGCCTATGAACTGACTTCTAACTAAGTCTTATCAGAGATAGCACAATAGGCTTTATAGGTGATATTTGGTGACTTGATTCCAACCTTTTTCTAGATTTAATTTCCACTGCCCTTTTATAACATGCTGTAGTTAAGAGATAAACGGCAATCACGAATATTGTCAACAGCTACAATGCGCATCGTTCATAAAAAGATGATCAATTACGTATACCTCAAAATTGTCGGTAATTTTTTGTGCGACTAATCATTTATGACTTTGAACGATTTTTACTCGAATAAAAATTATTCGCGCACAAACGCACTACAAATACAATACATCACAAAATCGATCAACTCAATAGATATATTAATCAAAATACATTAATTTGTGTACTGTGAAATAACATGTGGTTACTGGTACTACTCAAGTGCTCCAAATGATAAATGTTCTATTGCAATGTCTACATAATTTTGTAGACTTTTTGGCACTTTTCCAGTTATAACCAGTGTAGTTTGATAAAATATGTAGATATGGCGAAATGTTTTTATTTCATGCTTTTGATCACAATCTTTGGTTATCTAAAGTGCTTTTGCATTTCAATACGATAGATGATATTGACGTAAATTGCCTAGAATCAGGCGGATTACAAATAACTTAACATGTGTACACTTGATTTGTTAATTTTGTTTGAACTCACAAGTAATGGAATCTATAACTAAATAAATATTATCTTATCGAAGAAATTTTAATTTGCAAATTGACTGGCAAATAATTGAAAATATCAATCATAAGTGTAATGCTCAAAGTACGAGTGTAGGTATTACATATACAAGTATTTGATTTATAATACAATTACTTAAATTTATTATTCGTTCTACATATAGTCGAAGTGTGTTTACACAGCTATTTATTAATATATTTTAATATTTAAACAATGATAATTTTTTCATAAGCACAACAAAGCTAAAAAATCTATTTGGAATGGGCACTATATACGTAACTATATGGTTTGCAAAATAAAGTTTATTTTATTAGTGAAAAAAAAACCATATCAAGTCAAGTCTTGTGCAAAATTGGATTCCAGGCCCTTGTGGTTCCCTAAATACAAGGCCATAAATTTGAAAAAACAGAATGTGATAAAAGTTCGTTCAGTTTTCCAAAAAAAAAAAAAAAATAATAATAATAAAATGCTACATAACAATACACACTATAATTTACAGTACTTAATACGTAGGTACGGAAAAATAAAAATCCTTCGGAAGGGCTCATTAACAAAAAACGAGTAAATAGTCAATTTTTTTATTCTTTGCCTGTTCCGAAATCCATGTGATTTCAATTACTTTTCGTTTGGGTGAATTTTTGGTGAAAACGGTTGTTCGTTCGATAAAAAGTACTAGAATCTCTTTTGTGGAAAATTACAGGCTCTATAGTTAATATTGATTTGGCTTAACCGAAAACTAACCGATTAGGAAATATTCTTAAAAACCCGCAAAAAGTCGAAAAGTTTGACTTTATCGAATATTTCCTTAACGGTTACTTTTTCGTAAATACAAATCATTACTACTTGTATTTATTATTATATGCTATACAAATAATATTGATTTGTATTTACGAAAAAGTTCTTCACAAAGACGATTCTAATACTTTTTACCATGCCTCACCATTTTCATCAAAAAGCTTCCGAAATTAAAAGTAATTGAAACTGCACGGACTATGGAACATGCCTGTAGCATTTATTTTTATAATAATAAACTAGTTCCTATTCCTACAGGGATTTAGCATTTTAAGTAATTTTTTTGAATGACGGATGCAACACCCTCTTGCGCAATCCAATCCAATTTTTCCACGTTGATTGGTAGTAAAAACTTTTATCCACGTACCAAGTTTTATTACAAATTCTGCTATTCCTGCAGAGAATTTTAGTCTGTAGTACAAAACAAAAATATATAGTGCGAAAATTGTTACAATCGGTTAAGCGGTTTCAAAGTTATAAGGTAACAAACACACGCGCACTACATTTTTATGTATAGAAATAGAAGATATGTAGGGGAAAGTGGGGTAAAGTGGGAAACTTTTTTTCGAAGCTCCATAAAATGAACAAAACTTCTTATTATTTCATGTTTCAACTTCCTATAATAAAGAAAATTAAATAAACTATATTTTTGCCGAAGAAACGAGCCGAAAATATGGATTTTCTTTTGAGTACGACGCTTTGATCGAGGATGCCCAAAATGGCAAAAATTAAAAATCGTGGGGCAAAGTGGGAAACTTTCAAAACTCATAAAAACTAATACAAATGTTAAAAAAAAGTTCTAATATCTTTATTGTAAGTCAAAAAAGGTTCAAGGAACACACCCATAGGAGTAAATATGAAAAGAAATAATGATTTTGCTGGAGAAAAATATATGAAAAATTGTGTTTAAACAAATTTGTGAAATAGTAGCTTATTCGTCGTTCTCTGATGAAACATCAATGTCCGAGTCACAGTGTTAGTAATAAAAGAAGCTTGTAGTGAGATTAACGCATTTCAAGTGAAATGGCCGTTGACAATCCTTTAGGTTGCATTTGATGGTATTGTGTCTGGTCATGATTTCGGGCATGAGTTCCATGCAAATGGTGCAAAAATCAAGACCTTCATCTGAGCTAGAGCTTCTTTGACGCTTTCTTTGCTGGTGGTGCTTTTTTGCTCCTGGTACTCTATTTTTTGTGATTCATTTCCCTCTTTCTTCCGTTTATTTGCTAAACGTTTTTTCTCAGCTGCTTTTTGCAACTCGCTTAGCTTTTCCGGAGTGTTTACTCACAATAGAAATGTACAACACTTATTTGGATCATGAAATAGTATAATACGTTGACAAGTGGGGACTAGCAATCGTGAAATAATATTTCCCACTCTACCCCATAAAAAATTTCCCACTTTACCCCGATACCACATTTTGCAAAAAATGTGAGCTTCATTCTTTCACTCTATGAATTACACGGAATCCTTTTGCGTTATCAAAATTTAGACTACAAAGAATATTTTTGTGTACTTACAATCGGTTTATCTCCAGAAACAGTAAAAATATCGATGCTTAAATATTTCAAAATTAAATTTCAAAATCACTTAAAAACTTTGCATGATTCCGGAGATCACAAAAATACGTATGCACGCATCGCTATACCATAAAGATTTGCTTACGGTCATTGCAAGTACATGTCAGAAGCGCATGACAGCTACACTTTGCTAGTTTGCCCGAAAAGGGGCATTTCCCATTTTACCCCACTTCTCACTTTACCCCACTTTCCCCTATGTTATAGAACTTTGTCACTCGACTTTTACTTCAGCCTTCTGGCACATCAAAACATTTAGAAATGTTAATGAATTTGGGTATATATCGATACGCTGAGTTTTATATGAGGAATTGTGTTGCGGCCAGTCAAATCCTCAGATCCCTGGCAAGTATTTTTCGTTAAAAATATACTTCGTAGGAAATGTTTATTACATTTTTAGGTTACTAATCAATATCACTTTTATGCACGTCGTTGAGTGTTGTATCAACGTTTTTTTGAGTAAAAAAAGGAAAAACCTCAGCCTCCTGGCCTTACTTTTCCGGAAACTTAAATATCTAAGTTTGGTTTTTTAGTAGTGAAAATATTTGAGTTTTAACAAACAGTGCGTAATAAGATTTTTTGCTTAGTTTCTCAGCCTCTTAAGCTCATTTTTCTTTCAAACGACCATAAAATTCTTATTATTTTGACCGGCCCGTTTTAGAAAAGTTCAAAAAAGACTCAAACTGAACTGAGTCATGTATCTGAACTCGGATACAAAAAAAATAAATTTGTTTCATAAAATCTTTAAAATTCTGGGTTGCAAACTGTTGAAAAGCAATTATATGATTAAATTGTCCTGATTTGTCCATAACTAATCAAACTAAGTAGCTACTTAAGAAAATCGTCTTAATCTAGCAAGTGGGAGTGAGCTCTAATTCTGTTTGTACATAAGTAACTAAGCGTAAACTAACTAACTTAAGGGGTATGAACACTGTAAACTCTTTAATTTCAGGGGTTACATATAAATATAAAACTTTGTATATGTATGAATTGAAGTTAGGCCCACAGTCCTCCGACAAACATGACGCGCCCAAAAGTTGATCCCAGTGGCGTTGACAGAATTGCAGCAAAACGGAGCGTCTAAAAGCAAAAAACTAAAAATATTTTTTAAGTACAAATAAATGACTATAGCTTGGCGTAGGGGATTTTGAAAACATCAATTTACAAAAAAATTACAACCGATTAAAAAAAAAAATTTCATGAAATTTTCTCTAAATAAAAGTTCATAAAAAATGAGTAAAAAATGAAAAAAAAAAAAAAAAAAAACCGCTACGTCCTGCTGTATAGACATATTTTTTCTACAAAATGCCGTTGGGATCAAGTCGATCGGACAAAAACTCTTCAAGTTATGCTCTCAACGCGGTTAAAAAAAGTGGTTTCGTAAAAACGGTGTTTCAAGTTTTAGAAGAGACAAATTGTTGTATCAATATAAAATTTTTTCATGTAGTACTAACTTCAATTAATACATAAACAAAGTTTTATATTTATATGTCAAGCCGATTTTTCTTAATTAATAAAATAAAAACCACCTGAAATTAAAACGTTTACAGTGTTTAAACCCCTTAATCGCCTTACAATTTATGTTTAGTTTTGACCCACTGTTCGATTAAAAAGCAAAACCATCACTCTCTCACGATCGTTCGGTTCGCTCACTTGTTCGAATAAAAGCGACAAAAACAAAAGAAAATCAAAATCAAAACAAAAACAAAAACGAAACAACAAAAAATAAATCCAGTAAAAAAAAGAAAAGCAAAGCAACAAAGCAAGGAAATGGAAAAAAAAATGCACTTCAACGATTCGATTGCAACGGGCTAAAAATAAACAATCACAAAAGTCTGAGTTGCTAAAAATAGCTTTGGACGGAAAGTACGTTGGTTGCAACTTGCAGTATGGCAATAACTTGAAAATAGCAACAACAAAAACAACAACATTGGTTAAAAAAGCAAGACTGAAAACAAAAACAATGAGGAAAAAAACAAAACCAAAGCTCAAGTTAAAGTTTCTGTTTGAGCTCAATTTTTCATGACTATAAAATACTCATGCACATATGGCACTCAGTGTGTGTGTGTGTGCGTATCTGTGTGTGTTTAAATAAATGTGTACTACATTTGCATAAAAACTATGAGAACTTGAAGATATATCGCTATATACATATTTTGCTTTTATATTTAGATTTATGCTTTTTACGGAACTATTTTTAGATATGAGTTTCTACACAGTTTTCAAATCAATTAAAAAGTTATTCCAAAGTTTACCTTTCATATTTAGGAAGCCACCCATGCTTGTGATTAAGATAAAATAAGTGGATTTTCATATCAACGAATTTTTAGATTGTTAAAAAAAGGTTATCTAATAGAGTAGGTACCATCACGTCCGCCATTGCCATATTCTATTAAAATTATTCGTTACAAAAAAGTATTTCAAGAAGGCAGACGTCTAGAATGCTTTTGTCGCATTTTAAATAATTAAAGATATGCAAAAAAAGACTATCTCTTAAATTATGAAAAGAAGAACCATCAATCATAAAAATACATTCTTATGCGTGATTTTGTCAAATAAACACGCCAGGCAGAAAGAAGTCACAGGTACAACAAAAATGATGACAACAACTGAAGATAGGACTGTATTCGGAGTCGATTATAGATGAAAAGTCTGTTTGAATTAAAATACTTCCTAATAGACTTCGCGGGATATTGCATTTTAAAATTTTTGTTTTTACTTAATTTAGTGTATTCCTTGTGAAATCAGTGGCGGATCCAGAGGGGGGCGATCGCCCCCTCTCTCAAACCTAAATTATATGTAAGGATTTTGTAAACATTCTGTTATTGGGTGTACAACTTAAAAACCGGAATTTGACGGTGGATGTCCGTACTAACAAATATCGTGAAAGCTCGAACTTTATATACATATATGTCATTTTGAAGGTACATTTGACAGCTGTCAAAATCAGTCAACAAAACAATTTTATCTTGTGTGCATGATTATTATTTTTCACGATGAATAAGTTCGAAAATTCGAGCAAAAGACAGCATTTGCGGGAGGTTCTGTTGGGTCATTTTTTTGCAAAGAAAACTGCTGCGGAAAGTCATAGTTTGCTTGTAGAAGTTTATGGGGACTATGCTCCAGCTGAATCAAGCTGTCGTGAGTGGTTTCGACGGTTTAAAAGTGATGATTTTGATGTCGAAGACAAAGAACGTCAGGACCAGCTAGGTGTGATCCATTATGAGCTGTTGCCAGGTGGCCAAACCATTAATGTTCAACTCTATCGTCAACAATTGATCCGATTGAAGCAGAAAATCCAGGCAGAGCGGCCAACCAGACACGAGTCAATCATTTTCCACCACGATAACGCTCGGCCACATATTGCTGCCCCAGTCAAAAATTACCTGAAAAACAACGGATGGGAAATCTATACAAACTTTGCCTCACCTGCCTTATAGCCCAGACCTTGCACCATCAGACTACCATTTGTTCCGATCAATGCAGAATGCCCTATCAGGAATACGCTTCACTTAAGTTCAAGATATCGAAAATTAGCTCGATTCATTTTTGGCCGCCAAGCCGGCGCAATTTTTTTGGGATGGAATTCATAAATTGCCTGAAAGATGGGGAAATATTGTAGCTTCCAATGGACAATACTTTGAATAAAATATATTGTAACATTTTTCCACAATAAAGCATCAAATTTCGCTAAAAAATTCCGGTTTCTAAGTTGTACACCCAATATTATATAGAAATGTAGTCAATCGACCCCCCTCTTGACAATGCTGGATCCGCCACTGTGTGAAATTGTTTAGTTTCAAAAAATTATCTCCTGATTTCCGACCGAATACCAAATTTCAGAAAAAAGTACTACTTTAAACGATCAATGTTGGTCCAAAAAATTTTCTGGAGCAATTTTGAATAAAAACGATAAAATTATTTATTTCTTTGCATCATGTGTTCATACATGAACATTAGGCCATGTGATGACCGATGTTTAAACATTACATATCCTTGTTAAGGGCTTAATTAAACATACATTACTTCCTCATGTTCCTTGAACCTATGAAGTCATATTAGACTTGTTCGCAATAGTTCTTCTGGTTCGTATATACATATGTCGATATAAAATTAAAGTCTTTAAAAATATGCATACTTATTTACGAATGCAATGATACATAAATTTTAAACATCGGACATCAACTGCCGAAATTATGAAAAAAATCCATTTTGGCTGTTTTTAGAGTGGTCGAAAAAATTTGACGAACTCTAGCGTTATTTTTTCGAGTTTTAACAAATTACGATTTTCCCAATTTTTTGCATCAGCCATATTGGACTTAAGAATTTTTGAATTCTGACTTCAGATTTATGATAAGCGACCCCGAAAATACCCGAATATTGAAAAAATATTATTTGACACCCTCTAAAAATATTTGGCGTATATGGATGAGATTTGTATAAAGAGTATTGAGACAATTAGTATTGAGTGGAAAAATGGGCGGTGCCATGCCCTTTAAAAATGTCGTCATATTTTTAAAACTATTTAATGTGCAAGGATGAGATGTGAAGCGTATACACGTATAAAATGCATTGGGATCATTTACATCCTTTGAAAAAATTAGTGATGCCTCACTTCCTGCACAAGACAAGGTAGAGACACGCACACCGGGCAATGCTAGCTTTGAATAGATTGAAAATCGAAAGTGGAAGTTTTGTCGAATTTTTGCTTTTGATGATTTGAATATATAAAAAATTTCCTAATTTTCAGTCAAAATAAGTTGACTGCTTTAATTATACATGATGATGATATACATGATGATATAATCGATGATTATCATGTCCTGTCGCTCTAATAAATAATTGGAATCCTCTTAATTCTTTATTTTTTTTTTTTTTTTTTTTGAGATCTTCATGGAGTAATTTTCATCGCTTTGAGATCTTCTAAAAATTTTTTATTTTAACCCCAATTTGGGATGCTTTTAATTATTTTTTTTTTTTTGGCCTTGAATAACTTTTTATGCAAACACAATTTTGCAATGGACTTTTCACACTTTATTTTTCACGCATTAATAAAGATTATTCCGGTAAAAAAATTCACTCAAAATTATATTTCAGAAAATTTCTTATTATTCCATTATCTTCACATAGTCTGCCTGGCGATGAAATCATTTCAAAAATCCAAAGGAACAGAACAGAAATAGAATCAGCTTTATATATCCATGAATTGTGGCTTTTCTCGCTTTCTTCTCTTCCCCTATAAATATTCAAAAACCATGTCCAGCTGTTTCGCAAAAAGCATAATATTCGGCCGATTAGGAATGATCTCTATCAACAAAATGAAGGGTGCTACTGTGTGTTGGAATTCAAAATGCATGTCAAGAAAATAAAAAACTCCTTATGACTTAATTTTTGTGAAAGTTCTTAAATGGAATCTTTATCGGCTTTTGTTAATCAACTGCTTTGTTCCACCGTATCTTCTTCTAAATGAATAATGCAAGTTTTTAGTGGAAAACCGAACCCTTTTGTGGCTTAGTCAAGTTGGAAAGCTAGGAAAGCTAAAACAAATTTAATCAGTTTGTGTGGCAGACGCGCTTAAATTTACATAAGTGTACTTGCAGATCAGCAGCATACAGCAGCGGGATAAAGGATACAAAGGAAATGCTGAAGTTCTGCGAAAATCCGTTTAAACAGCAGCTTAATTAATTCTTTCTTTTGGCCATAAAGAGAAAGCGAAATGCAACACTGTTGCATGTATGTGTTGCAAATATTTGTAAAGAATTTTAATTAAAAAATATTCACATAACGCCAACAATTATGCATCATTTTTTGCTTTATGTGATGTGACTAATGCTGAATGTTTTTCAATTCTTGTTGGAGTTTTTTTTTATGTTTTTTTTTTTATTGAGTTGTCCTTTTCGCTTAATTACCTCGTACTTACACAATTTGTCCGAATTTACGTGACATTTGTCCGCTTGCAACTTTAAACTTTACATAACATGGCAAACAAACGTAAACTACTTGTTAAGCAAAACGACTACGAGTAGAAAGTTCAATTATCCTTGTTGCGTTACTACAAGCATAAATAGGGTTGCCAGAGTGTATTTATGCAAAAACTGAAACGGCAAAACTTTGAGTTAAAAAAAATTTAAAACCAAATCACCAAATTATTAGTTAAACTATTTTTCTGAAAGAATAATTTTTTAAAATTCGAAAAATTTTGAAACTTCCAATATTTTTGTGACTCCCAATATTTTCCTGCTATCGATGATGGTCGACTTGACTTAAACCTTTTAACGGAAAATTTTCTATGTAGCGTTTAAACGTCACTGTTTTACAGATTTTTAAATTAGCATGCCTCCTATAGATCATACTTTAAGTTATAAGACTGCTTACAATTATTTTTTGTAAATGTAACCGTTAGCGAAATATTTGCAAAATTCTAATTTTCGTGAAATTAGACCTTGAAAATGATCTTCGTTGAAATCACGTTAAAAAATGTGGGGAACTTCTTTCATATTTTTATTTAAATGAAGTCAACATTTTTTTTCTATGATTTTTTGTCAAAAATTTCTGTCTTTGATCAGTGATTTCTCCGGAACGGAAGCTCTTGAAAACAATAGTCGATTTTTTCAAAGATTTTTTCTGAGATTTTTTTTATTTTTTTTTTAGAATAAAATCATAGCAATATTTCTGTGCAAAGATGGCAAAACCATGTACCGCATGTTTTCATATTTTTTCACACGGAGAAAAAAAATGAGTTGTACGTTCTACTTTATTTCTAATAAATTTTACGAGAATTTCAAGTCAAAATAGTGACAACTCCCCCACTGAAGTAAATTTTACATTACTGTTTTAGTCAATTCAGAATTTCAATTTTCCAAAGACCTTAGGGTCTAGTAATTTTTTTGAAAAAAAAAATTAATGATATTTACCTTGCTGTAAAGCAATGGTGTCAGCGTTTTCAAATCACTGAGCCAAGCGCAGTCAGCGCAAGATTTTCGCTTTTACAACAACTTTAAATTCGAATTTACAACAACAATAATATTTCAACATTTTGCAAAATTTTTAAGAACTAGGACACACACAAAAAGGAGGGGTATTCACGCGTTGATGCGCAATGCTCTTGCGTCGTTGCGGAAGTGCGGTTTCCGAAAGTTTGACATTTGTAAAACAACAAACATTCCAACAATTTCTCAAGATGGAAATATTCACATTGAATATCCAGGTGTTAGTGCGTAAAAGACTTGCATTTTCGCAATTGCGCATCAACGCATTAATACCCATATTATTTGTTGTTTTTGTTTTTGATGCGACGTGTGTACGCAAAAAAAGCAACAAAAACGCGAAATTTTGACGAGGGCGAAAAAAAACAACAAAAATTATTTCTGTGATTGTTGTACAGAATGATGTTGTTGGTCGAGCCAAAATTGGCTCACTTTTGTTCTAGGCTGACACCCTTGCTGTAAAGTTCAAACGAAAAAAAAAGTAATGACCACACACTAGGATTCGAACCGTGTGATAGGTAGAAACATATCCTCTGCACTAGTGGCCCATATGACAAGAAGGTATAAAATTTGAATATTAAGCAAATGTCTATTCAAACATAAACATCTTTATTAGAATTTTAAAGTCGGTTATACATTTTTATGATACTTAATTTACTGTGAAGTTTAAACACAAAAGCTATAAAGTCAAAATAGTTATATGAGGTAAGGTAATTTATGTTTAAAATTTAGTGTTAATTACATTAATTTTTTTACCATCCGAGTGAAGTAAAAATTATGGCGCGAATTTTTTCCGTGCAGCAGAGCTAATTTATTTAAATTTTAAGTTGATACGGCGGTGGAATGGAGCGTTCGATCCAAACATACGTGCTCAGTTGAAATTCTTGCAGATAGTTTTTCTTTGGGGTTTTCTTAACACTATGGAAAAAAATTTAAGAAATCCGTCGTGCCGTTTTTGAAAAATCTTATTATGAAAATTGTACTAAAACTTCCATGTAAAACTAGAAAAACCTAAAAAATAAAACCAACGTATAAAAATTGAAACAGAAATTTTAGATGTATTTTTTGATGCTGAATCCGAATCCGGCATCAAAATTGAGCTGACTTGTCAGGGTTTTGACATATCCTAACCTAAAAGTGCAAAAGACACCGTTTTTAAGTAGCTATTTTTTAAAATTGAATAACAACTTATTCTACAAAAATACCGAAAAAAAACCGTGGCAACCATATATGGTAGCGCATGCGCACGAACGACTCATGATAAACACAACATTAAACAACTTCAAAAACTCATAATTTGAAAACAGTGAAAGATACCACGATTTTGAGTATCACAAAATAATTATAATGAAATTTACTTTTAAATAAAAATATTTAAAAAATAAAAAGGGTGCTCCAAGCCTCAAATTGGCTTTAGAAATGCAAAAAAGCTTTTTTTCCACCCAAAAAAAAAGCTCATACTTTTTTACGCTAACCCTGAAAATATCATCAAAATCGGATAAAAAGCCGAGGAGCTATGGTTTTTTAATAAGTATCCAAAAGTGGTATCGAACTTCCTATGGCCGCCATCTTGGATTTTTTAGAATTTCGGAAAATCATTTTACCGCAATCATGTGTATGTCAAATACTAACTTTTCACCAAATTTCCAAAAAATCGGAGATGCCAACCCAAATCTTAATCTATTACAGAAAGATTGACCCTATACTAAACAATTTAAAAACCAAATAACACTATATTATCCAAGTTGGTGAAACAATTTGTTTGCTTATGCTTTAACAGTTTTAACGAAGCATTGCTCTATCACGTAAATACTATCATGTTTCTCCGTTGATCTGGCAACACTGAAATTACCATTACCCGCTGTATTTACAGATTAAATGCTTTATATGTTGTTTGTTCTCTTGTTATCGTTGACATTTTGGAGTAAAATTCCTACTAAATTGAATTGAAACTTTTTATTTATTTTTTATCACTTATGGTAAGTTTTAAACTAGAAAAAAAATTAATTAATTAAAAATTCTGCACAATAAATTTCATGGAAGAAAACTGCCACTTTTAATTTTTAACTTGTGCGTGTTAAAGTAAAATACCATAATTTATATAACATCAATTTCATATTAAATCTATAAAATGAAATTTAAAATTTCATGTTTCAGAAACTTCTTGTACTACAATATATTGTCATTTAAAGGACTCACACAATAGTGTTGTTCCAAAAATTAACCATTAAATATCTACATAAAATTAAACTTTAAATATTTAATGCTAAGTACTTTTGATATCACACTGACCACAATCCTTAATGAGCGTATGAATTATATCTAATGATTATCTCCACTATTGGCTTTGTTGCTGCACTTTTTGATTACCCTTTTGTTCTTTGCGGTATAAAGTACCATTTCCTAACATATAACTCCATTGTTCCATAGCGCGAAGGAAATCGCATTGTTTCACTGTCGTTCATTGTTCATATTCCTATGGCAATCTTGGTTTCTCTTTGTTTTCATAGTTGACTTGAGTAGTATTATGGAAAAGCTTCTATTATGTCACATTGAAAACATTCTAATTGCTTCAGTAAAAATGATTTTATGATAAATGTCAATGCAAGTTAGTTTGAAGGACGTATTCAGAGGGATATTTTTAAAAGTTATGACCCCCAGGGCTATCTACTTGCAAAGCTAGCAAAATAAAAAAAAATTCTATTTTATGGATGAGTTCGCTTTAATTAGTGATGAGCAAAATTAGTTTTGGTCTTGAGTCTTGTTCTTGGTCTTGGTAATTTTGTGAGACCAAGACCAAGACGCAGATATCTTTGCAAGACCAAGACCACCAAGACTTCTATGGGTTGGTCTTGGTAATTTATAGTCAATAGGTGTTTCACGCCCGTTTCGAGGATAAAATCATCCCTTAATTTGAAATTTGACTTTTTTAAAACATAATTGCTTTGGAAAAAAAAAAATTTCGAAATTCTGAATACTCAATAATCTCTAGAAATTTATCACGACCAAAACCAAAACCATAACCAAGACCGATACCAAGACTAATAACCAAGATCAAGACCGAGACCAAGACTAATAACCAAGATCAAGACCAAGACTGCTGTGGTCTTCGTCTTAGTTTGCTCATCATTAGCTTTAATTAAGCATGAAGAGCTTAAAAGTGTTCGCCAACAATTGTCTTCAAAGGAGTATATAAATTTGATAGCACTGAAATCCACTCTAGAGTTGGCTTGCTAATCAGATGATAATTACATATAAATCAGATTGGGATATTGGAAATTAATAGGTCATGTACTACAAAAACGTGTCGAAGATGGCGCTCCTTACTAAAACCATATCTCTGGCCAAGCCAATGTGATATACAAAAATTTTCTTTCGAAACTCATGTATAAAAACGTTGGTGATGAGATTTTTATCATTAGGTTTTGTGAGAGAAATGGAGAAGTTTTTAAACTTTTTATTTTTTTATAAAAAATTATTGAGAAAATAAAGTTTTAGCAAAAAAAAAAAAAAAAAACATTAATTTTATAACCAACGTAATCAACCCTTTTGAGTTGTGATGCATTTATGTATGTGTTCCGCAGAACACATAACAAATTGTCGAGCAAGTACTTTCCTAAAAACCTTTCTTTGATTTTTATTTTCTTATCTAAGTTCCCGCAATTTCTACAGTGAGTACTAAAGATCTAAACTTTTTATGCAGTGAGCAGATAACCCAGGAAACGATACTACCTCCTCTGTTGACAGGTTAAATAAATATGAAGAAAAAAAAAATCATCCCGAAATCAACTCAAAAGCTAGAAGGACTCTTAAAAGAAATATCTGCATAAATTTTATTTGTTTTTTCATTCCGAGAAAAACCAAAAAAGTGCTGTTTTGATTCTACTGATGGCTAAAAAAAAAACATTCAAAATGGACACCCAAGGGTGCTTTAGATATAAAAACTATGTTTGTTCTTATAAAAATTTTAGCGTTTAAAAATTATAAGTTTTTTTTGGGGATAAAGATAATATTCGCATCCCAAAATCGATTTTTTTAACGTTTTCAATAACGCGGTCAAAAAACGATTTTTTACTCAAAAGCAAGACATCTTACGAAAAAAGTGTATAAGGCTTAAAATGCTTAGAATTGTTCAAAAAATACGTGTGAATTGTTTCAGATTTTTTGGGAATTTTGTTTTTTATTTTTTCAAAAAATTTATCAAATCGAGTTCTACCTGTTAAGCTCACGTTTGTTAGCAAAATGCTAGGTTTACTTAAAACCGAGTCATCTAGGAAAAATTTCATGTATCGTAAAGTTCTTAAAATCCTTCAAAGAATTGATGTGCATTTTTGCAGAAATTTTGGAATTTTATTTTTTATTTTTTGAACCAAGTTTTGAAAAATTATAAAATATCTTCAAAAATTCCGAAAAAAATCACACGTAGCTTTTGGACAGTTCTAAGCATTTTTTGCCTAATACACTTTTTTCGTTAGATGCCTAAAAAAATCGTTTTTCCTTGAAAATTTCGGTGTGCCAGAGATCCCTAAACAGTGAGCACTCTCCATAAATACGGCCCTGAGTCATGAAATAAATGTTAATCATACGTCTTTTTTTTACAAGGTTATTGAATATTTCGGGGGTGAGTACCCACTATAAAACTCAAAGGAAAAATAAATGTATTCGCCTTCTCATTATCTTAAATTGCCCATATGAGAGTAGTGTCAAGCTGTATGTCATTTCTCATGTGCGCTTTGTGATTATTGAACATCTTATATTGAATACTTGGCAACCCAAAATCTGTCTGTGTTGAAGTTGTCTTTTGATCGGCAAGCCTTACTCATTGCAAAAATTTCAGTATGAAAATCTATGCAACATAAGGTAAGCGTGTCAAGTGGGGTTAATGTCCACGTGTGGCTTGTAATCGTCTGCGCCTACCTACCCCACAGACCGAACAGCGTGTTACCTTTAAGTATAAATAAGTACATATTCGCACAAATTTTCAAAATTGCGTAGTGATTTGAGAAAAAATTTGAAACATCTACCAAAAAACTTTCCTCGCTTACAAATTTATAGTAAATAGTATCGAGAATTCTCTCCAAAGAAATGCTAGCACAGAACTATCGATAAATACACTCGGTAATAAAACAAAAACGGAGAAATTTTCGACCTCAATTTTTTACCATTAACAAGTCTACCTTTTTATTCTGGACTCTCATATAATAAAAGCAATTTATAATGAAATTCTTAAGCGTTTCTAAAACATTTATCGATATTTTGTCTGATTTCAAGACTATCTTTAAAATTCTTTCATTACCAGATGACTTTTGAGTTTGAGTCAAAGTGCTTCCTATTATCGTCAAAGGTTCAACTGACATTGTTTGTTGGGATTCACTCTGCAAAATTGGAAGTGGAATACCTTTTTAATTAAATAATTCTCAATAGAACAATGATGTGCCAAAGACCAAAAATAAAATTAAATCAAAATTCTATTCCTATTACGTGTATTCATTTGAACGATATATCTCATGTTTCTGTGGTGAACATTCCTACGCCACTTGATATCAAATACTTGCCATTACAAAGAGTTTGCATTACTTCCTCTTTTCATCTTTTGTTTTTTATGTTCGCAATTTTCCTGTAAATAAAACAATTTAAAATCCTTTGGAAAAAAAGTTTTCCAGATGTCCTCTACACTGCTACGTTGATAGCGAACTTAAATTTTTTTTCCAAATAAAAACCTTTTGAAAGAAACACTTATGCTTCACCAACTACCCCACTCACTGGGATGCCAATTTGTGCACCATTTTTTTTTTACCATTAAATTTTAATGCTACTTACCATTTTTTTTCACTTTCTTTCATTTTTCTTTTGTTTTTTTTTTTCCTTTTTCCTTTTTTGGTTTTGTGTTTTTGGTTCGCTTTTGTTACCTCTTACAAAGTACTAACTTGGTTTAAATGAACGATGACTGCCGCTGTCTGCATTCATTGCAGGTTTTCCTTAAAGTCAACTAATGTGTTGCTTCTAGAAATATAAGAATGCTAAATAAATGTCAGCGAATCGAGTCGATATGTTATGGCGCATAATTAAATACAAAGTGGAACAAAAGTAATGTCATAATGTGAATGTATCATAATTTTAGCAAATGGTGTCAAATGCCATTTTGCTGCGACATTTATATTGTAAACAAATATACAGCCCTATTTCGTAATCCATGTGGTTTCAATTACTTTTCATTTCGGAAGCTTTTTAATGAAATTGGTGAGTCGCACGACAAAAAGTATTAGAATCTCTTTTGTGGAGAATTACAGGTTTTACAAATACGTGTAATATTGATTTGTATTTACGAAAAGTAACCGTTTAAGAAATATTCGATAAAATCGAATTTTCGACTTTTTGCGGTTTTTAAAATATTTTTTAGACTTCACTGTTTATTAAAATCAGATTAATTTTTTTTTTTATTTACAAATATTTTGGAAGTGGACATTCTTCTTCTTGGGTAGTTATTGTCTTCAACTCTTTCCAACGTTTTCTTGATTTACATAATTCTAGCTCCAGTAATCATTTTCGCGTTAACTAAGGACTCCCGCATTCCCTGTTATTTTAGGATATCCTCTTAACCAGATGTCATTAGCAATCGAAATTAAGCACTCAAACGAAGATGGATAGAACAGACTGAAAGAAAAGCACACAGCGAAGTTTGCCGCTGAACACTTGTGTATTATCCACAAGGGGCACAAGAGAGTAGAGGTCGAGGTAGGATAAAAATCACTTGGTGAAATAGGTCTTTGGCAAACAAATACAAGAATTGGAAATGTCATGGAGATTTTTTATTATGACTCTTGACTAATCTGGAAGTAAAAGGATTAAACATTCAGTTTCTTAAGGGATTTTTGATGTGAGCATATTGACTGTTTTTTGCTTGTACAGTATTGATTGTAGCTAGCGTAGCATGTCTCAAAACCAGAGTGTGTTACCAACTAAAAACAATCAGCCATTTTTTCACAACAGATGTCGCTAAGTGAGCTTTATGATCTAAACATATAGCGTTCTTGTACGGTGGCATTCTACCTTTATGGTGGCCCAAATGGTCAAGCACTGTGTTTCTCTCATCAGAAACACGGAGTCAAGGGTTCGAGTGTGGCTTCTGACAAGAATTCACTAAAACTGATCTGATGAGGTTATATACATATTTATATATGAAAATGTATAAATATGTATGTGAAAATAGCTGAAACATATGTTATCAATTTCCATGTTAACACTTGCTTGCGTCTGTTGTTGAAAAATTTATAATTTATCATATTTAAGGGATTTTCGTTTGTGAGAATTTCTCCGGACTTGAACTTTTTGGTTTTATAACTCTCTCAAAAGTAACTGCTCTATGATGTGGAGAACACTTAGATAAGACCAACGTGTTATATGATAATTCAGACCCTTCTGATTCCTTGAATAATTTTCGTGGTGGCTGAGGTGTATATCTGAATCACTGATAAGTGCGAATTGGTAAAGTGTTGCAGTCGGGTGAATCATTCGAAAGTATAACAGAGGTGTTAGGCCTTTCTTGGAAGAAAGGTCATATCTATTTACAACTTATCCCACTGTATACATAGTTCATTATCTCTTTTTTTTCTAGCAGTAAATAAGTATCGATATTTAGAACTTGTTTTGGTATATCCCTAATTTTGTCAACAACCCACACAAAGCAACACACACTACACAAAAAAACATCAAGTTGTGTAGGTGTCAATTTCTGCAAAGTGCATCTAACGAGCCATGCAAACATTTTACTGTTGTCGAGTCGAGTGCGCGCATCATTTTTGTGTTTCCATCAAATCATTTTCGCATATTTACTTAGTCTTTGGATTTTTTTTGCTCTTTTATGCCTTACATATCTATGTGCATTTCATTAAACGTTTTCTTTTCTTTTTAATTACAGAGGAAAAAAATTCCAACCCATAGGTGTCGCGCTGATCGGCCCCGGCCTAAGGGGCCATGACGCGTTGGCCCTTTAATCTACTTCTATTGCTCTCGGTGGCAGCAACATTTGTCCCGGGTGTCATGTCTGTACGTGATGCATTAAATCGCACCGTGCTCAATGTTGGCTATCTAACGGCCATAACCGGTGAACTGAAAGACAAGCAAGGCTTGGCCATATCCGGTGCTCTAACAATGGCCTTAGATGAGGTAAATATGGCAAATTGTAATTTTGTTCCTTTTAGTCATTCATGCAATTCTCCTTTGCTAATTTGCTTTTCAGATCAACAATGATAATGAGACTCTGCCAAATATTGTATTGTCACTACGTTGGACAGACACCAAGGGTGATACAGTGCTTGCTACCAAAGCCATTACCGAAATGATATGTGATGGCATCGCAATGATATTTGGTCCAGAGGGTCACTGTTTTGTTGAGGCGATTGTGTCGCAGAGTCGTAACATTCCAATGATATCGTATGTAAGTAGATGTTAAAATATTGAAAAAAATTTCATTTATTTTTGCAATAGTGTTGTTATGACACCCATCACGCTTCGACCATATTTGGTTTTTCTACTTTGAGTTAAGTGGTATTTTATTGAAAACCTGTGTAATATATATCATATCGTCGGGTTAAAATTACAACTAGACATCAACATTTTATGATGTCTGAGTTAAGTATAAAAAAAATATCATTGTAGTCGGTATTTTGAAATTTAGTCCACATCCAATTTTACATAAAAAATAAAAAGCAGAACATTTCAAAATCCCATATAAAAACAAATTTTAAAATTTTAAAACGCATTTTTCTCAAAACATGACAAATGTAGATGTGTAGAGTTTTTTTTGAATTTCCAATATTACGCGCAAAAATCAGAAATAGGGTATCAAAATAGTGAGCTGAGAATTTTTTAAATTTTTTTGAAGGTCACTTAGATGTGGCGCAAGACCGATTGATGCGGTTTTCATTTTATCACGATCTCAAAAATGGTCGGAATGAGTTGTACGATGTATCAAATTTTTCGTTTTAAATCAAAACAAATAACAATTGGAACCTCAAATCAAAGTCATATTGTTTGTTTATCTAAAATAAATTCAAAAAACGTTTTTTCCAAATTTCACCCCACTTTAAAATTCTAAATTTTGGTTAAAAGTTTTTGTTTCAAGGTCACCATGAAATCACGTAAGGAACAATTTTTAGAACATATTTATTTATTGTCTTTATTGAACCCGTTATCAAAGAAACGGGGTTAAAATGGCTTAAAGTGTTCTACAAAAATAGTCCAATAAAATTTCATTAGGGGTCACCAAAGAAGAGAAATGCTAAAAGCTTAAGAATAATGAGTTATAAATGTGATAAATTTATATTGAGCTAATTAAACAGAAATTTTAGCAATTTTTCAACAACACACGCAAACAAGTGTTAACATGGAAATTGATTTCATATGTATCGGCTATTTCCATATATAGACATGTATATAGCCTCATCATGATCACTTTTAGTTAATTCTTGTCAGAAGCCACACTCGAACCCTCGACTCCGTATTTCTGATGAGAAAAACACAGTGCTTTACCATTTCGGCTATCATCAAGATGAAAAGCCACCGTAGAAGAACGCTATATGTATAAATCATAAAGCTTACTTAGCGTCGTCTGTTGTGAAAAATTGCCAATTGTTTTTAGTTGGTAACACACTCTGGTTTTGAGACATGCTATGCTAGCGTTATAAAGTAATAAAAATGCAATAAATATGAAGAAAGGAAGGAATTTTTTTTGCTACCCATTTATTGAATTTTATTAAATTTTTTACTCATTATTCTTAAATTTTAAGCATTTCTCATCCTTAGTGACATCCAATAACTTTTTCCGTAGAATATTTTTTTAGAACACTTTAACCCATATTAACACCGTTTTTTTGATAAGGGGGCCAAAAAGACTAATTATAACAGGATATAATGGATTAAGATATTCTAGAAAATTGTTCCTTACATGATTTCATGGTGACCTTAGAACAAAAAATTTTGTCCATAATGAAGATTTAGAGTTTTGCAGTAGGGTGAAATTTGGAAAAAAACGTTTTTTGTGGGTATCTTAGCTAAAATTCAAAATGTCGTTGATTTTAGGTTGCAGGTTTTATTTTTATTATTTATAGGTAGTATCGCATAAAGTTACAAAGGTTATGGGAGGTAATAGAGAAGGCCTTGACTAACAAAAAATCGCACCTGGGGGGGTCTAAAATGTACCCCTGAGGGTTAAAACTGATTTTCTGACTTATTTTACAAAGAATAGTGTATATGGCTTATAGGGTTTAAAAGGATTTCGCAAAGTTCTGGACCTTTAAAGTTGATATTTTAATTTTTTTTTTTTGAAATCCTCGTTCAATTTTGTTTTAGTCTACCGACTACATTTGTCATACCAACTTTTGAATTTGAGGTCGAAACAAAAATACTTTTCTATGTAACTCACGGGTTACTCGCATGCGTTCTGACATCAATTAAAAAAATTGGTGTTCCAAATGTTCTACAAAATTAAACGAAAATTTCAAAAAAAAACTATAAAAAGATATAGGAATTTTTTCATACTTAAATGGCCGCCAAAGACAAAAAATAGGAAAAATAGTTAATATGTCAACTTAAAAGGTCCAGAACTTTGCGAAATCCTTTTAAGCCCTATAAACCATATATACTTTTTGAAAGCTCATGCAATTTGCTAAAACTTTTCAATAGACGTTAAGATAATCCAAGAAATTTTTTTTTGTAAAACAAGTCAGGGGTACATTTTAGACCCCCTCCAGGTGCAATTTTTTGTTAGTCTAGGCCTCCTCTATCACTTTCCAGAAGCTTCGTGTAAGAAAACCTTTATACTTCGAAGCTATCTACCTTGTGAAAGTATACTGAGCGAGAAAAACTCCATCTCAATGCTCACTTCGTTTGTAAAATAACAATTTCTATTCTTCTAGCAACTCGTCGACACGAGCGCGTTGCTGGCTAGTTAGAATGTTTTCAGTAAGCGTTGAATACGGGCGTGTCGGCGAGTTCTTTCCTGAAATAATATTACATTCGTAACCTTATGTGATACACTCTATACAGTACCCTGATTCAAGACGAAAAATTTGATTTATCCTAGGGCTCATTCCAAGCATTTTTGAGATCATAATAAAATAAAACTGCATTCAGCAGAGAATTTGCATGAATCGGTCTTGCGCCACCACTAAATGATCTTCAAAAAAATTTAAAGAAATCTCAGCTCACTTTTTTGGCACCCACTTTTGATCGTGGGAATTCAAAAAAAGTTTTTTTTTTTTTGCATTTTGTATGTATGTATTCTCCTTTATAGTAGTTTAATAAGCATACAATTTCCTGCAATCGTTCCTGCGAACACTTTTTTCTTCCGACTAACCATTTATGAAATATCGCGATTTGAAAATCAACATGTTTTATGCTAATTTGCCTGGACTATTAAAGGTTCAAGTTTATTAGGACGTTAGTCATAATCATTTAACGTTTTGGCACATTATTTTTATTTCCACGAGACCCTTCTATGATAAGGGTAAAGTGAAAACATACATAAATTTTACACCCAAAAGCTTAAGGCGATTATTCAATATAAAATGGTTAAAATCAAGCAAAATGTATTTGATGAAAATTATTCCTAAAGACATTTCACTGTAGTGGCCTATATTATTATATGGTTTTCTCTTTTTTTTGCCATTATTTAAAAGCCAATGGTGTTGGTTGGTTTTAAAATTATTCTTGTGATTTATTGAATTAATCAATTACATGTCAATCAAAGGTAAAATTGGGTTTATAATCCTTTTATGACGATATTTTTCCTGAATGTAAGCTGAAAACTTTGACGGATAAAAATACATTTTTTTTCACGTTTTATTATTTCTATAAAAGAATGGCATTTCATTGAGTAATTAAAAAAAAAAAAAATCGGACAAAGATAATAAAATTTGCAATCAACAATTTGAATTTTAACACAGGTCAATCATGTAAATTTAAGGCATAAAATTAAATTGTATTTGCCTGTATACTTTTTTCACACGACGCACATAATTACTGTGAGTTTAAACAAAAAAAAAAAAAGGTGAAAAGGATGAAAGGTGTAAAACACATTAATGATGATCGATGGTACCTTTCCTTTTAATGGTTAATTTCAATTCACTACAACACATTTAACCGCGCCATATTAATCATTTACCATATTAAAATTCAATCAATCGCAATGCAATTTAAAACGCAATTGCCTTTTAATTTCCCATTGAATTTCTTCTTAAAAGTGAAATTGGAAAAAATGGGGTATATTGTTTTTAACAACGTCGTTTTTTTTTATTTTTTTTGGTTGATTGTTTTCTTTTACTGCTTTCTCCATCTTCTTTTGTGCTTGAAGAAAGTTAAAGAAGGAAACATTCTTGGGAATGTATAAAACCTATCCAGCGCCGAAATGTATGCAAACAATCTTTGCCATAAGCAATTTAAAATTAACTTTAAAGCTTTCTGATTAAAGTGAGATTTGGTTTTGATTTGATTTGTTGCTTTTGTGTGTTTTTGTTCGGATTTTTTGTCTTTTTTTTTGTCCTTTACTGCTTCTATTGAGTTAACAGTTTTCAATTGGATTCATACCATCACCATAAAGTGGGCTACGGAAAACTTTGTTTTGGCGCACAGGTAAGTATTGAAGGTAAGCAACTGTGGGTGTTTCAAGTGTAATTCAGTTTTTTAGCTTTTAAATTTTATGGATCAATCGCATTTCAATGGGGCATTTATTTCAGCTAAAGTAGACTCCCTTTTTTTATATGTGAACTTTTGAACTTTAAACTTTTTGCCTATCGTAACAAGATTTGACTTAACCATGTCAAATTTTGCTGAATACGTTTTGTTTGAAACCAAAATTATTAAAACTGATATTTTGAGGGATAAAAAAAAAAACAGAATCGGCAAATAATGTTAAATACTTTGTTGAGAGCAATAAGCTTTTTTACTACTCTTTAAAAGAAATGAACCGCAATGTTTCGTGTGCATTGAGCAACTAACAAAATTTTATTTAAGCTATGGTGATGAGAGTATAAAAGAACATAACATAATTTTTAAACGATGAAAGAATGCAAAAGAGATAAGAGTTGCCAAATTTTACTTTATATTTTTAATCTAACTATAAAACTTAACATACTCCCCCCGTTGGAAGCGTGCAGCTTTCAACTGAATCATCGATAGGTAGAATGCCAAGCTGTGCAACTGCGCGTTTGGTTGTGCCTGTTGAAGTACGTATAACAGCTACTCTTGCAACGCCATCTGCTCCTTTGATTGTTTCTATCACTCGACCTAGCTGCCATTTTAGAGGTGGCAAGTTATCATTTTTGAGTAGGACCATTGCCCCTATGCGCAAGTTGGAGTTTGATGAGCGCCACTTGTTACGCTGCTGTAGCAGAGTGATATATTCTTTATTCCACCGTTTCCAAAAATGTTGCTGGAGGGCTGAGACTCGCTGCCAGCGACTTAGACGGTTGATATTGAGAACGGAGACGTCGGGCTCAACTACACCAGTCAATGGTGCGCCAATCAAGAAATGTGCGGGCGTCAAAACATCGAGGTCATCTGGGTGCTCTGAAATTGGACATAATGGGCGTGAATTTATTATAGCACAAATTTGACATACAAGAGTACGCAATTCTTCGAAACTAAGTATGGAAAGGCCAGCAGTACGCCAAAAATGAAATTTAGCAATTTTTATGGAAGCCTCCCATAGGCCCCCAAAGTGTGGCGAACGAGGAGGAATAAATCGCCAATCGATGTCGTCCTGCAAACATTGTTGTTTTACAGCATTTTGATGACTTTCATTAGTAAACAGCTGCTTTAGTTCATCTAGCTCGTTTTTCGCACCTGCGAAGTTGGTAGCGTTGTCCGACCATATGCATTTTGGTTTTCCGCGAGTGCTTACGAAGCGCTGCAATGCTGCAAGAAACGATGGCGTCGAAAGATCTTTGACAAGCTCCAAATGTGTTGCCTTAGTGGCAAAACAAATAAAAAGGCAAATGTAGCATTTGATAGGAGGACGATTTCTAATTTCCGACTGATAAAAGAATGGACCGCAGAAATCAACGCCAGTCACTAAAAATGGTCGAATCCCTTGAACACGATCAGTTGGTAGATTGCCCATAATATTCTCTGCAATCAATGGTTTGACTCGAAAACACGTTATACATTTGTTGATAATGCGTGCTACCGTTTTTCTTCCACCCAATGGCCAATATTGCAAACGAAGTGAACCAAGAAGCGACTGAGGACCAGCATGCAAATATTTAATGTGAAAATGGTTTATAATTGACGATGTTATTACGTGGTCTTTAGGCAAAATAATTGGATGTTTTGCTTCGAAGTCCGGATTTGAGTTTCTCAAACGGCCACCAACGCGTATTAATCCAAAATTATCCAAAAAGGGTGTCAGGGAAACAATTTTGCTTGATGAAGGAACCATTTTGTGTTTCAACAAACTGCCATAGTCACTGACCAGACTACATTTTTGAACTATCCGAATTAGTAAATAAGTACCTCGTTGTATATCCCTTGTTGTAAGGCAACTTGAAGACAAAGTGTTGATTGAGGCGTTTGAAATTTCGTCGGCCTGAATTGAGTCTGTCGTTTCCAAAGAGCGAAGTGAAGTCGATACTTGAGGAATTCTTGACAAAACAGCGCTAAGAAATTTGTAAATGTACGCAAATACACGCTGCATTTTCCCAAAATTATTTAAAAATTTACAATTGACAACAACGCCATCATCCTGCCGAACTGTCAATAAAACAGCTTTTCGCCTTTCTGGTAAGCCTTGGAGTAATACAAGTTGCTCTGGCCAAAATGGTTTCCCTTGCCGCAAAAAATTGGGCCCCTGTTGCCATAGTGAATTATTTATAAGATCTGCAGGTGTGGCGCCTCTCGACAAAATGTCGGCGGGATTAAGATCCGTGGGTACATAATGCCATTCCATGTTATTTGTTAAAGTTTGAATACGCGAGACTCGATTTGCTACGAAAATGTTGTAATTGGAAGGCTCCTCGCGCAACCACGAAAGAACTACTGTCGAATCCGACCAGCAATGGAATTCAGCTTGAAAAATATGAGATATTGACGAAACAAGTTCGGCTAAAAGAAGCGCTCCACAAAGCTCGAGTTTAGGAACTGTGACTGTTTTGAGTGGCGTCACTCGAGATTTTGAACAAAGTAAATTCGTTGATATTTTATGACCCAATTCAGACCGAATGTAAATGCACACGCCATATGCCGAAAGGCTTGCATCCGAAAAAGCATGGACCTGTATTTGGGATCCTGGCAGTAAGACCAATCTTGGAAAGGTGCAGTTACTTGCAATCTCAAAATTTTTGCAAAAGCTAATCCACTCCGAGTAAAGTGCCTGAGGTAAGCTTTCATCCCAATTAATCCGCTCTTTCCACAATGATTGAAGAAAGATTTTTGCTCTGGAGATAACAGGTCCAATGAGACCAAGAGGATCGTATATACGAGCTATGTAAGACAAAACAGTACGCTTGGAGATCGGCTTCCGCTCTTGCAATGGCAAAAATGAAAATATGAAATTGTCCAAGTTAGGGTCCCAAACAAGACCAAGTGTTTTTGTGACATCACTTCCGTCATGAAATTTAAGAAACGTTTCCTGCTTATCCTTTGGGATGCTACTCAAAACAAAATTACTGTTTGAACACCATTTACGGAGCTCAAAGTTGCCTAGATTCAAAATTTCGGATGTCTGCTTCTTGATCTCAAAAACTTCAGCTAAAGAGTCGCCACCCGATATCATATCGTCGACATAAAAATCCCTACGAAGTATTTTAGCACCAACAGGAAATGTTTCCTCGTGATCCAAAGCCAGCTGATGCATCGAACGAATTGCCAAAAATGAAGCAGATTTCGTGCCATACGTGACAGTTTCGAGACTATAAACTTTTATTTCCTCAGATGGATCCTTTCTCCACAAAATGCATTGAAGAAGAGTGTCAGGCGAAGACACACGGACACATCGGTACATTTTACAAATATCTCCAGTAATGGCATATTTAAATGTTCGAAAGCGAAGCAAAGTTTCAAAAAGTTTGGGTTGTATAGTAGCACCTGCCATCAAAATATCGTTCAGCGAATAACCAGTCGAAGAAGATGCGGACCCATCAAATACCACACGCAACTTTGTTGTGGTACTACTAGCATTCAAAACACAGTGATGGGGCAAAAAGTATCAAGGAGTGTTAGGCGGAAAGCAATCAACAAGTTTCATGTGATTTAAACTCAAATATTCGTCCATGAATTCTGAGTACTGCATGCGAACATCAGGATTTCGATTAAGTTTGCGTTCGAGATTTTTAAACCGATTTAAGGCCTGTTGGTAAGAATCTCCTAGCATTGTGGGACAAATTTTTGTAGGAAGGCGAACTGAGTATTCACCAGATTCCAAGCGACGATGATTTTTGATGAAATGCTCCTCACATTCAATTTCTTCTTTTTTAGCAACTTGCATCATATTTTCTGCTCCTTCAATCTCCCAAAATTTCCTAACTAAATCTTCTAGCCGAAGATCAACAGTTGTATTTTGCGATTTTTCGATGGTTGCCAAGCAAGAAGATTTTGATCCAAAGTTTTGGCCACCCCCAGCGACGATCCAGCCTAATTTTGTTTTTTGTAGCAACGGCAAATTTTCTGACAAATGTATTTGGCCAACGCATAAAAGGTCAAAGAATAAGCTAGCGCCTATTAAAATATCGATCCGCTGCGACTCATAAAAGTTTGGATCGGCTAATTTCACATTCGATGGAATATTCCAATTTGTGCCAGAAATTGTTGAATTTGGTTGATTTTCAGTAATTGATGGGGCAACTACTGCATAAAAAGAATTTTTATAGTCCGAAATACGAGATTGCATGTAAATTTCAACAACCTGATCAGCTACAAAATCTGTTTGGCCTATTCCAGAGATACTAGTTTGCGATTTGAGCCTTTTAAGCTGAAGCTGATCTGCTAAACGTTTGGTTATAAAGTGCAATTGAGAAGCACTATCAAGAATAGCTCTACATGGTACCAGATCACCTGCCCTATTCTTTACAAAAATGATGGCGGTAGCGAGAAAGACGACATTCTGTGGAAAAATCTGCATTGTTTCAGCAGATTGCGAAGTGGATACTAAAACAAGTTGCGGTAGTGACGATTGTACAGCCGAAAGTGCTGGCGCAGATGATGAGGACGAATGAGGTTCAGAAATGCTAGCTATAGTTGAGTTGATTGGGCCTAAATGAAGCAAAGTGTTGTGCTTAGACGAGCAATGTCTGCAAGAGCTTGATTTGCAGTCACGTAAGATATGCCCCTTTTTTAAACAATTAATGCAAAGTTGCAGCCGCTTTGCTTCGCTGAAGCGAGCTGCTGGCGAAAGATTTATAAATTTTTCACACCTGTATATCGAATGGTCAGGGTTCTTACAAATGATGCAGGAAACAGCATGATTAGTAGTGGCAACTAACGCCTTACGATTGTTGTTAGTATTGAATAATTTCTTTCCCACCTGTTTTGTAGACTCATGTACTAAAGCACCTTCAACATTCTCCAACATTCGGCACCTTTTGTCCAAAAATTCTGCCATCGCAGTCCAAGTTGGTATAGTATCGCTTGGCGCTGATTCCTCCCATCGTTTCTGCGTTTCAGCATCCAATTTTTGGCATACGATATGAATTAGCAGGCAATCAGCAAGCTTAGTTTTATCTCCTAGGTTTTCCAGGGCACGAAGATGTGAATTCATTTTGTCACTCAAAATGCGAAGACCAGTTGTAGAACGAGACTCAACTCTCTGTAAAGCATAAATGTCCTTGATATGACCCTGAAAATTTAAGCGTTTATTATCAAAGCGTTTTTTAAGAAGATCAATAGCCCTAATATAATTTTCGCTGTTAACTTCCAGGGAACGAATAGTTTCTAACGCTGAATCTGTAAGACTGGTACGTAGGTGCTGAAATTTTTCAATCGGTGTCAAATCCTCGTTTTGATTTATTATTGTGTCGAATAACGAATAAAAATCCGGCCAATCTGTGTAAAGTCCGGTGAATGTTGGCAAAATCAATTCGGGTAGCCGCGATTTCTTAGTTTGAGCGAGAACAAAAGTGGGGGCTGTCTCATCGCCAGAAAGTTGACGCAAACTTGAAGAGTGATGAGCCTCCACACGACGAGAATTTAATTCCTTTAACAGCGCCGACTTAACCTTGATATACAGTCCGCTGTATTTCGCACGAATATCGCTGTCCAATTCATCAGGATCTGCTTCTTCGCACTTTTCTTGCACGGTTTCAAAACTCGTTCGTAGGTGCTCCAATACTTCAATTCTTACCGAGAGTTCAGCCTCATCCATACTTTGCAAAAGAGCTTCCTGCAGCTCCTTAGAATTATCTTCAATCTGCTTAAGAAAAGATGAAGCTTTGCGCTTTTGAAAAACAATGTCCTCTGCTGTTGCCATTTAAGCGATAAGTAAAACTTATTTGTTCCGAAAAAAAATTACTAGTGCAATGAGTATGCGACGACTGTACGAAAATTTTTGCAAGATCAAAAAGTACAAATTTATGTATTAACCGAAACGGGATTTATGTAAATCTTGCCCTTGAATAGGCAATCGAACGATCGAAAGTATGTATTTACGAAAACGAAAGACGTGACGATCACGTCGGGGTCACCACAATGTTGAGAGCAATAAGCTTTTTTACTACTCTTTAAAAGAAATGAACCGCAATGTTTCGTGTGCATTGAGCAACTAACAAAATTTTATTTAAGCTATGGTGATGAGAGTATAAAAGAACATAACATAATTTTTAAACGATGAAAGAATGCAAAAGAGATAACTTTACATTTCCCTGTATTTTTTACATGTTATGTAACTTTAAGAGTTGCCAAATTTTACTTTATATTTTTAATCTAACTATAAAACTTAACATACTTCTTCACAAAATTGTCCATAACCTGGACATTTCTTAACCGTTCTGATTTGTGTCAGAAAAGTATTAAGTCAGGCTATAAGTATTTGGCAAAAGGTACATGTTTTAAGGCTTGCGCACGATGAAATTAGTGCACGAATTTACTCAAATATTTTTAAAATTAGTTGACATTAAATCAAGAAATATACATTTTTTAACGAAAATCTTATTCACGTTTACTTTTATTACAAATATATTAAACATTATTAGTTTTTTATGAATAAATTGATTTTTTCTAAAACACTTCAAATTAAACTTTTAATCATATCTTCAGAGATTTGTTTACTTGACACTAACCATTTTCTTGAAAAATGTTTAGTGTTTTCAGCAATCTGTTTTGTGTTCTTCATAATCGTTTTTACCAGAGCCCAATATTTTTGATGGGTCTGAGCTCCGGTCAGTTAGGAGGATTTGCATATCTAGGTATAAATTCTACATGGTTCTTTTCATACCATTCAACTGCAGATTTGCTGGAATGGCATGAAGCCAAATCTGGCCAAAGAAAAAATTTGAGACCTCATGCTATCCAATAAATGGTAAAAAACGTTTTTGCAAGCACCCTGGATGCGTATTTCGATGTTAATAGTCCCAGTTGAAACAAATGAACTGCTTCGATTACCGCAGCGGCAGATTGCCCTTCCTACACTGCAGAATTTTGAAAATTTTACCTGTACGGTGCCGCGCCTTCTTGACTGAATTCGCTTAGTTTTTTCTTAAATTTTGTACTAACTATTCCAAGTATCTGCACAAAATTTGGTTTCGTTATTTTGAAAAACGCTTCCAGTACAGCTTTTTGAAACTTTCGCTTATATGGAAGGTACCACGCCCTCTTGTCCGAGTTTGCCTACTTTTGCTCAGGACTTGTGATTAATGCCCTTAGTGTTCGAGTGAAATTTGGTTGGGTTATCTCTAAAACCTCCATCAGCAAAACATTCTGAATATTTTGCTTTTATGGGAGGTGCCACGCCCTCTAGTCTTAATTCGCCCAGTTTTTGTTCAGAGCATGCAATTAATGTTTTTAGTGTTTGGGTGAAATTTGGTTGGGTTATCTCTAAAACAGCCATCAGTATAACATTTTGAAACTTTTGTTTATACGGGAGGTACCACGGCCTCTAGTACTAATTCGCCCAGTTTTGTTCAGAGCTTGTAATTACTATTTCTAGTATTTATGTGTATTTTGCGATCATTATTGCAAACAATGCTCTCATTATTGCCATTTGAGAACATTTTTATATGGGCGATAGGCGTGTACGTTGACTGATTTCTCTCATTTTCAATCCTACGAACTAACTTTTATGACAAAGCCAACGTACCAAATTTCATTAAATTATTTTGGTTAGTTTTCCCTTAAAAATATTTCCACACACAGCCAGCCATACAGACGGACATGCCTATATCGACTCAGAAGGTGACGCTGATCAAGAATATATATACGTTTCAATGCCTGCCATCCCTCCTTCTCTGCTTTACAAACGGAAGGACAAAGTGAATATACCCTGAATGTAGGGTATAAAAAGTAGTGTAATGTCTATATGGCATTATTGTCAAACTTCCAATAGAAGGAGGGTTGGCAGAATTTTTGGCGTGACAATATAATAACTTGTTCCGTCGCATCGTAAAAGTTTTCATGAAAATAATCCAATAATAAAGCACTTTTCAAAATGGCTGGATTTTTGCCTGATCGCTCTTATATTGACCAAACGACTAATCTTCGATGAATTTTGAAAATTCGATAAACCAAGATCATCTCCAATGTCTAATTGTCGACAGAATCTTAATTCCGTATAAATAATCATGTAATGAAATTTGAAATGGATAAATCATATTTTGCGAAAATCTTTAACAAAAGCCTCCGTTTGAAGGCATTAACAATCCCAAAAATAAGAAGTACATTAATCACGGAAATCGTGCACGCATTGGCATATATCTTTTTTAGTTTAGCCAAAAAAAAATTTTGTGACCATTGTATGGTCGCACGATAGAAGAGCTTTGTGGAAGTGCTACGACCCAAGAGAACTCAAAAACAAATTATGAATTGTATTCAAGTCAAACTTATTAAATTTACGTTTCAAGAAAAATAAATGAGAGGATTCCTGAAAGCGTGTAAAAGCCTCGAAAACTTCGTACACTCGCAAAACTGTCAAATTTCGTTTTGATTTTGACAACTTTTACGAGTTTACGAGGATTTCGAGGCTTTTACACGTTTTCAGGAATCCCCTCAATAAATCTTAAAATAAATCTGAATACTGGTATGCAACAGTTCAGGTCTTTTATTCTAGCTAGTCGCAATATTAGCATGTTCATGAAAGTTCTCCAAACTTCTATATGGCATTTTAGTTACTTGTCAACTGTATGCAATGCAAAGCCCATACATTCACCATTGGCCAAAGAATTTTCCCATGGATCTTCAACTATTCGAAATTTAGTTTGGCTTTAAGCTGCTTCAATAAACAGTCTCTCTAGGGTTCTTGCATCAACTATATGCAAAACGTTTATATTTATGTTATATTGAGATATTAGTTTACGCCCAACTTAACAAAATAAGTCAACTGTTTATGATGACAGTGAAGTAATGAAAAAATTTAAATTTTTAGCCACTTGATTTACTCCATAAGCCCCTGTGTTTTTCTTCTCTTATTTTCCTTTGAAAATCATAATCATTTTACATTTTTTATATCTCTTTTCATTTTAGAAATGTGCTGAAAACAGAGCTTCCTCCATACCAACATTCGCTCGCACCGAACCACCGGATACGCAGGTAAGCAATAATGTAAACATCTACTTAAATAGGTAACAGGAAGGAACTTGTACTGCAGAATATCTGATGGAAATTGTAATTGTATTGTGCGTTACTTCGCATTAAGAAATCTGCAATTTTAATATTTATGTTGTTTACTATAGCGGAATTAAACAACAATTAGACAGCAAATTATTAAATTTACGCGAGTTCATCTAAAAACAAGCACATTACTTGGAAAAAACAAACTGTATCTCTTATTTAAAACATAAGAGTTCATATTTATATGTATAACACACAAACCTACACAACATTTATCCATTTTACTTGTATCTAGTAAGTATTAACATTTTATCCTTAAAGTAACAAAATCTTCTTTTTTTTTCTATCATCCCTCTGCAGGTAATTAAGTCTGTGATCTCACTACTGCGTTACTATGGCTGGAAGAAATTCTCTATTTTACATGATGAACTGTGGACAACTGTAGCTGATTTGCTCAAGGAACAGGCAACAAAAAGGAACATGACAATAAATCACAAAGAGTCCTTTATTGATAATATGGCCAAATGTTGTGAACTATCATTGCCATGCTGTCGTACTGGTTTTTGGTATCAGGTAAGTTGTATTAATACACCCCAAAAGAAAATGCGATAAAGTGCCATGACATCTCTTATCATATTCCATTTGATTTGAGATATTTTTATATCATTTGCTATTATTGCATTATTGAGGTATTTAAATCGAAATTGTTTTGTTATCTAATTGGCTTTTGGCTTTTTTGTTTGGGCCATTTTCATTTGGGTCGTAATTTGAATTTTCTTGTGATACATGCAATTTGTTAGAATTACACTGTGGAACAAAATTTGGTCACCAAAAGTTTACTCGGATCTGACGCTGCGGGGTGAAAATATAGGCCAAAATAAAAGACCATTTGGTTCAGTTTGTTCAAATTGGCTCCAGATTTCGAGAAAACGCCGTTTGAATTTTGCACCTTGAATTATGTGGTTTTTTCGATATATCTCGTAAGTTAAATGAGTTTTATTGCATTTAGTGGTGGGATTTTGTTCAGTATTTTTGGATGCACAGAATTCCCAAGAAAGTGATATTTTTCGCCTTTTATGACATTCGGCTCAAAAGTAATCACCCGAGTGGTGGATTTATGCCTTTTAACCTATAGCTGAAATCCATACAAACACTTTGATATAATATATGTGGCATATGGGCAAAAATTTCTCAAGTGAGCCACCTAAGAAATTAAACGTAAAAAAGGCTTTAACAAAATTATGTTTTATAACAACTAGTAAAGATTTTGTAAAAATGATCTTTTAAAGATATTTAGCATAGGTCGGGAAATAAAATGGTACTTTTTTTTTGGACCAAAATTTTTAATTTATTATTGAAAATCATTATTTCAAATAGGTACATAAAACTAAAGCAACTTCTCCGCCTCTGAGAAAACTATAAAAAATATGTGGGCACTCTCCACAAGAAACTATATCATTGAAAAAAAATTGGGGTAATCGATAATGGTTCAAAAGTTATTAACAATATAGTGTTGTTGTGCAAGTCCTTTTTCAGCATTAGAGATAAACAACGCATCTTACGATAAAAGTATATATGGCATAAAATGCTTAGAACTATCTAAGGAATATGTGTGAATTTTTTTAGAATTTTCTGAGACATTTTATAATTTTTCAAAAGGTCCGAAAAAAAAATGTTAATATGTTTCAAAAAAACTCACACGTATTCCTTAATTCTAAGCATTTTATGCCATATACCCTTTTTTCGTAGGATGCCTTGTTTTTCTCTAATGCTGAAAAAAGACTTGTACGACATCACTATATTGTTAATAACTTTTGAACCAATATCGATTTCCCCAATTTTTTTTCTGGAATATAGTTTCTTGACAAGTGGAGAGTGCTTACCAATTTTTTATAGTTTTCTCAGAGACGAAGAAGTTGCTTTAGTTTTATGTACCTATTTGAAATAGGGATTTTCAATAATAAATGAAACATTTTTTTGCAAATCAAAAACACCATTTTATTCCCCGACCTATGCTAAATATCTCTAAAAAAAAACATTTTTATAAAATCTTTACTAGTTGTTATAAAACATCATTTTGTTAAAGCCTTTTTTACGTTTAATTTCTTAGGTGGCTCACTTGAGAAATTTTTGCCCATATGAAACATTTATTATATCAAAGTGTTCGTACAGATCTCGGCTAAAATTAAAAGGTATAAATCTACCATTCGAGATTGAGCGGAATGTCATAAGAGGCAAAAAATATCACTTTTTTGGGAATTTTGTGCTCTAAAACTTAGTTAACTTACGAGATATATCGAAAAAACCACATAATTCAAGGTGCAAAATTCAAACGACCTTTTCTCGAAAACTAGAGCCAATTTGAACAAACTGAGCCAAATGGTCTTTTATTTTGGCCTATATTTTCACCCCGCAGCGTCAGATCCGAGTAAACTTTTGTTGACCAAATTTTGTTCCACAGTGTTATTGATTGACGCAATTTATGGATAATTCTAAACAAGCTTTCATGGTTATTAAAGCACTCAGCTAATGATAATATGGACTGTGGGGGCTTTCCAGATACGGCACAAGGTCCTTTAGATATTAAGGGCCACAAATTTTGTAGAAGCCGAATATATTAAATGTGCTGAAAAATTTGGAATATGTAGTTAAAAAAAAATAATAGCCATGTTCACGATCCGGTGCAAAAGGTCTTGCATCATAGCATTTGTAAATAAGTGTTGAAAAATTTTGCTATACAACAACAAAATATATAGGATTGAATTTACAATTGCATTTACATTTTCTATACTAAAAACCTATAGCATAAAAATATCATGTCACTTTTCAAATAAAAATTTTTTGTTTATGCTCTCGTTCTGTTTGCTCATACGATTTTCTCAGAGAAATACATTTTTTCGTAGCTTGCAATGTTTATACTTTTGATATTGCTCACAATCAAGTGTAAATTATTGCTATTTTGCTATTATGCAAGTCTAAATGCTCCGGATCGTGAACACGGCTAATATTAAAAATTTTTAAAAATACCGTTGAAATAATGTAATAAATGTTGGAAAATGTGGAAAATTTTTAAAAATCCGTAAATGTTAAAAATTCGACAATTGAGAAATTAATGATTTCAAATTATTGATTAATTCAAGAAATTTCAAATCGCTCTAAAATCATAAAGTTCTAAAGAATTTAAAAGAATCCGCAAAAATCCCAAACAAAAAATATCAAAAAATTTCAAAAAAAACCAAAAAAAAAAATTTTTATATATTGAAAAACTTTGCAGAAGTCGAGAAAAATCGGAAAATGTGAAAGTCGAAATATTTTGAAATTCTTCTAAGGACTTGATATACGACTGTACTAATTATATTTCGGGAACTCGCAACACTAATGTCAATAGGTAAAATCTGGCAACACCATAATAAAGTTCGACATTTTTTAGCATAAACGTACTTATAACGTTTTGATGTATAAGTGCTATTTGTTTTGTTCACAGTGAGTTCAGAAAATCAATTTTTCCATTGATACGTATAATTTGAGCGATTGACAAATTATGGTGTATCCAACGAGAACAAATTTTTTTTACAACTAAGTGTTCATGCAAAATCGAATGTATTGAAGTGGAACTAATGTGCAAGGATGCTTCTATCTCACAATATGTCACATGACGATCTTGCATTATCAATTCATGCACTGCATCGATGTTTTGTGGCACAACAACCAATTTTGGACGACCTTCACGGAATTCGTCGGCGAGCGAACTACGACCACGATTTAATTCACTATACCAGCGATATTCTTACTATTGTTTTTGATGGTGCTTTATTGCCATACAAAGAACTGAGTTCATCAATACATTCTTGTTGAGATAATCCACTTCGAAAGTTGTGAAAAATAATCCAACGAAAACCTTCTCTTGATATTTCCATTTTTTGCCAAATTGATTTTCTTAACTCACTGTTAACAAATCAAATAGCACTTGTACATCAAAACGTTGTGAGAACGTTTATGCTATGAAATGTAAAACTTTATTATGATGTTGGCAGATTTTAACAATTGACATTAGTGTTGCCAGTTCCCGAATTATAAATAGTACCCTACGTAGTGATAGAAATATCAATGATTAAAAAAAAATTAAAATATATCGATACCTTAGAGCGCTATAGTCCTATCTCCACTTTTTGCGATTTTGAGATTTTTGCAGTTATGGCAACATTGTGGGCTTCTTTACCATGTGGAAAACTGTGTGATGTCAAAATACCACTAAAACACCAAAATATTCGAAAATTAAAAAAAATCCTATCTCCAAACTGTAATTTTTTCAAGAGCGCTACTGTCCTATCTCCACTGAATATTCAAATAAGTCACATTTTAAAAAAAAATTCTTTGTTTTTTCGCGTTTTCTTAGCGTTTCATGACTTTTTGCGACATTTTAGTGAACAAATTTGGTTAAACCCAAGGCTCCACTCTTGTTTGTCGGAACCAAAAATTCAGAAAAAAAAAAAAAAAAATTCGTTTTTTTCGTGTTTTCTACGAGTTTTATGACTTTTTACGACATTGTAGTGGAAAAAATTCAAAAAATTTACTATATACGTCGTTTTTTTCAATAGTAGTGGAATTCTCTATAGGGCCAAAAGTAATGTCATACTGTAAATTGGCTGGGATTTCGTTAGGAATTAATAAAATTGGTTAAAAACAATAAATTATGTTAAAATATACTACAGGTAAAAACATTGCATATATCGTTATACCAAAATAGCAGCCAATCCGAAATAACCACTGTTTGAAATCTTCTTTTTGCATTTCCCAACAATTGGAAAAATGGAGATAGGACTATAGCGCTCTAAGGTATCGATATGTGTTATGAATTTGGAAAAATTCAAATAATGATTTGTGTAAAACTCAAAAAATTACAATGTTCAAAATTTAACCGAACTAAAAAGACATTGAAAAGAATACATTTTATAAAATATAAATAAAAAAAGCTCAAAAGATATCGAAAAATATCGAAAATGTTGGAAAGTGGAAAAATGCTCAATATCAAAACAAAAAAAAAAAGACTTACTTTTGACTAGACAGATGTACCCTTACGTACTCTTTGATGCTAAATCCGAATTTGGGATCAGAATTGCTCATATATCGCTGTTATCAGGCTTATGGTGCTGTTCCAGAAAAAGGTCTGCTAAATTTTTAAAATTGCAGCCATAATTTTCCTTATCAAACACTACTCTTAAATTTCTCCAATCGGACCCTTATTCTTCGTGATATCACCCTTTAAACGCATCTCTACCCTCAAGTTGTTATTTGATATGAGAAGATTATGGCTATTTCGTGCCATTAAAAAAATGGAATTAAATTCAAAAAAAAAAATTGTATGTGTAAAAGTCGAAAATCCATCTCATGCCTTTTGGCAAAGCCTATAATTTTCGCTATTTACTGGACATAAATAAAAAAAAAAAAATATTTTTTTCTTCCCTTTACAGTTAGTACAAAATACCATGAATCGTACACGCATCTATGTATTCCTGGGGACATCAAACGCTCTTGTCGATTTCATGGCATCCATGGATACAGCCAATCTTTTCTCCAAGGGTGAATACATGGTAATTTTCGTTGATATGATGACCTATACACCGAAGTAAGTTTCATTTGGATATTTTTTTTTATTTTTGGGAATAGATGGTCGAACTGAACGCTCTAAAAAGAACTGTGTGAAATTTGACACAAACTGTGGATAAAAGTACTGTGGAAAAATTTCACACAGTTTTTCTAAGAGAATTATTTTATTTTATTAATAAATGAAAACCATTCTTTACTTTTAGAGAAGCTGAAAAATATTTGCGTAAACCAGATCATGTTGAACGTATGAAGGAGTGTCATGAATCGGAAAGTTTTACACAGCTTGCGCGCAGCTTACTAGTCGTGGCTTCGACGCCGCCCACAGAAATGTATGAAAACTTTACACAAAAAGTTCGTGAATATAATTTAAAACCGCCGTTCAGTTTTATGTTGCCATCGATATTTTACAATAATAATTTTCTTAAGGTAAATATATATTTGCATACGGTGTTTTGTGAAGTTGTCCAATATGGTAAAACGCTTTAAATTATCTATTTGCTTCATATACTTTTAGTTTGTCTTTTAATTTGATGATTTGTTTTTTTAACATTGGAATAGGTTTTCTTTTTGTAGTACACTCCCACATAAATTTCAGTCAGTCATTGAGACAAACAAAGACCAAACGGAACCATTAAGTTTATGGAAGAGCAATCAAGAATAATAAAGTCAACAAAATTACAGACAATTCAATTTGAAACCTTTCCCTATGCTACAAAAGGATTATTTTTTTCTTCTTTAAAATGGGGGTGCACTTGCGTTTATTTGAAATACTATTCCGTGAACTTCACCTTAAACAGGTACCAGCTCATATGATTGCACAAAGCTTAGAATTACACATATTTTCTGTAATTTCTTTAGTCCTTTTGATAACCTTTTTGAACTTAAGTCTTTTGTTTACATTACCATCATAATTTTTTCTTTTGTATTTTTCTTTTTAAATATTATTTTATCCTTTAAGGAAGTACATTAGACCGGTTCGAGTTTTTATGAAGCAAAAAAAAAATCATCCCGAAACCGACTCAAAAGTTAGAAGAACTTTTAAAAACGCTGTCTGTCTGCATCATTTTATTTTCATTCCGAGAAAAACCAATGGATCACTTTTGATTCTACTGCAGGCCTATTTTGGCTAAAAAAACATTTTTTTTGGTCATAACTTTTTTTCGTTACAAAATGGATATCTAAGGGTGCTTTAGAAATAAAGACTATGTTCTCAAAAAAATGTTGGCGTTTTAAATTTATAAATTTTTTTTTGAGTTAATAGATAATATTTTTGCCCCAACATCGATTTGCTTAAGGTTTTTCAATTGCGCGGTCGGAAAAACGATTTTTTACTTAAAAGCAAGGCATCTTACGAAAAAAGTATTTATGTCAAAAAATACTTGGAATTGTCCAAAGAATAGGCGTTAGGAAATAACGCCCAAGGAAATAACGCCCAAAAAAAAAAAAACGAAATAACGCCCAAAAAATATGAAATAGCGCCCAAAAACAATACGAAATAACGCCCAAATTATTTTCATATAAATTTGGGCGATAATGATTTTGGAAATAACGCCCAAAAATTTGGGCTTTATTTCATTTTTTGGGCGTTATTTCGTTTTATTTTTAAAAAATGAAATAACGCCCAAAAACTAAAAACGAAATAACGCCCAAATTATTTTCATACAAATAAATTTTGGGCGTTATTTCCAAAATGATTATCGCCCAAATTTATATGAAAATAATTTGGGCGTTATTTCGTTTTTGATTTTGGGCGTTATTTCATATTTTTGGGAGTTATTTTGTTTTTTATTTTGGGCCATATTACGTCATTTTATTTATTTGGTTTTTTTTTGTGCGTAATTTCGTTTTTTTTTTAAAAAAGGAAACAACGCCAAAAAAAAACGAAATAAAGCCCAATTTTTTGGGCGTTATTTCCAAAATGATTATCGACCAAATTTATATGAAAATAATTTGGGCGTTATTTCGTTTTTTTTTTTTCGCCCAAAGAATACTTTAAATTTTTTCAAGATTTTTTAGAAATATTTTATGATTTTTCAAAAACTGTCAGAAAAATGCTAGGTTTACTCAAAACAAAGCCATCTGCGAAAAAATTTCATGTGACGTAAAATGCTTAGAATCCTTCAAAAAATAGGTGTAAATTTTTTCAGAATTTTTTAAAATTTTCAAATCAAAAGTGCCCCATTGGTTTTTCTCGGAATGAAAAAAACTATTCAGATATCGTTTTTAAGAGTCCCTCTTACTTTTGAGTCGGTTTGGGGATGAATCTTAATTTCAACACTATCTGATATACATACATAAGTATGTTGGATAGGTTCAAAATTAAGATTCATCCCCACACCATCTCAAAAATTAGAAAGACTCGAAAATATGATACCTGCATAATTTTTTTTTTTTTCATTCCGAGAAAAACCTGAGCACTTTTGATTTTACTGAAGGCCTATTTTGGCTGAATTTTTTTTTGCCAATTACTTTTTCTTTTTCACAGAATGGATATATCCAAAGACCATATTCTTGAAAAAAATTTTTGCGTATAGATAATAATTTTTTTTTTGTATATATTATATTTGCTTCTAAAAGTCGATTTTTTACGTTTTTCAACTACGCAGTCGGAAAAAACAAGGAAGGAATCTTACGAAAAAAGCTTACAAAGCAAAATGCGAAGAATCGCCCAAAGAATATATGTGAATTTTTGCAGAATTTTTAGAAATTTTTAATTTTGTTGCTTGGACCAATTTTTGAAGAAAAAAAATTCTGGAAAAATTCACACGTATTGGTACTTCGAGTGATTCTAACCATTTTATACCTCATACATTTCTTTCTTAAGATGCCTTACTTTTGAGTAAAAATGCCTTTGTTCGACCGTGAAATTGAAAAACTTTAAAAAATCGATTTTTGGAACCGTATATTATCGACACTACAAAAAAAAAATGTATGATTTTTTAACTCCAAAGTTTTAGCAAGATTATAATCTTTATTTTTCATGCAAATTTGGGTACCCATTCTGGACATTCAGGAGCATAAAAAGAGCTGAATTGGCAAATTACGAAAAAAGTGTTTAAAGCAAAAAATGCTTTGAATCGTCTAAAATATACTCGTACGTATAAATTTTTTCAGAATTTTTAGAGACATTTTATAATTCTTCAAAAATTGGTCAAAAAAATAAAAAACAAAATCCAGAAATTCTGAATTAACTCACAATTACACCTTGGACGATTCTACGAATTTTTTGCGTTATAAACTTTTTCATAGGATGCCTTGCCTGTGAGTAAAAAGCATTTTTTGACCGCTTAGTTGAAAAACATAATAATAAGTATCGATTTTTACAAAAAAAAAAAACATATTAAATTTCCAAAATTTTTGCAAGAACTTGATCATTATTTTTCAAATATAATAAGGTATCCATTCTGTGAAGAAAAAATATTTATGTTTTTTTTTTTTTTTGCCAAAATGGCCCTTCAGGGGAATCAAAAGTACTCCTTAGGTTATTCTTGTAACGAAAAAAAAAAAAATTATGCTTTAGGAGTAATTCTAACTTTTGTGTCATTGTTGAGACGATTCTTTTTTTTTTTTCTTCATAAAAATCCAACCAGTTTAATGTACATGTGTGGTATATCCTGAAAGTTGCTTTTTTTTTTGCACTAGAAAATACTTCAAAAAGGCAAAATTAGTCCTTAAAGAGCTCAAAAAAAGTTCTACAATTGGGTGTGTCTCCTTAGCAACTATTGCTTTTGTGGCATCGTTTGACTTTTTTATGTGCTACATATCAACTTGTTGACATTTCAACGAAAAATTTGGCCTACTTAAAATATTTGTGAATTTATATGATAATATTGTTTTTTGTTTTGTTTTCTACTTAACATTTTAATGTAATAAGTATTATTGTTCTTTTCTTTTCTTCAACCTTTACAGTTTGTTTCTATTTATGCCGCCTACCTCTATGATTCCGTAATGCTTTATGCCTGGGCGTTGGATAAACTACTGCGCCAAGAGGGAGGCATTTTAACGGATGATGTGATATATAATGTAGCTAGTAATGGAACTAGAATAATTGAGACAATTATTAAAAATCGTACTTATAGAAGTAAGTATTTTGTTTTGAATCCTTATGTCTGAGTTTAGAATTTCTGCACCATACATAATATAATATTTTACCCTCAAGCGCCTAAGGTGGTACAAAAACTCTGCTTTCATCTGTAAATAATCATAAACATTGATAAAATTAGGTTAAAAGTAGTACGATGCGTAGTAGATTATAAGTAGACAGTACCTTTTTATACCCAACACACAGGGTATATTCACTTTGTCCTTCCTTTTGTAACGCAGAGAAGGAGGCGTGGCGGATATAGAAAAGTATATATATTCTTGATTAGCGTCACCTCCTGAGTCGATATAGCTATGGCTGGCTGGCTGGCTACACGTGGAAATATTTTTTACAGGAAAACTAACTATGATAATTCAATGAAATTTGGTACGTTGGCTTTGTCGTAAAAGTTAGCTTGTGGGATTGAAAATGAGCAAAATCGGTCAACGGACATGCCTACCTCCCATAAAAAAAATATATTCAAAATGCAACTTTCGGAGTATTTTTCACGACAATTCAACTAAGATACACTTAGATACCACGAATTATTAGCGCAAGCTCTTAGCAAAAACTGGGTGAAATCGGACAAGAGGGCGTGGCACCTCCCATATAAGCAAAAGCTTTAAAACGCTATACTGAAAGAGTTTTTTGGGATAATCCAACTAAATTTCACTCAAATACTAAAGACTATAAATTCACGCTCTGAGCTAAGACTGGACGAACTCGGACAAAAACTTGGTGAACTCGGACAAAAGGGCATGGCACCTCCCACAAAAGCAAAATTTTCAAGATACTGCAGTGTAGGGTATTTGATGTTTGGCCAGGCCAAAGGTTGCACCTTAATTTTGTGTGTGCTGAATATAAATCAGATCGTAGAGTTTCTCTATAGAACAAAGTAATGAAAAAACCGGTTTTTTTTTATAAGACGGATCATTTGTTAAAATTTTGGATATGCACTCATCTGTTGAATTGGATGATAAGTGTTTTTTATAAAATTTAAAATGCCCAAAAAATTCCTGTCAAGGGTGTGATTAATTAAAAATGCATTTTTTTTTTATTTTTATGAGCAAAATTTTCAAAATACTGCAGTTTAGGGTATTTAACGTTTGGCCAGGTCAAAGGTAACACCCTTACTAGTTTTTTTTTTTTAATTTGAAATTTGCTTATCCTTTTCTTACAGATTTCAATCTCTAAATCATTACGTTATTGGTAATGGTGAAACGATTGCGGAAATCTAGTCGGTTCTAGTGTAGCTAAACATTTTATCATATAGGGGGAGGTAAGCGAATTTTAGCGACACAGTGCTTATGTAAATATATCCTCTAAGTGATGAAAACATTATGAGAGAAATTTGGTATATGGATACAAAAACATCTAAATACAAAATTCAAATACACACAATATTTGTATGGTAAAATATCTCAAAGGTTTAATTTTAATTCCGAAAAAAATACAAAAAAGTTGAGTAATTGCTGCGATTATTGGGCTCCAGTGTATAGAATATTCGGTGAAACTTTGCCTTATTCCAAATGCATTAAGCCAACTATTGTTACATCCTTTTATGGAAATATATTGCTTTGTTGGTTTTCTAACTTCCTCCGACAAACAATACAATTCAAAAACCATTCCAAAAAGAAAGTTCAACATTAGAGACCATTACCAAGAATAAATCCATGCATGGGTCATGCGGTCAATGGAACAATTAGTACAATTAGAAGGGCGATGCAAAATTTCTTGGATTGCTGGATAAAAATGAAATTTCAAACAAATCTGGTTGACTGTTATAGACCTCCTTGATCATATTGATATACCAACGCAGCAGATCAGTTACTGTTCTTGAGTTGGTCAATGCAATGACTGCACCCCAATTATTACCATGCTGATGTGAATCAACGAATGCGACCACCTTATTGGGTATCTCAAAAATAAAGGTCACGGTGCGGCTGTCGGCGATCACCACAACAATCATATGTTTACCATTCGCGCTATCAATTGCATCGAATGCCGATAAAAGACCCAAGCCAATTTCCATAATTTTTCCAAGTCGTTTGACGACAATTTCCGTATAGTCTTGTAGCTTAATGTCAGCTTGCAGATGTGTAAAAAACTTTTCTTTAAGCAAGAATGGCTCCAAGCCATCACGTTGTCGTGAAAAGATTGCCGATATAGCATCTGGTATGCTCAGATTCAGGCTGTCACGTAGTTTATCAGTACCTTGCAAACGTTGATAGGTTTTGTTGCCCTCGTTTATGGCCTCACCGAATACGTCTCTGGCTTGTGATGGTAATGCTTCCGGGGTTTTAAAGAATGTACGTAACTTACAGATTTTATTGGCCAATATCAAAGAGATTAGCGTGCACGAGTTGCGTCCACTGGACTGATATTCACCGAAGCGTGATTGACAGAAGTTTTGCGGAAACCACCAGATATTTAAATTGCCATTTTTTTGATAAGTCGTCATCACTTCACAAACGCCTGGCTCCTCCTCGCTGAGCCTTCTGCGAAGTGTTTTGTTACATATTTTTTTGCGGTGAGCTTAGAAGAACATAGCTTGAATTTTGGATAATTTTGCGTTGTTTTTTTTTAGATTTTTTTTTCCAACTAAATACTAAAATTTTGAAAAATTTTCTAAATTTTTTTTTTTTATTGACATTAAAATGTCATAGGACAAAATGACATGATATGTTTTCGAATATATTGTATTCGAATTTTTTAAAAACCGGTGATTACGCACTTTATGATGAGCTATTAATCGAAGTCCGTTTTCTTCTATTTTCAGGTGTTACTGGTTCAACCATAAAAATTGACCAGAACGGAGATTCAGAGGGAAATTTCTCAGTACTCGCATATAAGCCATTTAAGCACAATTATCGTGATAACTTATCTTGTAATTTTCATATGGTACCTGTGGCATACTTTCAACAAGGGGAAGATATTCCAGTGAGTGAGTCGTCCTTTTTTATTTTGTTGTCTTTATGATTTTATCTTAAATTCATTTACAATTTTTGTAAAATTTTTGCAAAAACCTGTGTAAAACTCCCGTTTTTTGTTTTAATCACTTTCTTTAATTTTAGGAATACAAACTAATTAATGGTTCAGTACGCGTTGACTGGCCATCGGGCGGTGATCGTCCATTCGATGAGCCAATGTGTGGTTTTGCCAATGAACTTTGTAAAAAGGATGATCGTCATATTACCTCTGTGGTGGCGGCTGGCATTTTGGGTTTGCTGCTCTTCTGTGCCGGTGTTGTGACAATGAGCATTTATCGTAAATGGAAAATTGAGCTTGAAATCGAGGGTTTGCTGTGGAAAATTGATATATCGGAAGTAAAAGGATATTCAGGAAATGATATTGTATCGTCACCGAGCAAGGTAAGGATTACATATTTTTCATGCGCAAAATTCAAACTGTTAATGATCAATTTAATCAAAGTAGCGTCTTAGACTTGGTCTCGAAAAACCACAGAGACAACGACGCTCGATCAAGAGAATGAGGCCATGAGCAATCCTCCTTGCTTACTTTTGTTCGATTTTATGGCCAACTTCCCACTCCTTATTAATTTCACAGACCTGCAAGGTTTTTATTAGGGATCTGCACACGACGTCTTGTTGGAGTTCTAAGACATTTTGTTTCACATACGTTATGTCTTCTACCCACTTTTTTATTAAATACTTATCGTATATGAAAGAAGAAAAATCAAATACTTCAAATGCCTGTCTTATTTGTAGCTGTATTGTACACTACGAAGCTATCTCTTTCTGCGTTACATATTTGTTGCCACATTCCATATCATAAATTTTACTGTAGTTTTTCTACTTGCACGTTATATGAACACTGACCTGAAGCATTTATTTATACAAAGTACAGTACACTGAAGTATTTGTGAGAATCGAGTTTTTTTTATTGACACTGACAAAAGAATTCAGTGTAGTACAGTGTTAAAATGAAATCAGTATACATTGAAGGTTTGAATCTTGAAATTTATGGATCAAATACTTCACTTCAGTGTAAAATGTGCGAGTAAAAAGTATGTCTTGTTTAGGCCCCTAGCTTTGATGCTTGTCAGCTGCATATAATTTCTAAAAGAACTTTCTGCGTAGAATCCGAGCAGCCTATATTTTACAGCAAAAATAGCTAAAATATCCATTTCTCGTGTATTTGACCTTAAATTTCTAAAAATATTGACGTGATGGAACAATTCCAAGCCCGGATTCTACGCAGAAAGTTGCTTAAAAAATCAACCTAAGCTGCCCTGCAGCAATTTTAACCCTATTATTTGCACGTCTATATTATCTTTCTGACGAAGTTAGATGGAACATTCTCGCTGATTCACGCAATCGCTATGGGACATGGAAATGTGTTTGTACTTGAACCATCTATAGTTTTATGTCCAAGAGCTTCATTAAATAAACTGTCTACATATGTGAGCCATCTTTTCTTATTGTGTTCTTTATCTCTTCTGGAGCATAGGACCTCCACAAAACACTTCCTTAAAAGTGCTTCCGGAACTCTACAATATTTACCCGATTTTCCGCGTAATTCTTGGTCCAGTAATAATAGCCATCCGTGTTTTGTTTATTTCTTTATTTACATAACATTCTCAACTTTTCTCAATATTTCTTTTCAGTTCATGAATTTTACTTAAAACTTTTTTATTTATAAAATAACATAATTTTTTTTCTCGCAATTTTTTTGTAAAATTTTCAGTTAAGTTTAGTCAGCGCCCAATCCTTTGGATCACGTTGCTCAAATCAAGTATTCACATCAACAGCACGACTACGTGGCGCTATCGTCCGCATTAAAGAATTGAAATTTCCACGTAAAAAGGATATATCACGTGAAATAATGAAAGAGATGCGTTTGCTGCGCGAATTACGTCATGATAATATAAATAGCTTTATCGGAGCATGTGTAGAGCCGACACGTATATTACTAGTCACGGATTACTGTGCCAAGGGCAGTTTATATGATATAATCGAAAATGAAGACATTAAGTTAGATGATTTATTTATTGCATCGTTAATACACGATTTAATTAAGGTAAAAACAAAACAAATATAAATTACATTTATATCATATATATATTTTTACCCCAGGGTATGATATACATACATGATTCTTCACTGCAATATCATGGAAATCTCAAATCGTCCAATTGTGTTGTCACCTCACGTTGGATGCTGCAAGTGACCGATTTTGGTCTGCATGATTTGCGGCATTGTGCCGAAAGTGAATCCATCGGTGAACATCAGCACTATAGAAGTGAGTAGTTTTTATGACTTTTATGCCGTACTGTACTTCATAACTTAATTTTATTTGCGATTGGTTAGGTCAATTTTGGAAAGCGCCCGAATTGCTGCGTAACACACATGTCTATGGTACACCAAAGGGCGATGTATATGCTTTCGCAATTATTATGTATGAAATTTTTAGTCGTAAGGGTCCCTTCGGCCAAACAGCCTATGAACCAAAGGAAATCGTTGATTTAGTCAAGCAGCTACCGGTGAAGGGTGATCTACCTTTTCGCCCAGAGCTGGAATGCATAGTCGAAGCTGAACTATGTCCAGATTATGTATTGAGTTGTATCACAGATTGTTGGGATGAAGATCCAGAGGTGCGTCCAGATTTTCCCACAATCAGGTAAGTTAAGTACCTAAGTATTGTTACCGTTTAGGCAATAAGAGAGAAGCAAGATTTTGAGCAGAATACAATAGAATAGAATAGAATAGAATAGAATAGAATAGAATAGAATAGAATAGAATAGAATAGAATAGAATAGAATATAATAGAATAGATTAGAATTGAATAGAATAGATTAGAATAGAATAGAATAGAATAGAATAGAATAGAATAGAATAGAATAGAATAGAATAGAATAGAATAGAATAGAATAGAATAGAATAGAATAGAATAGATTAGAATAGAATAGAATAGAATAGAATAGAATATAATAGAATAGAATAGAATAGAATACAATAGAATAGAATAGAATAGAATAGAATAGAATAGATTAGAATTGAATAGAATGGATTAGAATAGATTAGAATAGAATAGAATAGAATAGAATAGATTAGAATAGAATAGAATAGAATAGAATAGAATAGAATAAAATAGAATAGAATATACTTTATTTATTTCATTGACTAAAAATCATTTGCTCATTTTAGAAACCGTTTGAAAAAGATGCGCGGCGGTAAAACCAAAAATATTATGGATCAAATGATGGAGATGATGGAAAAATATGCCAACAATTTGGAGGATATTGTAACTGAACGTACACGTTTACTCTGTGAGGAAAAACGTAAAACGGAAGATCTATTACATCGTATGTTGCCACAATCAGTGGCGGAAAAGTTAACATCCGGTCAGGGTGTGGAGCCGGTTTCATATGATTTGGTAAGTCGAGGCTCTTTTTTTTTTTGCGAAAAAAAATCATTAGAAATTGAATTTATTAGTAGTTTGGGTAATCAATACTGACCAGTTACCACCGTGATCAGAGGTTATGAAAGTGGTCACTACTGGGCACTAATCAAATCACTAAATTTCCCTCATAGTAGAAATATCGAAAATGTTTCAAGTTCCTGAATGTTCATGAATACTTCCGAAAATCATGAGTTATGCGAGAAGTTCCTAGATATTTCTATAAATTCTAGTAACTCAAACCACGCAGAAGCTGGGTTATATTTTGATAATTGAAACAGGAAACTGGGTATCTAAGTTATAGGAATTTGTGGAAATATTTTACATTAACTCGCACCCTTACTAAATTACCCTTACTTACCACTAATCCATCTATGTATTTATTTTTGCAGGTAACCATATATTTCAGCGATATTGTGGGTTTCACTTCGATGTCTGCTGAAAGTACACCTTTACAGGTTGTAAATTTTCTCAACGATCTCTATACGGTTTTCGATCGCATTATACGCGGCTATGATGTTTACAAGGTGGAAACTATAGGCGATGCCTATATGGTGGTAAGTTAAATATAACAACGCTGTGATGCAGACCACTTGTAATTGATTCAAAATTCTCTTCAGGTATCTGGTCTTCCCATTCAAAATGGCAGTCGACATGCGGGCGAAATAGCTTCTATGTCATTGGACTTACTGCAGGCTGTCAAACAACATCGCATTGCTCATCGTCCTAATGAAATTCTTAAGCTGCGTATTGGCATGCATACTGGCCCTGTTGTAGCCGGTGTTGTTGGTCTCACAATGCCAAGGTATTGTCTTTTTGGTGACACAGTAAATACAGCTTCTCGCATGGAATCTACTGGTGAAGCGCTCAAAATTCATATTTCCGGGAAGTGCAAAGATGCGCTTGAAAAACTTGGCGGATATATTACCGAAAATCGTGGCGTAGTGTCGATGAAAGGCAAGGGAGAAGTCACAACCTATTGGCTTACTGGTGCTACTGAAAATGCCATACAAAGGAAACCAGTTGATACAACTGATCTACCGCCACCACTTTTCTGCCGTCCACGAAAGAGTCCCAAATTAAATAGCGACTCACGCCAACCAAGCATATTAGGTATGCAATACTATGGCGCCGGTTCAAGGCGACAATCAAGCGTACCGCGACCTGATGTCGAGTCCAATTACAGCCTACAGGGTTCCGCATATCAAGTGCAACGCGAATCGCCACGTTTATCTGCCAAACGTTACGATCGTGTTCCAATCAATGGCTACGGAGGCTTATCGGGCAGTAGTATTGCGGAACGTGTCAGCAATACTGCCTACTTTGGAGATGGCGGCGGCGGTGTGAGCGCCACAGCTGGGACAGTTTTGGAGTCGACAACAGCCTCACTGAGCACATTTGATCATTCCGAGCTCGATGCAATCTGTGATAGTATTAGCGGCGCCGGTCATGTCGGCGGCATGAATGGTTGTGCGGTCGCACCTAGTGCGCTGTCCTCACATCGCCAATCGCATCCAAATACACAAAAGCCATTGGCAATGGTGCGACCACATCGCAAATTCGATACACAGCTACCTGCCTCGGCATCAACTCAGGAAATTTTTCAAGCCGGCAACATGAGTGGCTACACAGTAGCGGCAAAGCAGCTACTATTACGCGAGGCTCGTAGTCTTGATCCGATACCGTTGCTGTTGCGAAAACGTACGGAGTCTACAAAACTGCCACCATCGAAACTATGCAAAAATAATTCGCGTTCGCTTGACACAGCATTGTTTGTGGGAGGTGGTGGTGACAATCAAAATGGCGGCAAATCCAAGGCAGATGAAGCGAATGATGTTGATTCCGATACCAACGCTGCTGCACGAAACAGCGAAGATTTGGAACAAGACAACGATAACTACGACGATCATACTGGTTTGCTGATGCGCGATAACGGCAACCTGCGTAGTCCGCACCAAGCGGTAATTGTTCCTGCTTCCTCAGCGGTATTGAATCGACGGCGTAGTGGTGGAGGCTTACAATTGACGAGCTACAAACACTTGAACAATAATTGTAATGGCGGCATAGCAATGGTTGGTGAAGAACCCAATTGTCCATTGTTGCAACGACAAGCGTCGCTCACTTGTCCGCCTGATGAAATCTTAATGCGCTCAAAACGTTGGCGCTCACTAGAAACAATTGAGGGAAATAGCGGTAGCTGTGTCAGCTATGCACCAGATATTGATGGTAGCCAAACACAAGCGGCGAACAGCGGAGGTAAGAAATCACGACGTGTTGGCGCTGCCGCAGGCATTGGCGGCAGTGGTGGGGGAGCCGGTGGTGCCGGTATTGGAAACTCTTCGATTGCCTCTTGGCTAGTGAATTTGTTTCAAGGCAATGGCTTGCGTTCCAGTGATGCCTCCTTAAGGCGTGTAGGTATTTTGCCAAGTGGAGTGCGTGGTATGCCCGGTTTTGCGGATATGCCAACGACACCACGTGATCGTGAGAGTATTGTTTAGTAGAGTATGTATTGTATGTGTATGTATATGTGTACATAGCAAGAAGTATGAACTTTTAATGTGCTTAGGGAGGAAGATTCATTTAACCCCGGATGGTTGCATATTTTTTATAAGTTAAAGGTGATGTTAGTCACTTCGACTAACGCGTACTAGAACCAGTAGTTCATTAAATGAGAACGAAAATAATAGTGAGGAAATCAAAAACAAAGTAAAAAGGGTAGTCGAAACGACTATTATTATCCTTAACACAAAAAAAAAGACATTAAAACCACCATTTTTCTGTACAAAAATAAGTATTAGTCGCTTCGACGAATACTATTAAAAATAAAGCACACTTACTTACTTCACAGAGTCAAAACGCATCTGCACTTGACAAAAGCAAGAGGTCAACTGACGCTTCAAAAATTTAACAAACCGAATAAGTACAGTGAAAGCAGAGAACATGTGATCTTCGTCGGTTTTACGAAACATAACCATCTAGGGTTAATGGGTTAAATGTGCAAAGTTATGGTTTTCAGTAGTTGGGGATGCACCTATGAAAGCTTTAGTAAAAAGTAAAAAATTATGGGCGGGACATTAAACTGGGTGTAACACACAACACATCATTTAGTTATGTATTTTTGTGTCATGTAAATTTTTAAGTACATTCTTAGTGACTTAGGATTTTACAAAAATTATTACACTTGCACATAAAACACAAGTTTTTATCATAGACACGCCATTAGTTCGGAGTATGTTACAAACTTTTAAAGATTTTTGTACGCTAAACAATATATAGATTTCTGTTCTGTTCTCCAATTCAGAGGTATTTTGCCTTAAACTACAAAAAAAATAAATCATATTCTGAAGCTTTTTAGAAATTATGTACATACATTACAAAAAAAATTGCCACTTCGTTTTGAAACAATAGTACCTTGAGGGCTTTTCAATATAATATTATTCGAGATATCGGCTTCAATACTTCATATAAAGGACTAATTTGAAAGACTAAAACGTAAAGTTTGAAGCGAGGAAGCTGTTTTCGTATCTCAGAATCTTCACATGATAACTAGAAATCCGAAAGTATTGTTTTTAGTTCACTAAACCTTATGAGCCTAACTACTCAACTCTGGTGAAAAAATTTGTGTGCCTGTGATATTTTATTTGTTTGTATGATGCAAATATTCTTGTTAAAGTTCAGGAATTTTAAAAGATTGCAGTTTCAATTTCACAAAATATATTGCGAATCGAATATTTTACATTAGAAATGTTTATTTTTATAATGACGGTATTTGTATTATGTATTTAAATTGTAAATGGGCCATATCAACATTAATTTTCGAAGTTTGTTTTGCATTTTTTGCGAAAAATGCTTGAAACCCCTGATATCATTCAAATGGTGTCTGGTGCGCAATGTTGAAAGTAAGTCTACGACAATGCTGGCCATTTAAGTTTAAATTTTGGCAGTGAGAAGATTGCTTAAAAAATCAACATTTACAAAAACTCAAGGCTACATGGCTTATCAATATATGCCTTGAGTTTCAGTATGTTTGAAGGTTATAATGTCCACACTGATCCCAAAAGCGAGTTCAAGAACTTTAGCAACTACTGAGCATTACGATATGATCTTTGCTCTTCAATGTGTTTGATAACTTTATTTTTATACTTAAGACTATGTGTTTGTGTTAAAGCACAAAAAAGCTGTACTTTGTGCAATGGCTCTCATACTTTAAACTTCGGCTGGTACGAAGTTAATTTTACAATGATATATTGTATAATCATTAACGTAGAAGAGAAAAAATAAAAATATGATTGGGGCATTTGTTGCTATATAGCCATTGAACACGAGTACATACTGCTAAAGGTAGCTTTTTGGGCTTTTACAAATAATATCACTTAATGCAGTGATTCTCAACCCATGTGCCGCGGCACTTTTGTGTGCCGTAAGATGTTTAAAATATGCCGCCAAATGCCCCGACATGGTTTTATTTTTACTTTTCTTTTTACATAATATCGAGCCCTTACCGCAACAGTAGCGTATGCGAGTAGCGAGACTGCTATGGTCTTGATCTTGGTCTTGCGCACGATAATCGTCAAGACCAAGACTGCTTTTCAGTCTTGGTAATTTATAGTTAAAAGGTATTTCACGCCCGTTTCGTAGATAAAATCATCTCTCAATTTGAATTTTGGAAACTTAAAAACCTAACTGCTTTAGAAAAATATGGTTTTGAAACTTTGAATACTCAATGTCTAGACTGCTATTGCCTTGGTCTTGGTTTGCTCATCACTAGTCACTACCAAAAAAAGGTCGATGGTAGACTACAAACCCTTAAGGTAGTTTTGTCCAGTTCTGGCTGAGATTTGTGCTAAATGAACTAACATATCTAGACGACTTATTGATATATTGGCTAGAAATATTCCAATCTACCTCACACTTGTAAAAAAATCAACGTCGTCCTGACTAAACTAAAAATATTTAACAAGTGTATTTTCTCCCAAAACCATATATTCGAAAAAAATAGAATTTTGTGAGGTTTTTTATAAAAAAAAAAAATTCTCCGTGATAAATTTCCATAGCTCAATAGAGAATAAATTCTGAAAAATTGAAACCATTTGCATCGGTATTAACGGTTTTGTGGGCATGTTAAGAGACCAGTTTAAAACATGTACTCACTTTTGCACGCCACTGTAGGTACATAAATCAATAAACAAATTAAAATTTTCTTAAAATATTTTTTGTTAGTGTGCCGCCAAATTTTTAAATTATTGAAAATGTGAAAAGTTTTGCATACAGTCATCATCATTTTTTAAATAGCTTCAAATGGTTTCGCGTAATTGAAATGTGCAAGCAAAAGGTCGATTGTTGCATGATAAGTTGCGTTTGGTAGACACTTTCAGCAATATTCTCGACTAAGCAGACCGGAAGAGCACATGGAAGTCATGTGTTGTCAATTACCATTCCAATTTCACTAATACAAGGCGTTGCTTTTCATAATCCATAAAACTAGCAGATGACTTACTCTCTTCATTTCAAAACATTTCAGATTCAACATAATCGCTTCAGTTTGATAATTTAAGCAATAATTTCAAACTCAGAACTTTAATAAAATATTTGCATTAATAAATCACTAATTAAGTAATTTAATAAATCATACAATCTAGTCAAAGTCCCCAGACTAGTTTTTTCTGCTATATTTTATTTAATTAAAAAATAAAATAATTACATTAATTTAACAAAAAACTTTTAGATTTGTCCACAAATTAAAAATAAAAACAAAAAAAGAATTAAAATATAATATAAATGAAATCATAAGACTTTTTCACCAAACAAAATAAAATAAATTATTTTTTAAATACTAAACAAAAGTGTAAGTTAATAACTAAAATAAAATAAAATAAAAAAGCAACAAGAGTTACACAATAAAATTAAAAATTAGTTAATGAACAAATTAAACAAAAATAATAAATAAAAATGTTAATATTTAAGAGACAAAAAAAAAATTTTTCTACACGAAAAAAAATATATTTTTAACTTATATTATTAAATATTATAAAAATGCAAACTATTTTCAGATTTAAATATATATCGTGTATACATATGTAAATGTTTTTATTTTAAGTTGAAGAAAAAAAATATTTAACAAAAAAAATTTAAAAAAAAACAATGCATATTTTAAATATATAATTAAAATTACTTGTAATGTCTGTATTTATGTAAATGTAGTGTAAAGTGTAAAAATTGTAATTATTGTTTTCTAATTGTTATAGTTTTATTTATAGTTTTATTTGTAAAAGAAGATAATAAAATTATAATTTTAATTACTAAACTGCAAAATATTTTTGATCCATTACAAAATATATATAAATTTAATTAAAACATATTTAAATAAAATAAAATAAGAATATGTTGTACACAAAATATATTGTATGTTTGCATGTGGTTAGTAAATAAGTCAAAGAAAATTTTAACAAAATAATTAAGTTGAGAGCATAAAATTAAAACTTTACATTGCTACGAAAGAAATCAAATCAAAAGTAATACACAATTGTAAAAATAAAATAAAAAAAAAACAATAACATTTATTCATTAATTTTTGCCATAAAAGAAAATATTTAAATAAAGAAATAAAAATATGTTAAAAGAGAGTATTTTCAATTTAAAATAATACATGACTAACTACGAAAATATTCTAGACTCTAATGAACGCACCGATTGATATGATTTCGGAACTTATGATTGATATGAGATTTACAGCCATCCCTAAATTGGAACGTTATTCAAGCAGCATAAGCTTAAATAATTTCGGTAAATTGTGAAATTAGAACATAACGAGTTAATTTTTCCATGACCACGGTTGGGCCAGCCTTTTGGGGGACTTGACCCAAGCCAAGTATTCCGCCTTTGTTGTAAGGCATTCTCCCAAGATAATCTTTGCTGCAACTTTTAATTTTCTCATTATTTTGAAAATGTGATGGTGAAAATAGACTCTTTGTTTACTGTGTTTGACGCATCATGACAAAAGGGACCTTTATATCCCTACTATACCTAAATATTTTTCGTCTTGTCTATAAAGCCTTCGGATGACCTTCGGAAAACTTTGGGTGTCCCAAAAACTATCAATCAAGCCTTTTTGATAGTCCGCCATAGATGTTTTCCCTCTAGTATATCTAGATAGTCTTCGTTTTGACTATGAAGTCTTTGTGTGGCCTTCGGAAACCTTTGGGTGTCATAGGAAATGAATCAATTACAGCTTGTCGATAATCCGCCATAGATACTTTTCCTCTAGTATACCTAGATATTTTTCGTTTTGACTATGAAGTCTTCAGGTGACCTTCGGAGACTTTCAGGTGTTCCAGAAAATTAATCAACTAAAGCTTGTCAATAATCCGCCATAGATACTTTGCCTCTAGTATACCTAGATATTCTTCGTTTTGATAATGAAGTCTTCGGGTGACTTTCGGAAAACTTCGTATTTCCCAGAAAATAGTTCAATTAAGGCCAGTTGATAGTCTGTCATAAGTTTTCTTCCTGTAATATGCCTAGATATTCTTCGTTTTGAATGTGAAGCCTTCGGGTGACCTTCGGAAAACTTCGGGTGTCCTAGAAAATAATTCAATTACGGCTTGTTGATAGTCCGTCATAAGTGTTTTCCCTGTAGTATGCATAGATATTCTTCGTTTTGAATGTCAAGCCTTCGGGTGGCCTTCGGAAATCTTCGTGTATAGCATAAAAACTTTCCCATACTTGAGAGACTCGCACTACCATATTTTTAGCGCAATTGGCAGAATAATTTCAGAGAACCCTTCAAAGTATGCTACACTATTTTTCAAAAATTAACTGTGCTCTAAAACAAAAATCGTTGCATACCCCATAACTCCATAAAAAAAAAAAAAATACTATATCTCTGCACTCAGATCAGCTATCATCATGAAAGTTTGTAAATGGCTATATATTTTACCTATCTTTCACCATGTAAAACTAAGGAGGGATTGAACGAGGGGGCGTTGTACCCCTCAAACAAAATCAACAAACAAAATGCTATATCTTTGCGCCTATAACAGCTATCATTATGAAACTTAGTATATGGTTGCTTATTATATTTATCATTTACCATGCAAAATTTCGTTCAAATCGGTTGAGTAGTTTTGGAGATATTTAAGTTCAATTGAAATTAAACTGCAGCGCCATCTGGTTCAATTTATCAGAACTTTTTACTTTTCATTCGATTGACCGACTTATAAGCAATCTAACGGTGAAAATTTCGTTCAAATCGGTGCAGTAGTTTCGAAGATATAACGTTTTTAAATATTTAATCGTTAAAAAGCGCCATCTGGTGAAAACTATCGGAACTTTTGACCTTTTCATTCGATGGATCAACTAATTAACAATCCAACGGTGAAAATTTTGTCTAAATCGGTGCAGTAGTTTAGGAGATATTCAACTTTAAAGAAAACATTTTTTGAATTTAATCCTGCTGTTGTTTCTGATTGCCTGGTATTTTGCAAAATTTTCTATATGAAAACACGCGAAATTTCTGAAATGAATCAAAACACACAAAGTGCTATATCTCTGCACCTATAGCAGATATCATTATGAAACTTGGTATATAGATGCTTATTATATTTAACATTCATCATGCACAACCTTGTGCAAATCTGTTTGGTAGTTTCGGAGATATTTAAGTTCAATTGAAATTGAACTGCAGCGCCATCTGGTGCATATTATCAGAATTTTTGAAATTTCATTCGATGGGCCGACTTATAAGCAATCTAATGGTGAAAACCTCGTTCAAATCGGTGCAGTAGTTTCGAAGATATAACGTGTTTAAATATTTAATCGTTAAAAAGCGCCATCTGGTGAAAACTATCGGAACTTTTGACCTTTTCATTCGATGTATCGACCAATAAGCAATTCAACGGCGAAAATTTTGTCTAAATCGGTGCAGTAGTTTCGGAGATATTCAACTTTATACAAAAATTTTTGGAATTTCATCCTGCTGCTGTTTCTGATTGCCTGGTATTTTGTAAAATTTTCTATATGAAAAAACGCAAAAAATCTGAAGTGAATCAAAACACAGAAAACGCTATATCTCTGCACTTATAGCAGCTATCATTATGAAACTTGGTACATGATTGCTTATTGTATCTACCATACACCGTGCAAAATTTGAGGGGGGTTGAACAATAGGGCGTTGTACCCCACACAAAAAAAAAACACACAAAGTGCTATATCTCTGCACCTATAGCAGCTAGAATTATGAAACTTGCTACATGGATGTATATTGTATCTACCATTCACCATGCAAAATTTTAGGGGGTTGAACAAGAGGGCGTTGTACCCCATACAAAAAAAAACACACAAAGTGCTATATCTCTGCATCTATAGCAGCTATCATTTTGAAACTTGGTATAAGGATGTATATTGTATCTACCATTCACCGTGCAAAATTTGAGGGGGGTTTAAAACTGGGGCGTTGTACCCAATACAAAAAAAAACACACAAAGTGCTATATCTGTGCACCTATAGCAGCTAGCATTATGAAACTTGGTACATGGATGTATATTGTATCTACCATTCACCATGCAAAATTTGAGGGGGGTTGAACAATGGGGCGTTGTACCCCATACAAAAAAAAACACACAAAGTGCTATATCTCTGCACCTATGGCAGTTAGCATTATGAAACTTGCTACATGGATGTATATTGTATCTACCATTCACCATGCAAAACTTAAGGGGGGTCAAACAAGAGAGCGCTGCACCCCCCATTAAAATAAAAAACCAAAAATGCTACATCTCGGCTCCCACTGCAGCTATCATTATGAAACTTGGTACATGGATGCATATTATATCTACTATTCACCATGCAAAGCTTAAGGGGGCTTGAACAAAATCAACACACAAAATGCTATTTTGGCTCCTGTAGCAGTTATCATTATGAAACTTAGTATATGGTTGCTTATTGTTTTTATCATTGATTATCACACTTTAACGTAATGAGGTGCGCATAAAGTTTTGAATGCAGAATAGTACAATATGGAAAAAGTATGACATTCTTACAAAAAAAGCTGCCATAGGTGAAAACTGTCATATCTAGCGCAAATTCCAACAGAGTTCTATTCTAAAGAACATGTTAGAAGGCTTTTGATTTCCCCTCCAATATCTTACAAATGATTCCATGAAACCCGATTTGTTTTAACATATCGCTCCCTCTTGAAAAACTGATTTCTACGCTCATTGGGAGTACTATTAACTCTCTTGGTGTGTCTCTTTTATCTTGAGCTATTGGCATCGTTCTCTTTAACAACTCATTTGCAATCAAATCAAAGAGTTTGGGAATTTTAGTAAATGAAAAAGGTTAGCTTTGTTATGTCCATGTTTGGTCGACAATCCTATCTGTTATTTTAAGTAGATGGTTTTTATTCATAGATCTTTTATGTGGTGTAATTCTAAACTTTTCGGTCCGATAATCTTGATCTAAATCAGGGCTCAATTTCAAATATCTTGCAAAAAATACGTTTTAATAACTTTACGTAATTTTGATATAAGCACATGAATTAGTTTGTCGGCTTTGGCCCATAACAAAAAAAAAAAAAAACCTTCTATAGATCTCTCATATCTGTAAATTCAAATAATGAATCACAGAACACGTTACTGCCTAAGAGTGTGCTTTACTTACCATCACACCACACCATTTCTCAAACATAATCGTATTAAGTCCCCACACAAATCTACGATAAATCTTTCTCCAAATCGCTTCACCACGATATATCCGAAACAGTTACTTTTCCGTAAATACTTACAAATCAATATTATTTGTAGAACCTGTAATTTCCAACAAAAAAGATTCTGATATTTTTTACCGGGTGGCTCACAATATTCATCAAAAAGCCTCCTAAGTGAAAAGTAATTGAAGCCACACGGATTACAGAACTGGCCTGAATATCTTCCATTTTCTAAAAGAAGGCCAAATCGGGAAAACACTATCGAAGCATCTTATGGATTATTTATTTACTATTAAAATTGCAAAACTTCAGGGAGCAACACTCACCAAATAAGCTTGCAAACGAAACGCTATGCAAAAAAAAGTGGGAGTTATCGTGAATATTTCCAGGGAAATTTACTCAGACAGCAATATAAATATTCACGGGGAATTTTTCTCAGACTGCCGTGCATTCGCTATTGCAGTTTGAGAAAAATTCCTCGAGAATATTGTTTCACGATAACCCCCTATAACTCCCAGTGTAATACAACAGGACAAATAACAAAAAAATTTGAATTTTTTCATGCGACGTATTTTTCTTTTGTAATTTTTCCTGTGATTCTCATCAAATCTATGCTATAAGTAAAATATAAATGCTTGAAAAGATCTTTTGGAGGTCGGCTAATGCGTCTGATGACGATCGACCTATGGTGGGTTCTGTTTTTGTGATTTTATTAGTGTTTTATCTAATCCAACAGTAAGCTCAAACCAGCAACGTCATCTGATCCATGCTTGTTGGTACCAAATAATTCTCGTTTGTCTACGAAACACTAAATGTAATAAACAATCAATAAAACTTAGTGTGCCCAAAGGGTTTTCCATATATTTCTGATTAAAGCAAAAACATTTTCGATTACTGTCCAAATAGTTTTTTTGATTACGTATAGAAAGTAAAAATAAAAAAAAAAATTTATTATGTACACAGGAGGGTTAAATGCATATTTATGTATTTTTGTTTTTTCATCAAATGCTTCATTTTTAACAAATAAATAAATTTAAAAATAATCTTTCGAACAAAACTGTTTTCCTAAGACAAAATACTACATTTTAATACAAAAAAGTAACTAGATAAAATTCATATAATCTTTTATTTACAAAGAAATATATAGAACTACACAAAGGTCTCAGTAGTATTGCTGTAAAAGAAAAAAAAAAAAGGAAAATAAAACATTTTATTTATTATATGCAACATAAGGTACAATTTTGTTTATTCAACAGTATATCAATAAACAATAAAATTTAATAGGTATTATATACAAAAACGAGTAAATAAAGCGAATAAGAATAATAGAAAATATTTCTTTCAAAATGCAAAGCAAATGCAATGCATTTTACAAAATACTTCATTACGTATGAGCTTATATGAATTGATGGCAAATATTTTATTTAAATGAACGTAGAGTAAGGACAAAAGAACTTTAATTAAACAATACACAATAGATGTAATAAAAATATTTGCAAACGCATAGCATTACCAATCCAATGTGGTAATGTTTGGACAAAACAAAACATATTTTAGCTGATTTATGTTTGAATGCTTTTGTTATGTGAAAAAGAAACATTTGTAAGGTTATTTTCTTTATGTATTTATATGTAAAAGGACAATGCAAATTAATAATGCCATGAAAGCTTGCCTAATTAGTTGTTATACATTTTATACATACAGCTGATTCAAAAAATAACATCAGTTTTTTCTTTTTAATTTATTTGGTTTATAATGGTTTATTTTCTAGCATTTACTTACTATCACAATTTCATGAACAATTTTTTTTTTTTTTTTTCCCATAACATAAGTGTATGTTTCCTAGGACAGACAGCATTACAAATGTCTTTTCTGCATATTTATTATTTCTATTTCAAACTACTGTAATTATCAAAAATATTAACATTTCATTTTCATATAATTTCTACCATTACTTTTTCTGCTTATTGTCAAATTCAAGAACTACTTTAGAATTTATGGTGCCTCATTTTCTTATGTGAAATTAAAGACAGTAAATAGAAAATTCAAAAACATGCAGATATATAGATCTCTCGGTTTTCAATGTTAATACAAATAGAAAGTCGCAGATATGTTATGAAAATTGAAAGAAAATTGAATTGTTATTGGAATGATGTTGAATGAAACGCATATTGGATTAGTGGAAAGGAATAAAATACATAAATAGTACATAAATTCATTCAGTTTTGGTAGTGATTGAAACTATTTTGTTCAATAAAACTTCATAGAAAAACCTACGATTTATATTCTGAAGTATTTAAAAAGAAGCTTATTATTACCATTAAAATTATACTTTGACACACACGAATTTCATCTTAAAAACTTTATCCTTTGCATTCACACCTAAATCAAGTTCTATTGATCACCGCGTTCGGAAGGTATAATATAAGAAAACTGTTCAATAAAAATTTTTCCAGATTTTGAGACATTGCCGTTTCTATAAAAGTTTACTAAAAAACAAAATAATTGATTTGGCTTGCTTTAAAGAGTTAAAAAGCAAAACTGATGCAAATCTGTTAAGCAATGTCGCACACGACCATTACATATGTAAGATTTGGTTTGTAGTGGGTAGGTTTGCTAAGGTAATTTATATTGTTCCAGCCCTAACCGCCAAAAAGACTTAACCAACACGATTTCAGATTTCTGTTTTTTGATAGCAATCGATAACATACGCATCTTCTCTTCAAATTCAATAACTGTACGAAGTACCATAACGAAGTTAAAGAGAAGCAGTTTTGACTTTTACACTAAAAAAGCTTCTACTGTAAAATTTTTTTTGTCGGTTAAGTCTTTTTGGCGTTTAAGGCTCGATTTCATATTTATGCTTATAGAAAATATAAGAAATTAGGACTAGTCATAATGATAGTGAATTTAAAACAACTTGCGTTGGTGTAGCAATTTATGTTCACATTTCTTTTCAAATGATTTTTTATTTTTTTTTTGTGAAAGTTCATCAATGGAATTAACAACTTTTTAAGTGCTTTATTATATCACGAAAACTATTTGAAATCAGAAATAGGGGTCTGCAAAAGACGTCTTGTTGGAGATTTTCGCTTCAAGATACGTTATGTCTTGTACCCGCTTTTTGTTTATCAAATACTGCAGTTCGGTGTTGTGCAAATATCTATGAACAAAGAAAAACCAAATACTTCACAGACCTGCCTTGTTTGATTTGCTTCACTTCAGTTCATTGCATATACATTAGGGTGGGCCTATTAGTAAGCCGACCTCGGCTACCCCCTATGTGAAAGTTCATTCAATTCTAAGAATAAATGTCCAAGAAATCGTACCTCTACATTCAACTTTAGTTCGGCGCATTTTGGATTAAAAATTTTAACTTGCATTTAATATTTATTTTTATATTATATTTTGAAAATTTTTATAGAGACAAAAGTAATGTCATAATATGAATTGGCTAATATTCGATCAAAAATTAATAAAATTGGGTTCTGTATACACGAAAAGTTTACTTTCAAAAAGTTTACTTTCAAAACAAACGATTCATATTTTTGTATGAATTTTTTCAAACAAAACACCAACCTAGGCTGCCGAATCTGACATTAATTTTTTTCTAAAGCGCCATCTGATGCCAGTTTTAGGGACTAAATTGGCAGTTTTTCTTATTTTATATAACAAACTACCATCGTTTATTTTGAAAGTGGGTCATAATAATCGACTATTTCACAATTATCACCATAAATTAGACACTATCAAGTAAACATTTCCTGTAAACAGAACCTAATTTTATTAATTTTTGACAGAATAACAGCTAATTCATATTATGACATTACTTTTGTCTCTATAAGCATTTTCAAAATGTATTAAAAAAATAAAAATAAATATTAAATGCAAAGTAAAATTTTCTATCGAAAATCCGCCGAACTAAAGTTGAATGTAGAGGTATGATTCCTTTGGCATTTATTCTTAGAATTGAATGAATTTTGACATAGGGGGGCAGCCGAGGTCGGTAAAGTTTCACCCATACACTTTAGCCCACCCTAATATATATACTGTAGTTAGTAGTGTACACTACAAAATGCAACTTAATTGAAAAAAATGTAATGGTCGCTATATTCTTGTGCATCTTCTTTCTTAACGATCTCTCGTGAAAATGTATGCAAACAGCACACTGAAGTATTTGTTAAAATTAGATTTATATTTTGACACTCATAAAACAAGTCAGTGTACTTTAGTCTCAAAATTAAATCAGTATACACTGTACAATGAAGATTTGAATCTCTAATTTTTTTTTGGATCAAATACTTCAGTTCATTGCAAAATGTGATAGTAAAAAGGAGTACACTATATTTCGAGATGTCTTGTGCAGGCCGCTCATTAGAAACATACGGTAGTTTAAATTAAATTCTACACTAAAAATAACCATAAGTTTTACGTTAAATGCAAGCCCATTTTCAAAGGTGGGTACAATAGCTTTTAAACATTTATAAAATTTTTCATACTGATACTGAAAATTTGAAGATAAAATATCAATATCTAGCTTGATTTTGGAAAAAATAAAATTTATATTTCATTGCAAAATATTTTGGAGACAGTGAGGAATTCAATTCTTTCATTAAAATTTTTTCTACAGCATATCAAAATCTATATTGTATAATGGTTCATTCCACTTTGACGGATCGACTTTATTTAAGGTATTTTCATTTGCACTTTTCATTGCGGAGAACGATACTACTTTTCAAGACATACTAAAATTGTGACTTAAAATATGGTATATTTTTACCATCAATTTCAAGCATTAAATTATTAGTTCTAAATGTTATTGACTTTAAATATATCTGACTTTTTGATAGATAGGTGGTATATACATAATAGGAATATTTATTAAAAAAACAACTTTAAGTGAATCCTTAAACTTAATACTAATTAGAGGCCGTTCATTTTGAAAGTAAGTGTTTATTTTTTCTTTTCACTTTTTTTATAATTTTAGTATTGATAAAAGTAAGTTATCAAAATTGAACCCACTAATAATCTCAAAATTAATGGCTCTCATATAACAACTGCATATTAAATTTAAAAGCACTCCTCCTTCTTCTTCTGCCAAGACAAAAACAAAACAAAACGAAACAAACGTAACGCACGCAGCAATGAGAATGAGATTTGATGAGATAATTTTATGTAACTAATTCGCTTATGCATGTGATCCGTTGCTTTCTAACGCGCGTTTTTCGCGCAAAGCTAGCGGCGATAAAATCCAAAACCAACAAACAATTCTCACTTAAGAATACTCGTTAAACTTGTATACCCCGAGGGTCCAGATTGTGTACGTCTTGCTATGCCACAGCAACTATCTTCACTACCGCAACAGCAACATGCCTTACGCAATGCATTCCACCAGTTAGGCTGTTCAGAAGTATCATCCACTTCATTCATGAAAACGCCAGAGCTTATGTCCTCTGCAGTACGTGTACCAATAAATTCTTTTAAATCTGAGACGGGAAAACCATCACGATAGTAACGCTTAATTGTATCATATGCGTCCATAATCACAGATATGAAAAGTGAAAGAACCACATAAATGTAGAGTGATATAAACGAATATAAATAGATTTGGCAGAACCACCAAAGCCAAGACGATTTGTACGAAAGCGTTGCAAATGTCGCAAACATATCATCACCGTTAATAAGTGAGAAAAGACATTCCGAAGTTGTTGCTAACGAACGGAATTTCATATGATATGGCCCAAGTATAAGCCAACCGCAGAAAGCAAAACCGGCATAAATAAGTAATGCGGCGAGCAGGAAACGTAGTATTTTAGGTGCAGCTTTTTTCAATGTTAAAATGACAACATTGTAGGTTTTAAAGAAACCCAAGTAACGCAGTACACCAAACCACACCAATAAATTGCCAACTCCCAGAAATAATGAGCAAGTATCCCAGCTGTCGACAACAAGGAATTTGCGTTCAATTTGTTCTTTCAATGCTGAGCCGAGTATTAGCAGTACATCGTTGAAGAGTATCATGATATACCTGGAAGTTAAATAATGAAATTGTCAATTTTCAGAGAACTAAAACTGTAGTTTGGCAAAACATACCAAAAATTAACAAAATCCAAGTGTCCATCGAAACTCAATTCCTTACGATAATGCGAACGGAAAAAATTCACAGTCTGGCATCGCAACAAGTAGGCACGATACAGAGCGCGGGTGCACAAAGCAAATGATAAAGCACACACCAGTATAATAAAAATGTTTAAAATGCTACGTAAAATCGCATCCAATTCTGCATCAGAAATAAAATCAGTATCACCTTTGCAATGCAATCGCATGGCATCAGCATCCAATGAAAGCATCATTTGACCGTCATGATCACGATTATCAAAGAATATCATTACATCAAATCTAAAGCAATCCGGTGCAGAAAGCGGACCACCATACGCTTTGAAGTTTATTGTTTTAATACCAAAGACCAATTCAGCTTTTACAAGTGATGCAAAACTAACTTCAACATCATGTTGTTCCAAGTAATCTTCTACTTTGGTAACATTTTCTGGTAAGAATAAGCAAAGCATTTCTACTTCTGGATTAAAGATGTACGATTCATTAAAGCCAAATATTGTGCCCTCACGATAGTTGTATAGGCAGAGTTTCATTGGTGCCATTCGATTATCGTGAGTCGGATAGTCATAGGGACCGATTGAGCGATTTATGGCCTTATAGCCATCGAGTGCATAATCAATTGTGCTAAAAAATTCGGATTTTTCATATAGCGCCAGTGGACCCACCGATGGTGGATATGATTCTACTTCACGTGACGAGTCCCAACCTTTGAGGAAAAGATGTGAGAAAGCAATGCGATTATCCCATGTGTAGTTAATGTGATTATATCGTGAATGCGCAAAAAGGCAAAGCTGCATTGTGACCAGTACAATTTTCACAATCTAAAAATAGAAAGAAAAAATTTAATTATGAGTACTGCCGTTGAAAATATTTTTGGTGTTAAAAATAAATAAAAAAAAGCTTAAAACATCTTATGTAGTCTTTACCAGAAGCCAATGAAAGAGCTTGTGCAACATTTGCTCCATGTTGGCTACTTATTTTAATTAAAGCCAGAGATCTTTTTCTTGAAACTGATCAAGACATTGGACTGTTCTCACCTTTGACAAAGAATTTGAACACATTTGTATTTTGCCAAAATGTTACAGGGCATGAAAAAATAAAACATAACATAAGTATATATAAAAATTAAACATTTAAGCCTCTAAAAATTGATATATGAAAAACTAAGTTATAAAATAATGCCATTTGTAAAATGCTTATGGTTATCCTGTATCATTACCCAAGCAAAGCGGAGACAGGTGTCTAGTAGTCGATAAATATTAACAATAAAAGCGTCATTATGACTGTATTAACACTTATGAAATATGTTAAGTACAGAATCTTCAAGATAAAATAAGTCATAGCTATAAAACCGTTCCGCATTTTGCCAAACAATTAAAACAAAATTGTAGCCAAGACTAAACTGAACAACTAATACTAATTAAAATTAAAACAGTGATGTATGAAAAAATGCTTGGGATCCTATGTGACCCCATCGGTCTCAAGAGGTTAATGTAATACTAACTAGTAATCAAAAGTATTATAATCATTTGAAATTATTAAATGCGCCGTTTATTATGAAAAGTGGGGCAAATTCAAAACAAGACAAATGTTATGTCATACACATTATGTGCCATAATGATCGGTTATTTGACCGATATCATTTTTTCAACATAATGCCATAAATTCCACATCACATTCCATTTTCGTGAAAACAGATACAAATTTTATTAATTTCTAACAAAATGAATTTTGGTCTCACCTTTTACCCCCACCAGGGGCCCCCTAGATGTGGGCAGAGTCAATTTCATTAAACAGTAATATTTGCAGCGAAACCCTCTAAGTGGTGTAGATAGAGGGTAAATTCAGGAAAAATTTTGTGAGGAAAAAAAAATGTAGGTTGGTCTCACATCATAGCCCCTTTAAATGCATCATATGGGCAACTTAACATCACCCAATCTCCATTATTTTTTGGCTCACGCATTTGGTATTTGATCGAACTTCACGAAATAAAGGGTTCTAGCGTATCCATATCCCATTATCTCTATACAACACTAAATCATGTCTAATATCTATACTAGACTGCTTCATTTTTATTTTTTTGTTTCCTTATTGCTTTCAAACAGGTTTAATAGCTGCATGGATACAAAACAATATTTCTGGAGCAAGGAGAGCTCCTAATATTAATACTTACTAGTGGTACAACCTCTTCTTTGTTTTTGGTATGACTTGTATGGTAAAAGAGTACTTTTCTAAACAGTTTTTGCACATTATTATAAACTATGGTGTCTATTAAATGTGTTCTCTGATTTAAGCCCTTTAAATGCGTCGGCTAGTCATAAAATTTCTGCAAAAAGCCTCACCACTCGTTTTGCTCGACAGCTAAAAAACTAAAGAATGTTCCCGAAAAAAATTCTTTCGAAATGGAATTCAAACGTAATAGTCTGATTGCTCTTTATTTGGCTGGAAAATCGCAACCAGCAATTGTTCGTGAGCTGAAACATTTAAAAGTGAATAAAATGTTTGTGTATCGGACCATAACACGTTACAATGGTACCGGCAGCGTTGCCAAATGACATGGTGGTGGTCGGAAAATAACTGCAACATCACCAGAAATGGTTCGAAAGGTGAAGGCCAGAATTTAGCGAAATCCGAGACGCAGTGGCAGACAAATGGCTGCCGAGCTGAAAATATCGCGTGAACGAATGCAACACATATTGTCAAACAAGCTCGGACTAAAGGCCCTCAAGTTCCAAAAGGCGCATGATCTCACTCCTGCTCAAAAAAAAGATAGGCTCGATAGAGCCAAGGAGTTGTTGCGCTTGCACGCCGCCGGAAATCTGTCACAAATTGTCTTCTCTGATGAGAAAAATTACTGTATCCAGCAATATGTAAACAAACAAAATGATCGGGTTTACTTGACAGAGAGGTCCTAAGAAAATTTGAATGTTCGTTTGGCCATGGACATTCCAACAAGACTCGGCACCGTCACACAAAGCTCGTGTGAATCAAGAATGGTTAGAAAAAAACGTTCCAAGCTTCATTTCTGCTCAACAATGGCTCTCAAATTCGCCTGATGCGAATCCGCTGGATTTCTCAATCTGGGGTATGTTGGACAGGAAGGTCTTGACTAAAAAATACCAGAGCGTTGATGCGCTAAAAGTGGCCCTTCAACGAGAATGGCGCAAACTTCCACAAAATCAAATTCGTGCAGCATGCGACTCGTTCTTCGACCGTCTACGGGCCATAGTTAAGGCCAAAGGTGGCCATATCGAAAATCTCAAGTAGATTCTTAAAATTTGAACATTTCCCAACAATTATAGTGTTTTATCAATAAAACCTGTGCATGGAAACTAAAAATATAGTCTTTTGAATTGGTAACACTTCGAATCAGCCACCCTGTATTCTGAACCAATTTTAATAATATTTTTTAAAACAATATATTAGCGTTAAGAAGGATTCTGGAATAGTTATTTTTAGGATTTTTTAAAGGTAAACAAACATTATTTTTTTAGGATGAAGTTGTTGCAAAAAAACAACGCATGCACAAAAATTTTCGTTCGTATTTTTGCTGTTTCTTGAATTATGTTGAGTGTTGTGTATTGGGTTTTTCCGATATGCGGACAAATTTTTCCATTTTTTTTTTCTCGAAGTGTAGTTTTTTTCCACTCCGTATTATTCCATATTAATGAAATTCCCGAATATAAATTTTCAAATATTAAAACTACAAAACAAATCAGAATAACGGCGATTACTAATAATTGAGATGAGGAATACCTAGTATTTCTTATTAGTTGGGAATTTTAATTTTGGGAAAAAGATTATTTATTTATTTTTGGAATAAATAGATTGGAAAAACTGGTTTGGGAGTTTTCCATCTCATTTTTTTTTATTCTTGAGAATATAGAATTTGATGTTAGAAGCAGGGCTGGCATATTTTGCCCAGCCCAATAAAACACGGGTGGGTTTTATTGGGTTTTACCCACCTAAAAAAACCCGCAGTTTTCGGGTTTTTTTGGGTTTTATTGGGTTTTTTTAAAAAAATCCTTCAGTTGGTTTTTTTACAATATGAAATTACTTTTCTTTTTTTCACCAACAATATAACATTTTCTGTCGTTGAAAACAACATTACAAAACAAATGTTTGAAGCACTTCGACCAGGTTATAAGCCTTCGAATAGAAAGTAGCTCGCCGGACCACTTCTGGATGAAATATCAGATGAGGTCGATGAAAAAATGGTTCAAGATTTAGAAAATGCGTGCGTTACATTGTTAGTAAATGCAGTTGATTGTGGATCAGAAAAAAAAAAACTGCGGAAAAGTGTTCGAATTAGCAAGAGATGCCATTCTTGAAATAAAACATAAATATTAGCAAGAGGTTTTTGCGGTTTGCACTGACAACGAAAACAAAATGAAGGCGACCGAAAATGCATAGAGCAAGAGTTTCCACACATATTGACGTATGGGTGCTCTGCGCATTATCTAAATCTTTTAGAATCTGTGGTAACTCCAAAAAATGTTTTAAAACATATTGTGGAAGTTCATAAATATTTTCGAAACCATCACAAGCCACATGGTTGGCTTATTGAAAAAAAGGCTTGATGCCCCAAATACCAAATGATACAAGATAGAATTCACAAAAGGAGTGTGTACGTACGTTTATTGAAAATTACCATAAGTACAATGAAATTAGAATGGAGCATTGTATTGATGTTTCAATAAATAATATTTTATTAAATGTTGGTCTCTATTCAGAAGCAAACAATTTATACAAACAGTTAACTATAGTTGGTAACTCTTTGGATTTGTTGCAGAGCGACACAACAACCATTTCAAAAGCGGTGGATATCTGGTTGGATCTCCTTGAATCCTCAGAACTAACTAGTTATAGGGATGACATCAAGAAAAAATTTTATGAATCCATTTTACCTTTTCATCTTCTTGCCTACATCAATGATCCTCTATATAGAGGCCGAACATTAAGTTCCGAGCAAGAGCTGCAAGCTGAAAATTGGTTAAGTGGACGCTATCTTGAGTTCCATACAATTTTTTTAAACTTTCAAATCGAAGACAAGGATTTTTTTCCACCGAACATGTTTAAAGAAGATGTTATTAAAAAATTTGCTGCATCCAAATGGTGGCAGATAATGGAGATGAAAACTGCAAAACAAAACAGCATACCAGCTGGATTTTGTGAATTATTCAAAAAATTGTATTCGTGCCCTTCAAGCTCTGCAGGAATTGAACGATTTTTTTCTACATACGGATTAATTTGGTCACCCATTCGAAATTGTCTTGGAACTGAAAAAGCTACCAAGCTTGTAAAAGTCTATAGATTTCTTCGTGAAAATAATCCCAAGTGGGAAAAAATAATATTTTTGTAATATTTTATTATATTATTTATTTATTATTATTAGTTATATCTGTGGCAGGAAGGAAAAACTGCTTAAGTCGATTTTTGATTAGAAAGCAAAGCAATTTAAATTTTGTTTTATATGTATAGAATTTATGTTGCTTTGCTTTTTTATCGAATATCGACTTAAGCAGTTTTTCCTTCCTAACACAGATATATTTAATAAGTTCATTGAAATTAATTAAAAAAATAATTAAAACTTATTTTTGAAAGATTTTAAGCTTTTTTTATTGAATATTAAAAAAACCCAATAAAACCCAAAAAACCCAATAAAATCCAATTAAACCCAAAAAAGCCCAACCCAACGGGTTTTTTATAAAAAACCCGGGTTTTTTCCAGCCCTGGTTAGAAGAGTGATTAAATAATGGAAAAACAGTGGATCAAGCCCTCAATGACATAACTTTGATCTGTTATCTCTTCCACAACAATTTGTTGGTTTTGTTTCTTCTGTGAATGCTCCCAAAGAAAAATTAAACGAAACATAAGCAACGCCAACGCCGAATAAAACAGCAAGTATTAATATACATCGCTATGATAGCGACACAAAGTAAACTTATATTCAGAATGAGTAGCATAAATTAAAATATCCAAAATTTTTAGCCTCCAGAACCATTTCGTTATTTTTTCGTCGAAATTCAACAAAAGTCTAAATATTTCATTGATTTGCAAGTCTTTCTGAACGCTACTAATGTAAAATTAATTTATTTACTTAATGTCATTGATCTTATTTGCATGACACTTAATACGAGTTAAATTACATTATTTGCAAAAAAAGAAACATAAATAAGCAAGTAATATGAGAGCGAAGAATCTTCGGACACTTATATACATGTATTTATTCAAAGAGACACTTGTATTTTATTATATACGAGTATTTCCACAAAAAAGTAAACCGTGAGCCAAAACATTAAATCATCATATCTCTGAAACTATTTAACGTACATGGATGAGATTTGGTACATATGTTAAAACCACCAAGAACAATAATGTGTACTGGGACAAATGGGCGCATCATGCCATATACTGGTTCAAAATCCTTAAAAGCTTGCCAAAAGTGGAAAAAAAGTTGTTTTAAATTAACTTTTTATGGACTGTATCGTCTAACTGATATTTATAGACCTCAAAAAATATAAGAAAGATCCGGGTATTCCTACAACTCTCTTGGGATCTCCCCAAAAGTACTCTTCTAAGACGCAAAATTCTGTGAGTTGAAAGTAAAAACTAAGTATTCACTATAAAAATTGTGTGGTTACTGTAAAACTGAACCGATTTGAATGTTTGAATATGGAATTTTTTCGTAAAAGAGAGTACTATCTAGGTTTTACTTTTTTGATAATTGTGATTAACTTAAAATCAAATTATTTCACAAGATAAAAAAAAAGCCCAAAGCTAATTTGTACCGCGAAGTACCGGTAAGATTTTTTTTTTTGGTTTAAGAAGATTGAAACCTTTTCTAACATATATAAAAAATTTAGGCGCGCCCCCACAAAAATCAGTTCATCATATCTCTGAAAATATTTAACGCACATGTATGAGGTTCGAAAAATGTGTACAGAGCGCCGGGACAAATAATGTTCACTGAGAAAATGGGCGATGCCACGCCCTTATGAGATTGGATACATATGTAAAATGGATCGGGACAAATTTTGAAAAAATTGGTGATACCACGTCAACTTCACACTGAAAATATTTAACGTACATGAATGAGATTTGATAAATGTGTACAGAGCGCCGTGAAAAAAATTGTTCACTGGAGAAATGGAAAATTTGTATAGTGGAAAAAAATGTCCCATGTGACATGTCCCGTGTGACCGTAATTAAAATTAAATTAAAAAAAATCATAAATCATTTTTGGGTAAAATCAAAACCATTTTTAAGAGACATCAATGCCCAACATTTTAAAATTAGTTACATTGAAATAATGCCCTGAAATGAACATTTGCATTTTTTTTGTGCGATTGTCCTGGTTTTTTGCAATTATCTTGAAAACGACAAATTGCCCAAAACCAACCTTAGTACCAATTATAGGGTTAATTAAGAGCTATAAGTGAAGCTTATTGTCCAAATAAAAATTTGTTTTATTTTTACTTTTTTCTACTTTAAATGTGTTCGACACCATGGAAATGCCCATATGTAAGAATATGCATATGGAGAAGTAAATATCATATTTTCTATTACCTAAATGCACAAGTATTATGCGTAATGCGCTTTTTTGCTTATCTTTGCTGAAAACAGTTCCAAAGCAAGATATGTGTTGACATAATAAAATAAGTAGAGCTGGTTGAGGGTGGATAAACGTGGTGGATACTTGCTTTGTTGTTTAATTTTGTAAATAAACCGTTTAAAATAATTGTACTATATGACGGTGGGCTCGTACAGAAAGCGTGTCGTTACTTGACGTTTAAATATCAATTTTGAGCTAACAACTTCTGAAACCAAGACAATTCCAATGTTTCATTAACCAAATTTCACAAATATTTTATATTTCGTCATCATAAGTCACTTGGAAAAGGTTGTTAGAAGAGGAAATTGAGAAAGTAGCACTTGAAGAGAAATTAATGTCATCACATTCGTGGGGAAAAGATTTATTATTGGCTTATGCTATCCCTAGAAGTTACAAGAAAATAACTACATAACTGTGGACTTTTAACAAAATAGCTTAAGTCTCCAATCGTTAAAAAGGGATTAAAGTTTTTGAGACAAAGCTTGGGTAATTTGCTTATGACAGACCATTTTTTTTTTTGCGAAATATAAAGCATCTTATTTGGGTATATTTTTTTAAAAAATATAAAAAGTTATCTACAAAATTAATCTAAAACTGAGTTGTTATCTTTATTTGCGTTAATTTTCAAAATGTTTATTTTGTGTTATTAAAATGTTTTTCTGCTACACAAAGGGTGCATTCACTTTGTTTTTACATTTGTAACGTTTAGAAGGAGGCGTGGCACATATGGAAAATTGTATACAAATGTTCTTAATCCACTATTAATATAGCCAAGTTCGGCTGTCTGAATTTTCACATTAATGCTTCTAGTTGCTGAACTTGTAATTCTTATCGATTTTTTATATTGTAAGGGAGTCCCATAGCTCACGCAAGATTTGAATTTGCCGCCATTTGTGTGGTAAAGTGTTGTCAACCAAAAAAATAAAGCAGTTTGATAGCTGACAGTTTAGACCTAGCTCTACACGAAATAACAACACGTTTTCATTGTTGAACAACATTTCAAACATAATGAAATTTCGTATCAGCGAAATCCAGCCACATTTATTCAAAATTGTCATGGAAATTTCGATAAAAGAGTGCCAGAACTTAGCTGGAGGTCATCTTATAGGCTATTTCGTAAAAAACCCTATCCTATGTAGGTACATTATGCTTTAATAATAAAAAAAAAATATAATTAAAAAAAAAATTGTTTTCTAGTTAATTCAAATTTCGTATGAATTATGGGACACCCTTTGGTTTTATTAACAATTTGTATAAAGTTATATCATGAATTGTTTAAGATTAAAAGTAAATAAATAAAAAAATTACGATTACGATGCAAAAACAAATAATAATTTGATACAATGCGATACAGTAGCTACATCTTCAATTATAGCTCTGGGATTGAAAATATAAATATTTAATCGGTTCAAATATACTGAGTTACTTCGTTAAGATGATGCAACGAAAGGAATTTTAACTAGTAAGGGTGTAACCTTTGGCCTGGCCAAACATTAAATACCCTACACTGCAGTATTTTTAAAATTTTGCTTACATGGTTCCACGCCCTTTTGTCCGAGTTCACTCAGTTTTTGCTCATAGCTTGCATTTATAGTTCTTAGCGTCTGAGTGATATTTGGTTAGATTATCCCTATTCGTAGTATTTATGTGTATTTCGGCTGCATTGTCGTGAAAAATACTCCTAAGTTACATTTCGAATATATTTTTTGCATGGGCGGTAGGCGTGTCCGTTGACCGATTTCGCTTATTTTCAATCCCATGAGCTAACTTTTGCAACGGAGGCAGTGTACCAAATTTCATTGAAGTATTTTCTTCAGTTTTCCCAGCCAGCCAGACAGACGGACATGGCTATATCGACTCAGGAGGTGACGCTGATCAAGAATATATATACTTTTCTATTTCTGCCATGCCTCTTTCTCTACGTTACAAACGAAAGGACAAAGTGAATATATCCTAGGTGTAGGGTATAAAAGGAGAGCATGATATTGGAAAAAACTTCAAATTGAGACACTGCTGGGATGCAATAAGATTTAACATTGAACACTTGAACATGTTCGGAACAAAAACCATTGAGCGCATTTTCACAAGTGTGGCTTATCACATAGGAATTAGAAAACGATTAACAGAGAGTATTACTCACGATGTGTAGAAAAATTTCATACATACTAAAAATTATTTGGATTCTTACGCTGGTAGCTATTTTAGACAAAAATATCTAAATAAAATACTTCAACACTTACTGCAAATGTATGGTACTTAAAATTTAAATAGGCCAAAGATAACATTCATAATAGTTTTTATACATTTACAATTGTCTTTATGTACTTAGTAAATATTAATCATTGACATCATTTGTAGTTTAAAATAATAAATATATGTACATATGTACTTGCATTTGGTTAATTATGGTATTGTCTGCTAATTACTTGAAAAGGTAAAATATCATATATGATTGCATTAGAGTAATTCTACTCGCGAGTGAATATTCTGCGACTCACCTAATTTTACATATTTATTGTAACAATATTTGCTTGATTTGTATTCAAAACTAAACATCTGTATTGTTTTTAGTACGACACTGAATATTAGCTCGGTCCCAAATATATTTCATACAAAAATTTTACTTTAAAGTGCCAAATCCTCAGCCTCCTGGTATGTCACTTTTGCGAAATTAAAGTTTAATTGGTAAATCAAACTCAATTTCAAGTGAGCATACGTACATTTAACACTAGAAGTGGGATAAAGTCCTTGAATGTAACTGTCAACTATTGCAATTAATATTCAATTTTATGTTATTGAACTTTGTTACTCGACTTTTACCTCAGCTTCCTGGCAAATCAAAATATTCAAAATTTTTGATGAATTTGGAAATCTCTCGTGTTGCGAATGAACGAAGTAAAGTTATCGCTTTCATTTGTCTCGGATCATGGATATTTAAGTCGATACGACTAATTTTTTGTGTGAAATTCTGTTGTGGCCAGTCAAATCTTCAGATCCCTGGCAAAGTATTTTCATTAAAAATATATTTCGGAGGAAATTTATACATATGTTTCAAATCCATAGCATTTTACTGTAGAAATCCATAATTTTGTCGTTGAGCGTTGCATTGACGATTTATTGACTAAAAAGTAAAAAAAAAACCTCAGCCTTCTGGCCTCAGTTTCTCGGAGACTTAAAGATCTAATTTTTGTTTTTTAGTAGTAAAAATAGTTGGGTTTTCACTATATTATTCGCTTAGGAACTCCGCCACCTAAGCTCATTTTTCTGTGTTTTTGTATAGAACATTTTTCATTTCCATTTCTCTTACTTAATTCTACCCGATTAAAAAAAACTGATTAAAGCGAGTCACGCTCAATTAAATCGCGAGTGAAAAGTAGTATCTATCGCAAAAATTTCTCATGTAAGTAAAATAAGCTCAAAAAACTCCCACTTAATTAAATTTAAAAAAGTGAATAGCCATTTTAAATTTGAATTGATTATCGTTGTACACTACTAAATTATATAAAATACAATTTCGCTAATGTTGTTTTGTACTATGCACAAGTAATGAATCATAAACTACGAAACAGATAATAAAGTTGATTTTATGATAAGGTGTGAAAATCTTTTTTGTAATGCGACAAATCAAATTTTAAGGGCAAAACAACTTTAAATTTATAATTCAAAATAAATTCCACAAAATCAGACTGCAGCCAAAAGTCTTTCTGAGGCTTAAGTGCTTTTTTAACAACATTATTGGTTGGTCGGTTTCAGAAAGTGCAACGTTCACATCAAGTTTGCATGAACACCTACTGAAAGCAAGCCTAGTAAAAATTGTCTTTGTTGTGTATAAAATCGATAATTTTGACTTTTGCCAAAATTTGAAAAGGTTCAAAACAAGGATAAAGAAATTTTACAAGTTTTTATTTAACAGTATTGTTAGGTACTTTGAAATATATTCCATCGATCAATTAACAAATGTTTTAAAAAGTGCAAAAAGCTTGGTCATGTATTTACAATAACGATACTTTAAGTTTTAAAGTATCTCATAAATCAAAATATTAAAATTTAAGTCATTTAAAGCACCTATGCGATTAATCAGCTAAAAAAGAACGTACACACACACCTTCATATTTCTTTATCTATTAAGGAAGGAAGTATTTTAGTTTAGAAGTTTTTAAAATTTAATTTAGTAAATAATTTTTTTTTTTACTGAGAATCGTATCATTTTCGATAGATAAAATATAAATTTGCTCAAAAATAAACGCTGAAGCTGTTCTTAAATAATTAAAATTAGAAGACAAAATAGAATACATATTTGCAAATGTGTTTTTTTTTTTTTTAGTTTCTTGTGTAACTTAAAAATTAGCAATATTTGAATGACGTAATAGTGAAAACACAAAATGTTACGAATATTGATTTAAGAGCAATATTTGTCATTTGTCATAAGTATTAATTTTAGTGTTTTTTCACAATTTTATATAGAAGTTGTTTGTTGCTTTACGTAATTTGGTAGTAGCTATTCAAACAATATTTGCAAATATTTCACTTTAAGCAAATAATTAAGAATGTGCCGTATTAGGATCATGTTTGCAGAGAATCACATGCTCTACAAATCAATATCATATATGTATACGAAAAAGTATTCGTTTAGGAGATAAATATTGAGGTGATTCCTGAAAACGTGTAAAAGCCTCGAAAACCTCGTAAACTCATAAATGTTGTCAAAATCTATACGAAATTTTTTCAGGAATCCCCTCATTAATTCCAGACCATCAAGTAATTGTTTCATAAAAAAAAAAAAATACCAATTTCATTACTTTTTGTCTCGTCTTGGACTTGCCCCAGTTTCAAAAAAATGGCAAACAAAAAGAAATTCACACGGTAAAATTTAACAAAAATATACAGCAAATAAAGGACTCAAAAAAATATTCCTCCACATTTCCTACAAATTTTCGACAAATCGGACATCACCATGGATGGAATCAGCATCCTTAATGCCGAGCCTCAAGAAGGCCGATGTGAATAGCATTTCTTAACCCTTTTTCAAAATCGGAGAAAAAAACTTTTAAGCTTCAATGCGAATTAATACAAGTGAAGAGGTTTTCATATTGGTCGAAAAATAGAGGCATAAAAAGGTTAAGGAAAGTATCCTGAAGACGCGCGAATTTATTCACTATGAGAAAATTAGGATTTTGGTCATATCTTCAAATGGATTTGATTCGATGACATGAAACAGGCCTGATACTTCAAAAATTTTACACAAAATTATTATTAATGAAAATATTTGGTTCACAGTCGCTGATGTTTTCGTTGATGAAAAAATGTAAGATTTGTCGCTCTTAATGTCATCAAAGACAACTTAAGGGAAACTGTCGCTCTTTTAGTCGTTGATGAAGTATTGGACAATTGTATGGAAATTTCGTTAACGACCGCCATACAAAAATACGCATCCGCCATCAATAATTTCATATAGTGGTGCACCCGTTATTGATCATTTCTTGTAGACTGGCGCAACTGGGTTCATAGAATAACTTTATAGCTTATGGTCTACATATCGTCACCTGAAATGCAAAAAGCCGTAACATCATTTTGAATTTTTTCAAAGGCGTTGGAAAATACGTCTTAAAACTGCAAATATTTTAAATTTTAAAGCCAGTTTTGGCTAGTATTGCTTAATACCGATTTTATTTTAGGCAATACTTGCCAAAAACGGCTTAAAAATCTAAAATATTCGGAGTTTTAAGACATTTTTTGAAACGTCTTTGAAAAAATTCAAAATGATATTACGGCATTTTGCATCTCAGGTGACGATATAGACTTTATATAGAATGCATATAGACTACGTTGCCATGCCTTGCACAGTATTTGAATCCTGAATTTTCGGGGTTAACCTACACATCACGTTGAAAGTAATGCTTTTTTGTTCCGGTATAAACCGTTGTATCGAAATAAATGTCGGGGAATATTTTCTTACTAAAATAATTTTCTACTTGAGCTGTTTTTTACTAAAAAAGTCAATAAAACTAAAATGAACTCTAATAGCGCACAAACTCAAACGCTGAACTATATATAAAATGCAACCACGGGCTCATATCAGAAGACTGCCGCCAGGCCCTTGAGTGAAATCTACATGGTAATAGAGGACGTGGCAGACCCAGAACCACCTGGAGTAGGCCGTTGGATAAGGAAATCCAAGAATTGAGCAAATCGTGGAAAGAGATAAAATTCATCACAAAACATCGTGGCAAATGCAGACGTTTGGACCTATGCTACTCCTAGGTGTTACAGGCGAATACATATGAGTTGCCCAGTTTCAAAAACCGACACCTGACATAAAATCAAAAATCGACTTTTTGGTATCGTTGGATCCAAAACGTTTTTTTTTTTTTTTTTTGTAACAAAACTGACAAGGTCAAAATGTAAAAAACTATAAAAAAGTTAATTTAAAAAACCGTTCGGTTCCAGAACAAAACATCTCTTAATAGGGCAAACAGGATAGAATTTTCTTGAGTATAATACCCATCACAGACCGCATCCACTACAACAACAATGCATGAAATCAAAATGAATTATTATTGAAATAAGCTATCAGCTGTTTACTTAATGCAGAAACAGTCATCTGTCAGGATACAATTCTCAATTGCATTATTACGTTTATAATCCGGATTAAAGCTGTTTTCTGTCTACCATATCATGCCTGTTCCGAAATCCGTGTGATTTCAATTACTTTTCATTTAGGAGGCTTTTTGATGGAAACGGTGAGTCGTACGATAAAAATTATTAGAATCTCTTTTGTGTAGAATACAGGATCTACAGCAAATATTGATTTTCACTACCGAAAAGGTAACCGTTTTGGAAAAATTCTTGTCGAAAAATTCGATTTTATCGAATATTTCCTAAACGGTTTCTTTTTCGAAAATACATATCAATGTTATATTTAGAACCTGCAATTCTCCCCAAAAAGATACTTTTATCGTGTGACTCACCATTTTCATCAAAAAGCCTTTTAAATGAAAAGTAATTGAAACCACACGGATGACGGAACAGGCCTGTATAAGTCGGTTTCAACACCATATTTTGTGTTATAGATGGTTTGATTGACCTCGAACAATACGGTAGCAAAACTTGCTATTTATGATAAGGATGTCTACTATTCCGATTGCAAAACCTGAGATAACCAGCCAGTACGGTTGAAAAACCAGATATTTCGAAATTTCAAACTAATAAATCAAAATATTTTTGAGTCGGATGATAATAGTCTAAGATCCGGCAGTAAAAAAATGTATCGAACGAGTTTTTAGTTAAAATCTAGTTTTTACATATATTTAGGAATGGGAGAATATATTTTTGATGGGTTGCCTCTCAAAATGTGGTCGCAAGTATTATCAAATTGCGATAATTTATGAACCGTGAGTCTCACGGGGAAAAGTGTCAACATCTTTTTTATGAAGAGTCATATCGATACCTTAGAGCGCTATAGTCCTATCTCCACATTTTGCGATTTTGAGATTTTTGCAGTTATGGCAACATTGTGGGCTTCTTTACCGTGTGGAAAACTGTGTGATGTCAAAATACCACTAAAACACCAAAATATTCGAAAATTAAAAAAAATCCTATCTCCAAACTGTAATTTTTTCAAGAGCGCTACTGTCCTATCTCCACTGAATATTCAAATAAGTCACATTTTAAAAAAAAATTCTTTATTTTTTCGCGTTTTCTTAGCGTTTCATGACTTTTTGCGACATTTTAGTGAACAAATTTGGTTACACCCAAGGCTCCACTCTTGTTTGTCGGAACCAAAAATTCAAAAAAAAAAAAAGTTCGTTTTTTCGTGTTTTCTACGCGTTTTATGACTTTTTACATTTTAGTGGAAAAAATTCAAAAAATTTACTATATACGTCGTTTTTTTCAATAGTAGTGGAATTCTATGTAGGGCCAAAAGTAATGTCATACTGTAAATTGGCTGGGATTTCGTTAGAAATTAATAAAATTGGTTAAAAACAATAAATTATGTTAAAATATACTACAGGTAAAAATATTGCACATATCGTTTCACCAAAATAGCAGCCAATCCGAAAGAACCACTGTTTGAAATCTTCTTTTTGCATTTCCCAACAATTGGAAAAATGGAGATAGGACTATAGCGCTCTAAGGTATCGATATGCTCTACATGTAATTTTCATTATATGTTAAAAAATTTACCGTTTAAGAATTATTTATTATAAACCTAAACGGTAAATTTTTTTTTCACATATAATAAAAATTACTTGTAGAGCAAATGACTCTCCATAAAAAAGATCTGGGCACTTTTTCTCGTGCGACTCACGGTTCATAAGTTATTGCAATTCGATAATACTTGCGGGCACATTTTGAGAGGCAACCCGCCAAAAATATGTTTCCCCATTCATAAATATATGTAAAAACTAGATTTTAACTAAAAACTCGATCGATACGTTTTTTTACTACCGGATCTCGTACTATGACACAGACTTTTGAAATCGAATTAGACGATTTTTAACATTCTTTCAAAAAATACACCAAATTTCTAGTGTTTTTACTTGGAGAACTATAGGTTTTTTGTTATTTTCCCAAAATTCATTTGACATCGAGATGTCTGGTGCTGCAACTGGACTGCTCAAATGTTTTTTCGCTTTGGAATTTAAATCTCTACAGAACAGAACTGTGAAAATAATATAATATTAGGTTGGGATATTATTTCGTCAATTACTCCTGCATCAGAAATTATAAACTTCTTTAATAAACAACATTACAAGGTTTAATTCGACACACAACAATTGTTTTGTATTGATGGCATGCAAACTTTTGTTCCTATCTGCAAGTGACAAACATATTACTAAATTTGAAAGTGGTTCAAACTTTATGTATATTTTATAATTTTTTGACAAAAAAAAAAAAAAAATAGATATCCAAAGCAGGCAAAACGCACGTATTTGTTTTATTGCATTCAGATAAGATCTACAAGTAAAAATAAAAGAAACCGAAAATTAATAAAAAGTTAGTTATTTTTAAAGTATTGGCATTTGTTTCGCCTGCTTGAGTACTCAACAAATCTATATACAAAAAGGGGAAGCAAGTCAGATTGGGAATTCTTTTCATCCTACTGAAAATATTGTTTAGCGCCAAAGAGTATCAGTATCGGAAACCACTCTTTTTTTTTCTAGTTTTCTAATGTTTTTCACACAGCACAATGAGATAAAAAATTAAATACTTTGATATTTTACAAAAACAACAAAATAGTTAAGTATGTGATTTAAAGAATAAATACTATTTCCGAAAACTGCTCAATACTTATCGGCAAACAAACCCCCGTTTTAAATACGATGATAATGAACCAAATGTTACTCACTTGCACAACAAATTTGTAGGGGAACTTTCTGCGTGCCTGCCACTTTTCGATTGGATTCATAAAGAAAAATTGCAACTTGCGACGCATTCGTTCCTCATTGTGAGCGGCCATGTACGATGATGATGCGGGCATTTCAACATATCCGCGTCCACTACTAGCATCATTAGAGATAGTAGCATTAATGGGTGTTGAAGTGCCGTCTGCACCCGCAGCTCCATTATGACGTTGTAGTAAACTGGTGAGTTCTGCTGTGGAGGGGGTGGATATTGACATTGGTGAATTGGTGGTACCACCACCTCCACCAGATGAGGAGACATCCCTTGAATTCTGTAATGTTGCATTTTGTTGAACATTAGGCTGAGTAGTATTAGTAGTAGGACTGCGATATTCCTCATCACTTTCACAGCGTGAATTTTCACCACTGCTGGGTGTTGCGTCACGAATTGGATGCGTCGTAGTCATCGCTGTTGCGTCGCCTTCAGTAGGGACTTTTGGAGCTGGTGCTCCAAATTCTTGCATTTCAATGATAGAGGTTGAGTATATTTACAAAACATATAATTTTTACGCAATGAATTTACTTTTTTTTTTGCAAATTCAAGGATAAATTACGCGAAAACTAAATGCGTTTGCACTTTTGACTTGTCATTTGATAATCTTCATAGATCTTTTTTATTCGCTCTTCTTGTTTGTTCACTTCACTGCATTAATTATTTTTTCGTTTGCCACTTAAATTTCACTTCCGTTTTCGTCGATTTAACAATTAATACTAAATAAATTGCGAAAATAAATTTAAATGGGATTTATTTTCATTTTCTTGGAATTCTCTTTGTGTTGTGATAAACTTTTGTTTTTGCATTGGCTGTCATTGTTGGTTTTAGGCAGTGATGCCAGATTATGGTTGAGTACACGTTTTTTGGGTGTTATCGCATTAGAATTATCTAAAAGGCTATTGAGGGTCCTCCACACGTAACATGTATTTTTGTGGACACTATATATGCTTATCTTAAGCACATTTATTTATAAGTAACGGAATAAGTGTACTAAAGGTCCCAAAGTCCAATTTTTATACTTTTAGGATTAAATGGATTTTCCGGAATATATTACAACAGTAGCAGCAAAATGTGTAGCTCGGATTTAAAAAACATTGGTGTTATATGAAAGGTATTTTAACTGGTTACATAATTAGTGATGTGCTTTTCGATATATGTCATATTCTCGACAATTTTTATGTTTTTTAAAAAAACATTATCTTTTCCCAAAAAAATTCGTATTAACCAATAGTTTTAGTAACAGATATACTTAGGCCCAATTTCACAGTGAGAGTTTAAGCTATAACTTAGCTAAACCGTTAGTGTCGCTTAAGCGCCCCTTAAATAATTTTCAATTTCACTGTTGACTAAGCTCACATTTGACATTAGCATAGACACAAACCAAAAATACTGTTGACGCAAAATTTGTTTACAATTGAAAAAATTTTTCAATAAAAATTTTTTTTAGAAATATAAAACACAATAAATACCAATAAAATAGATTTTATTTCCTGGACACTTATACAATTTATTTGTCTTAAATCAAAGGCCGGTTAATGCTAATTATGTCATAACTACGCTAAAATTCTGAAGTAGCTTTGTGATTGTGATTTGCTTGGCATTATTACTGCATACTGTTTCTTGCAATAATTGAATTTGCTTCACACCGTTTATTAGCACGACCATTTCCAGCAATATTTCTCTCTTAATTTTAACTGCCACCTATCGCCACCATTTTCGCTATCTTCTTCCGAAACATCATCAGCTGAACAAGCCTTCAGTTCTTTGTTGAAATAATGTATCCGGTGAATCAAGCTTTTTGATCTGCCTTTGCTAAATCTTTTCGTAGATTTCATTTAATTCAATATATTTTACGGTTTATTTTAAAAATTTTTTAAAATCTTACTTATGTATTTGAAATATTTTTTTATTTTCCATTGATATTATTTTTTGACAACGTCAATTCTGACGTAAGCCACCCTAACTATTTTGAGTGTCGAATAACGGGAGCTTAAGCGGCCCTAAAATTCAAATCACTGTGAAAATGAAATTTTGACTTAAACTATACTCAATAGATAAACTACGCTTAAGCTCACACTGTGAAATTGGCCCTTAATACGCCTTTTGTACCTGAATTTCCCACTTTAGTGCATTTTGAATAAATCAATAAGCCAAAGAAATTTTTTTGGCCTCGATATTGATTTATCAATTTTTCCAAGATGTGTACATAGATTTCGTTTTTGCTATTCTCTTGTCAAAAATTTTTTCCGCTTTTGCAAATTGACCCGCCCTAATATTGCCATCCCTAAATTTGAGCGACAGCGTCTTTTTATTTCTCACGGCAGTCTTTAAGGCTCTAAGAAAATTATAGGTCTGGTTTTAGCCTACATAAACTGTAAACTGAAAGCATTGCTAAATTTAACAAAGATAAATTTGCGTGCTTAATCATTAAGCACAAAGTAAACTGTTGAAATTGCTATACTACACTGAATATTATACCCTATTCTCACCTGCTTTATTAACCAGCCTAAAATCTGAAAATCTTGATAATCACAACCACGTTCACACCTTTTACCTGAATGAGTCATCTATCATTTCAATGACACTTTTTGGCGTTTACCAAATCCTGACACTTTTTTCACTTTTTTCAAATATATTTTTATATATTTCGTTATTTAAATTTTTTTAAAAACAATTGAGACGAGCACATTTTTATTTTAGCTTTAATTTGCTTTTTATTAAAAATGTTTTATTTGTTTGCATTTTGCATTTGTCAAAAGAAAAAGGAAATTTCCTAATTTCCAGGGATTTTTTGAATTTAGATTTTTTTTTGGGTTAAATGATCTAATTATTTGAAAACTAGCTCATATTTTCCATACAAATCAAAAAGCTTTTTATATGGAAAACTATCCTGGTTAGTGCTTAATCAGCATTCATCTGGTTAACCAGGCAAGTGAGAATAGGGTATTAGCTGTGTTTAATAGGATTTTAACATAATGGCACTACATTTTTACCAATTGCCTTGGCAAGCGGAGGGAAGCGGTGCGGAAGCGAAAAGCAGAAATAAGTAAAACCTAACAAGGAGATAGCACACATACTACGTGTTAACAAGCTGCCGTCTAAAACACAGCTATTATTTAATTTTTTCCCGGATATTCTCTGAAATAAATATTTCCCACATATTTCATTTCCCCAAAGTTCCTCCACGGCTTTTTAGTTTCTTAAGTCTACCATCCCTGGTTGGATTTTCGTATGTAACAGTTGGTAGCATTGACAGCTAGCGGCCTATAGATGGTGCTGTAACTCAAATAAACGAAAAACTTTAATCTAAAAGTGGAGACTTGAATAGTGACTGCTGCAACCAATTAAAAAAAAAAAAAAAAAAAATGTAGAAAACGTAGAATACTAAATATAAATGCAACAAATTATATTGTTTTTGGTATGAATTACACAAATCAACACGAAAAATCCACATAACTTTCTGATTGCTGTTTCTAAAAGTTCATAATGTTCCTAGCAAAACAATTTTTGGATTTTGTTAGTTTGGTTCCAGATCGAATTTTATGGCCCTTTAAAAATTGGGTTCAAACTGGCTTTTTTAAAGTTTTTCGGCTATATCCCGTAAACCGTTCGAGATTTTGTTATTTTGTTTCTTACAAAGTTTTAGCTATAGGCTAAAGAAAAAAAGTGTTACAAAAACTGACCCAAAAAAATTGCATCTGGGGCCTCAAAATCACAAAAATGCCGAAAAATTATTCCATTTTGGGCCCAGCTAGCAAACCGTTCCAAACTGTTAAAACAAAATTGTAGTCAAGACTAAACTGGACAACTCTACTGACCATTTCAATTGCATTCAAATGCTCCTTGATACCGTTTTGTGCCCCCACATCTACGAATATCTTCTTTTATTATTTGAAAATTCACTTCGGATAAAAAAGTATTTTTTAACTCATTTACCGAAAACTGAGCTCATATTCTAATAGGAAGGACCCTAAGTAAGAAGAAAATGGATATTTCCAGCATCTGCGGTGGTCCATTTTCTTTTTAACCCCTAGTAAAAACATGACTTCCCGTATTTATAGCCGTTTATGGTGAAATGAGAGCTCCTTATTATGAATCTGAAATTGGTTTTTTTCTATCACGTCAGGATTCTGAATTGTCCTTGCTTAAAAATGCAAAAATCACTGTTTTGAGGTCTAATTAAAGCTATATTACAAAAGCAGCAAAGAGTAAAATTATTTTGGATCGTTATCGTCGATCGTAATGTGAAATAAATGTTGACGAGTTTCTTTGATGTCACGACCGAAAGCCTCCATCTGATTGAGGATGTTTCCCCGATGGGAGAATAGCCGTTCTAATTGTGCCGGCATGATCAAGACCAAGATTAAATGCCAAAAATCAAGTCTCACTATCAAAACCAAGATTAATTTTTAATATCCAAGACCAGGACCGCTATGGCTTTTTTTTTTTGTGGTCTTGGTTTACTCATCACTACATTTGAAATGCCCTGTGACAATAAGGAAAGAAACTTATTCTGTTAAAAATGCTTAACTCAAAGTCGCGTGTTGACTAGGAAGTAATAACAGTTTTCTTTTTTTTATTTAGTAAAAACTGAAACATTTAGGTCGATATAAAAAAAAAAAAGAAATACAATACCATGAATGAAAAAATTTAAAATAGTAAGTTGTCATTAAAAATTAATTTTTCGTAAAAACATACAATTTTCAAGCGACATAAAAATTGATGGGAATTTATGTAAATCAGGAAATTAGCTACTTTTGAAAGGTTGTCATATGGAATTGGCCAAACAATGGAAATTACAAGTTTTCTGCTTTTTTTTTTTTTGTTTTTTTGTCATGCCACGACTGATTTACACGCAACGGAACATACACGCATGCGCACAGCTTTGATGCCTTTGTCTGGATAGCAAAAGAATTTATTGGGTTAAACCGATTTCGGTCAACAATGTCTAATGTCTAATTTACGATATTAGTCGGAAGTCAACAGAAAAGACAGTGGTTTGAAAAATATTCAAATTAAGCGAATGTGTTAAAAATCTTAATATGTGGTACATATATACATATTCATTTAAGTAGATGCAAAAAAAAAAAAATATAGTGTGATAAATAACAGCTTAATGTAGTTAGATAAATAAGAAATCTGTTCTTTTCTGGACAGAGCAGATAATAAAACAATATGATTTTGCGAATGTACATATAGCTATTAATCCATAAAGTTTTCTTTCAAAATGCACAGCGAAATAAAAGTACGTGAAAAAATAACACTGGTCTACACGATTTTCGACTGGACCAACCAAATAGTGTTCCTAGAGTTATTTGGTGCGCTGAATTCGAATCTGCAATCGGTTTTTCTCTATCAGGTCAGGTTTTGGAGATAATCGACCTTTCCGATTTTTTAGGTTATAGCTCCATTTTTTTGAACATATTTTGAGAAACCCAATTTCGATCGAATATGTTTTTACACTTTTTTAGAGAAAAATTCTTAAACTTTCAATAAGTGTTCCAATATCTAAGATCCGATTCCAATTGGCTGAGTTATAGCAACGAAAAGTTCATTTTTATAGTAGATTTTTACACTTTTTCGTGCTTAAGCCAAATTAAACACGGTTTTTTTGCCAGTCGCTTATACATAAATATATTTCTTATACTTTAGTTCAATAGTGTATTTAATTACAAATATTTGAAGTTCAATTTTAGCCAAATCGGATCATTTTTTAAAAAGTAATTAAGGTTTTAGTGAAATAAGATTATTTCGATTTTGAATGAATTTGTTCAACAAAAATCTAAAAATAATTTGTGTTTTCTATGAAAATCAAAATGGTTTTATTTCACTAAAACCTTAATAACTTTTTAAAAAATGATCCGATTTTACTAAAATTGAACTCCAAATATTTGCAATTAAATACACTATTGAACTAAAATATAAAAAAACACATATTTGAATAAGCTACTGGCAAAAAACCGTGTTTAATTTGGCTTAAACACGAAAAAGTGTAAAAAACTACTATAAAAAAGAACTTTTCGTTGCTATAACTTAGCCAATTGGAATCGGATCTTAGATATTGGTACACTTGTGAAAAGTTTAAGAATTTTTCTCTTTAATAGTGTAAAAACATATTCGATCGAAATTGGGTTTCTCAAAATATGTTCAAAAAAATGGAGCTATAACCTCAAAAATCGAAAAGGTCGATTATCTCCAAAACCTGACCTGATAGAGAAAAACCGATTGCAGATTCGAATTCAGCGCACCAAATAACTCTAAGATAGAGAAAAACCAATTGCAGATACGAATTCAGCGCACCCAAATTACTTAAGAAACATCATCCTCTTCTCCAGTCAAAATTTTTTCGGAAATTTGTCGACCAGTGTAATTAAAACTTTTCAAAAAAATCCATTGTGGACTTTCAAAAAAATAGCAACAGATCTCAAGGTTCATCGTCACACTGTTCCAAAAGTCATTAAACAGCATAAATAAGACTTAAAAATTGCACGAAAACCTGGATCAGGAAGAAAAACAGGATCAACAAATATTGACAAGGCAAAAGATGTCGAATAACGCTTTCGAAGAGCTCCGAACATTTTTGTCAGAAAAGCAGTTCGTGTAGTTAAATGCTCTGATTTTTTTGTATGCAGAACCAAAGCTAATGCTGAGCTGAAGTCGTATTAAGTTCAGAAAGTTCCAGTTTGCAATGCGGTAAAGAATTTAGAAGCAAAAAAAAACGAGCTAAAAAATTGAGGTTTAATTTTATAAAAAAAATGTACGTGCTGTGTGATGGATGATGAAACCTATGTTTCGGCAGACTTTTCACAACTTCCGGGTCAAGATTTTTATGTGGCTGATGGACGAGATAATATTCAGGAGCAATACCGGCAAACAAAATTCCCTAAGAAGTTTCTTGCGTGGGAAGCCATTTGCAATTGTGGCAAAAGACGCCAAGCATTTGTGACATCAGAAACGATAAATACATAAACGTATGTTAAGGAGTGTCTTCAAAAACGGCTTTTGCCTTTCCTTAAACAGCAAAGAGTGCATACATATTTTTGGCCTGATTTAGCAACATGCCGCTATGGAAAAAAAGCCCTTGAGTGGTATGCAAATAATAATGTAAATTCTGTCTAGAACTCCGGCCCGTGGAGAGATATTGGGCGATCGTAAAAAGGGAAATGAAGAACACAGGAAAGTTATCCCAGGACATGTCTGACTTCAAGCGTAAATGGACCGGCTCCTCCAAAAAGGTAACGGAAACAACTATAAAATCGTTAATGACAGGATTTCCGGAAAAGGTGGATAGATTTATAAATTTCGATTAATACTCCAATATTAATGAATTTCTATAATATAGGGTAAGAGAGGGAAATATGGACTACGTGGGTAATATGGACCACACGGTTATTTCCCACTGCATACATGGGATTTACCGTTATTCATGTTCAAACTTAACGCTAATATCTAAAGCCTATAATAGGGCGATTTTAGCGTTCGGTGAGGTCGCATGTTTCTGTAAAGTTGATTTTTCTAAAAAAAAGATCAGTGATAATTTTTTTCTATTGAGTATATTGCATTATTTCGCTTTAAAGACATCGCGTTTTTAAATAAATGGTTAATTATATAAAGTCAGTGAATACTATTTATAATTTATTAGCACAAATAAGTTCATTAACCAAAAGAGTTTTTGATAAAAACCATTTATTTCACCAACACGTGCTGTGGGTAATATGGACCACCAGAGAAAAAAGCCTCAAAAACAAATGTATTTATCATATTTTTCAGATGGGGAATCTAGTTGCAGTTTTCATGACGAGTCTGATATTATATGTAATTCGTTTACTACAAAGGAAAAAAATTATAAAAAATGCATATAATGTAATACCCTTTACTCAGAAGATCGCCGTGGCGAATTTTGGGTTGAATGTGTAATCTGACGTTCTTGGAGTCACGAAAAATGTGCCGAATGTGGAAGTGACATTTTTATATGCAACTTCTGTACCAAATGGACTATATGGTCCATATTACACTACACTTTTTTTTAATCTTCATTTTGAGCATTTTCAGTTTTTTAATTTTTTTTCTTTATCCTGATGAGATATTTATCTAAAAGTGCATCAGAATAAAGGCAAATTGTTTCCTTTACTGAATGACATAAAATTAATTGTGTTGTTTTATGTATTTTGGGATTTATTTAAAAAAGAAAGATGGGTGGTCCATATTTCCCTCCCTTACCCTACAAATTAATAAATTCACATATTTTATGAATTTTTAAATTGAATGGTTTAAGTTTTATTTAACTTTAAGCATGTATAAGTTTTTTTCGACACACTCTTTAAAAAGCTTTTCAAATTGGATTGCATTTAAATGGACGACCCCAGCACAGGATTTATTCAGATAGTGTCTTCATTTCACACTTTTTCAATAAAGTTTTGTAGGAAATGTGATTGACATACTTTTCTAATCATTTTTTATATTGCTTTCGATTCTACTGTTACTTCTTTTATAGAAAAAATTTTTTTCATTTTTGCATCATAAATAAATAAGCAAAATTAAAAGAAAAAATCGAATACGATGGAAAGAATTTCAAAATATTCACTACTTACAGAAGATTCTGCATCAGAACTCAACGAGAATTTTAAGGAACACAAGGGAGGTCTTGTGCATGAACCTCAATCTATCAAATTAAGCGTTGCGTTAGTATAAATTTTGAAAAAGTCAAGTACTAATATTGTTGAATTTTCTTCTTTCTTTCCATACAGTAAAAAGGAAAGACATGCCTCTCGGTATGCTCGCAGTAAAAGAAATTATAATGAACAATTTATAAATGAAATGAAGAATTTAATAGATTTTCAACCATCTGCATATGACCAGACATGTTTTGAAAGGTATGCATTTGAAATACATAGTACGTTCCAATTTGCATTTTGATAATATTGAAACATGTACATTCCATTTGTAGACTCACCTCTTATACCACGTTTTGGCCACCATTACATACCCGTCAAGAAATAGAACAAACACAGCGATATATGTTTAGAGTTAGCAGTAAAGAACGCAAGCGAATTGAATATCTTATGCAAAATAATGTATAATCACAGTAAAAAAAAAAATGAAGAAAATTCCCTAAAGTACTGCAATAAATTGGAAATGAATTTTTCTAAAAGTATAATAGTTTTATAAATGGACTCTACGAGGCGTCTCAAAAAATAAACTTTGTTTATTATAAAACCGTTTAGCGCAGATGAATGCAATTTGTTATATATCGTTAGCTTAATATGGAAAAGGCGTAACTCAAATTTTTTCGAAATGGACTTTTTTGCCTATTCTGGTTGGCCACTCTCTAATACACCTTCCTACAAAAATAAGGCATGATAATATCAAAAATAGCCAAGTTATAGTCAATTTTTAAAAAGCCCTAACACATAACAAAAAATTCTTGAAAGAAAAAAGCCCTAACTCACAATATGTAGCGTTTAAATAGTGTTAAAATCACTCAGAAACTATTCGGTTAATTAAGCTGAAAACTTGGCAGTGAATGTATCTCAAATATGGGAAGGTTTTTATACTATTCACGAAGGTTCCCGAAGGTCATCCGAAGTTTTTCTGGTCAAAACGAAGAATATCTAAGCATACTAGAGGAAAAACATCTATGGTAGACTATCAATGAACCTTATTTGATAGTTTTCTGAGGCATCCGAAGGTTTTCAAAGGCCACCCGAAGGCTTGATAGTCAAAACGAAGAATATTTCGGTATACTAGAGGAAAAATATCATTGGCGGACTATCAAAAAGGGGTCTGGGACACCCGAAGGTTCCAGAAGTTCACCCGAAGGCTTCAAAATCAAAACAAAGAATTCCTAGGTACTTAAAGAATATGGCGGGCTATCGAAAAGCCTTAATTGATAGTTTACTAAGGCATCCGAAGGTTCTCGAAAGTCACTCGAAGGCTTCATAGTCAATACGAAGAGTATCAAGGTATACAGATGGGAAAACATCAATAGCATCTATGAGTTTGGTTGCTGTGGGTACTTTATTATCATAAACTTTACTTGATGTACACTTTAATGTTTTAAATTGTTGTTACCTGCTGATTGTCACCACTTTTATGATAATCTTCCCTACAAAACATAAACATTTTCGTTAAAATTTTTGTTTAATCCAATTAACTTTCTTTGTTAAGGTTTTCCTTTTCATTTTATATTGAATAACTTAAATTTTATTCATAATTTTTGATTTATTGTAAAAAGCCCTAACTCACATTTTTATTAAAAAAATTTTAAAATGAAAAGACCCAACACACAAAACTGCCCAAAAAACAAAGAAAATAAAAAAAAATCCTAGAATGAAAATTGTTGATAGTTTTTGTTGTAAATTGCATTTAAAGTTTTTTTAAATGTTTGTCGTATCAAATTTTATTCAGTTTTTTCCTTCTCCTGTAAAGTATTGAAAATGTGAGTTACGCCTTTTCCATATTAAGCTAACGATATGCAAGAGTAAACTGCACAAGTAGTATTTCACCATATCTCTGAAACTATTTAACGCAAAAAGATTTAGATTAATTACATGTGTTAAATGCATAGAGACAAATAACATCCCAAATAACATGAAAAAATTAATTTTTTGAACATTTGGTTAAAATATTGCGTTAAATATTGAATTTGTATATTAATGACATTTCTGTAAAAATCATTAAGATATAAATCGGATTCAAACGATAAACATCGCTTTATTTATCAAAATTGGGACATATGAAAGACCCCAAAATGGCCTTAAATTCGAATACTGACGGTCATAAAAAAAATTCGAGCTAGCTTTTGTGAACACCTATCCAAAAGATACGCTGGGTAAGTCCGAGAGAGGTGGCACCCCCAGGTGATATGGCACCCTTTTCTATTTCAATACTTGCAGCTCTTATAACATTCAAATATGGACACAGTTTAATTCAACTGCGTTAGAGACTTCGTAGTGAGTAGTTCGTTTAGCTGTAGTTGCAATAAGTAATTACTTGTGTGTGGGATTTTTTTTTTAAATATTGCGAATGTAAACGACTGACTTTGGTTTTGCATATATTTTGAGAGGCAGCAGAGCGGTGACTATTTGATACGGCGCAGATAATAAGCCCCCAAGAAAAATGAATGTATTTAATGTATGGGCCACAACAACCAAATAAACTCTCCAAATTTGGAGCAGCATTTCATTTTTAGGGGCCTTACTTCATTTTCTGGAATCGCCCAAAATGTCGGAAATGAAGAATTACCCCAAATAAAATATTGGGGTCTCAGTTCATATCCGAAGATAAATTGAATCGCAGGTTTTTTATTCTGCTTGTATAAAGGAGGAAGGTCATGAATGACTCAGCGAGCGCGCTGGTGTACATTTATGAGACTTCATTCCTTTCACCTATGCACGCCACAATTAAAAGCTTAATACCACTTGAGCAACAATGATTGTTAATTCATACACCTCCGAACTCGAGAGCTATGGTGAGGGACTGCCGCCATCAGTTTCAAAAGATGATAAGAAGCTTTCAGAATGCATTGTTTGCAAGGACGACAGGACAAACATTATATCTACTACCTTGTCGACATTAAAAATTGTGCTCAGAATGCAATTTGAAATTTCAAGCACAACCAATTGCATAAGTCTTGGAGTATTACAAATATCCATTTTGCAGAGAATTAATGCAAGATTCCATGCAAGTTTTTATTTGAATGTTTGGGGCCTTACTTCCTTTAGTTTAATTTAAAAACTAGTAAGGATGTTACCTTTGGCCTGGCTAAATATTAAATACCCTACACTGCAGTATTTTGAAAATTTTGCTTTTACAGGAGATGCCACGACCACTTCTTCTCAGAATTCTCCAATCTTTTGCTCAGATTTGCACTTACTGTTCTCAGTGTCTGAGTGAAATTTAGTTGCTTAGTTTTTGCTCAGAGCTTGCATATACTTTTTTAGTGTCTTAGTGAAATTTGGTTGGACGCGTATAGCATTTTTAAACTTTCTTTGTTCTCTTGTCCGAATTCATCTAGTTTTCGCTCAGAGCATATATTTACTACTCCTAGTAATTATGTGTATTTTGCTTGCGTTATCGCAAATAATGCTCTTAATATTGCGTTTTGAACACATTATTTGTATGAGCGGTAGGCGTGTCCGTTGACCGATTTCGCTCATTTGGGGTTGTATTTCACTTTTCTTTGGGGGATTAAGGTTGGATTTTGGGGCCTTATTTCCAATTTCGAAATAGGGCTTATTTTTTTTATGACCTAACTTTTTCGGGTCTTATTTCTCTGCGCCATTTGATACAGCATATCGTCGGCCGACGATATATCAAAAGAAACAGAATTGAATGTGATTTCGAATTCAGATGAATACGAGCGCGTGTATACGCGTGTTTATTTGCTTCGTGGCATTTATACACGGTATATACCGAAGAGGAAAAATGGCACCCAATTGCTGCAGGTGATATGGTTAAGGTGCCATTTCTCCCTTTGCATGTTATAAGATAATTGGAAGTACAAATATGAAGCGCCTGAACTTAAACTCACACTATAATTGCAGAATTTTAGTCAGGTAGGACCTGCAATCATTCTTTTTACATTTTACTTGATTAATTTGAGGTTTTCGATAATGTTTTAGAAAACTCAATAAAAACCCTGGCGACATTACGCCAGAATAAGTATTAAGTGAAATTTTGCCATGGACTTCGAAAACCTCTAAGCCGAACGCAAGAAAATAAACGACAAGAATTATAATTAGCATATGGTCCAGCCGAAAAAGAAAAACTAAAAGCGAAAAACACAACCAATGCAACGTAACTATGGTGGTTCCAAAGAATTGGACTTATAAACGTAAGGTGGTTAGATACTAGTAATGCCTCTTCCGATGAAGGTAAAGAAAATATTTTATTCTAAGATGAATATGATGGGTGCGTGTGATGTGGAGAAAGCTATGCGTAAACCACTAAGCCAGATAATTGGATCCAATCCGTAATGTGCCGTATGTGGTCACATGAAACATGTACATCTTATACGAAAACAAGCAACAATTCTGGCAACAAAAATTGACTAGCCATCCAGAGTGCCAAATTACCCATGATATTGTGCCATATCACCCATAGTCTCGGGTGATTTGGCACATTATAGCATTTTTTAAAATAAAATAAAAACACATATTTACAATAATTTTTATTTAGTAAAACTACTTTGTTTTAAGAATACATTTAACAAAAAAGGTGCCATGCCCTTTTCGACAAATTGTAGGTGACAATTTTTTCAAACGCAGTCCATTTGCAAAAAAAAAAAAAAAAAACAAAACCTGAAACCCAGTATAAGCGTGATCTAAATTAAAATGAGGTCCCCTTATTTGAATTACAAAATTTCCAAGGAATAAAAGTGGAACAAATGCGTGAGTAAACAAAAAATCAACGTCACACTGTACCTGATGTGAAGGAGTTAAAATTGAAAAGAAATCGAACTCAATGCGGGTTTATTTCAGCGAAAATATTCTACAATGAGAGCTGGAACTAATGAGCATATTAGCGAGACGCAAAGAACGATAAAAGAAACATGTTAAAAGGGAAATAAAAGCCAAAAAACATAAATAACTTTAAAAGATCTTTGCAAGAACGTTTGATGACCTCGTCCGGTATCAGAAAAAATAATAAATGAAAAGAAGCCAGAAATGCACAATATGATTGGCAATGCGAACGTATGTTGGGTCTTATGAGCACCAACCGAAAGGAAACAAAATAAAATCATAATAATGAACTGTATAAAATGATGATTACGGCACAGGTAGTTTTGTAGATATGCATGTAAATGGGTCCTATTGCTGCACCTCAACTTAATAATAAACATTATATTCAATTTTATTACGTAGGGTTTTACTTAATAAAAATAAACATAATAACAATAATTTAAATAATTGCACAAAAAATTACTTCAAAATAAAAACGAAGTCGAAAGTAAAAAAAAAAACTGCTATTGAAATGAGCGGTATGAAAAATGCAAATGTCCGGGTCATTTTAAGAAAAATTTGGAAGAAGATTGTCTTGATTTTAATAACGCCCAGCAATTTAAGCCATTATTTTCTTTTTAACAACTCGATGTAGCAATTTTTCGAGCGATTTTGTATGGGCCTACCCAAACATTTATCACCTATCGCCTGTTAAACGTTAGGGAGTCACAAGTTTACATACCTGCGCTAAGTAAGTACTACAATGTCGTTGCTTTCCTTTGGTTAGTAAGTTGAATAAAAAGTTGCCTTTGAGAAAAGTTGCCATAATCAATATTTTGTAGCAAAAAGCAGAAGCAATTGCAGCTGCTGCTGCTGCTGATGCAGCAAAGTAAACGAAATTTTACAACAAAAATTGTTACATTGCGCGCACGCGCATACACACAGGCCAATGAACCAAAGTGGGGAGATATGTTATGTATGTACGTATATTAGACTGATTCAAAAAAAAAAAGAAAAAAAATGTTTAGAGATTCCCCAAGAATTTGAAAGAATGTGTCAAAGGACAAGAACTGAGAATTGTTTAAAATTTTTTTTGGAGGCCGCTCATCGACATGATATGTAAAATCTCGAATTGTTAATATGGTGTGTATTTTGTTACGATCTCAAAAATACTTGGAATGAACCAAGCAATATATCCCATTTCAAAAATTGGGTTTTAACGCGGTGCGGCACAGTTATTTACACGTGAAAATCCAAAAAATTCTTAAAATAGACGTTAAAAAAAATAAATTAAAGTTTTTAAAAAACCGAAATAACGCATTCTTGTGCTAAATCGATATATTTAACTATATGATTCTTACATCTTAGGTATATCTTGTATTCAGCAAAATTATTCAGGATATTACGAGGAATATTTTTGTAGAAAACTTTAACCCTCTACATTCCACACAAATAGGTAATTTTTACTCTTTTCTTAAAACAAACACCTAAAACAAGGGAATATTGGGTCAGTATGTTCTACCCTGCGGGTGAGGGGTCAGAATATGCCCGAGGTAAGCATGCCTGTCGTAAAAGGCGACTAAAAGCGGGTGACCAGCCAGGGTGTGGAAGGGTGTAGCGTTGGACAGCGTTGCGCCTCGAAAGAAAAACCCACAATGCCCGTAACTGGCACTGACAAGGCGAGTCGATGCCGCCTTAAAATAAGCATCTTGTCGAAATCCTGAAGCGTCTGATTCAGAGTGGGCGGCTCCCAGGTCAGCGTCTGTTCCAGATTGGGCGGCTGAAATTAAAAGTGAATTTGGCCACTATATTTGCAGCGTTTGCCGGATCCAGCTTTAAGCTTATAACTTACTGCGTGGGGCGTTGCCGAGAAGATTATAATAATGAAGCATGGATCGAAAAACGATGGGAAATAACTCTCCAAGTGGTACCCACCAGAGTGTGGTTAATCCACCTGCCTCGGCAGCATGCACATCGGATTTGGAGGTGCAAGAAACATGCATAGTTAGGAATGATTCTCCTATAACTGGAACCAATATGGTTTCTCAAAATTTTTACGCTGACGACATCTGCCTCTTATCGTCCAAACATTCAGATATGCAAAGCAAAATTGAAGACCTTGTCTTGGAATCACAAAAGGCCGGCCTAAAAATCAACGTATCCAAGACTAAAAGCATGAAGCTAAACGCAAGCAATGACATCACGTTTAAAGCTGGCAGTGATGACATCGGAAACGTCGATAGCTTCACGTATCTAGGCAGCATTATCTCCATGGATGGTGGAGCAAAAGAGGATATCAACTCAAGAATAGCAAAAGCAAAAGGCGCGTTTGCTCAACTGAACAAAATATGGTCTTCATCCGTTATATCCACCAAAACGAGAGTGCGCATTTTCGATTCGAATGTGAAATCTGTTTTGTTATATGGGTGCGAAACATGGCTTGTTACTGAACAACTTACGAACAAGCTGCAAGTATTCGTCAACAAATGCTTAAGGCGTATACTAAAGGTTTGGTGGCCTCGCACTATATCAAATGCCGAGCTACATCAAAAATGCAAACAGAAGGCTATAGCAAACGAGATCAAGCTGCGCAAATGGGGATGGATTGGTCACACTCTCCGGAAACCACACAGCGAAGTTTGTCGCCAGGCCCTTGAGTGGAATCCACAAGGCAGTAGAGGACGTGGTAGACCCAAAACCAACTGGAAAAGGTCGTTGGAAAAGGAGATCCAAGAATCGGGAAAATCGTGGCAAGAGATCAAAGTCATCGCAAGGGATCGTAACAAATGGAGAGATTTCATATTGGCCCTATGCTCCTCCTAGGAGTTAAAGGAGAATACATACATGTTCTACAGAAATATTTGCTATAAAATTTCACTACCAGTTGCTGAACACTAAAATGTCGAAACTTCACTAGAAAGCCAAAAAATCATAAAAATTTATGATTACTTCTGACATTGCATTTAATACATTTTTAAAGCATTTTTCTTAAGTTTTAAGCATTTTTCGTCTTTGGTGAATATTTTTGTAAAAAACGTTAACCCATTGTAGCCCAGTTTTTATAAAAAGGGGTCAAAAGACCCATAAGAATGATATAATGGGTTAATGCATTTTAGGAAAATGATCTTTGTGCGATTTCGCTATAATCTTGGGACAATGAGTTTTATCCAAAAACTGGGCTACAATGGGTTAAAGTGTTCTACAAAAATGTTTTAGCAAAAATTGCATCATACGTCATTGAAGACAAAAAATGCTTAAAACTTAAGAATTAGCGTAAAAAAGTGTAATAGAAACGCAATGTGAGAAGTCTTTATTGGTTTTAATGATTTTGTGGCTTTCGTGATGAAATTACGACTTTTTAGTAGTATTCGGCGACTAGTAGTGAAATATTATAGCAAATATTTTTGTGGTATATACTGACTGTTTGTGACTTTGGTCGCTGTTTATGTGTGGCTAATTTGCCGCCACTTAAACCTAAAGTGTTAAATGGTTCACCTACTAAAGTCACAGCGACCAAAGTCACAAACAGGGGAATTTTGAGTCAGTATATACCACAAACACTTAAACACCTTATATCTTGCAAACTATAAAAGCCATTTTCTTGAAATTTGGTAGGTATTTAGGTGAGCTATATAATTTTCACAACCAAACGGTGCCACACCAATATTTTAGCGATTGAACGATGTCACTTTAAAACGTTATATGTATCTCACAAAGTATACAAGCTAATTTATTAAAATTTGGTACCGTACATAACTATCATTCAATCGTTGCCACGCCTACTTTTTTGATGATTGAACGATTTGACACTTTAATACGTCACATCTCTTAAGCTTTAACAGCCATTTTGTTGCAATTTGGTAGGTAGATTGCCTATATAATTATCATTCGGTAGTCAAAAAAAGCAAAGCGCAATAAAACGGTGCCACGCCTTTTTTTAGCGATTGAGCAACTTGGTGCTTTAACACGGTATATCTCACAAACTATACGATCTAAATTATTGAAATTTGTTAGATAGGTGCCGTATACAATTAACATTCGATGATCGTTACAATCAAACAATACCACTCCTACTTTTTAAACTTAAGTCTGGTAAGATATTTTAACACGTTATTTTTTACTTTTTGACAATTCAAAGGTTAGACATTTCAACACGTTATATCTCACAAACTATTTAAGTAGGAAATGTGCCTTATATAATTGGCATAAGTTGTTCGAAAAGATTGCGAAATATATTTAGTGACACGCCTAGTGTTGTCGATTTATCGAACGTTTAATATTTTAACTCCCATTTGAGTTTTTCACTTCCAGATCCACATTTTCTTAACGATTGAAGACAGACGGATATTCATTGATAAAGAACAAAAGGGTAAAAATAACCCATATTTGAATAAATTTGCTGAACAGATAATTTTTTTTTTTTTTTGTTTTTTGAACAGTGGACTTAAAAACTTAAAAAATCGGGAAAAAAAGTGACATGCTGGAGAAAAACGACGAGGCACAGGTTTTTTATCAACGTCTGTTAAGATTTCTCTGTGTACTACAATAAGTTTGAAATTGTCGGACAGTGTAATATTTGGTTCCAAAAACCGATTTTTTTACGTTTTTAAATTACGCTGTCGGAAAAAGCTTTTTTGCTCAAAAGCAAGGCATCTTCCGAACAAAAGTAATGCCATGAAGTAATTTGGCTATTATTGTGTTATAAATGGAAAACATGTGGTTCCGTTTTCACGGGAAGTTTATCTGAAGGTGTAAAATTGATGACGTTAAGTTGAAAAAATTTTAGCGTTCAAATTACTTACTTACTTACTTTCTACAGGATTCTCAATAAGTTTGTTTATTGTCAACTTATCCTCTATAAATTAAGTGTCAAAACACTATAGCTTTTGTCACCAAATTATATAATTATTTTTGGCCGATTTTGGACACATTCGCAACAAAGTATTTCCCTTATCTAGTAGGAGGACAAAACTCAGTTTCGAATACATGATTTTGTCAAAACGTGTCACAAACCAAATGTCATACATAATGAATGCTCTTACCATATAAATACCCAACGGGAAACGGAAGCGCATTGAAACGACTTCAGTTGCGCTTCTAGGGAAGCAAGAAGCTGCTTCCAGTGCTGTTCTCACTGCTTATATTTTTTAACACAGCATGTCCTAGCGGAGATGCACATCTTCAGAAGCTCATGAAATACGCTTCCGTGGAAGCACACATTTGGAAGCATATGAAATACGCTTCCGTGGAAGTTTTTCAAAATTTTAAGTTCCATTTCACAAAAATTACTTTTTTTCTGTAACTTTTGGTAGATTTATTAACTTTTATAAGGAATAAAAAAAATAGGATTTGAAAAATTTTGTATGCTACCAGAGATGTGCTTGTATTGCGCTCTTTTTGGAAGCAGCTTCATTTCTTCCCGTTGGGTATGGACGTATGACATGTGCCGTTATCTAAAATTAATTCCATAATTAAATCGATTCACTAAAGTAATTAATTTTTTGATTAAAGGTAAACAAATCACACCTCGTATTATTACTATCTACAACTATAAAAAGTAATTAATCATTTTAAACATTAAACTAAACAAATGCATTTAAATCATTTTTTTTTTATAATTTATGCATGCAGCTGCTCAACTCTTCAAAAGAATCTAATTTGTGATTACATAATACAATAACAATAAGATGGGGAAGGAGAGAGCAATACAGGGAAATAGAGTTAAAAAATGGAATCAGAGTACCTAATGCAAAACTAATTTATAAGCTGTCAGCTCCAAACCGAAAAAAAGCAGTGCCCTACAACCAAATGACAGCAACAACAACAAAAACATCAATGTAGCAGCAACAAATCAATCATAAGAGAGTTGTCATTGCCAAAGCAACAACAGTTGAATGTTGCTGCAACAACTACAACAACTATAACATTAAATTGCCCGCAACTGTTTACGTACACATGATGCATCATCATTTGTTGCTATTGCGTTGAAATTAAATGTTCCATAGAAAACAGGCAGCAAGCAGCAATGGCTACAGCATCAGCATTTGTTTGTTTGCTGCAGGGCTGAATTGTTTGAGAAACTGAATGAAAGGTGGAAAAAGCAAAAACATTTGTCGGTATAAGCCAAAAAAAAAAAAAAACCATAGTAATAATATAGTAATATGTGGAAAATAATTCAGTTTTGACAAGAATTTCAATAAAAAAAGTCAAATAAATCCACATGAAGAAAGTAAGAAAATTTAAGTTTTCAACAAACTTTTGAAACAAATTAAAATATTGTGATCAAAGGTTTAGCATATAAAATAACTACAATTTTTATTTTATATGTTTTTTTTTTTAACTTTTATAAAAAATTCCAAAAAATTTTTTAAATGATTTTGGTATGATATAAAACTCTCCACTTTCAAAACTATATTGCTATTTTTTCAACGACTAAAGTCTTCGATTTTTAAAAAAAAAAAAATTTTTTAATTTTTAAAGTATTATTATTATTTAAGGCTGAAAAGTCAGATATACATAAATATGGGCTTACTGTTCTAGTCCCTACCACAATTCCGAAGATCCTGTTCATTTGTGATTTCCATGAAAGTTTTCAAAGTAAGGAATGCGATCGAAAAAATCTTAACATATTAAAGTTCAATAACTTTTAAGCGGTTGATCTTCGCTTTGATTTTTTTTTATTTAATTGATACCTAATATTCCACAAATCACAGAAAAATATAACTTTTATAGTTCTAATCACTATTTATGAACTCGTGGACCTTTTTTGGCAAGCCTTCCATTACAGATTTGATAGTTGTTTCAGACACCTTTTTGGAACAGTTTGCCAATCTCTTTTTAAAATCTTCGATATTTTCGTACACTTTTTTGTGCTCTTTAAGTTTCTTTTCACAAGAGCCCAATATCTCTCCACTGGTCTTAGCTACGGACAATTTGGCGGATTGGCCTCTCTTGGTACAAAGACTATGTTATTACTTTGGTACTACTCCAGAGCTTTCTTGCCGAAGTGACATGATGCCAAATCGAGCCAAAAATATGTGGACACATTGTGCTCTCTTATGAAAGGAAGAAGTCTTTTTTTCAAACAATCTTTGATGTATATTTCGGCATTTATAGAGGCCAATGTAACAAATGACTTGCTTTTTTTTTGCCGCAACTGCATATAGCTTGCCATACCAGGAATTTTTTAGGAAATTTTGTCTGTTTTTGGATTCTAAATTTTTCTTCGACATTTCCTCGAGCATCAGCAACATAAAATATTTGACCCAGAAACTACGTAAAATCTGCCAGTACATACGTTTCATCGTCCATTATACAACATGAATATTTTTGTATGAAATTCGATTTTGATTTCCGAGCTCTACTTTTGGCGTCTAAATTTTTTGCAGCATTCTTGTCTGGAATTTTTTGGACTTTGTATGTTTTCAAACCTGCATTGACTTTAACTTTTCGCACCAAATAGTCAGAGCACTGGGCCAACCGGGCAGCTATTCTGGCAGATGTGCTTGGAGATCTTTTCAATATGCTTTCAATTTTCTTGGCTTTCCCAATATCATGTGGTCCTTGTTTTCTTCCCGAACCAGGTTTACTATCGATGGTCAAATTGTCCTGAAAGTTTTTAATAACATTGGAAACAATTTGACGGCAGACCTTCAATTCTTTGGCCAATTTTTTTTAATGAACAATTTGGATGTTTTTGAAAATTTACTCACTCACATTTTACTCACTCAAATCAACATGTTTGTCATTAAAAATAATAGCTGACATATTTTCCAAAGATAACTAGATCCAAGAAATTTTTAAATTTCCACCCAAAAAAAATTATTACGTAAAACGTGTGCTAAGATTTTTTCAATCTCACTCCTTATGTCAGGATTTTGATATTCGTCAAAAATGTTTACGATCACTATTTTTTACTTACTGCAAAAAAAAAAAAGAAGTAAAAACTAAATCCAAAATTCTTCAGTAATATAATTTTTAAATTTAAGTTTTCTTTAAATTATCGCATAAAGCGCAGTCAGATAAATTAATATGAAAGAAGCCACCGAACTTTTAGTATAATCTTTCATAAGAAGAAATGACTTCCATACAAAAAAATATTTTCAAGGCAAATTTATATTCTTTAACGTTTGTTTTGAGGTCTCTTTTTTCATTAGTTTTATTTAAAACATTCAATAACCAATTAAAAAAGAAAAAGTAGAAAGTCGTTTCATGCCATGCCCATTGCCGATAACTTTCACACCCACGTATTTATTCCTTGCAAAATGTTGAATACCTATGGATTTTTATTAATTTTATTTTATTTTTTAATTTTAGTTTTAAGTATAAGCTACGAGGAAAAATCTAATTTTTATTGTAATTGAGTGAATAGAACAAGCATGAATGCATCAAAAAGTAGAATGCAATTCAATTGCCCAACAGAACTTGACTTTGATTAATGTTATTTTTGCACTCACTCGCAATCTCTGCTGCGGCTGCTGCTGCCATGCAATCAAAAAGAAAAAGTGTGGGCAGTCAACCAGTCAGCAGCAACAGTGATAGCAAACAATGCCCTAGAACAAAAAAAAAAAAAAATTAAGAGAAAGAAATTCTGCATCATATGTTTACAAAAAAAAAAAAAAAATAAGAGTTGAATAAAAAACAATTCATGGAACAACATTTTGCTGCGAGGCCATAAAAAATGGTTTAACAACATTTTTGCAATGTCAAGCAAGTGAAGCAAAACGAATTAAGATGTCTGTGTGCGATTAAAAACTAAGAAGTTTTTCACCTTTTTCTCTTTTTTAATAAAAGTTGTAATTATTGTTGTTGTTTTTGACTTTTAATTACAACAATACAAATGATAACAACTAATATAACAATTGCATGTTAAATTTTGGTTTTATTTGGCTTTTAAGTTTAATGAAAACAAAAGACTTAAGCGGCAAACTTGATATACGAGTAGAATGCACAAGTATTTATAAGCAGCAACATGAATAATGTGTTCGCGACTGTGTTTATTCGTATTTCTTAAAGATAAAGATAATAGTTTATAAATAGATAGAAAGTAATCTACAAATGAATTATTTAAGTTAGTAGCGTGCTTTCGCTACTGGAATTCTTTAAAAATTTGTAAATCACTTCAAGAAACAGAGAAATATGAGCTCAGCAAAATTGTACAAAAAATGGAATGAGTCATGATTTTGCTTGGATAAAACTAGAGAGAGTGGAAAGTAATTGGCGAAAAAAAATTTCTTAAGAACAATCCATTTGAAAGCTGCGGTAGGTAAAGGGCAATGCATGCAGCATCATATGCAACGCATCGCATGCGGTAGCGCATGTCTTGTTACATAAAAGCATTTTTTTTTGGTCTACAATCAAAAAATTGATTTATAAATGTACAGAATTAAAGGAAATTTAACGAAGATTTCAAAAAAAAAAAGTATAACAGGGCATATTAATAGTAACTTTTTTATACTAAAATGGACGCCAGAGTCAAAAAAAAGGGGTAACAATTTTAAATATTAACTTTGAAGTTCCAGAACTTTGAGAAATTCTTTTAAGCCTTACACTCTAAGGAAGCTCATGCAATTAGCTTAAAGTCTGATAAAAAAAAGATTTCTCTAAAGCGTTAAGGTGTTAAACAAAATCAATTTTAACCCTATGACTAATCAGGAATACATTTTAGACCCCTCATAGGTGCAATTTAATGCCTAGGCCTCTTCTAGCACCTCCAAGAAGCTTCGTTACCTTATCAATTACGACCTGTATATCGACTTTTGCAATATTTTTCAATTTCTTCAACATTTTTCGTCTTTTAATAGTAGCTAGCGTAGCATGTCTCAAAACCAGAGTGTGTTACCAACTAAAAACAATTTGGCAATTTTTCACAGCAGACGGCGCTAGTGAGCCCTATGATCTATTCACCGCGTTTTCTTTTATTAGAAAACCGGAGTCACGGGCTCGAGTACGATTTCTGACAAGATTTAACTAAAACTGATCTGATGAGGCTACATACATGTTTATATAAGAAAATATATAAATATGTATGTGGAAATAGCCGAAACATATGTAATCAATTTCCATGTTAACATTTGCTTGGGTCTGTTGCTGAAAAATTGCAAAATAAGTACTATACAAGCAAAAAACAGTCAATAAACTAACTTAATTTTTCGTCTTTATTGAGATACTAGCATTTCCTGCCCGCTTTGCTAGGCATGTTTTTGTTTGCCATAGATGTTTAACTCTAGTATATCTAGATATTCTTCGCTTTGACCATAAAGCCTTCGGGTGACCTTCAGGAACCTTCCAGTGTTCTAAAAACTATCAATTAAAGTTTGTTGATAATGCGCCATAGATGTTTTTAATCTAGTATGCTTAAATATTCTTCGTTTTGTTGAAAGTCCCCCATAGATATTTTCTCTCTAGTGCAGCTAGATGTTCTTCGTTTTTACTATGAAGCCTTCGGGTGGTCTTCGGAAACCTTCGTGTTTACTATAAAAACCTTTGCATATCTGAGGTACACTTATTCTCAAACTTTCAGCTCAATTGGCCGAGTAGTTTCTGAGTGATAATGCTTTACACAGACACACAGTTTTTTTGGGGTTTAGTAGAACACCGGAAAAAGTAAGATTTCTGGGACAGTTCTGAATATCTTTTCGTAGTTATGCTATGCTAATGAACGAAATCAGGTACAAATTACATATTAAATGAAAGGAAATAAATTAAGCTTTCATAATTTGTTACTAAAAGAATGTTTTAATAATAAAGTTTTTGGAAATAAAGTGCTTAAAAAAATGCTCAAAATTTTCGAAAAATTGCCATATCTCGAAAACCATGACTCGGATTAAAATTTTCATAAATTTTATAGCCAATTAAAATAACTTTCATATGACACCAATATTATTAAAATCTATTTAGGGGTTCCGAAGTTATAGCAGTTTTCATAAAGCTATATCACGACCTTCCGATGGCTATATCTCCGTCAGTTTTGCGAATTTCTAAAAATGAAACAAAGAAAAGTTATTCAGAACTGTCCCAAAAATCTTACATTTTCTGGTGTTCTACTAAACCCCAACCACCCTGCATATATTGTAGATTTAAACTTTGTCAAATGTTTCGAACTTTCCGATTTCATCAATATTATTTTGACATTAATCAACTTTTTCAAGTTGGCAACATTGTTGCTAATAAGCATAATTTAAAATGGACTTAACAACAAACCAATGTATTCCAAGTTTCCTTAAAATTTCACAAACAAAAATAATACAAATTTAAAGATTGACAGCCAAGCAAAAAGAAGCACGGAAAGGTTATACAAAAAAAAAAAAAAAAAAAAAAAAAATGAAAGCACTGCACAAAAAATGAAACAGGAGTAGGAAAGTTTATCGATACATAAAATTTTAGTCTACGTTGGCACTAAAAATAGGCACGCTAATAACTCACAGGAGACATAGACCAAAACCAAAGCAAAAAAAAAGAAAAAATCTAAAACCAACGCGGCATCTTTGGCGTCACTTTTGTTTGGAATTTAGATGCTGTTGTGTTGCTTTGCTTTTTTATGCTGTTACTGTCGTTGATGCTGCATTCCACTGCTGCATTGCTGCTGCTGCTGCATTTGCTTTAAGCCGCTCTGTTGCTGCTTGCTGCTGTTCGTTGTTTTATTTATAATACTTTTTGACCGGTTTTATAGGCAGTTTCTCAAAGCCACTGCCAACTTTTATAGCTTAAAGTCTCCAAAGCACCCATCGACTACTTACTAGAATTCTGCGGTACAACAAAAAAAAAAAAAAAAAAAAAAAAATAAAAGAGAAAAAGAACAAAAATTTTGTGCCGCCTTAGCTTTTTAATGAAGCGTACAAAGCATAACTCAGTCAGCCGCTTGGCGCGCATGCTTTTGCAAATATTTTACATTGTTTTGCTTGGCAACATACGAGTACTACGCGTACATAGATTTTTGTAAAATTGTTGCGCTTTTGCAGTGCGGACAACAGCTGACAATGATATTTAAAATTTGCGAACAAACTTTTAGAGTTTTTATGAAGAAATATATTTGCTTTTTGAATTCTTTTGAGTATTTAAAAAACTTTTATTCAAAGTTTAGCTATGCAATAGACAAAGTATACTTTGAACAAGTTCGCTACTTAAGTCTTTTGTTTTTTTTCAATTTCTGCAGTTTAACTGCAGTTTTTGTTGCTCAATAATTTGATTTGAAAGTTAATATGCAATATTTTAGTTTTACGTAACTGCTGGTTGATTTTTGTTTTTATCAAAATAAATTTTTTAAGTGATGACAATTGAAGCTATTAAGATTAATGCAATGTCGCAAGCATAACTTGATTTTTGTTACAATAATTTTTAGAAGATTGGATTTTCTTTTTCGGCACTCTTACGTCTTCTTCTTTTTTATTTTTGTTAGTCCTTAAAAATTAATTTTCTTCGTCGAATCTAGATATATAGGAATGACCTCACCATTATTCTGAAGAATTTTTGTAACCAAACTTCTAAATTTATCTTTCCATATAAACAGTTATCTTGACAAAAAAAGGTACAAGTACAAGATAAATATAAAATACGGTAAACTGTCAATTTTTGTCATTTTGCTCTATACAAATCCTAATTTGAAACCACTTAAATACCCAGTTGACATTGGAATTTCTTTTATCAATCATGATCACTTATCATGCTCTCTTGACTTTATTGATCCTTTCGTCATGCAATGCACGCACACTAACACAATAATGCACACAATTGAAAATAAAAAAAAATATAAATTCGTTGTGTACCCAGCTGGAAATAGAATATTCACCCTTATCATCTAAGTCAATTTAGTTCGAATCGAAATTAAATTCATAATAAGAGTGATTTAGTAAAATTGTAATATGGCAGAAGTAATGTTATAGTGTAAATATGCCATAATTTATTTGCAAATAGCATTAAATATTATTTTGTTTAGATTTTTATGTTGTCGCCAAATAGGGGATTAGTTAGCTGGGGCTAGATATTTTGAGAGCAACAATTCAAAATGCCATAAAACGAACACAAATATGCATAAACTCAATATTTCAGATGGTTCTCGATACTTTTTACTTTTTTTCGATATTTTTGGAGTTTAATCGATATTTTGGATGATTTTCGATACTTTTGAAATTTTGGATGTTTTTCGATACTTTTACTGATATTTGGGGTGTTTTTCGATACTTTTGGACTTTAACCGATATTTTGGATGTTTTTCGATGCTTCTGGACTTTTACGGATATTTTGGGTGTGTCTCGATGTTTTAGATATTTTTCGATTTTTTTGGACTTTTACCAATATTTCAGATGTTCTTCGATAATTTTGGACTTTCACCGATATTTTAATTGTTTTTTGATACTTTTGGACTTTTATCGATAATTTAGATTTTTTTAGATTTTTTTTGAACGTTACGATATTTTAGATGTTTTTTGATACTTTTGGACTTTAATCGATATTTTAGATGTTTTTCGATACCCTTGGACTTTTACACATATTTCGGATGTTTTTTGATACTTTTGGATTTTTAATGATATTTTAGATGTTTTTTTATACTTTTATCGATATTTTGGATGTTTTTCGATTTTTTTGAAATTTTGCCGATATTTTGGATGATTTTCGATACTTTTTAGAATTTTACAGATATTTTGGATGTTTTTCGATACTTTTGAAATTTTACCGATATTTTAGATGATTTTTGATACTTTTGGACTTCACCGAATTCTTCGATTTATTTCAATAATTATTGATACTTTTGGACTGAAATCTTGGCGTCGTCATAATTTGTTCGCGCTGTTGCAGAGTGCCTATTCCTATTAGTATGTTAATCCTTTTTGAGTTTTTGAATCAAAGTTTTGAAAAAACTCTCACTGAACTGTAACACCGGATTTTGTAAAATTTGGTGTAGAGCTGTATTATACACTGAGGAAAAAAACGAAAGAAAAATTTATATTGGGTGTACAACTTAAAAACCGGAATTTTTTATTTTTTTATTTTATATTTTATATTTTATTCAAAGTATTGTCCATTGGAAGCTACAACATTTCCCCATCTTTCAGGCAGTTTATGAATTCCATTCCAAAAAAATTGCGCCGGCTTGGCGGCCAAAAATGAATCGAGCCAATTTTCGATATCTTGAACTTAAGTGAAGCGTATTCCTGATAGGGCATTCTGCATCGATCGGAACAAATGGTAGTCTGATGGTGCAAGGTCTGGGCTATAAAGCGGGTGAGGCGAAATTTCCCATCCGTTGTTTTCCAGGTAATTTTTGACTGGGGCAGCAATATGTGGCCGAGCGTTATCGTGGTGGAAAATGATTGACTCATGTCTGGTCGCATACGTTGGCCGCTCTGCCTGGATTTTCTGCTTCAATTGGATCAATTGTTGACGATAGAATTGAGCATTAATGGTTTGGCCACCTGGCAACAGCTCATAATGGATCACACCTAGCTGGTCCTGACCAGGACGTTCTTTGTCTTCGACATCAAAATAACCACTTTTAAACCACTCACGACAGCTTGATTCAGCTGGAGCATAGTCTCCATAAACTTCTACAAGAATGCGATGACTTTCGGCAGCTGTTTTCTTTGCAAAAAAATGACCCACTAGAACCCCCCGCAAATGCTTTTTTTTTCTCGAATTTTCGAAGTTATTCATCGTGAAAAATAATAATGATGCACACAAGATAAAATTGTTTTGTTGACTGATTTTGACAGCTGTCAAATGTACCTTCAAAATGACATACATATTAAGTTTGAGCTTTCACGATATTTGTTAGTACGGACATCAACCGTCAAATTCCGGTTTTTAAGTTGTACACCCAATACATGAGCGGTGTCATGCCACATGTCACTTAACTGATTTTATGAAATTTGAAATGAAGGTAGATTGAACTTCGAGAAATATTTTTTTTGTTTCTTATTCGACTATGTCTCAATACCATAAAGGAAATGCATGTATATATTCTCCTTTAACTCCTAGGAGGAGCATAGGGCCAATATGAAACGTCTTTATTTGGGGCGATCCATTGCTATGACTTTCATCTCTAGCCACGACTTTCCCGACTTCAAGATTTCTTTATCCACCGACCTTTTCCATTTATTCTGCATGGTCTTGATTTTTGTTATAAAACCACTCATTTCAAAAATTAATGCCAACAGGGTTTATTTTATCAAACGGCCTTTTTTTGGTTTTCTTCCTGTGGTATGGTTTTTTGATTGATTTTATATATATATATATTATGTTGTTGTTCAAATTTAGTTGCCCTTTTTTCCGCTTTGCTGGCCTACGCTGTCATTGTTGTTGGTTGTCGTTGTTGCTGTATTGTTAAGTGCACTTTTGTTGTGGTTTTTGTAATAAATCTGGATTGAAATTACATGCTTGTCACAATAATAGGCCGCAGGTATTTTTTGGTTTTTTGTTATCTCTTTCTTTATCTTCAGTATATTTCTATCTTTTTCTTTAGTTTTCGAGTAGGGCGAAGGCTATGACTTTTGTGTGTTTGTGTGACGACGATTGAACTCTTTGGAATGTTGATCGCATTTTTTTCAATATGTTGTTTGTTGTTGTTGTTGTTGCTATTCTTATCGCTTTATAGACACTTTAGTGCTTTAGTACGTGAAACCTGTTCAATAAATTAAATTTATGTCTTTTTTTTAAAATGTACGGATTTAAATAAATTTAGATCTGAAAATCAAGTTGTTGTTCCGATTTTGGTTTTTTTAGTCAGTTCCAATACAAATTTGAAACAAAGTAGCAGCTTAAGAAAATTACTCTAATGAGTTTGTCTGAAAAATGGCATATTAAATAATAAATTACTTTCTGACATTTTCTACATAGATATGACATTGGTTAATGCTGTCATTTATTTATTGAACAACAATATAGGAGTCTTGAAGTGGTGATAATGGCTGCAACGTGGTGTATCACATGCGACTTTTTTACATTAAATGGAAATATTGTTTTGTTATCCTTAATATTTACAATTACCTTTTCCAGTTGGACAGAATTTGATTATTAATTGTAATCTTTTTGTTTTCAATACCAAACATTTCGCAAATCTTTATTGCACAACCAAGTATGCTTTTATTGGGGCTTAAAATCCCATTTCTTTTTATGAGTCAAAAAAATGTATTATACAAGTAGTTCAAAAGGATGTCATTCACATCCACAAACTCAAAATATTCTGAAATTCCTCCGCTTGTTTACGCATAAAATGCCTTTGCCGTGCTACACTTTTATCGTGGATATTTCATGATTTTGTAATTATTAAAAAGCAAATGTTTGTGACAAGGAAATACTTATTTATATAAGGAATGTTTCACTTTAACCGGATCACCTGCATACCCAAAATTTGGGTTGATGGACTTGACGTTTGAGATATCAAAATGTTTGTATGGAAAATAGTTTTAAAAAAATTGCTGGAGTAGTCCGAAGCTGAAAAAATCAAGTGTAAGGCAAAATAGCCTTCCAGAAAAAAAGATACGCAACCTATTGGGTCGTTTTTTGGCTCAAATCAAACATAAAGGATATACTTTAATAGCTGGTGTGATTGGATGACAAAATCCAACATCGCCGTTTCAATATGGCGGTCGAAAATTCAATATGGTGGACTTAATTTAAAAATAAACTAATTTGTACCAAATTTCGTACATGGAAGTTTTTTAGATCGCTGATCACTAATCCAGAGTCGGAATCACAAAATTCAAGATGGCGGAAAAAATTTTCAAAATCACCCGATTTTCCTGAAACCTGATATATAACGGTTTACAAAATTCAAGATAGCAGACCCAAGATGACTGACAATTGATTTTTGAAAAATTTTGTCCGCCATCTTGAATCCGCCATTTTGAATTTTGTAAATCCAACCCGGATTCGTGATCAGCGACCCAAAAAACCACCTTATACGAAATTTGGTACAAATTAGTTTAGTAGTAACATAAAAGTGAAGTGGCCTGGCCATTGATTCGTTTGCGCATCGCCTATTTGAGCGCTATATGTTGCTCACCGAAATAATATGCAATGCTGCGGAAACAAACTTTAGTCCTTTTTCAGCCATCCTCTGCGGGTTTTGACCAAATTTGATTAATTTTAATATTTTTGATTAATTTTCGAAAAAAAGTTTTGAAAACTTATTTTGTTTTGACGCCCAATCAACTTTAAAAAGTGGGCGTGTTACGAAAAACCAGTAAATTGAACTTCAATATAAAAAACCTTTGATTTAATAGATAAGAGTACAGGGTTGTATCGCATATGGTTATGAAGTTACTGGGAGGTGATAGAGGCTAACAACAAATTTCACCTGAGGGGGTTCTAAAATGTACCCCTGAGGAGTTATAGGGTTAAAATTGATTTTCTGATTTTTTCTAGGAAAAAAATTTTCTTGGGTCACCCTAGCGTTTTGGAAAAAATTTTTAAATAAAAACTTTTAACTAATTGTATGAGATTCCCAAAAGTGTATTTAGTTTTTAGAATTTAAAAGAATTTCGCAAAGTTCAGGACATTTAAAGTTGATATTTCAAATTTTTTGCTAATTTTTGATTTTGACAGCTATTTAAGTACGAAAAAAGTCCTATTAATATGTATGTATGTATTCTCCTTCAACTCCTATGAGGAGCATAGGGCCAATATGAAACATCTCCGTTCGTCGCGATCCCTTGCGATCTCTTGCCACGACTTTCCCGATTCTTGGATTTCCTTTTCCAGCGACCTTTTCCATTTGGTTTTGGGTCTACCACGTGCTCTACTGCCTTGTGGATTCCACTCAAGAGCCTGGCGACAAACTTCGCTGTGTAGTTTCCGGAGAGTGTGACCAATCCATCCCCATTTGCGCAGCTTGATCTCGTTTGCTATAGCCCTCTGATTGCATTTTTGATGTAGCTCGGCTTTTGATATAGAACGAGGCCACCAAAACTTTAGTATACGCCTTAAGCATTTGTTGACGAATACTTGCAGTCTGTTCGTTAGTTGTTCAGTAACAAGCCATGTTTCGCACCCATATAACAAAACCGATTTCACATTCGAATCAAAAATGCGCACTCTCGTTTTAGTGGATATAACGTGTGAAGACCATATTTTGTTCAGTTGAGCAAACGCGCCTTTTACTTTTGCTATTCTTGAGTTGATATCCTCTTTTGCTCCACCATCCATGGAGATAATGCTGCCTAAATACGTGAAGCTATCGACGTTTTCGATGTCATCGCTGCCAGCTCTAAACGTGATGTCATCCCTGTTTGCGTTTAACTTCATGCTTTTAGTCTTGAATACGTTGATTTTTAAGCCGGCCTTTTGTGATTCCAAGACAAGGTCTTCAATTTTGCTATGCATATCTGAATGTTTGGACGATAAGAGGCCTGAATTAGTGGTGAATGTCGGTGACAACAACCCGTTGTGTAACACACTGCATTTAAAGCATTCATATTGTGCACGTACTAAGTTTATGGCTTTTGCGGCAATACCTCTTCGTTGCAGTGAAACCCAGATGTTTTCTCGGGAGACACTGTCGAAGGCAGTGCTATAGTCTACGAAGACAAGTTGAAGTGCAGCACGCCACTCGCATGATTGTTCGACAGCATGTTGATTTGATCCACGCATGATCGGTTTCGCCGGAATCCTGCTTGCTGCTTTCGAATGGCCGAATCAAGTTTTTCGTTTACCCTGTGGGTATTTCCATGTAAATGTGGACAAGGTATTGAAAAATTTTTGGTTTCTTTTCAACCTTCAACTATATCCAAAGTAATGTTTAATTGAAGAAACATAAGCATTTAGTGTCAAAATTAAGATTGGACATTGCAATTCGTTATTATCGCGTTTTTAAGTTAATGTCTGCATATCAGAAGAAGTAAAAATGGGCATAAAAATAAAACGGTACTTCTCCGAGGAAAGTTATAAATCTGGTGGTGACAGTAATAGTTGTGATGATAATATACCATCTGTATTTAAACCATAAATAATTTCAATCGCGATATAATAGACTTAGTTAAACAATTATTAAATTTTGATCTAGTTGAGGTTCCTGTGCATAAATGCCAGAAGTAGTTCTTTATTATTCTTGTATTTTGACCCAATTTTAATTTTTATACCTATGAACTTGAAACGGCCCTCTGTATTGGTCTAAAAATCGATAGTAACGCGAGTTACCAATTTTTTTGTAACGCGAGTTACCACATAATTTTCGCAGTATTTTAAAAAATACCACTTAATATTGTTGTTTCTAATAAAGAAATACTTATTGATACCCTTCTGGCTTTATTTCTGTCTAATCTATATATAAATAGGCAAACGAAATCGGTTAGGTCCCTGTTTCTATACCTAAATCTCAACCGATTTGCTTGATTTTTTTTTGTTGGAAAGGTTGTGAGGAGGAGCAGTGCATAGGACTATATATTTTTTTAAAGTGGGCGGTGCCACGCCCCTAAATGAAAAAACGCTCTCACAGCTAAACCGCTGCATCGATTTTAACGAAATTTGATACGGAGGTAGGGTTAGCATTAAGAAATGATAATATGACCATTATGTTTTCCAGTGGGCAGTGCCACGCCCCTAAATGAAAAAAATGGTCTCACGGCCAAACCGCTGAATAGATTTTAACGAAATTTGGTACGGAAGTAGAGTTGGCACTAAGAAACGATAATGTGGCCATTATGTTTTTCAGTGGGCGGTGCCACGCCCTTAAATGAAACAAACGCTCTCACAGCTAAACTGCTGCATCGATTTTAACGAAATTTGGTATGGAGATAGGGATAACACTAAGAAACGATAATATGACCATTATGTTTTTTAGTGGGCGGTGCTACGCCCCTAAATGGAAAAAACGCTCTCACAGCTAAACCGCTGCATCGATTTTAACATTTGGTATGGAGATAGGGATAACACTAAGAAACGATAATATGACCATTATGCTTTTTAGTGGGCGGTGCTACGCCCCTAAATGGAAAAAACGCTCTCACAGCTAAACCGCAGCATCGGTTTCAACGAAATTTGGTATGGAGGTAGGATTGGCACTAAGGAACGATAACATGACCATTATATTTTCAGTGGACAGTGCCACGCCCCTAAATGGAAAAAACGCTCTCACGGCGAAAATACTGCATACTATTTTTCTGAAATTTGGTATAGATATAGAGTTAGCACTATATAGCACGATGGCATGATTGATTTTTATGAATTTTGGTATAGAAAGATATCAAAAACTGTTTGCTCTTTAGTAGGAGTTACACGCCTCTAAATGGAAAGTACGATATTGCAACTTAGATGCTGCACCGATGCAGATAACCTGAACCCTAAGGAAGAATATTAAAAGCTTTTTGTGTTTTATCGACCAAGGAAGGGTATAAAAACTTTTTCCTTTGTTTTGTGGTCAAATCGAAATGGTCGAATTTCGGCCACAAGGCGAACTCTAGTGTAATGAAATTTACCCACAAATTTCGCAGGAAGTTGCGAAAGAAATTTACGCTCTAAACATGTTGTCCAAAAATGGTAACGCGAGTTACCAGCACTGTTCACTATTTTACTGGTTAAATATTAAGTTACCACTGAAAATTTCAACTTATATGCAACAAGAATAAAGTATTTTGTTTATAAAGAATCCAATTTTATTAGTTAATCCAAAGGCTGAGCCTCAAAAGCTCCATTAAAGTCTTAAAAAGTGTTCTAATTGTAACGCGAGTTACCATGGAATTACCCCTGTTCCGTTAATACTTTTGATGGTACTGAGAGCAAGGTGATGCCTCTATAGTTTGGGCACTCGCTTAGGCCACCTTTTTTCGGTAGTTTGACTAACATGCCATGTAGCCAATCTTCTGGCAAACGCTCTTCGCTCCAGATTTTGGTGAGCAGAGGATGGAGACTTTTAGCTGATGTTATGGGGCATGCCTTTAGCAGTTCAGCTGTTATTTGATCTATACCGGCGGCCTTGTTGTTTTTCATGCTTTTGATAGCTTTCACTATTTCATCGATTGTAGGCGGTGGTGTTTGTATTCGACTACTACTGCGAGTCACTGCGGCAGTTGTAGTTGGTATTAATATACCTTTTTATAATTTTTTTTGGAATCTTCGTTAAATTTCTTTTAATTCGGTTGTACATTTGTCATACCAACTTTTTAATTTGAGGTTGGAAAAAAATACTTTTCTATGAAACACACGGGTTACTGCCATTTATCTACTGGAGTCTTCAAACGGATTGTTCTTGAAAAAAGATCCAGAACTTTGCAAAATCCTTTTATGCCCTATAAACCAAATACACTCTTAGAAAGCTCATGCAATTTGCTAAAAGTTTTTCGTGAAAATATTTCCTCTAAAACGTTAGGGTGAACCAGACTTGGGGGTAATGCACTAAATTTTTTAGTTCATTGAGCTTTTCACTAATATTTAATAAATACTTTGATAGTGAAACTTTTTCCACTACCACTAAATCTAATTAGAGATAGTGAAAATTTTCTCCATTAAATTTAGTGATAGTGGAAATTTTTTCACCATGAAAAAATTCATTTGATGGTAATGAAAAATTTTTCACTATCTAACAATTCATTAAATGATAGTGGAAAGTTTTTCACTACCATTAAAATTTAATGAAAATATCCAATAAAAATTGCACTAAATTTAGTGATAATGAAAATTTGTTTCATTAAATTTAATGAAACATTAGTGGAAATTTTCATTAAAGTTTCATTAAATTCAATGAAACAAAATTTTTCTATCACTAAATTTAATGAAGCTTCTAATGAAACTTCTAAAGAAAATTTTCATTAAAGTTTCATTAAATTTAATGAAACAAAATTTTACTTTCACTAAATTTAATGAAGCTTCTAATGAAACTTCTAAAGACAATTTTCATTAAAGTTTCATTAAATTCAATGAAACAAAATTTTACTATCACTAAATTTTATGAAGCTTTTAATGAAACTTTTAATAGAATTTTTCATTAAAATCCAAGCTGTTCGTTTACTCCAAGCTTTTGCAAGTTTTTAGCCGAAAAGCTCTCGTTTAAGCATAAAACTTACATGAATGAGAGCTTTTCGGGTAAAAACTTGCAAAATCTTCGAATAAACGAACAGACTGATTAAATTAAATTTATTGAAAGAGTTAGAATGAGTGGGAATAGTATCAGTTTGAAGGAGATTCATTAAAGTCAAATGCAAACACGACTTTTAGTTTTTGAAGTTCTTTAGACCCAAACAATTTCTGCCCTTTGTCAACTAAATGCTTAAAACTGCTTTCGTAAGCTTTTTTAAGTAAAAGTAGGATTAATGTTCACGCAATCGTCTCGTACAAGATCTCGAAGGAAAAATTTAAAGATATCAAAATATTTTGACCTAGCACGGCACATTTTGTCTTAATTGAATTGAAATTTCCAATAAAAAAATCACTGAAGTTATTGAAAGTGAACATTTATTCATTGAATTTAATTTAAAGTTTCATTAAATTTAGTGATAGTGAAAATTTGATTCATTAGATTTAATGAAACATTAATGAAAATTTCCATTAAAGTTTCATTAAATTTAATGAAAGTGAAAATTTTTCATTAAATTTATTGCAACATTTATTGAAAATTTTCATTAAAGTTTCATTAAATTCAATGGAAAAAATTTTCACTTTTAATAGATTTAGTGATAATGGAAAATTTGCCATTACCACTAAATCAATTTTTTGATAGTGAATGAATTTTCACTATTACTAAATTTAGTGGAAATATTATTTAAAACTTTTAACTAAATTTAGTGATAATGAAAATCTTTTTCATTACCTCTTAATGAATTTTTTGATAGTGAAGGATTTTGCACTAACACTAAATAAATTCCTCGATAATGAATATTTTTTCACTAGCACTAAGTTTAGTGAAAAATAAAATCTAATGCAAAACCCCCAAGTCTGGGGTGAACCAATAGAATATACAACTCCTCAGGGATACATTTTAGACTCCCCCTCAGGAGCAATTGTTTGTAAATCCAAGCCGCCTGTAGCTTCGTAACTTTATTCGATACACCCCCCCCCCCCCCTCTATAATAGTGAAAAAAATTTGCAAACATGAGCAATTTTTGTGATTCGTTAACGCATCAAACTAAGACATGGGTTAAAACTGGTTTTGAATAATATTGTTTCCTATAAGAAATTTATGAAATTACCAATGCAATTCCAATTTGGATAAGTAAAAACCTCAATTATTATAACAAGTAAATTTATCAGAAATAACTGAAAAAATAATGTACTTTTCGCTAAAAAAATTTTTTTTTTTTTTTTGTGTTTAATATTTCGAAATATAATTGAATACTAAAGAACACCAAAACCAACTGGAAAAGGTCGTTGGAAAAGGAAATCCAAGAATCGGGAAAATCGTGGCAAGAGATCAAAGTCATCGCAAGGGATCGTGACAAATGGAAAGATTTCATATTGGCCCTATGCTCCTCCTAGGAGTTAAAGGAGAATACATACATACAAAGAACACATAAAGAATAAAAAGTTTTCTCTAGAAATCAATAAAACTCTGCACAGATACATAAATGCTGACAAGTAAGACATAAAAATCCAAATATTTATCATCATAAAAATTTATAAAAATCAATAAACATTTTTAAATGATGCAAAAAGTTAACTACTGCATGTAAAAAGGAAAGGAAATCATAAGAAATTTGTCAGGAGCATTTAAAAAAAAAAAAGAATAAAAACCAAAAAAACAAAAAAAAAACAATAAGACAAGCAGAAATACGCAAAAATACCATGGAGGATAAAGCAGCAGCAACTACAACAACAGCAACAACAACGACGACAACAACGCTGACAACGCATCGCATTTTTTAGCGACATCTCGCGTGTGCCAAACTTTAGTTGACTGCCGCAGCAACAACAGCGTGCGGTTATTAACGAAAAACAAGAAAAATGGCTAAAATGATTAAAAAAAAGGAAAAAAAAAGAAGAAAACTGAAAATTAGTGAAAAGAAAAATCGGAAGAGTCTGCGTAAAAAAAAATTGCAAAAGTTGACCAAAGAAACATGAGCGTGCTGATGTGGTAGTAAGTATAAGACAGGTTTTTATGATTTGCTATAAAATATTATATCCTATAATTATAGCATAAGTATTGAGCACAGCAGGAATGTTGCTGCTATTGCTACTGTGTCTAGGAGAGACAAATATTTGGTAATAGAATTTAAAAAAGTGTTTTTTTTTTATTGGCTGCGTAGTTTTTTTGAAAAAAAAATCTAAAATGACTTTTTAGTTCTTCTATGTATAGTGCCAAATCGTTTAAAAAATATCTCAATTTTATTTTGTTACCAATCGCGGAGGAGTAAAAGTAATGTCGTAATGTGAACTGGCTGCCATTTTGTTACAAATTTACCAAATTGGGCTCTGTTTTCACGGAAAGTTTATTTGAAGGTGTAAAAATGATGAAAATTGATGATAAGTTGAAAAAACGATATCGGTTCAATGACCACCGCCTAAGTTGATGCACATTTGTGCTCATTGTACTGTCATTTGAAATTAATGATTACAAATTTTTTGGCTTCAAATTGCATTGCTTATTGTCAACTAATTCTCTATTCCATTGCTCAAACGTCAAAACACAATTCAAGTCATTGTCCAAGTCAAAGTTCAAGTTAAAGTCTAAGTGAAAGTCAAAATCACAGTTCAAGTCATAGTCCAAGTTGCAGTCCAAGCCATAGTCCAAGTCATAGTCCAAATCATTGTTCAAGTCAATGCCCAAGTCAAAGTTCCAGACAAAATCTAAGTCACACTACAAGCCACAGTCTAAGCCGAAAATTAAAGTCAAAGTGATACTTCTAGTCAGAGTCTAAGTCACAGTCCAAATCATAGTTACAGTCAAAGATCAAGTCATAATTGAAGACAAAGTTCAAGTCATAGCCCAAGTCAAAGTCCAAATCCTAGTTCAAGACATAGTTCAAGTCATAGTTCAAAGTATAGTCCAAGTCATAGTCCCAGTCATAGTTCAAGAAATAGTCCAAATCATAGTTCCTGTCATAGTCAAAGGTATAGTTTATGCCATAGTCCAAGACACAAGACATAGCCCCCAATATAGACATAATCCAAATCCTACTTTAACTCATATTCTAAGCCATAGTACCAGTCATACTTCCATATTCATAGTCCAAATCATAGTCCAAGCCATAGTCTAAATTAAATTCAAAGTAATACCTCTAGTCAGAGTCTAAGTCACAGTCCAAGTCATAGTTAAAGTCAAAGATCAAGTCATAATTCGAGACAAAGTTTAAGTCATAGCCCAAGTCAAAGTACAAATTCTAGTTCAAGTCATAGTTCAATTTATAGTCCAAGTCATAGCCTCAGGTATAGTTCATGCCATAGTTCAAGACACAAGACATAGCCCTAGCCATAATCAAAGTAATAGATCAAATCCTACTTCAGAGTACTTGTCATACTCTCAAATTCATAGTGCAAATCATGGTCCAAACCATAATCATACTCTAAGTCATAGTCCAAGCCATAGTCTAAATTAAAGTCACAGTTATACTTCTAGTCGGAGTATAAGTCACAGCTCATGTCATAGTTAAAGATTAAGTCATAAACCAAGAAAAAGTTTAAGTCATAGCCCCAGTCAAAGTCCAAATCCTAGTTCATGTCTTAGTTCAAGTCATAGTTCAAAGTATAGTCCAAGTCATAGTCCCAGTCATAGTTCAAGCAATAGTCCAAGTCATAGTTCCTTTCATAGCCGAAGGTATAGTTCATGCCATAGTCTAAGACACAAGTCATAGCTCCAGACATAATTCAAGTAATAGCTTAAGTCCTCTAAGCCATAGTATCAGTCATGCTTAAAGTTACAGTCCAACTCATATTCCAAATTATGATCTCAGTTTATGTCGTATTTAAAGTCTAATGTCACGGTAGATGGTGCTCGTTTTGCGGCATATTGAATTATTGTTCGAAAAATATATAGCCAACTGAATACTTATATGTTAAAAATACAAAAGTCAAAGCACAATATGACATTTAATATTGTTTGCACATGCACATCATAATACTACTTTTGCTCCACTTGCTACGAGAAGGTATGCAGTGTTTTACGTATAAGGTATCAACTGGCATGACTTAGCATGACTTATTTCGGTTTACTATCGTGAGCTTTAACAATATACAAATATTCTTCTCTTCTTATAGGAGATAAAATTGTATGTTTGTTTCTTTGTACTTATTTCTGTGCCAATATTTTTTCTCGAAAACGGCTACAGCGATTTTAATGAAACTTGGACTAGTGTTAGATATTAGCTTACAATGAAGAATGAGCTAGGTTTGAACTTTGTAAATGCTCACCAGAGGGCGTGGCACAGCCTTAAATTTTAAATTTGATTTAGTAATAACTCGCAAATTATACAAGGTATTTGGATGAAATTTGGTGAGCGGGTACGGGTTAATAATACCTCGTAACGGACAAAAAGTGAACTGGATCGAAGAAGTGCCACGCCCACTTTTCAGCCCTTAAAAATTTTGATTCAATATTACTCGAAAACGACTCCAACAATTTTGATGAAAATTTAGGAGATGTTACCTCTGCAAACAAGGATTAATATGTGATATGCCGTTATATTGGGAAAACTCGTTGAAGGGCGTGGCACCGCCCACAAAAATATAAAACGGTATAAAAAGAAAACTAATAAAGCAAACATTCTGAAATTAACTGTGAGGTGCGTAATTGCAAAAAGGCATCTCTGTTCTGAAAGTGGGCGAAATATTGCCATTGCGCGTGGAACCTCCCATACAAGCCAAATACGTTAAATGCTATTTTTCGCAAATGTTACAAGATATTTTAATGAAATTTGGTATGTAGGTACTGCTTATTAATGCCTTATAATAACCGAAAAGTGGGCGGTATCGAAGAAGTACCACGCCCCCTTTTTAGCCGTTGAAAATTTTGATTTAATATTACTCGAAAACGACTCCAACAATTTTAATGAAAATTTAAGAGATTGTACCCTTGAAAACAAGTGTTAATATGTGATATGCTGTTATATTGGAAAAACTCGATGAAGGGCGTGGCACCGCCCACAGAAATATAATACGCTTTAAAAAGAAAACTACTAAAGCAATCTTTCTGAATTTAACGTAAGGTAGTCTACTTGCTATTAGGCACCATTACGAACTGAAAGTAGAGAAAATATCGCCTATGGGCGTGGAATCTCCCATACAAGTAAAACACGTTAAATGTTATCTCACGCAAATGGTACAACATGTTTTGATGGAATTTGGTACACAGCTATTGCTGGCAAATGCCTTTTATATAAACAAAAGTGGGTGATACCGAGAAAGTGCCAGGCCCACTTTTTAACCATTCAAAATTTTGATTCGATATTATTCGAAAACGACTCCATTAATTTTAATGAAAATTTAAGAGGTGTTACCCTTAAAAACAAGGAATAATATGCGATATGCCGTTTTATTGGAAAAACTCACTGAAAGGCGTGGCACCGCCTACAAAAATATAATACGCTACAAAAAAAAAATACAAAAGCAATCTTCGTAAATTTAACTGTAGGGAGTCTCCTTTTTATTAGGCACCTACGACCTGAAAATGGGCAATATATCGCTGGTGCGCGTCGAACCTCCCATACAAGTAAAACAAATAAAATGCTATTTCTCGCAAATGCTACAACGTATTTTGATGAAATTTGGTATGCGGATCTGGATCATGAGTATCTTAAGCATAACGAAAAGTGGGATTCGTTCAACAATTGCCACGACCACTTTTTACCAAAATAAAAATTTTAGTTATAGTAGTAACTCAGGCACAAAAAAAGAATGGAATGAACTTCTTATTTTTAATATGCAGTCTTATGTACTTTTTGACGCTGAATCCGTCTTCATCAGCAAAACTGTCATTATACCTGCAGGGTTTTGAAATATCTTTGCTTGAAGTTGAAGAAAACGCTGTGTTCAGTCTTAACTGCGTGTCTACAAGAAAAGGTGAAAACCTTTTTTATTAATGGCGTTGAATAGCCACACTCTTCCTTATCAAAACTTTTCCAATAGGTCTTTTACTTTCCGAGGTAAGATCTTTTGAAGATATGATATTTCAGCCCCAATACAATAGACGAAATATTTTGGATGCCTCCCATATCCCATTTATTTAATTTTTTGATATTTTTCTATACCATTCCACACTTTCCAAATATTTTCTTATTATTATTCTCATCGGTTAATTTATCATTTTGACCGAGCAGGGATCGGTCTCCAGGTACTTATTCTTAAGCCTTACGCTATGGATTTTAATTTCCTTTGAATTTTTTCTTTCATTGAAAACAACAAAAAATTTCATGATATTAGTCAAAACTAAAACAAACAAAAAATACAATTTAAAAAGCCAATATAATATTGTAAAAAGAGTTGATGTAGTAAATCCTAAGTTACCGAGAGAATTTATTTGTAAAAATCAAATACTATAAAAATACCTTCCAATGTAACTCAACCATTTTGTATTATACCTATTTTAATTTCATTGTAGTATTTCTTAAAATTTGACCATAAATTCTTCAAAATATCGAATTTCTTTATATCTTATAAGAGACGTTTATAATACAAAATTCAAATTGCACAGCAAGTTCGTTTCTCAAGTCTTCTGTTTAATGACATGTAACAACATAAAGCAGACGGCATAAAACTTAATTAACTACACGTAAAGTAACATTGATAATAAAAAATTTTGAGGTAAGACTATTAAAATTTTTCGAGGTGATTACTTTTCGAAGATTTTTGAAGCATAACCTTGAAAAAATGTTATTTTTTTTATAAAAGAACATTATTATTAACATAATATTGTTTGCAAAATCACCCGAAAGCATTGTTAGGAATAATTTCCAAAATTATTGAAACTTTAAAATTATTTTTTTTTCCGTAAGAAATCTACTTTAACTTTTTCCTGTGGTACCACTGATCTTCTTGACCACCTAAAAATATTTTCGAAGACATTTTTGAACTTTGCCGGTGTATATTGCTTTAATTTCTTTGTTCGGTGTTATAACCGCACACTGCCTAATTGAACACCATGTACATAGAATGGGATGAATATCAAACAACTGGTGCAGAAACTGTTCCGGACTTGACGAGGTAGAAAGGGTAGAGCACGTCTTTTGCCATTGCTCGGCACTAGTAAGACGCAGAATGGCTACTCATTGGCAGACTATATTCGACTCCATAAATGAGATAGCTGAAATAGCTTTGTTGAAACTAATGAATTTTGCCTTAAAAACTGGAACCTTCGATATACATAGATGGAATTCGTGAAGCCAGAACACTACTATTCTCATAACAAAAGGGAGTTTGTGGTAACGCTATGGACCTAGTCGGTCTATGTGAGTTTTTTTTTTAACCTAACCTACTTCATCAACCTTCTTGACTTAATCAATGTTTTTCGACATTATTAACATTTTGCAACTTATTTAACATTTTTCCGATCTTATCAAAACTTTTCGCCTTCTATACCATTTTTCAACTTCTGGCAACATTTAATGGATTTCAAAATTTTTCCACTTTACTAAACATTTTTCGACTTTTTCAGTATTTTTTAGACTTTCTCAACATTTCCCACTTTATCAGCATTTTTCAACTTTATCAAAATTTTTCAATTTTATCAACATTTTTCCGACTTCTGCAACATTTTACCAATTTCTTCAACATTTTACCGACTTTACAAACAGTTATTGTCATTACCTAAATTTTTCCGACTACTTTAACATTATTCCGACTTTAACAAACTTTTTCGACTTTGTTCATAATTTTTCAATTTATTCAACAGTACTCAACATCTTCAACTTTACAGCAGTTTTCGACTTTTTTTCCACTTTATCAACATTTTTCCGATTATGCCGTCTTAAACTTTACCGGCTTATCTGGGCAAAAAAATTAACTTTATCATAGTTTATGTACAGTAAAAATTTTAGTTTAATTTTAAAACCAAAAAGTATTTATAAAGAACAATGCCAAAAAACAGTATTAATTTTAAACTATTTAAATTTTATACTTTTTTGGAGTAAATTTCAAACTTTTTTGGAAAAAAATCAGAATTAGATACCAAAAAAGTTTTAAATCAATACTAAAGAGAATCAAAAGTATGAAAAGTAAACTGTAAGCTTTTAGTGTGAGTTACTTGAAAATCAACCTTATTTAATGAGAAATTAAACCCGACTTCGCGATAAATATCAAATTCAGTAATCATCGATCCATGTTCAGATTACATGTTACAGTTAAGCCCTTTTTGAAATTCATTTCAAACGGACAAGGTTTTTTCTACCACTTAGGAACCACTTAGGAGTATGCGGGTCTGTATGCGTAAATGAAAAAAAAAAATCGTAATAATTAAGGGGACATTCGCCTTTGCAATTGCAAAAAAAAAAACTATTACATTTATTGACAAAATTTCTTTTGGACATTGTTAAATATTTTTTAAAAAATATGAAAAAAAATTTTTTTTTTATTTTTAGTTTCCCTTGGCTGCTGTAGAGGGCGTCATCCAAAAGTTACTTTTTAAACGGTAGGACATGTTGTAGACCTCCTGTAACAGATTTTTCAAAAATTCAAAATAAATTTTATTCTTGAGACTCAAAACTATACAATAATAGCCTCTAAAATTCATACTTGTTTATATTTTGAAGTTTTTGTATGAATATTCATGAAAAATGCAAAAAAATGGCATTTTTTAAGGGTAAGTCACCCTCGTAAAAAAGGGGGTGGTATTTTTTAAAACTTTCAGAGGCTTATTGTTTAATATTTTTTATGAGTAATCGAATACTCTTTGGTTTTTTAAAATTGGTCGAGTAGATTCGGAGAAAAATGTCCTACCAGTTTGCCAAGGGAAACTAAAAATAAAAAAAAAAAAATTTTTCATATTTTTTAGGCAATATTTAACAATGTCCAAAAGAAATTTTGTCAATAAAAATAATAGTTTTTTCATAATAAAATTTTTAAAAAGTGTTTTTTTGTTACAAAGGCGAATGTCCCCTTAATATCTATTTGAGACCTCTTCAAAATTCGCTATTCAATTGTATTCTTAATTTTCGAGTTCTCTTTCATTGAAGTAAAGGTATCTTAATACCATACAGAGGACTATATTACATATTTGTACTTATTTTGTATGGAGTTAAGATAACTTTACTGCAATGGATGATAATTCGGAAAGTAAGAATATACATAATTGGAAAAGTTATAGGATAATACAACGTTTCCACCGGAGATTTAGCTGTTATGAGATTTATAAATCTAGTAGTTATATCCAATCCGTTTCCGAAAGAGATTTATTTTTGACAGTAAATATCATAAGCAGGAAGCTGAAAGTTGTTTTTTCCGATGCTTCTTAATATTTATTTTTCAATAGCTTTTGGTTTTAATGTTATTTAATGCCATTTGTGCTACTTGGTCGAAAATTTCTAATACTACAATAGTATACCCCTTTGAGATTTATAAGAAGATTTAAGACGAATCTAGTCAAAAGTAGATTTATTTTTGCATGATAAATCATGTCATTTACAACGAGATTTACAGCTTAAGACTTTGTAATTTTTCGAGACCCAGAACAAGACAAAGGCCAATAGCTTGACTAAGGCCCAGACCAAGAATTAATGAACAAGACCATACCAAGATTGTAAACTTTATTTTGGTCTGTATGTGCTCATCACTACCATGGATTATGTTTGAAGACAAAGTTAAAAAGAATTAAAAAAATAAGCAAAATTTAATGAAACAAAAAAAAAAATGTAAATTAAATATTCTGTAGAAAATAGATATCTACGGATAATTAAAATATCACTGATAAAATCTGAGGCATTAATTCTGATTTTTTTCCCCTAAACTTACAGCTTTTTTCAAATCAAAATTTAAAGATACCACAACATTTCTCCATGGCAAAGATTTTTTACTTTTTTTTTGTTATTTTAATACCAACAACCACAATTGGTTCTTTTACCACTTTTGTTGTTGCTTTATTTTTCTCTGAGTGAGTGAAACCAGTTTGATGCATATTTTAGCAGCAGCAGCAGCATAAATTTACCAGTTCAACCAAAACTTATTTGACATCAACATGCTCTTACCAATACCTACGGATATATGTATGTATCTATGTTCAAAATATATTTTGTTTATTTTCTTTTACTTACAGTGTACACTCGCATTTAACTTGGCAATAAAGACTCAATTTTTTTATTTTGTTTGGGGATTTTTCACTCAATCTCATACTCTTAAAAGCAAAACTTGTAATGAGTGCGTTTATTGGCTCGAGACACTCACTCACCAACCGCCACACATCACACAAGAAGTTACCACAACAAAAGTTGCTGGCACAGCCAAAGCAAACCAACAGGTCGAGTAACAGTTGCGAGTTGGACTTGGATTTGAAACGTAAGAACGATTCTTCGCTCCGTTGTGGGATTGCGCGTGCGCGACGCATTTAAAGTGTTAATTACAACAATTTTATTGTATTGGAATATGAATATTCAGTGCTTGGTTTAAAGAAAAAAAAAAAAAAAGATAATGACGTCTTGATAACTAAGATAATTGTGTATATGGATATGGAAATTGTTTTACAACATACGAGTAAAAAAGGAATAACAAAGGAATGTGTGGAAAATATTAAATTAAAAAAGAAAACATAAAAAATATTCTAAAATAAAAAGTTCCAGTGAAAGTAACAATATTTTACAAGTTTTGCAATAAATTTTCGGAGTTTCAAAAAGATTTTCAAGTTGAAAAAATCTGCATAAACCAAATTACATTTGATTTTTATACAAAAAAAAAAAAAAACCATAATTGGTATCTTAGTGTCTTATTGCATTTCTGCAGTGTTTGTGCTTTTACAAAAATCATTTAGTACTTTAACACACATATAAGTTTATATAAATGCAGTGTTTTTGTTAAATTTTTCCATACCGCCTGCGGTAAACAAAATGGTAACACATTTTTTTTTTTGGCCAATTTCGCTATTTTAATTGCATTCATTCAGCCTGTGTGGCTGTGCAAGCCCATTAAACTCTCTTAATTTTGTGGATAATTGGATTATATGATTTATTATGGCGGAAGCGTTTGGCTTAAATGCTGCATTTACTTTGAAATGACATTTGAATGGAATACCATTATACTGAAGCAACAACTGGCATAAGCTGTAGGCAAAAAAAGGTAGGTTTGGCAATGTCTATGCGATAAGTGCACTTATTGCATAAATATCTGCTTATTGTGACGGAAATAAAATTATATAATATAAGTAGCACTTAATACTAAATAAAAATACTTTTTTTAAGTTTTGGCATTGATTCGCAGTGTAATGTATTTTGCAAAGTTCGTTGCTTAAGTCTTTTGTTTTCATTTGGTGATGCACAAGCTTTAGCATATTTTTAAAGCTAAGGAAATGTTTAATATAGAATTTCAAGTAATTAATATTAATAACAATTAATAACTAACTTAACTTGTAATTAAATAAATACTTGATAATCTTTCAATTAAGAAACATTCGTCTCATAATAAAAATAAAAAAAAAAAATTCATAGAAGGTTGAAATACTCTAAAAATTTATCAATGGTAACATTCTCTTGGTCCGAAAATACTTTTTAATTATAACTTAGATTTAAGTTTCGTGAATTAAGCATTAAAAGCGAAACAAATCTAAATACTCGTGCAAGGGCGCTGATTTATTATACTGTTGTTTTCACACATCTTCCAATGATTTACGTTTTAGTCATGAAATATGCAGCAAGTAATTACTAAAAAGTGCTCGGCCAAAAAATAAATACCATACGTAAAAATGTTCCAAATAACTCTGTCTGCCAAAAAAAAAGGGTGCCTCGCCCGGATTTAAGAAAATTTTAAATGAGCACTACTAGTACTCACCTAGTAGTTATTTAAAGGATATTTGGTTGCTTTACTTGGAACCAATATTTTAGGAAAGTACTTTAAAAATTTTGCGTGTAAGGGAAGCGCCTCTTTTTCTCTTTCCCAAAATCGCTCTTCCCTGATTAACCCATTTTCGGCCGCTGTTCGTGTACGCGAACAGTAAAATTGACAATTTTCAATAATTTTTTAAACAATGAAAGTAAATGATGTCAAAAAGATTCTTAGTGTCTTATATTACTTTGATCTTTTGGCTGTTCGACAATATTATTTTCCACTTCCCCACCCCCACCCATTTGTTTCAGGAGGGTGGTTAAAAATGCCTTGTCAATTATTAAAAATATAAAATAATCACAATAAAAAAAATTAATGATGAGGTTTTATAGCCAAAGGACCAAGCTATGACTAGCAATCAGGGGGCGATAATTACACTAAAAATACACTTTATATCAAAAAATAATTCTAATTTTTTGGCCGAAAATGGGTTAAATTTTACAAAACAGCAGGATATCTCGGAAAGCATACAGATATAGCAATTCTGATGCAAGATTCAGATTCAGTACATCAAGCACATCGGAAATGATAAATAATTGTTTGTTGTGAAGATCATTTGGTTACCGAAATCGACCCAGAAAATTTGGACCACAGTAAATGTCTTGATATGCGCTGCATTTCATTAATAGAATCAATTTATCAAAACTGTTTTTACGACTACAATGCAGGACTACAGACTATTCCAAAACTAGTTTATAAACTACTCCATTGGAGCGACCGACTATTCCAAATTCTGGTACCATCACATATAAAGTTCTATTCACGTTTTGTTTATCATTGGACGTAGTCAATTGTCTCCTTATGCATTACATTGAGACCAAAACATGGTCAATTGTCTCTTCATGCATTACATTTGAACTAGAAAAAGGTCAAGTTTTTTCTTTATTTATAAATTTCAAAAAATTTAATTTAATATACAAATTTTACACAAAAATATCAAAGAGTTTCATAGACAAATGTGTTAAAGAGTTTGTTTTATATTTCTGAGCATTGTATTCCGGGTCGAATCTCAGTGGGGATGAAACTTTTTTCATTAATTTCTTTATTATTTTATGTCTCGGCTATGTAGTTTTCCGCTCCGAAGCCTTTTCAGACAAATTGTGTACAAATTAATAGAAATTTAAAAATTAGAGTTAAAAATCACCGAGTGAAGGATTAGAACCCGCGTCTATCCACGTAGCGCAAGTCATTAGAACGATACACTATCGTTTTCTCTTCTTCACAATCGACGAACTGCCAAACAGTACGTAGTCAGTAACGTTATAAATTCACTGACATAATTGGACCATTTTTGTTACAATTGATAATTTAAGTAAATTTATTCTACTTTTAGGTGTAGTCCGTTTTGGTCTTCTTACAAAATAACTAGACCAAAGATGGGACTATTGAGGCAACAGTCTCCGCCAGTCCCAAATGGTAGTTGTACTCATTATCTCAATTTCTACCATCCTAAGGTGCAAAGAACACAACATAAATTTAGAAGATACAGCAGAAGATACAGCTAATCATAAACTTCAGTGTAAAATATGAAAAAAACAGCAATGAAACAAATAGGAAATCGACCCCTAAAACTATGCAATATTTTTTTTAGAGGTCAATTTCCGATTTTGTAATTTCCCTTTTTTTTCATATTTGCTGTAGCTGGTTCTATTTTAACTATTTTTGGAAATTTTGTAGGGAAGAATTTTATGATTTTCAACGGGGCTCCGTAGGGTGGTAGAAACTGCGATTGTGAGTACGAAAAAAACATTTCAGATAAATGATTTCAATGAATTTAGTGTAAGGCTTATTGAGGCATTAACAGTGATATATGTACTATACTTGATGATCGGACGTCAAATGGCGGAGCTATAAAAATAAAATAGCTACTTATTTAGAGGTCGGAAAAAATTGTTTTTTTCTTTAAAGATCATTTCCGATAAGCTTTCAAAATGGGCGTTCTGCAGCGAACTTTTTTTTTTGTGATACTATCTACTGGACATTGCGGCTACTTTGAGCTAGTGTGATATGATGGTTTAGCTCAATCTAAAAGCTTCTTTCGATTTGGCTAGATAAACGATAGTGTTTCTTTTATTAATGTCTACTGTTTAAAGCTTACTACTTTTTTTCAAATTTTTTCAGCACTTTTTCGAAATGCTCAATATTTTTCGTATGATTTTCTGCAATACCTTGCAAATCAGAACCAAAAACATTTATTAATTTTTTTGATTTTTATTTTATTGTCTAATCCCGATTATCTCATATGTTACATAAATACACAAATTAAATACCTTTTACCGTAACAATATTGATCACAATATATCTCATTCAAAATAACCACATGTTTAAAACTAAACCACAACAATGTTAACTTATTTGAAACCTAAATAACTAAAAAAAAATTACCACTTACAAAATTATGAGCAGCATGATGTCGGAATCCGACTTATATGTCTAAAAGTCTATCTATCTGTCTTACAATTTACAGCTGCAAACAGATAAAGCTGTCCATTAAGCTATCATATAACTCTAAACAAATGAGACTTAAAATACATGAAATTGTTGGAAATCCACAAAAAACAAGTGTCAAAGTCTAAGCGAACAATAACAACGAACGACAACGACGGCAACAGCAACAGCAACATGGCAATATGTATCAACAACAATAACTATCATAAAATGACGCCTTAACAATTACAATAAAAAATTTTTATTATGATAGAAATTGAAAAAAAAAAGTAGAAAAAATGAGTTAATTTCAAAAATGCGGTAAAGAAACAAAAGACACACTTTACAATCAAGGAAGGCATGCTGTGTCTCTTGTACAGTACAAGTGTGTCTTGCCTCTATCTAAGACAGTGTGTGTATGGTAACAATGTGTCTTGGTCATAGCATGACGCTGCAACATAAGTAACTAACGTTTATTATTTCAAACGATATAATGGCAATTAAATTATTTGGCATGGAAGCCTAGACATAACAGCAAATTCTGCATGAACCAATATGGAGCAAAAAAAATTAGATACTTATAAATCTATTGTACAAGCAGACAGATAGACAGACTTAAAGACAAATCGATGGACAGTTGAATAGAGTTTTGTGAGCTGACAACTGGAATGGGATAGTCACAAAAGATTATAATTAATAAGTAAGGGTGTTTTATTCAAATAAAAAATATAAAAAATAATGAGCACTATGTACAGAATAGTTTCGAATAATTTTGTCAGCAGTTATATATAGCCCAGGAAAATAAGACATTTTCTGCGAAAAAATTCCCAGTGGAAATTTTTCACCGGAATTGTCTTTATTTATGCATGATACACAAACTGTGAAAAGTCCATTGCAAAGTCGTGTGCGCATTAAAAGTTATTAAGGCTCAAAGGTCGCTAAAATCAGTTTTTGCAAATATCTCGCTAATGCTAACTTTGACAGAAAAATGTTGGTCTCCAATTTTGTAGCACAGGAAATTTCCTACAAAAGTACCTTAAACGTATTTGCGTACGACTTCTAGTTTAGGAGATAACCCAATTTAAAAAGTGGTTAACAGTTATGATATGAAATACTACCTATGAGTTCTTATTAAAATATCTTACTTTTTAAATTGCAATAACTCTTCAATGAGAAGTTGTACAAAAAAAACTAAAATGCCGTTTGAAAGATAATTTAATTTTCTATATACCGTACAAATTTTGTTTTTCGAACGGCTCATGACCTTAAAAATATTCTTGAATAACCGTTAAGGCTTCGAAATTACTGGTTTTTTAAGGATATCTGCGAATTGGTAAGTACTACGATAAAAAGTAATGGGACCAAATTTGTAGAGAATTACAAGATCTACAAAAAATAAGCGATATGTGTACACATAGAAGTAACCGTTTAGAAGATATTCCAAAAAAACCCTTAAAATGTCAAAAAACCAGTTTCTACTGAATATCTTCTATACTGTTACTTCTATGTGTACACATATCGCTAATTTTTTGTAGATCTTGTAATTCTCTACAAATTTGGTCCCATTACTTTTTATCGTAGTACTTACTAATTCGCAGATATCCTTAAAAAACCAGTAATTTCGAAGCCTTAACGGTTATTCAAGAATATTTTTAAGGTCATGAGCCGTTCGAAAAACAAAATTTTGTACGGTATATAGAAAATTAAATTATCTTTCAAACGGCATTTAAATTTTGTTTGTACATTCTCGTTGAAGAGTTATTGCAATTTAAAAAGTAAGATATTTTAATATGAACTCATAGGTAGTATTTCATATCATAACTGTTAACAACTTTTTGAATTGGGTGATCTCCTAAACTAGAAGTCGTACGCAAATACTTTCAACGTATTTTTGTAGGAAATTTCCTGTGCTACAAAATTGGAGACCAACATTTTTCTGTAAAAATTAGCATTAGCGAGATATTTGCAAAAAACTGATTTTAGCGAGCTTTGAGCCCGAATAACTTTTTATGCGCACACGACTTTGCAGTGGACTTTTCACGGTTTGTGTATCATGCATAAATAAAGACAATTCCGGCGAAAAATTTCCACTGGGAATTTTTTCGCACAGAAGCTCTTTTTTCGTCTCATTTTCCTGGGCTATTATAGATTCAACAAAATTTTGTGAAGCGCAGTTTTATAAACTTAATAAATAATTATAATAAGGGGATACCTTTAATCTCGTAAACTCGTAAACCATGAAAAACTCGAAAGTTTACGAGCTTGTTTTCAGGAACACACATTTCTAAAAACGTGTAAGCAACGTATCAGCTGTCATATAATTTGAAAAATATTCAATTCAAATACAATTTTCAAAACAAAAAATATTTTTCAATACATTTATTTGACAACAATCGCTCTCGTACTTTTTCGAGGCTATTTACGCAATAAGGGGATTCCTTTAAACTCGTAAAAGCCTCGAAAAGCACGTAAACCTCGAAAACTTTCGAGTCTCGTAAGCAAAATTTAAAATTTTGTATGAAAAAAAAGTTTACCAGGCCTCGAAAACTTACGAGGCAAATTCGATGCGTAAATAGCCTCGAAAAAGTACGAGAGCGATTGTTGTCAAATAAATGTATAGAAAATAAATTTTTGTTTTGAAAATTGAATTTGAATTGAATATTATTCAAATTATATGACAGCTGATACGTTGTTTACACGTTTTTAGAAAAGTGTGTTCCTGAAAACAAGCTCGTAAACTTTCGAGTTTTTCATGGTTTACGAGTTTACGAGATTAAAGGTATCCCCTTATTGAATTTGCCTCGTAAGTTTTCGAGGCCTGGTAAACTTTTTTTTCATACAAATTTTTAAATTTTGTTTACGAGACTCGAAAGTTTTCGAGGTTTACGTGCTTTTCGAGGCTTTTACGAGTTTAAAGGAATCCCCTTAATGATTTTAAAAAAAATCAAAGAACCTGTATAAGATCGTTGGAGAAGAAAACAGAAAAATCTGGAATGTTGAGGAAAGAGATAAAAGTCATTGTGATAAATGAAGACACTTCACTTCATTTACGCTCCTAATAGCAGTTCCAGCAGAATGCATACAATTAAGAAAAAATCTAACAAAACTGGGTATGTAGGTACATATATATGTATGTGCTCTCCTGTAAGTCCTAGGAGGAGCATAGGGCCGAAATGAAATGTCTTCATTTTTTAATTGTGTGTATTATACTAGAAGCGCCCAATGGTGAACATTTGATAACAAATGTATTGAATAATTTTGGTACTTTTTGGACAGTTTTAGTAATTTTTTGCTATTTGGTACAAAATGGAAAAGCTCATTTATTATCCTCGGTGCAATAACAAATGTAAAACGAAAAGAAAACAAAAAACATGAAGTCAGTTAGCTTTTTGTCTTTCTCTTTGTGCTGTATCCTCTTTTCAGCTCTGTGTGATCGCGTATTTTGTCGTCGTTAATATTGAAAATTTTGCATTTAATTTTACCTGGCTTAATGGCGAAATATTAAAATAATTTTAACTTTGTGCACATTTACACACAAATACTTTTCTAATGGTGCATTATTCAAAGTGGCGCTCTATTTCTAACATAGTAAAAAAGGTAGGACAATTTTTTGTCTTGCGTATTAATATGTAGATTTGCCCCTATCACTGCAGAAGGAGAGTTGCATCTCCTACAAAAAAAATCCTTAAAATTGACGTAAAAAAACACCCGTGTCTCATCGTTTTTTTCCAGCACGACAGATTTTTTTGATCGATTTTTGAAGGTTTTAAATGCACTGTACAAAAAAAAAAGCCAAAAATCTCGCATTCTTGTGTTAAATCGCTATATTTAACTATATGATCCATACATCTGAGGTGTATTATGTGTTCAGCAAACTTATGCAGAATATTACGAGAAATATTTTTGTAGCAAACTTTAACCCTTTCCATCCCCCGCATATGGGTAATTTTTACACTTTTCTTAAAAAGGTACAAAAATGACACAGGGGAATGTTGAGACACTGTTGCACTAGAGAAATATTTGCTATAAAATTTCACTACTAGTTGCTGAACACTAAAAATTGGAAATTTTATTCTGAAAGCCAAAAAATCGTTAAAATCAATGAGTCATTTTTCTTAAGTCTTAAGCGTTTTTCGTCTTAGGTAACTCTTAGTGAAATTTTTCGTAGAATTGTTTTTTAAAATACTGTAACCCATTATAACCCAGTCAAAAAAACCCATAAAAGCAGGATATAATGGGTTAATTTGTTCTAGAGATATGTTCCTTGTGTGATTTTGTGATGATCTTGGAATACGAGTTTTATCCAAAACGTAGTTTTAGGGTTTTACAGTGGGGTGAAATTTCGAAAATACGCTATTTTTGGGATTTACGCTAAAAAGCAATATATTATTATTTTATATACCTTGATTCAAGGCGAAAATTTTAAGATATCGAGCGACTCATTCCGAACATTTTCGAAATCGTTACGTGTATAAAATAAAAAACATAGTCGTTTTCTGCAAAATCTCCGCTTGATATGGTATGTATATTATTACGATCTCAAAAATGCTCAGAATGAATAGTTCGATGTCTCAAATTTTTTGTCTTGAATCGAGATAACTACAGGGTGGCTGATGAAAGCTGCTACATAAAGAAAGTTAAATAACTTTTTTTTAAATTCATTTAGTTAATGTTTTATTGTTTTATTTGAAAGATAATACATTTTTATTTAGTTTAATTAAGAAGTTTTAAAAATTATAGAGTTTAAATAGCCTCCACGCTCGGTGATGCATGAGCGGCATCTTAGTAAAAAGTTGTTTATAACTGTGCGAAGAGTTGCAGCAGGAATCGCTGCAATTATTGTTCGAATGGATTGCTTTAAGTCGTTCAAATTTGCTGGTTTTGTTTTATAAACTTCCTGTTTGCAATAACCCCATAAGAAAAAATCAGCTGCAGTAAGGTCAGGAGACCTGGGAGGCCAACGGAATGTGGAGTTTCTGGAAATCAGCTTATTTGAAAATTTTCGCTGTAATTCTGTCATAACAGCCCGGGCAATGTGAGGAGTTGCACTATCTTGTTGAAACTACACAGATTTTATAGAGATTTTCTTTCGGCGTAATTCTGGGTAAAAAAATTCTTTTAACATTTTTAAGTAACGGTCTGCAGTGACCGTAACAGTAGCACCGTTCTCTTCAAAGAAGTATGGCCAGACATTGCATTTTGATGAAACTGCACACCACACTGTGACACGTAGTGGATTCAATTCCGTCTCATGGAGTATGTGGGGATTATAATCACTCCATATTCGACAATTTTGTTTGTTAACATTGCCATTTAGGACAAAATGAGCCTTGTGAGACATAAAAATACAGTTTAAGACGTTTTCGTCCTCTTCCGCCATTTGAAGGATCGTCTGGCAAAATTCCAAGCTAATCGGCAAGTCTGCTGCATTCAGTTTATTAGTCATTTGAAATTTGTATGGAAACAAGTTCAAATCTTTGTGCATAATTGCCTGCAGTGACTGTCTGCTGATACTCATTTGGGCCGATAAGATCCTTGTCGAAATTCTGGGATTCGCTTGTATGGCAGCAGCTACAGCAGCGATAGTTTCCTGCGTCCGAACTGAAGCGTTTCAATAATAAGGCCTTCTTTCAATTGTCCCGTGCTCGGCAAAATCGTTAACGAGCCTCATTATAGTCCATCTGAAACTACGGACTCCAATGCGAGATAACGGCGGAAAATCCAAATTCTTGTCTCAGTGTCCCATTCCTCCATTTTCGTTAAATCTAAAGAATAATCTGTAAAATAAAAAAAAAATGGAAAAGATTAATTGGTTAAAAAAAAAGTTATAACATTTTTTTTTTGGTAACAGCTTTCATCAGCAACCCTGTATATAGTAAAATAATATCTCGAACTTATCATCATATTCATAGAAAAATTCCGCCAAAGAATGGTCCGTCTATGAAGTATACCATTCAGGAATAGACAGAAAAGGAGGCAGGCATCAATTTTCATTGAAGTTAAGCACCATTACATGCTCATACGACCTAGGACCACAGATTTTGGGGGATATTTATGTGAAAACTTTATAAGATCAGGAAAATTTTTTTAAATAATTTAGTGTGAAACTGGGACAATGCAAGAATAACATTCTCTTTCTATCACTATTTTCTCCAAAGCATCTAATAACACCAGTTAAGTATTATGGCTTCGAGACTTATAAAAATTATGTTTATGTTGCCTTGTGTAAGTTTACGTTTTTATGTTGTGTTGTGCATGACTAGCCGAATTGTATGATTTTTCGCTCTTTTCAGTTTTCTAAAAACCATAAGCTCCCATGGCATGCCATGCGCCAAGCCATAAGCTCAAGTCAATAAAAACAAATACGGGTAAAGCGAATTTATGTTTTTAATGTTTTTCGCTGTGCTTTTTTTGTTGTTGCAGTAGTTAAGTTTTTTTTTTAGTATCTGTTAAGCAGCCAAGGTGCGGAATTTATTTTATGGGTTTTTCGTTTTCGTTTTTTTTTTCTTTTGTTTCTTTTAATTTTAGTGGGCTGCTACTTTGTTTTTAGATTTTTTTTGTTGCATTTATTTATGCTTGCTAAATTTTTTTGCCCATTTTGTATATGTGGCAACAAAACGTTATTGCTTAGAATAAGTATACCATGCTACAACATAGAGAATGTTTATTTATTTGTATACATTTCGACATAACCTTTTTCTATGTTTCTTCTTGTTTGCTCTCAATTTTAGATTAAGACTTTCTTGTGACATATATTTTTTCTTTCAGCTTTTGACATGAGAATTTAGGTTATCTAGTGAAATGGGTTTGGTATTTTTTTTTGTATTGCTTGTAGCTTTGTGTCAAGATCTTTGTTACGAAACAATGCAAGTTAATATATGAGGTATTTCACGAATGATTTACGTTTAAAAAATAGATTCTTTTTTATGTAATTTTTTAATGATTGTTTATTGAAAGTTATTTATTTTTAGTTTTTCAATTTGGACAAAGTCGATAATTTTCAATAAGACATGTTCGAAAAATTATAAAAATAAAATTTATTTTTCAAAAGTATTTAAGTCTTTTGTGGAATACCCCATGTAGTTGAATATTCATTGTGGCTGTCTTGGCTTTCTACAACATTTGAAATATGATCCAAAATTTAATTGGATTAAAATTCTATTGTCAAACACTCTATAAACTCAGACTATAGCAGCATGAAATCAATTTAACCTTGCGCTGCCAATAATATCTACCAATTAAAAGTCAGTTAATAAACAATTGAATTGAAACAATTAAAATCATGCCAAGTAGTGTCAAATGTCGAAATATCATTCATTATCAAAATATCTAAACAAATACTCGTTGGTTTGAAGTATTTTGTAGCAATAGCAATTGTGCAAGCAATTCATAATAATCCTAAGCATTATAAATACTTAAGTAGTAAAATATAGCAATGATGACGCACCTCTAATTGCTTTAACAAATAATTCGTGGTGATTTCAATGATAAATCATTTAAATAAATAGGCTTATTTTTTGTTAATTGCACAATAAGTTGAATTGTTGTAATAAAGGTTAATAATAATGTGCTTTGGTGAATAAAATTTGATTCATAACTTTTATACCCTACACCCTGGGTATATTCACTTTGTCCTTCCGCTTGTAACGCGGAGAAGGGGGCGTGGCAGATACAGAAAAGTATTTATATTCTTGATAGACGTCACCTTCTGAGTCGATATAATTTTTACTCAGACACTAAAAACTATTAATGCAAGCTCTCAACAAAAACTGGGTGAAGTCGGACAAGAGGGCGTGGCACATCCCATACAAGCAAAATCTTCAAAATGATATACTGAAAGAGTTTTTTGAGATAATCCAACTAAATTTCACTTAAATACTAATAACTATAAGTGCATGCTTTGAGCAAAAACTAGGTGAAGTCGAACAAGAGGGTGTGGCACCTCTCATATAAGCAAAATTTTCAAAATACTACAGGCCAAAAGTTACACCCTTACTAGTTTTTATTCTTTTATGCAGGCTCAAAATTTCACATTGTCTTTTTCTTGGGCTAGTTTATTTTTTTGATTACACTAGTTTACAGCCAAAATTCCCATTGAATGCCATTATTCATTTTATATGAAAAACGGGCTGCTGATTCCGAAAATCGCAATATTTTTTTTTTATTGTATTTCATGTCGTTTTCGAGATATCGGTCATTTTCGGTTTTTGGACGAAAAAAAAAGATAGTTCAACTTAAATACAAAAATCTCAAGAACAAATGTTTGTGTTCAAACGTTTTATATCTTCTCTTCTTATACGAGATAAAATTGTATGTACTTATGTACCTATGTACTTATGTATGTATGTTTGGAACGGGCAAAACTTTTTCTCGAAAACGGCTACAGCGATATTAATGAAACTTCGGATAATGTTAGATATTAGCATACAATGAAGAATGAGCTAGCTTTGAACTTTGTAAATGCTCACCAGGGGGCGTGGCATCGCATTAAATTTTAAATTTGATATGGTCATAACTCGCAAACCATACAAGGTATTTGGATGAAATTTGGTGAGCGAGTACGGCTTAATAACACCTTGTAACAGACAAAAAGTGGGCGGGATCGAAGAAGTTCCACGCCCACTTTTTAGCCCTTGAAAACTTTGATTCAATATTACTCGAAAACGACTCCAACAATTTTGATGAAAACTTAGGATCTGTTACCTCTTCAAACAAGTATTAATATGTCATATGCTATTATATTGGGAAAACTCGTAAAAGGGCGTGGCACCGCCCACAAAAATATAGTGCGCTATAAAAAGAAAACTACAAAAGCAATCTTTCTGAATTTAACTGTAGGGATTTTCCTTGCTATTAGGCACCTACGACCTGAAAGTAGACAAAATATCGAAAGTGCGCGTGGAACCTCCCATACAAGTAAAACACATTAAATGCTGTTTCTCGCAAATGATACAACATATTTTGATGAAATTTGGTATGCGGATCTGGATCAGGAGTATCTAAAGCATTACGAAAAGAAAGCTTTATTTAATAATTGCCACGCCCACTTTTTTATCAAAATAAAAATTTTGGTTAATAACTCAGGCACAAAAAAAAAAATGGAATGAACTGTTTAATTCTTACATGCAGTCTTATGTATTTTTTGACGCTAAATCTGTCTTCATTAGCAGAACTGTCATTATACCTGCAGGATTTTGAAATTTCCTTACTTGAAGTTGAAGAAAACGCTGTGTTCAGTCTTACAGCGTAGCTACAAAAAAAGGTGGAATTCTTTTTATTAATAGCATCGAATAGTTACACTCTTCCTTATCCAAATATTCTTTAGGATTTTTCCAATAGGATTCTTATTTTCCGAGTTATGATCCTTTGATGATAAGATATTTCAGCCGCCATACAAAAAATGAAATATTTTGGGTGCGTGGCATATCCCATTTATTTATTTTAGGGCATTCTATTTCACCAAAAAAAAATTTGAGTTTTTGATATTTTTCTATACCAATCGATGCTTTCCGAGTTTTTTTTTATTATTATTCTCATCGGTTTATTTATCATTTTGAAAGCATGACCGTTAGAACTGAAAAGATACAAGTTTCATAACAAAAAATAGCTATGAATAAAAACATCGACTAAAATACTAAGATTAGATTGTTGACCGAGCAGGGATCGGTCTCCAGGTACTGCCATATTAATGATAATTAAATTACCTATAAATGAAATTCACTTCACTTTTTGGCTGGCTTGTTAGTTTCGGAGGAATAAATTGATTTCTGAAAAAAAACATTTTTTTTTTTTTCGAAAAAATGAAGAAAAAATCAAAATCAACTTCAAATTTATACAAGAAAAAATAACTTTTTTATAATATTGTGTTTTTTTGTATCATAGGCTATATATTTATGACCCCCACATGTAGGTCATTTTGACCTACATGTGAGGGTTTTAGAGGGTTAAAACTTAAGTTCATCGATTTAACACAAGAATGCGTTATTTTTGTTTTTTTCATGTACAGTGAATTAAAAAACTTCAAAAATCGATTAAAAAAAAATCTGACGTGCTGAAGAAAAACGACGGGGCACGGGTATTTTTTTTTAACGCCTACTTTAAGAATTTTTTGGATTTTCTCATGTGTTTTACAAAAAGGTTCAAATTATCGAACAGCTTATTACAAAAAACAAAAAAAAAAAAAAAAATAGGCAAAAACGCATTTTAGTAATTTATCAATGAATTGTATACAACTTTTACATTTTTCCATCAATTTTCTCATATAGTATCTTATTGGCTTTACAAATATATAAACTACGACAATAAAGAACAAAATGGTTTTTTAAATTTTTTTTCTTGTATAAATCTGCAGTTGATTTTGACTTTTTTTTTTCATTTTTTCGGAAAAAAATAATTTTTTTTTTCAGAAATCAATTTATTCCTCCGAAACTAACGAACCAGCCAAAAAGTAATGTGATTATTATTTATAGGTCATTTAATTGCCTTTAATATGACATATAATACGTTTAAACACAAACATTGGTTCTTGAAATATTTGTATTTAAGTGGAACTATATTTTTTTTTTGGTCCAAAAACCGAAAATGACCGATATTTCGATAACGACATAATGCAATGAATAATGGCATTCAATGGGAAAAAAATTTTTAATAGTGTTATTTATTTTGCTCCATCACGGCAGAATTTTGAGTCAAATGGTAAAATAAAAAATGATTTTTTGAAGCATAAGTTTTTGGCAATGGCATTGAGAAGCTATAGTATTCCTTATTAAATCTTACCTTTTAAGTTTTGCAATTTGATCCACAGCTTAAAAGTTATAATCTATTAAAGTAAAGGCATCTAACTCCGTACAAAGAGCTAAAGGGAACAAATTCAAAAAATTAATAAAAAAGACAGATGAAATACATTATATAAAACTAGATAGGATGACATCATTGATTCTGCCAAAAACCTCAATCCCGAAACAAAAATAAAATCTCGCACTTAAATCCAAATAACTCTGTCTGTATATCATAGACTCTTAATAACATTTTGAGCACATTGAACACTTTCCAAAACACTGCTATAAAGTTGACCCAAATATTTCCAAATTTCTATAATAAATTTGTTTCGGGATGCTGCACTTGTTTAAAACAATGGAAAATTAAAAGTTGCAGCGATCTTTGATTTAGAGAAAGGTCTATTTACAAAGAGTCCATACTTGTTACGCTCAGAACACCGGAAGTCGAGATCTGCCCAGGATTTGCGTATGGATCCATATATTGACTGTATACTAAAATTGAAATATAAAAGGATGATTTTCCGTGATGCCTAACTTTTTCAATAAATGGCGCCCTTTAGCAGAAATGTCATTAGCTTTGGAAAGATTTGCTACATTTTTTAGGCCTGAAGTCTCTGTGCGTCTTTTGTATTTTCAGTTATACCAAAAATGCCATTTTAAGAAGCATAAAATGACAACCTCTTGTGGAACTTTCAGTGGAAAAACTGTAGAAGATTTCTTTTTTAAAAGATTTAGATTGAATATCTACCTATAGTTTCTTGATTATTAAGATACGTTGGAAAAACAGCCAAAAAATGCAGATTTTTGATATTTATACGCTCATTCAGCCCCGGGCGGTCCTCCAATCAGGGTGTTTTAATGAAACCCCTGTATGGAGCAAACTTTTTTAGTTCTTCCCAATTCAATAAAAATGTCTTTAATAAAATGCACAATAAATTGAAAAAAAAAAGTTACAACTTCGTCTGTTTTTTGCTGACAACTTTGACTGACTAATGACTTTGTGATGTCAACAGAGTTGAATCGCATGCCATGTCAAGAGCTTGCAACGACTTTGATACTGCTTACTTTTTTTTTTTTTGGTGTGCTTGTTTAGTATGTGTTTTAACACATATACACACACACACATACAACACATCAGAGTGCAGTCCAGCAGCTGAATGACAGCAAAGTTGACCTAATTTGTTTCTTTCTTATTTTTTTTTTTTTTTTTGTATTGTTATTGTTGTAAATTGTTGCTGCTGGAGCTAAAGAATGCTGCTGGCTATTGGCCTGTATACTTGCGCATACATGTTGCAGCAAATCACTTTCTCTTTGTCAATTAAAAAATGCAGACAGACAATTTTGTTTTTTAATGAAAAAAAAAAAAAAAAATGTTAAATTTTTTATAATGGAAATTTTTGGCAATTTTTATGGGCATTAATCTTGGCATTAATGACTCATACGTGTATGTAAATACTGTAGAAAGTAAGTTATGAAAATGTCAAATTGTAATAAAAACTATTCATGAATATATCAATCTTAACAGCTACTTATATTAGCCGTATTCACGATATTGTTGCATCATAGCAAATGCAAAATTATTTGAAATTTTTTTTTAAAAATCAATAGAATTTATTTTTGCAATCTTAAATATTTTTGCATTAGCTACGACGCAACAAGATTGTGAATACGGCTATTGAATAATTCCTTTGCTTGAGTTCATAATTTTTTTGAAAGAAGTTTGCTGCTTAAGTCTTTTGTTTTTTCCTATGAAACTCCTACACGCCAGATGTGCTGAATATTATTTGTATTGTTGTTGTTTTTTATTAAGGCTTTGTGCAAAAGTATATGCAAAATATAAGCAATTAATTCTCAAGTTCGTTGCTTAAGTCTTTCGTTTTGCATTTAAGTAGAACTAGTGTACTTGTTTCATGTGTTATGTAATTTAAATGTTTTTGATGCTTATTTTATACTTATACTTTCCTCAATTTGCATTTCAGAGCAAGTTCGTGGCTTAAGTTTTTCGTTTTGTGCACTAACTTTGCATTGCATAATTTGCAATTTATGAAATGAATACAAAAAAAAAAACCCTTTTTTTCTATCGCTGCCAAAAAAATTCCATTTGTCAGCAAACAATAACAACAACAAGAAATTTAAAAACAAAAATTCATGCCAGCGTTGCCTTAAAAATAACTGTCACTCCGTTTGGCATTTCCTTGTCGCATTTAATATCGAAGTCATCGCCTCTTCTTTAGCCAACGTTAGTTGTTGTCACAGTTGTTGTTTGGATGTTTTTTTTTTCTTGTTTCGAGGAATCTGGTACTTAAAGAAAAAAAAATATTACAACAACAAAAAGGAGATTTCCAAAAACATGTCAGACTTTAAAATGCACTTTGGTGCACAAAACAAAAAAAAAAACAAAGAGATGAAACAGCAAAAATAACGTAAATATGAAAAGCAAAAATAATGCCATTTCTTAAAGAAAATGGTTAAAAAAAAAACAGCAACATCCAGCTACAGAAATGTTGCTGCTGCTGTTGCAAAAAAAAAAAAGAAAAAACAACAATAAAAAGTTATGCTGCCACATAAAATCGTGACCGCATTTTAGTTATTTTCACGTTTTTTAGTTACAGCAGCCAGTAACAGCTACTTTGTCTGCCATGCTGCTGTTGCTCCTGCTTTTTGTCATTGCTGTTGCTGCTTTTTGTTATTGACTTTTGCTGTCAAATTTGTTTTTGTTGTTGTTGTCTTATTGTTTTGCTACTTTTTCAGTTTTAGACAGTGGTGGAGGGGGAGTTAATCGAAAAAATTTCTTATTAAAGATAATTGACAGCAGATTTTTTGTATTACAAACTAATAAATCGAAATGTTGTAATTAAGCTGAAAATTTATTGATTTTAAATAATTTGGGACAAATAAGTTTGGCGCAAATGATAGCAAATTCCTTTTTATTGTTAGAATTTGATCTTTCAAGCATTTGGTCACTGCTTTAAGTAAATGTTTTGATTTTTCTATTCGCCTCATCAATTTATTTTAAACTATTGAAAATTCTAGAAAGCTTTCGGTACAATTAATACTTATTAATACTTATGTACATTTAGCATTAAGGGCTGTTCAAGGCTGCTCCCAACTTTTTTTCTTTTTTCAGATGTAGTGAGTTTGTCATCACTTTGGTCAATTTTCAAGCGCTTTTTAACCAAGCATTTTTGAAGCGCTTGTTCCGATAGATATTTAGAAGCACTTACACAACGAGATATACGTTTGTTTTAATATTTCTGTAGTATTTTAAAAAAGAGAGGAAGAGAAAGAGGACAAATTATAAACAAAAAACAAAAATGTGCTTAATACCCAAATTTTACTAACACGTTACACAAGCTTGCTATGGACGTGGGTTCGAATCCCAATGCGGGTAATTTTATTTTTATTAATTTTTTTTTATTTTAATTTTTTTTTTATTTTACTTATTTTATTTCACTTTTTAATTTTCCTTTCTCTAATTTATTTCTTTTTGCAAAATTGAATTGAAACTGATTACACAATGATTCTATGTAAGGCTGAAGGAAGCATTCGAATATCAAATTCCATTAGCACAGACATTTGCTTAATATGCAAATCTTATACCTCTTCATCATATAGGTCAATGGTCTAGAGGTCTAACGATTTTGAAATTGTTAGTAAAAATAATATATTTCTATCACACGGATATTCCTAGGTTGCTATTCTAATGAGGTCAATTCACAGAATGAAAGCGCTTATTGGTGAAAGAGCAGCACTTCTTTTCCCCTTCGGTTGTATCGATTTATCGATTTTTCTCTATTCGCTTGATACTTGATACCATACAATTGAATCTTATACCGGAAGGTATTCAAGATTCAAAGATGATGCATTCCACTTTTAACCGTTTGAAGATATTGAAGATTAACAAAGTTCATATCATTTTTTTTAAACTTTTAACAAATTTCTCAATTTTCTTAAAATTTTTTGATTTTTAAAATTGGTTAAAATTTTTTCATTTTCTCAGCACTTTCCGATTTCGTCAAAAATCTTCATATATCTTCCCCAGGATTCGACCTCCTTAATATATCTCAAAAATCTCACAATTTCATAGTATTCTTCGATTTTCTTCAAATTTTCTTAAAAATTTCGACTTTTCTCTAAATTTTTTGACTTTTTTCTAAATATTTTCAATTACTTCAAATTTTTTTTATTTTATCATCATTGTTAAATTTTGGCAAAATATTTCTGGTACGCAAAGTTTTTTCAAGTTTTTTTTTTAAATTTTTCACACGTCTCGATTTTCACAAAAAAATCTGTATTTTCCCAAAATTTTCCGACTTCGGACAAACATTTTGCAATTTTCTCAATATTTTTAGATTTTCGCAAAATCTCTTGATCTTTCCAAAAATCTTCAACTATCTCTAAGTTTATCGGTTTTTCAAAATTTTTTAATAATTTTCATATACTCTTTTATCTATATATTAATTCGCAAGACAAAAATTTGTCCTACCTTTTTTACTATGTTAGAGATGGAGCACGACTTTGAATTATACACCACTAGAAAGGTATTTGTGTGTAAAAGTACACAAAGTTAAAATTATTGTAATAATTTGCTATTAAGCTAAAAAAAAATAAATGCAAATTTTTCAATATTAACAACGACAAAATACGCAGTCACACAGAGCTGAAAAGAGGATACAGCTCAAAGAGATAGCCAGAAAGCTGACTGACACTGACTACATGTTTTTTGTTTTCTTTTCGTTTCGCATTTGTCATTGTACCAGTGCTGATAAATGAGCTTTTCTATTTTGTACCAAATAGCAAAAAAAAGTACTAAAACAGTCCAAAAAGTACCAAAATTGTTTAATACATTTGTGGATAAAATTTGACCTTGGGTGATTTTAGTATTTAGAAATTCACGATTTTCCCATCACTTGACGATTATCTTAAAATATAAGGTTGACTAAAACGAAAGTTGAAAAAAGAGAAATAGCAAAGTTTAAAATACGATTACTCTGTAAGCACTGGTACGATCTGGCAACTCTTTGTTGCTAAAGGTAGTTGACATTTCTGGGAATCATAAACAATTTCTACCTATTGAAATGGGAAGTCCTGCCCACCCCGTTCTATTCACCTGAGATAGCATCTTTAGATTATTACTTATTCAGTTCGATGGCACATGGCCTGGCTGAGCAGCGCGTTAATTCTTATGAAGATGCTCGTAGGAAAAAATGGGTCAATTCTTGGATAGCCTCAAAGATGTATTTTTATACCCTACACCCAGGGTATATTCACTTTGTCCTTTCGTTTGTAACGCAGAGAAGGAGGCGTGGCAGGTATAGAAAAGTATATATATTCTTGATCAGCGTCACCTCCTGAGTCGATATAGCCATGTCCGTCTGTCTGTCTGGCTGGCTGGCTGGGTGGCTGGCTGGCTGGCTGGCTGGCTGGCTGACTGGCTGGCTGGCTGTGTGTTGAAATACACTTTTTGGGAAAACTGAGCAAGATAATTCAATGAAATTTGGTACACTGCCTCCGTCGTCAAAGTTAGCTCGGGGGATTGAAAATGAGCAAAATCGGTCAACGGGCACGCCTACCGCCCATACAAAAAATATATTCAAAATGCAATTTTAGAAGTATTTTTCACGACAATGCAACCACAATATACAAAAGTACTACGAATTGTAAGCGCAAGCTCTGATAAAAAACTCATCGAATTCGGACAAGAGGGCGTGACACCTCCCATATAAGCAAAAGCTTTAAAACGCTATACTGAAAGCGTTTTTTGAGATATTCGAACCAAATTTGACTCAGACACTATGAATTATAAATGAAAGCTCTCAGCAAAAATCGGGTTAAATCAGACAAGGGGGCGTGGCACCTCCCATGTAAGCAAAAGATTCAAAATGCTGTACTGAAAGAGTTTTTTGAGATAATCCAACTAAATTTCACTTTGACACTAAAAACTATAAATTCAAGATCTGAACAAAAACTGAGTGTACTCGGACAAGAGGGCGTGGCACCTCCCATATAAGAAAAATTTTAAAAATACTGCAGTGTAGGGTATTTATTTTTTGGCCAGGCCAAAATTTACACCCTTACTAGTTTGTTTTCTTTTCGTTTGACACTTGTCATTGCACCAGTGCTGATAAATGAGCTTTTCTTTTTTGTACCAAATAGCAAAAAATAGTACTAAAACTGTCCAAAAAGTACCAAAATTGTTTAATACATTTGTGGACAAAATTTGACCTTGGGTGATTCTAGTATTTAGAAATTCACGATTTTCCCATCACTTGACGATTATCTTAAAATATAAGGTTGACTAAAAAGAAAGTTGAAAAAAGAGAAATAGCAAAGTTTAAAATACGATTACTCTGTAAGCACTGGTACGATCTGGCAACTCTTTGTTGCTAAAGGTAGTTGACATTTCTGAGAATCATAAACAATTTCTACCTATTGAAATGGGAAGTCCTGCCCACCCCGTACTGTTCACCTAAGATAGCATCTTTAGATTATTACTTATTCAGTTCGATGGCACATGGCCTGGCTGAGCAGCGCGTTAATTCTTATGAAGATACTCGTAGGAAAAAATGGGTCAATTCTTGGATAGCCTCAAAGATGTATTTTTTTTTTTTTACGATGTGGAATTCATTTGCTACCAGAAAGACGGGAGAAAGTAGTGTCTGGTAATTCGTAATACTTTAAATTAAAGGTTTCTTACCTTATACTATAATATTTATTGCCCAAATTTTTCATTTACTGTTATTTTAAACAATATGCAGCATGCCCACAAATTTTCTTTTATATTTTTTTTTATTCACCACATCAATATGATAATTTCTTTGATGTTAAGCCTTAATTATGTCAAATGCTTTATGTATTATTATTTTACTTTGGTCAGCATTTTTCATTAATTTTTCAATGATTTTATGATTTTCATGCTGTTTAATTTACGACTACTAATTAATGAAAAAATTTGACCTTCTTCTTTTTTTTCAGGTATGCGTTTTTCCAGTTTTGTTAACGTCACGATTCATTGGCATACTTTGGTTGATTTAATTTACGTCAATTAGTAAGTGTTTTTTCGATGCGGATAGATGCTTTAGAATTGTATTTAAGTTATTAGGATCTTCACATAATGTTTAGCCAAACTTGATTTGAAAGGATAAGGGTATATTGTGAATGTAAATATAATGAACATAACTGAGCGTTAAAATGTTTGTCTTTATAAATATTTAAAGAATTATAAGAAATGAAGAAATTATGAAACAAGGAATTAAAGAAAAAAAAAATAATAATAAAAATAAAGAAGTAATTTGATTAAACATCAAATAAGAAAATGCAATTTTCGCAAATTCAGATCTTTTGGTATATCCAGACAATAATATATTTATGGTCAGCAATTTGATATATTAATTTTCTATTAAGATGTATGTATGTACTCATTTCTGGATAAATAACGTATTTTTTTTTTTTTTTTTTTATTATTCAGTCCAATATAGGCACATGTATTTTATTTTGATTTCAATATATTTAATTTCTAAATTGCCATCGATTTCTGTTCAATCAAAGCAAGTATTTTTATTTTTCATGCCTTATGTCTTCCCAAAATAAACTGCTTGTAAGGGCCCCTTAGCTGCAAATTTGATATTTTTGTTGCAGAGCTCACAATGTTCCATTTAGTTTCAATCGAACAACTGACAACATTCACGCATGCGTTCAACGTCAAACTTACGTTGAATTAATCACAAAAATGTTGTTGAATATTGCCGCAAGGCACGAGAAGCTTGTACAACAATACATAAGAGGTTGCGCAGGCATACATACAAATTTTCAATTAAGTCTTCCCTGTGTTGCTACCATTTTTGTTTTGTTTCATATATATACTTTAATTCGCAAGACAACAATTTGTCCTACCTTGATTACTATGTTAGAAATGGAGCACGACTTTGAATTATATACCATTTGAAAGGTATTTGTGTGTAAATGTGCACAAAGTTCAAACTTTTTTAATATTTTGCCAATAAACCAGGTCAAATTATATGCATTTTATAATTTTAACACACTGAGCTGAAAAGAGAATACAGCACAAAGAGAACGACAAAAAGCTGACTGACACTGACTTCATGTTTTTTGTTTTCTTTTCGTTTCACATTTGTCATTATACCAGGGATGATAAATGTGATTTTCTATTTTGTACCAAATCGCAAAAAAAAGTGCTAAAACTGTTCAAAAAGTACCAAAATTATTTGATATATTTGTTGTCAAATTTTAACCATTGGGCGATTCAGTAAAATTTTATTTCTGAAAATACAAATTTAATGGACTTTTTATACATAAGTAAATCATAAGTTGAAAACGTTTAACTAGTGCAGACTATTTAAATTAAATATAATTTTTCGACATTTGCCACTATTTTAAACACTTTGAAAACTTCTAAATTATCAATGTTTTCGATACTTTTCAAATTCAATATTTTTTAATATTTTATGATATTTACCAACGTTCTTAATGTTTTCCGATATTTTCCAGTACAATGTTAATAGTTGTTCTATGGTTTTCGACAATTTTCTTTATTATTCGTATATTTGCGACTATTATTGATTTTTGAGCATACGACTTCGGTTTGCCTTTAAATTTTCTTCGATACTGTACATTTTTTAGATGCTTTTCAATGCCATAAAATATTTCATATGTATGTATTTATTATCTACTATGTTTTTGTTGTTTTTGATACATTTCTAATTCGATGTCTTTTGACAACTGAAAAGTTTCATTAACGTTTTTTATATATTTTGATATAATTCGATACTTTTCAAGTTCTTTGGACTTCTCCTCTTTTTTTTCAATATAAATCATTAACTAACAAAAATGGACATCTACTTCAACAACTCTTGATTTTGATGTAAGAAGAAGTTCACGAGGCACAACTTAGAGCAACGCTCCCAACAATAATGCACTGACGGAAAAGATAGCTGAAACTAGAACAATGCTGAGATTTTTTTGGGAGGTTGGATTCGTAGAAATACTATAAGCTCATCAGTCTTGTACAAAAATAAATCTGTTATTAATGTCATGCATTTCTTTATAAAATACTCAATCAATAACATTACATTGCAAATACTTATTTGATACACTGAGAAAAGAGTATGATTCCTTCAGAGAAATATATTTGATTGAACATTCTAGAAAATATTTGTTAATAAATAACAAATTTCGGAAAATATTAATATGCCTTTAATTGGATATTGTTGATTGGGCCAAAAGTTATATCTTTTTGATGGTATATGAATGTGCGGGTCAAATATTCGCTATAATTTAAAAAAAACCTTGTTTGGGATTCAAACGCACCCTCCCAGACACACTGCTCCTGAAGCATCATTAAGTTCAACAAAAATGGCAACGTATACTGAATGTCTCCGAGTATTTGTAATGTTATTCTGATGAAATATCACTTTGAATCAAAATCGTAGCTGATTCCTTTTTGAAAATATCTCGATTTTTCCAATTGGGGCATTTTCCCATACAAAAAGAAAAAAAAAATTTTTTAACTACATTAAAGAAAAATTAAAATAATCACAATCGATGTGCTTTGCGATGCTTAACGCGAATCCAACCTCAGAATTGCTCTATCGTGTATAGTTTATGAGATATGTAACCTAAAAACCAAAAAAAAATCGTTTTTTGCAATTTTTTGAAGCTATATAACTTTGTTACATATCATTTATTCGTCAAATGTGGCTTAGATACTTGAAAGCCCCAATCTTTTCCTTTAAAACCTAATTTAAATTATATTTATATCTCCATGCTTCTAAGAGATATCGTAGACCGAAATATTGTCACTTTTAAGTTAGGATATCTTTGAGGAAAAAGAAGATATCAACATAATTTAAATTAGATTTTAAAGGAAAAGATTGGAACTTTCAAATATCTAAGCCACATTTGACGAATGAATGATACAGTCTGTTAAATAAGAGCGTGGTCACGATTACTCGCGATCGGTAAAGTATAATGCTGTAATTTTTTTTGTCTCACACAGAGGGCAGTATTGTCCTTCATGCTTCGTGAAAGTGAATCAGCTGACCACTGTTTTCAATGCGTTCTCAGCATTTTTCCAAAATGAGTACCGCGTACGCGTCGCGCTTTGAAGCCGTTTTTTTGTGTTTGCACCCCAAAGGTCCCAAAATGACCCAAGCGGCGGCTGCGAAGTATATGCAAAAGTCGAAACAGTTTGTGAGTAAGTGGGTGAATCGCTTCAAAGAAGAAAAAAATGTCGATGACTTTCCAAATCGCGGGTCTGTCGGTGTAGTGACGGAAAAACAGGAAAAACTGATCTGTGCTCTATTTTCGAAAAATCCAACATTAACTTTGCGTGAAGGTGCTTCGAAATTGTCCCAAAAAGGTTTGAATATCTCCCACGGAACTATTCGTAATCATTTGATTGCAAATAGTGTGAAATACCGAAGTACTTTGCAAAAACCGATGCTCAGTGAAAAACATGTCCAAAAACGTCTTGAATGGGCCAAAGACAATTTGGATCGTGACTGGGGCAACGTTATCTTCACTGATGAATCCTCTTTTTGGGCCTTTCCTATCATCAGGCATGCCTGGACCACACCCACCAACAAACTTGAAACAGCTGGTTCGACGCATTCACAAAATTTGGAGGTCGTTTTCAGAAGAGTATGCGCAAAATCTTGTTCAAAGTATGTCGCGAAGATGTCAAGCTATAATTGATGCTGGGGTTGATTGGACCTGCTATTAATGTATTTGCATTGAAGTTTTCGATCAAATAAATCAATATTAAAAAGAATTTTCGCAATGGGTATTTTCATTTTCTCACAACAATGACCACGCTCTTATTTAACAGACTGTATGTTACATAGTTATATAGCTTCAAAAAATAGCAAAAAAGGATTTTTTTTGGTTTTTAGGTTACAATATCTCATAAACTATACACGATAGAGCAATTCTGAGGTTGGATTCGCGTTTAGCATCGCAAAACACATCGATTGTGATTATTTTATTTTTTCTTTAATGTAGTTAAACAATTTTTGTTTTTCTTTTTGTATGGGAAAATGCCCCAATTGGAAAAATCAAAATATTTTCAAAAAGGAATCAGCTACGATTTTGATTCAAAGTGATATTTCATCAGAATAACATTACAAATACTCGGAGACATTCAGTATACGTTGCCATTTTTGTTGAACTTAGTGATGCTTCAGGAGCAGTGTGCAGAGTACTAAAAAAATAAAATAATTAAAAAAAAAAACTTTCTTGTCTGGGATTCAAACATACTCCCCCAGGTTATCATAAAAATCATACAAAAAATTCAACAAGTACTTAAAAACTTCAAAAACATACTGACATTATTTTCAAAACAACTTATTTTAAACAAGTAATAGAAAACAATCAATACTTGTTAAATTTTTTGTTTGACTTTTTGTTTAAAATTAATTTAAAATAACAATCAATACAAATGAAGACATAGTTAGCTGAATGTATAAGACGTTTGACTGATAACCTGTTCGAATCCCAGACATGAAAGTTTTTTTTTAATTAATTATTTTATTAGAGTTACTTTGCTTGAATTTGTGATTCGTTATAACTCTTTCGTATTTCAATTTGTACATGTAGAACATTTTTAGTTACAATATAGTTCTGATTGTTAAGCTGTAAGATTCAGTAATTTACATTCGGTCATTGCGTCCAGAGGTTTGAAGAATACAATACGCGCGGCATAGTTTCAATTCGCTGAACATGGATTCCCTCTTACGATTGCAATGAACCAAGGTTACAAATGTAGCTGGTAAATATATGGTAGCATCAAACAAAGAACAAAATGACCTGGAGGAATGAGTTCAATCCCCACACAGACAAGATTTTTTTTTTTTAATTTTTTGCAACTTGGCGAGTGCATTCAAATTTCAGAGAAGAGTTTTTTTTTTTAATTTATAACAATTATTATATTTTATGATGTCGCCGTGATCTTAGCAAATATTGCCATGTGAGCTCCTAATTAATAACAAGATTAGTAATAAAGTTCTAAATAAAAACTAATAAAGTTCTTCAGATTCAAACATATATTTGGTAATTATTAAGATACATGCGATTGAACCAATAAAATTGCTCAAATATGCCGCTCATTAAATAATATCAAATATTCAATTCGCCTATATCAAATATATTATTTGTTGATCATTACCAAATTTTGAGGTATACAATCATACTGTTTTCTCGGTGTACATATTTTCTAAACTAATTTGAGGTCGCTGAGTCTGAAAATAGCACTTATTTGTTTTTTTCGTAGGCCATTCTTGAGATAATCAAAAATTTAGATTTTTGAGGTTATAGCTCGAATTTATTTTTACATTATTTTAAAGAAAAATTTATGACGCTTCCAATAAATGTACCAGAGATCTGATTAAAATTGACTAAGTTATAGCAGCGCAAAGTAGTTAAGTATATATTTAGAAGTTTTTTACAACATTTACAACATCTTAAATAACTTTGTTGTGGTTATTATTCTGAAAACTTTGTGGGCGTAAATCATTAATTATGCTAATTCGACAAATGGATTCAATGTACAATTTATAGTGCACATGTTAGTCATTTGTTTTAAAATGCTTTTACATTAATGTTGTTAACCACATTGTTGAATTTTAATTTTAAGTTGGTATGAATGATTTCATTTTTATTTTATAAACTCTGTTGGTAGCTAAATTAAAATGAAACGATTAAGAAAAGAAAAAAAATAATTAAACAATCAGTTTTAGATTTTTGTTTCTTAGATATCAAAATTGATATATTACAAATGAATTTCGATTGTTAAAATTTTTTAATTCCCAAGACTTGAAATATATTAATTTAAATTTAAATATTCAAGGTTTCTAAATTCAAAGGTTCTTTGTATGGTGATTTGACAAAGCATACAAAGCATAAATGTCCAAGGCATATGGGTATCTATAGTAGACAGCTGGTTTGACAGATATCCTTATCGCAAGTTTTATATCTTTACAAAAAGACATGTTACTCTACATACTTGTACATTTAGCTTAATTTTTACTTAAAAAAAAAAAAAATCAAAAACTTGATAAAGAAGTCAGTACCAATATGTATATGTTAAAATATTGCACAATTTTAAGCTGCCAAGGAATGTGGCTAAGTGAGTGCACTTAAAGAGCAAAGCAGCAGTAAATGCGTTATATGCGTAAAATTTGCAACTTTTGCAGCTTCTTCTTTGCAGTAAGATTCTTTGCTGCGCAACACTTCCTCTCCGCATAATAACTGACTTGCCAATGCTGCTGATAACGCTGTTGCTCTTCTTGGACAATTTAAAATACATTTGTAACATTTTTTCAGCGTTACGCCCCTTTTACTGCGTTTTTGCAGCTGCAAATTCCACAAAAATGCAATTTTTACTTGCTCTTTTCACATTTTTTCTTTTCACAATTCGTGAATTTTGTTTTAAAGCAACAACAACATGATTTTGCAAAAAAAAAAAAAAAATGTGGTGCCATGGTGCATTTGCTGTATGTCGCCGCGTCTTTGCTGTGCATGCACTCTTTTGAGTGACTAAACGCCTTGAAATTAACAGTTAACTAACCAGGCAAGCAAACAGCAAACTCATGCATCATTTGACACAACACAGTGTACCTACTCATAAGAAAATATTTAAATGCAAAAACCACAACAAAAAAAGTCGGTAACGTCATCGGCAATTTTGTTGCCGTGCGGTGTTAACACATATGAAAATGAATATGATGCGGGTCCAATGAGTGCAGTGCGACAATTTGACGCATGCTGATTTTGCATTACTTGCATCAGTAGCAAAGCGTTATCAACAGTTGCGACCAAATGTTACCTCGTGATTTAACTGTTTGAGAGGCATTGCAGTAACTGGAATTTAAAAAAAAAAAGGAGAAAAAAAAATGATGAAAATTTTGTTCAGTATTTCTACAAGCAGCATTTTCCTTTATTTTCTTACTAAAATGGCCACCAAAGTAAAAAAAAAATTTCAAATATCAAAGCTCAAGGTCCAGAATTTTGTGAAATCTTTTTGAACTCTATAAACCAAATACACTTTTGAAAAGCTCATTCAATTCATTCAATGTCTCGAGGCTCAAAACCATGTTAAAATTTAAAATTCGATATTCTAACCATTTAAAACAGATTCTTAACCAGAGCTCCAATACGAATTGCTTGAAAAAAAAAAAAAATTTTTTAATATTTCACTATGAAATTATAACATAAAGTGTTAAAACGTCATTCTCCTTCATATCCCTGACCGCTTCTTAGAGCAATTAATTTGGCCGTTTCGCATATAACGTTATTTTCTTAAAAAAAACTTATACGACATTATTTGCATATATATTTCAGCTACTGTTTTTCTATGTTAACTCTTCCAGATTTTTTTAGAATTGACAACCATGGAAGCTGGTCTCTCAATTTAGACTATCTGCGCTCAGTTCTTCTTATTCTAACTGTAAATTTTTAAAATATTACAATATAAAAATAAAACAATATATTTAGCAAATAGAGAACTGGAAATTAAAAGAAAGAGGAGATTTGGTTTTTCGACAGTGGGTTTTTAAAAAAAAAAATTTTGTAAAGAACGCAAGCGAGCATCATTCTCCGCGTAAGTTTGTTTTATATTACTGAACATATTATTTTATCATTATAGAGGGTGATCCAATACGAGATCCTTTTTCAACTGGGTTTTTTTGACAGCTGTTATGTGTCAAATGGCTTGTCTATATGACGTTTGAGTTTAGTATTCAATACGACTTAATCATGAATAGACTTACTTCTGAACAAGGTTTTGTTAATTGTGGGAATTTACTACCAAAATCTGTCATCAGTTAGAGAATGTTATAGAGTTCTTCAACATAATTTTGGTCGTTATGAGCGTAAAACTGAGTGCACTATTCATAATTGAAACCGGCTGATCTTGGTGTACGTTTAAATTTCGGTTTATGGGACTCACAACAACTTCAGTTAATCAATTATTTTATCGAAAAATTGTGTTTAGCGACGAAGCTCATTTCTGGTTGAACGGCTACGTTAACAAGCGAAATTGCTATATTTGGTCCGATGAACAACCAGAAGCAATCCAAGAGCTTTCAATGTATTCCGATGAGTGGTTGGAAAAGGTACCTTATCTTCACTCACAAAATTTAGTAGTATAGCTAAAAATAAGAGATAGGGTAAATTTTACTAGTTTTCAGCTTATGGTGGAGTTTAGTGCATAGAAATGTATCTACTGAACATTTTACAACTCATTTGAGGTCGATTATCAAATTACAAACTTTGAACTTCGATATCTACAAACTTGATTTTTTCATTTTACGATTTCAAAATGTCATAACTCAGTAAATTTTTGGAACTTTCGAGCGATAGAGGTGTCATTTTATTCAAAGTGGAAACCGTTTTTTTACATTTTCTAAAAAAAAATACAATTTTGAATAAAATGACACCTTGATCGCTAGAAAATTCCAAAAATTGACTGAGTTATGGCATTTTGAAATCGAATAGTATCTTATTTTCTTATTAACTATTTAGGCTATGATATAAGAAAACAAACCGATTTAAAAAAAATTTTTCTTGTATAAATTTGCAGTTAGAAATCATTTTATTTCGCCGAAAATAACAAACCAACCAAAAAGTGATGTGAATATCATTTATAGGTCATTTAATAACAATTATTTTAACTTATAGAACGTTTAAACATAGGTACTGGTTCTTCAGATATTTGTAATTAAGTGAAACCGTATTTTTTTTTTTTTTTTTGGTCGAAAACCGAAAATGACCGATATCTCGAAAACGGCGTGAGAGAAAAAATAAAATGATGTGACTTTCAAAATCAGCAGCAAATTTTACATATAAAATGAATAATGATATTCAAAGTTCATTTTGGCTGTAAACTAACGTTATGAATAAATTTTTTGATAGTCTTCAATACCCTCGATTTATGTACATAGAGTTTTTCGACATTCCTCGAGTAAGATTGATTTCTTCGGTATTAATAATCTCTAGTTTTTGATATATTTCGAACATAACCGGCTTTTTATTGTATTCTAACTGCTAGTAGGAGCCATTCTTGCTTTTCAATATTTTTCGAAACTTTCTCTCTTCGATGTTTTCTGATGCTATTTGATACTTTGTATTTAATTTTTATAGACTTTTTCGATGTTTTTCGATAATATTTATACACTAGACTGATTCAAAAAAATCGAAGGTTTTCAAAACCTTGATTTTATAATCTAAATGTCTTCATTAAGCCGAAAAATGAAGCCCCAAAAAATTTCAGCTCGATCTAAGCATTTTAACTGGTCGCTCAACGAGCATTTTGATTTTACATTTGAATAAAATTGAAAAATTCATTGATTTTACCTATTAACTAGTGTAGGTCACTACAGAGAGATCTAAATGTTATGAGGCTACGTGTTTTTATGCAAAATTTTATTACCTTTCAGAATCCGGCGTCAGAATTAAGATTGGTGGCTTATTTTGGGAGCTGTTAGCAAATTAGTGTCGAAAAACGTGGTTTTTGCGTAAATCGTAAATCATATTTACATACAATCAAAATGCTCGTTGAGCGACCAGTTAAAATGCTTAGATCGAGCTGAAATTTTTTGGGGCTTCATTTTTCGGCTTAATGAAGACATTTAGATTGTAAAATCGAGGTTTTGAAAACCTTCGATTTTTTTGAATCAGTCTAATATACACGTATGACTTTTATCGATTTTTCCAGAACTCTTTGAGTTAAATTAAATCTTTTGATGTTTGCTTTACATTTCGATATTTTTCGACTTTATAGAAATTTTGGCATTTCTCGAGTCAACTTTTTCAATATTGATCGAATCTAATCGACTTTTAATAGCTTTTCGATTTTTTCAACATTTTCTCCATTTCTTCGTTATTCTTTTAGACGTATTTTGATGATGTTCGACTTTAATCGATATTCTTCAAAACTCATTGAGTTCAAACAAACCTTCGATGTATTACGTTACATTTCTGTATTTTTACGGAATTTTTTGATGATTTCGAAATTTTTCTACTCGTCCTTACTTACATATCCAGCTTTTTACTATTTCTTAAATTTTTGATAAATTTTTGAACTTCAAACTGCCATACCTAAATTGGAGCGTCAGGCGTTGCGTTATTTAACGTTACACAAAAGCGTCAAGCGCCATACCGAAATAAAGAGCGTTGCGTTGAAGTCATTTGTTTGTCAAAATCATATTGTTGTTTCTTTTTTTACTTTTCTGCAGCTAACTTCACTCCATAACGCTTTGTCAAAATTGGAAATTCGAATAGCTGAGCGTTGAGCGTTGGCAATTTCGGTATGCGCCATACAAATTGTATGTACATGAGAAATTGTTGACAGTAAAATAGCGCTGACGCTCCAATTAAGGTATGGCAGAAAGATATTAACTTTTTTAAAAAAAAAATTTTTAAATTTTTTGGTATTTGATTATATCATCCAATTTTTCGATTATTTTCGATTTTGGGGCCTAAATTAAGAAGATAAACATCATCTCGCGCGCATACTTCATTTTTTGGAAAGTCAATAGACAGGCTGTTTTTCCCCAATTCGGGTACGAGCTACTTAGCAGTACTGACTCTTTCGCTGATATGGCTCGTGGTCACTTACAAGAGTTCTGAATGAAAGTTATCCTTGGAAAAATAGTTTTTTCTTTAATATTCGCTTATAAATGTCTAACAAAATGGATGATTTTTTACAATAACCAGAAGAAAATCTCGGCATAAGCCTACGTTAAAATTTTTAAATTCATTATTATGAATGTATTTTTAACAGTAAAATATATTTTTGATGCAAAACCATCGATTGCTTAGAAATTTAATGAGAAAGCATATTAAACTAAAACTAAAACTTTTGTATGGGTTCACAAGCACATATAATCCAATCAGCTTGTGTAAAAATTGTATAAAATATTTTACAGCCAAGCATAGCAAGTATTAAATATCTAAACAAAAGTTTAAAAGAAAACCTTTAAAAGCTTTAAAATTGTAAACAAAACGTTTGCATAAATTATGAAATCTATTTTCCACAACTTCATTTGTTTCTTTATTTAATCACAAACCTTAATGTTATAATCAATTCAAACTATACGTTTTTTTTTTTTTTCTTTTATTATTAATTTATTTCAGTTTGCATTTATAGGCATTTATACTTGTTGAAAACATTTTTTATATCTCAACCATTTTGTTCAGGTTTCAAAGCAGGGCCCAGCTGCATGCATGGTCAATACAACTCTTTAAATGTACGTTAATAATGAAGATTAATTGCTACGATGATTGCTATTTGCTGATAGTGACTTTAGTAATATCATGTGGACATGTGGACATTCATTAATCTTCGCCTTAATTATTGTCACTAACAATTTATATAAATTTTTTTTTTTTTATGAAAAACTACTTTGATAGGCTTCTTCAAGTTCACAGAGTGCACTAATTTATGTAAATATTTTTTTGTTGTAACTTTAGTTTCAAAAGATCTGTTCATGTTGATTTTCACACACAATAAAAAGTTGAGAAAAATAACTTGAAAAAATTAAATCATGAATTTTAAAATCCCAAACACTTTTCTTAACAAAAAGTGAGTTGTACTGCTAATCACTTTTCTATTCTTTCATATAAACATATAACAATATACTACGAATATATGGTAAAATATACATATGTAGGTTAACATAATAAATAAGGCTAACACTTAAGGTTAAATGTTTGCTAACAAATACTGCAACAGTTGCTCATTTTCATGGAAACAATACAGTGTACACTTAAGTTAAAAGAAAATTTTTTCAGAATCAAAGTTGAATTAGTACTCACTTTTACTATTTTGCATAGAAGCAAAGATATTTTAATTAAGTAGTTTAAACTGCAAAATGTACAATAGGCAGGGTTATGGTTCTTAAAGTTTCGTAGGTAGATATGCCAACTTCCAGCTAGATCATTCCGTTAGTTCAATATGACTCCTCTTTGATGGCAGTTCATGAACATCTTTCTTGAAAAAAAAAAATCTATTCTTTCTATAAGGCTATGTTCGCTTGCCTGCCTGTCTGTCTTTGGAAATCATTTTTACGAGAAAACGGAGCTCTACTCTGCTTATGTCGCAAAACACGAATAAATAACAAGAATTTTTTGTGTCGAGCTCTGAACAAAACCTCCGTACATTCGGGTGTAGTGCAAGCGTTATATAATACAAGGTTCTAAAAAAAAGTTTATATTTAGTGGATGACTTAAAAAAGGAGGAAGCTAAAATTATTATTATTTATTATAAGAGTATCTTTTCTTCTTATAAGAGCTAAAATTGTATGTACAGTGCTGTGCATAACATTTACAACCAAAAACACTTGAAACTGAATCACCAATTTTCCGCCACTAAAACAGATGCAAATAAAATACTTGGTATGACGTTTTATGTCATTTATATTGTTGTTCATAAAACAAAAATAAAAAGTGCATACATCACTAATACAAAACTAAAACTTAAGTGCAATATAAAAATGTATCGGTATTGGCTGTGCAAAACATTTGCAACTATTAATCTAAATTATAAATTAATAACTAAAAATATCAATATTTAATGAATAACCCCTATTTTTCAGAACAGCAGTGCATCTTTGTGGCATGGATGCGATAAAACTGTTTTCAAATGAGTGCGAAATGTCCTGCTACCGTTTTTTAGCTTCATAAAACAACTCATCCTGTTTTCTAAATTTTTGTTTGCACAATAAAAATGCATTTTCGTGACTTGACGATTTGTTTGGGTTTAGATATGGCGACTCCGCGGGGCATTGATGAACATCAATATTTTGCCATTTTATCCAATTTTTTACCACTTTCGACGTGTGCTTAGGGTTGTTATCATGCAGGAATATCCATTTTAGTGTCATTTTCCAAGACTTCATTATGCCTTCAACACTTTGAATTGGACCGATTCCTTGCGCAGAGAAGCATCCTCAGGCCATGATACTACAACCTCTATGCTAGACAGTTCCTCTTGTATATTTTGGGCTTAGCCATTCTCACCTTGGTCTTCTCATAGAGTTATCCTTTGAAGTTATGGTATTTCAGCCTTGCAACAGATTTTAACTCATTTTGAGGGTTTCTTGGCCATAAATTAAATCGGTTTCTTGTACTAATACAATTTTGTCCTTTCTATGGGCGCTGAAATACTTAAATTTGCTTCAAAGGATCATAACTCGGAAAGTAAAACTCCTTTTAGAAAGATCCGAAGGTTAGGCTAGGTTTCCCTTTTTCGGTTTTTGTAACGTTTTTCTACTTCAATTAAAATCATTAATTTTGAACTTTTGATATTTTTCCACTGTTTCCGATGCGAATCGATACTTTCCGAGTTTTTATACCTTACACCCAGGGTATCTTCACTTTGTCCTTTTGTTTGTAACGCAGAGAAGTAGGCGTGGCAGATATAGAAAAGTATACATATTCTTGATCAGTGTCCCCTCCTGAGTCGTTATAGCCATATCCGTCTGTCTGGCTAGCTGGATAGGTGGCTGGTTAGCTCGTGAGATTGAAAATGGGCGAAATCGGTTAATGGACACGCCTACCGCCCATACAAAAAATATTTTCAAAATGCAACTTAATAAGTATTTTTCACGACATTGCAACCGACATACACATAAATACTACGAACAGAAAGCACAAGCTCTGAAAAAAAAATTAAAGAATTCGGACAAGAGGGCGTGGCACCTCCCATATAAGCAAAAGCTTCAAAACGCTATACTGAACGCGTTTTTTGGAATAATCGAACTAAATATTACTCAAACACTAGCAACTATAAATGCTAGCTCTGAGCAAAAAATGGGTAAAATCGTACAAGACGGCGTGGCACCTCCCTTATAAACAAAAAATTCCAAATGCCATAATGAAAGAGGTTTTTGAGATAATCCTAAGGACTAAAAATGCACGCTCTGAGCTAAAGCAAGACGAACTCGGACAAGAGGGCGTGGCGCCTTCCATATAAGCAAAAGTTTCAAAACGCTATGCTGGAAACGTTTTTCGAGATAATCCAACCAAATTTCACTTAGACACCAAGAACTATAAATGCAAGCTCTGAGCAAAAACTGGGTGAACTCGGACAAAAGAGCGTGGCACCTCTCATATGAGCAAAATTTTCAAAATACTGCAGTGTAGGGTATTAAATGTTTGGCCAGGCCAAAGGTTACACCCTTACTAGTTTCCTATTATTATTCTCATCAGTAAATTTATCATTTTGAAAGCAGACCAAGCAGTTATTGGTTTCCAGGTACTTAATTATAGTACAAAATTTTTGATATTATTTCTGAAAAATAATATAGTCCAAACGTAAACCCTAGCAGTTACGGCACTAAATTTATTCAAACACTAAAATTCCTTATGATGACTCAGCAAACTCAGTTCCCAGTTTAGGGGATTTCGCCCTAGATGTAGGGGATTTAAAAAGGTCTAGGGGGCAATCTAGGGGATACATTATTTAGGGGATTTGTTCAGGGGATTTTAAAAAGGTCTTGGGGAAATCTAGGGGATACTTTTATGTAAATGTTAAGAAAACCTTAAACAACATTCACTTCATTTTGAAATTTGGAAATTTTTTTTTTTTTTTTACCAAAATATAAATGTTCCATATTAAGGGGAAATTTTGTCAAAAGTCCAGAATTTGGGAGAAATTTCGTTATGAAAAATATTAATTTCGTTTTGAAATTTGGATCTTTCTTTTTTTTTTTTTAGGGGAAATCTCGTGCAATCTGGGGGAAAATAGGAGAACCTACTTGTCAACAATGTCAGCAGGTGAATCTGTAATGGCAGTTATTTCGTGATTCATTGCGTTCACTCAAAAAGCTTAACGAATATAAACTTTCTTTTGGAACACATTGTGTAATGTAACAAAAATTTCACAAAGATACTAAAGATAGTCGGTTCAAGCTCTTAGCAAAAACTAATTGAATTTGAACCAGTGGGTGTGGCACCTATCATACAAGCAAAAGTTTTAAGTAGAGCATATTATTTTTGCCAGGGCTTGAAATATGGTGAATAATGAAATATAGTGTACTACTTTTCACTCGCACATTTTACACTGAACTAAATGAAGTATTTGATATAAGAAACTGAAAATTCAAATCTTTTCTGTTCACTGATTTCATTTTAAATTACTTTGAAGCGTTTTATCGGTGTCAAAACAAACTGTTTCTAACAAATGCTTCACTGTGCTGTATTTGATACAAACAAATACTTCAAGGTCAGTGTAACGTCTGATATGGTAACACTTTCAACCAGGATTGTAGTAGCTTTTATACCGTCCATGACGTTATTTTCATTGTATAAATAAGTCAAAATCAGCACATTTCAACGTAATAAATAAAAAATAATAAAAAATACTGCCGATGGGGAATGGAATTAAAGACTGCATTGCGTTTTATTGCTGGTGGACATTTTCATTTCAAATTAATGTTACAACAAAAAACATGTCGAAAATACTGCAAAAAGCTGTCATCTATGTATTAATAAGCAAAACAAAAATTTGTCTTCCTTTTTTTACTATGTTAGGAATGGAGTACGACTTTGGATTATACACCATTAGAAAGGTATTTATGTGTAGATGTGCACATAGTTAAAATTATTTTGATATGTTGTCCTTAAGCCTGCCAAAATTAAATACAAACTTTCAATATTACCAACAAGATATGCGGTCACACAGAGCTGAAAAGAGGATACAGTACAAAGAGAAAAACAAAAAGCATTACACTGTTCGTGTTTTTTGTTTTATTTACGTTTCACATTTGTCATTTTACCAGTGATGATAAATGAGCTTTTCTATTTTGTACCAAATAGCAAAAAAAGTACTTAGTGCTAAAAAGTATCTAAAGTTAAACTATTTCATACATTTGTGTTCGAATTATGACCATTGGGCGATTCCAGTTTCTATAATTTCTTAACGGTGACATAATGAGCTAAAATACAGTTAACAAAACGATAATAGTCAGCTTTTTCTAAGTAGGCAAAATGGAATTAGTTTAAAATGTGAACTACATATTGCACACTTGATGATGATTTACAATATTAAGCCCTCATAGCAAGATTAACTGACATAATTTAGCTAAGCTTCCAATATAAGTATTATAGAAAAATCCACTAATATTGAAATTCTCCACTCCAAAATGTATTAAAAAATCAACGAAATTACCATAAAGCCATTAAAATGAACGGAACCTAAATGAAATCAAAACCACTCACTCATTAACTTTGTATAGAAATTCAAATTCAAAACTTTCATACAGTATCCACAGATCATCAAAGCATAATGGCTCAATTCGTATTCGCTGAATAGCAACGTTTTAAGAAAAGAATCATGCTTTAAGCCATTAACAACTTTAAAAGAAAATTTTGTAAAAATACGCATGGCAATATCTTGCATTAAATCTATAAAAACTTAAGTTGAAAACAGCTCAAGTAACAAAACTGGGAAATCCATAAAATTGTAATAAAAATCAAACACTTGCAGAATCAACGCTATAAAAATGCACTAAAATCCAAATCCCATAAGATAAATTTGCGCATATTTTCTGCAACATTTTCAATTCTGTTGCCCAAGTGTTAATGAACTCAAAATAGTTGCTCCGTAGATGACTGCAATAAAAATGCCTTCAATAACAACAGCAACAACAGCAAAGCAGTAAAGGGTACAAGTCCTACACAAAAACAACAACAACAACAACGCGTTAGAGTTTAAGGAGTCAATACAAAAAGCAAAAAAAAAAAAGAAAAAGAAAGAAAATGTTGATCATCTAGAATTGCATCTAGAGCGAACAATAACAACAACAACAGGAACAACCACAACAGCAGCAGCACTTTCTACTCCAACTCGGGAGACAGACAAAATTCTTTATAGAACATTCGCTAGCAATGCGATGGGATGTTCGAAAATGTTAAGGGTTGCCACATCGAAACTGGGAAATCGATCGGTAGCGAATAAATACACATTTTGCTTTGCAATAGGGTTAATTGTAATGTGGATAAGATCAATTTAATTTGGAAAAGGTTTAACTTGGAGCGGAAAGCCCGTATATCTCTGCCTTAGATATGCATTAAGTTTTCTGTGGCACTATTGCACACTTCTTCAGCAGAGTTCAAAATAAAGTATATTGATATAAATGAATGCCGCGCCCAAAAATTATTTCTATGTGAAGTGAGTGCAGCAGTGTCATCGAAAAGTTGACGTACATTAACACCACATACACCAATCGGTAGGGACAGATCGAAGGTTGAACATAATCAAAGGTGTCTCCGGCCCCTCCTAGAGATCGTTTTGGGCCGATTTTTGTAAAATAATTTTATTGCACCAATCGACGAGGAATATTCCAATTAATTTTTTTTTTTATAAAAATGGGCCAAAAACGGACATTTAAAGGCCCAAAGACACTTCTGTTTATTTCCAAAATATATTTTCGACCTTCTTCATCCATTGGTGCAGTAAAATTTTTTAACACGTCTGGTCATGACTTAGTCTATTTTCAACCTTTCCTCATTGATTGGTGCAATCCTTTTTTTTACAAAAATGTATAGCTACTAGAATCGCCCAATGGTCAAAATTTGACCACAAATGTACTAAATTATTTTGGTACTTTTTGGACAGTTTTAGTACTTTTTTTTGCTATTGGTGCTATTTGCTACAAAATAGAAATGCTCATTTATCATCCCTGGTACAATGACAAATGTGAAACGAAGAGCAACAAAAACATGAAGTCAGTGTCAGTCAGCTTTTTGTCTTTCTCTTTGTGATGTATCCTCTTTTCAGTTCTGTGTGACCGCGTATTTTGTTGTTGTTAATATTAAAAAAATTGTATTTAATTTTGTAATTTTGGCAGGCATTAGGGCAACATATTAAAATAATTTTAACTTTGTGCACATCTTCACACAAATACCTTTCTAATGGTGTATAATTCAAGGTCGTGCTTTATTTCTAACAAAGTAAAAAAGGTAGGACAAATTTTTGCCTTGCCTATTAATACATAGATAAAATTTTGAATGAAACAGATATTAATATTTTTTAGTAAAAAGGTGATAGATTTAATTTGGCTTTTAAAAAGTTTAAATTGCATTTTAATTTGATTTGGAAAGGGTTTATTTTGAATTGCAAAAGAGTTGATTTGAGTTGAAAAAGGTTTAATTTGAGAGATGTTTTTTTTTTTTTTTTTTTGGTTTGCAAAAGAATTGATTTAAGTGTATTTTGATTTGGAAAAGGTTCATATTGATTTCCAAAATATATTTTGTAGCAAAAAGAAGAAGGTTTAATATGGCTTGTAAATTGCATTGAAAAGGAATTTATTTGATTCGGAAAAGGTTTATTTTGAATTGTAAAAAAGGTTGATTTAATTTGAAAAAGGTTTTATTTGACAAATGTTTATTTTGATTTGCAAAAGAGTTGAATTAAGTTTAATTTGATTTGGAAAAGTTTTAATTTGTTTTGGAAATGGTTTAACTTGAAATAGAAAATCTTGGCAAAAAAATGCTTAAATATCGAAGTGGCAACCCTAGCAACTGCTTAAACTATAAACCACAATATCAGCAACGCATAAATGGATAGATAGTGAGTGCAACTGCAAGTTTTAGCACAAAAACCACAAACCAGTTCCAATGTTGTCGTCATCAACAGTTTTGGGACTGCGACTCCAAAAGAATTCTTTTGCTGTAACTATAACGCCTGTTGTTGTTATTCTTTTGCGCTCTGTTTATATCAGCAAATTCCACTTCACAAGTTTTTTTGTTTTTTGTCTTTTATTTTGATTATAAAACTTTTTTTGAATTGTTTGTTTTGTCCTTTTTGGATTTTACCTATAATTTCCATTTATTTTCTTTCCTTTTTGTTAGAACTTTTTATTATGATTTTCAATTCTTCAGTTGGTTCTTCATTCTTCTTGAGTTGAGTATCCTCGAGGGTATTTTTTGAAGTTTTTGCAACAGCATCCTCTCGTTGCATGTTGTAACTTCTGTTGTTTTTGCGCTGCAGCAGTAAAAGGAACTGGTTTGTGCTTTAGAGGATCGCTTCTTGTTTTTTGTTTTTATTTCTTAATAGCACTTTTTTCTTAATAGCTGTATAGCGCACTATATGAGGAGCAATAAAGGTTAAATGGAAACAGGAAACTTCCTTCTGTTGCCAATATGACAGGATGATGCTGTTGAGCAGTAAAAGTTGAATTTAAAACAAAGATTTCTTAATGGGAAATATGAGTATTTTAATGATGACAGGATGTATGTAATATTATGGTGCATAAAGAAAGGCATATTCGTAAAAGCATGATAATTTTATATTAAACTTTAGTTAGAAGTTGTGTTAATTTATGGATATCTTCAAATATAAATAAGCAACCCTACTATGATCAATTGCCATCCAATACAAAATAAGTTAAACGAATCATCATCAGTTTTGTGGTGGCGAAAAGTAACTTCGTGACAAAACCAAAACTTTCACTGAAATCTGCGTTCAGACATTATGCAAAATAAACGAAGCAAATTTTATGTGGCGTGGATGTTAAACCAATGTTTACCTTCATTTGAAAATCATAAATAAAAAAAAACAGAATTTACTCAAACTGACGAGATGTAGTCATCAGTTATGATGCTTTGGCAAAACTAACACACTTCATCATCTACATACAGCATCAAACATTTTCAGAGTAGGGATATAAATAAAACAACACGAACAAAAACATTCTCATGAACTGTCGCTTCCCAAGAGGAAAACAATTAAGTGCTTCTTGGGAAAGCACTTTTAAAGCGCTTGTTCCCATAGAAATTCGAAGCGCTTACACAATGATTTTTTTTAAGACTGCATAAAGCATTCGAGTATCAAATACTGCTTGGAGAGACATGATTGTGTAGTATTTGAAAAAAAAGAGGAAGGGAAAGAGAACAAAATATAAAAACAACAAATATTTGTTTGATATACAAATTTTACACACTTGTTTTGCAAGTTTGCTATGGACCCGGGTTCGAATCCCACTGCGGGGAAGTTTTTTTTTTCTTCTTTTTTTATTATTTTACATTTTTTTTTTTTTTATTATTTTCATACTAGTTTTCTATTTTCTGATTTTTTTATTAATTTATTTTTGTTGAATTGAATTGAAATGAAAAACAAAATAATTTTTTGTAAGGCTGCAAAATCTGTTTGGAGAGAAATTTTTGTTTCATTTTGTTTATTTTTTCAATATAAAAAAATTTAACACCTCTTCATATATAAGTCAGTGGTCTACAAAGTCTGTTATTGTAAGTAAAAATAATAGGTTTGTAACTATCACACGTACGGTTCTCGGTTCAAATCCTACAGCGGTGAGTTCGTTTCTTTTTTTTTTTTTTGACTGAAAGAACGCCGCATTACATATAAGCGCTTCAAAAGACTTTTTCTGTAAGGCTGCTGTAAGCTTCAGATCGCTTACGTCCTAGAACATGCAATGTTAAAAAGAAAGAATAGTTCTTACGGATGGGAAGCACTTATTGATAAAAAAAGGACTTCAGAAAGCCTTTTAAAGCGCTTCTTTTCCTCTTGGGTTAAGAGCGCCTTATAAGAGAGTGCGAGACGATGACACATTCTCATCGGGAGGAACATTTGCTTAAGTCACGCCCTTTAAAAGAGAAAGTTGTTATTGAAAAATATCGAAAAAATTCTATGAAAAGGCAAAAATTGTATAAAATGACCAGTAGAAAAAGTTCGATATTTTTTTAACTACCGCGCTGTGAATATTAAGAGTTCAAAGTGAATGTTAACAATTAAAGTTTAAAATTGTGAAGTTTCAAATCAAGTTATCTAAAAACAATGACTTATCAAAGAGATTGGTATTATATATTATTATCACATCAAATTGTGCATCACAATCCAGTAATCAAACTCTAAAAGAAAGTAACGACAATAATTTTTATTTAGACTCAATTTCGGAACAATTTCTTCACCCAATCGAATGTGAAAGGTGTTTCTTTGTAGATTACTAGATAAGATTAACGCGCTTAATAGTCGCTTTTGGCTACATACCTGGATTATAAGTACTCGTTCAGAATACAAATAACCTTGAAACTATTAATGTATCGAACCTATACAAGTGAAAAGCATAAAGTCAGTTTTTTCTTGTTTTGAGCTATTTGATATTTCTGGTCCAAAATATTATGGTCTTTAGACTGATAAGAAAAACTATTCAAAACCACAACTTCCATACAAAAAAACATAAACTGGTGTCTTGAAATTCAAATATCTCAAAACTTAAAAACTGGCTTAGTGTTGTACAGGGACGATATACATACCCAATGGGGAATGGAGCGCATCAATAGCGCTTCTGAAGCGCTCTAAAGCAGCAGTAAAGCGCATCTCTCTCGTTTTCAAAAGCGCTGAAATTAACATTGGTATGTCATTGGAAGGAAGCGCTTCGTTCTCGCTACCAGAAATGCTCTTTGGATGCGCATCGCTCTCGCATCCAGAAATGCTGTTTGAATGCGCATCGCTCTCGCATTTAGAAATGCTCTTTCGAAGCGCATCGCTCTCGCATTCAGAAATGCTCTTTGGATGCTTTTTGGATGACAATAAAAATATTTAAAAAATAAATTTTTAATTGAAATTTAACGTCTTTCGTCACAAAGACTCAGCTATTATTTTTTTTTGATGTAATTATAATTATTTTTATTTTACTAAATTTATTATAATTAAAAAATTGCAAGTTGAAAAACTTTCGTGTTAGGTCTGGGCAGGAGTTGAACCGAGGACCTCACGGTTGCTACAACTCTCAATCGCAGTGCCAGTCGCTCTTACGAAGCTGACTTATTTTGTTTTGTGCGTAAATACGTGATTGAAAGCGCTTCGTTCTCGCTACCAGAAATGCTCTTTGGATGCGCATCGCTCTCGCATTCAGAAATGCTCTATAGATGCGCTTCGCTCTCGCTACCTACAGCGCAGAAAATATGCGCATACAAATCAGCTCTTTAGATGTGAGAAGGACGCGCATCGCTATTGCATCTTGGGGATGCGGATCGAAATTTTCTGTTGGGTATTTATTTACTAATACTATTACTATTTTACATTTTTCTTAAGACTTTTCATTAAGTTGTATTCAGTGGTTTTGTATAAAGAGGAAGATTACGACCATTCAACGCTGTTGGCAGAAGTTGATTATACTACTCTCTGGATATGCGCCTTAGGGGCCGTTGAGATATTATGTAACGCATCAGGGGTAAGAAGGGTCGGACGATTAGTTACTATACATGGGGGTGGGACAGGTCATCAACTACGTTACGTAACGCCGCACTATGGTTTTTTTTGGACTAAAAAGTGCACACAAAAATAATTCACTACAAGGACCCATTTTTAAAAAAAAAATCAAATGCAAAATTAAAGTTTATACATTGTGCTATCTGAAAAGATGCCCGCTTTTTCTAGCATTTGATCCATAAAACAGTGACATTAGTCGAAATCTCATAAATTTTTAAAAAAAACGGTTTTTCTTTTTAAAAATGTTAGTCGCATTAAACGCAGGAGTGATATATTAATAAATTTATGTGCATTCAATCAAATCAATTAAGATGAAATCAATTCGAAATGAAAATGGGCAGTGCCACGCCCCATAAACAAATTCGTCATATTCGTCATATCTCCGAAACTATTAGATGCAGATAGATAAGATTCGGTATGTTTGTAACAGGCACTGAGAGAAATAATATCCACTAAAAAAGTGGGCGGTGCCACGCCCTACAAATATAAAACTTATCATATCTCCGAAACTATTTGAGCTACAGCGATGAATTTCGGTATATATATAGAGAGTAGTGAGTCAAATAACATTTGCTGAAAAAAAGGGCGGTACCACACCCCATAATTAAGATATCCTTATTAAGTGCCACTCTGTTCTACAGGAAGCAAGTTCATTCATGTAGCTCTGCCTGTGGGCGTGGCTCCACATATTTTTTCAGCAGACATTATTTTTCTTGATGACTTTTGTATATAAAACGAATTTCGTCCACATGGGTCAAATAGTTTCGAAGATATGGTGTGTTTTATATTTTTGGGGAGTGGCACCGCCCACTTTTCTAATAAATATTATTTCTCTCTGTGCCTGTTACAAATATACCGAGTCTTATCTATCTGCGTCTAATAGTTTCGGAGATATCAGGAATTTGTTTTTGGGGCGTGGCACCGCCCATTTTTATAATGAAATAATTTTGTCTTGCTTGATTTCATTGAATGCATATAAATTTATTCATATATCACTCCTGCGTTTAATGCGACTAACATTTTCAAACAGAAAAACCGTTTTTTTCAAAATTTATGAGATTTCGACCTCTGTCCCTAATTTGTGGATCAAATGCTAGAAAAAGCGGGCATCTTTTCAGATAGCTCAATGTATAACCTTTAATTTTGCATTTGATTTTTTTTAAAAAAAGGGTCCTTGTAATGAATTATTTTTGTGTGCACTTTTTAGTCCAAAAAAAACCATAGTGCGCCGATGTTATAATTTTATGCGACAAAAAATTCAAATTAAAAATAAGATTTGTTACTCTACTAGTGGGGAAAGGGTTCTACGTTTTGTTACGTTGTGTTACAATCGTGGAGGGGGGATCAAAATTGGTTGAGAATTGCGTTACGTAATATGTGAACGGCCACTTATGGCACAAAAAAAAAACATTTTCTGCACTTTAAATCAAAAATTACTCAGATCACAGACTTGATAGAGAAAAACGGTTGCCATATCCGGAATGATCGACTACAAATTAAAAAAACTTTTTGTTTTCACTTTTATTTTAAATTATTTATGTATAGGCCAAAGCTAAAATAGTTGAATACGAATGGAGAATTATCAGTTTGCTTAACACGTTGAGTGCCATGTGTACCGCCGGCGGTACACACTTTACTTGTAGCGCTGTGCCACCATACAAATCCAATATGTATGAAAAAATGTCGGCTTGTAATAACTGTTGAATATTGATCTATAGGGGTATATAATAATTTTGTGGAAAGAGATTTGTGCTTATAAGTGTTATTTGTCCTATAAAATGGCGTGACAGCCGGCGGTACACGTGGCACATGAGTGAAACCAAATTCACCGCAGATTTGTTGAAAATATTTGACCACAGTGCCATCATTCAAATAAAATATACATCTTGAGGTAAAGAAGCAATAAAAACAACCAAAAAGTTTGCAACATTTTGAAATAAGTGTATAAATAGTTATCATAATTATTATGGATTATAATCCACCTTTTGCCTGGAATGTTTCAACGTAAAGCATTAGTTATTAGTTTTTATTATTAATAACCCTTGAATGAATGTAATTTTTACTTTTGTTAGTTTTTGTTCCAATAAATTTATTTTTTTTTTTGGTCCTCTTTTATGTAACTTTTGTAATTCTTCAAAATAAAAGATATCGTAAAAATTTCAAAACTCTAACCAAAAATACATTTTCCTCTGTGATAAAATACAAAAATTTTTTGATTTACTGCAGTGCTTTAGAATATATATTGCATTGAGTACACATATGACTGTGCACCGCCGGCGGTACACACGGCACACTGGGGAAGTTTTAGTGTGTACCGCCGGCGGTGCACGTGGCACATAGGTGAAAGCTGAATGTGTACCGCCGGCGGTTCACGTGGTCCCTGACGACGGACATTTTGCTTGTATGGTGGTACTCAACGTGTTAAAGTAAAATGAGTTCTTTAGCCTTCAAATTTGAGTACACACCTTTACCTACATTTGTTCGGGTCATCTGAGGTTTTTGTATGAATAACCCTATTGAATTCTAAGAATATTTTCTTCATTCAATTTACACTATTCTGATTTTAAGGTTTAGCGCTATTAGCTCAACAGTCAAAGCAACACCACTGAGCTGTGCTGAGCTTTGGCCTTAATTGAATATGGCCAATAAAAATACCATAACGTACAGTGTGCAAACTTAAAAAAATGCAGCTTGTTGAAAATGTATTACCAGTCAGTTTGCGCGCACTGCTTGCCTACACTAAAAATTCAACTCCTTAAATTCAAATGTTGCCAAATACCGCATGCAAACTCGTAAATTTGCGAATTCGCTGCATGTTGCCAATTTGTTGTGTTAGCCAACAACAACAACGATGTGGCGTGTGTGTGTGCTTAAGTACACACACTTGGCAGACGTTAAGGCGACCTATAATAAACAAAATTCAAAGATACCAGCAACAACAACCAAATAAACCGTTAGCCTTAACCAAAGCAGCAACAACAGCGCAACAGCAGATGAAGATGAAACATAAGTTGGTTGCTTGCAACAGCCTTAATATGTTGGTGTTGGTTGGTTGCCTCTTATTGGTACGTGCGCGTGCGCAAATTGACCTGCATCAACACCTACACACAGCGCATTTTGAGTTGGCAGTGCCCCGTTGCTGTTGTTGCTATAAAGCAATTTGCACGGCTTTGTTAAATTAAATTTTCTTCTTCTTACATTTTGGTATGAGGTTAACCAAAAGAAAAAAAAAAACAAAACAACTAAGTATTTATTTTTTTGTTTTGGTCCGCCTGCGGTTTTACCATAAATATTTCATTAACTTAACGTTATTTTTATTAATTTTAAATTGCCAAATAAAAATCACCCAAATGTCAATATGTCACTTTTTATGGTTTGATTGGTTTTTGTCCTTTATTTGACATTTTTGTTATGTTTTTATTTAATTTCACCGTGATTTATTATTTACTTAAGTGTTTCTGTTTAGTTAGGGAGATATCCACAAGTGACTTATCTTTGCGATCTTATACATATAGCCTTCTGGATCTTTCCCACAAGGTCTTTCAAGGAACGTCAAACAGTTTTATGTTCACTTGAGCTAGAGCTCGAAAGTTTTTTTCAAATAAATTATTCGAGTATGTCCCCTCAGAAACAATTTGACTAATTCCCATTTCTGGATACAGTGCGCTAATCACTGCTCTAACTTAGTATAAATACTTTTCTGGTACAAGGCGAAATTGTACAATTTTTGCCTCTATTGAGAGCGAATTCCATCTAAAGCTTCTGCCATTCTCTTGGTCTCAACACCATGTTGTTTGCAACTCTATATTCGGGCACTTAATTCAGCAATTGCTTCACCAATGGATAAGCCAGACTATGTTCACAGATCAACACTACTACCAGTTTCAGTGCTTAGACAGGTGGTTTCTTGTATTCTCCTTCTCATTGTTTTTCCTTCTCTGTAGGCTTTGTACAGTATACCGATCATGAAAAGCAACTGATGAGAACTTCTCGGTAAAGATAGTGTTCTTGTTTCGTTTCAAAATACGTTATGTAGCGCTTTTTATTTATCAAATACTTCAGTTCAGTGTCGGGTGTCTTGCTTGATAAGGTTTAGTTCAGTGCATATACAGAATTTTTTGATTCGAATGTGAAATCGGTTCTGTTATATGGGTGCGTAACATGGCTTATTACAGAAACACTAACGAAAAAGCTGCAAGTATTCGTCAACAAATGCTTAAGGCGTATACTAAAGGTTTGGTGGCCTCGCACTATATCAAATGCCGAGCTACATCAAAAATGCAATCCGAGGCGTGGTCAAGCTGGGCAAGTGGAGATGGATTGGTCACACTCCCCGGATACCACACAGCGAAGTTTGTCGCCAGGCTCTTGAGTGGAATCCACAAGGCAGCAGAGGACGTGGTAGACCCAAAACCACCTGGAAAAAGTTGCAGGAAAAGGAAATACACGAATCGGGAAAGTCGTGGCAAGAGATCAAAGTCATCGCAAGGGATCGCAATAAATGGATATGTTTCATATTGGTCCTATGCTTCTCCTAGGAGTTAAAGGAGAATACATACTTACATACCAGCATACGTAGGCTGCTCGATATATTTCTGGCCTAGGCAACACTAAGTGTTGCCAGGTGCAATCTGACATTTCTATTGGAGAGCTTGATATTTTTTAGCATAAACGTACTCGGAACGTTTTGACGTACGACCATCATTTGTGTTGTTTACAGTGACTTGAAAAAATCAATTTGGCAAAAAAATGGAATTAACTCGTGGACATTTTCGTGCGATCATTTTTCACAACTTTCGACGTGGATTATGACGACAAGAGTGCATCGATGAACTTAAATCTTTGTATGGCGATAAAGCACCATCTTATAGCACTGGGAAAAACTGACTTAATGAATTCAATCATGGCCGACGCTCGCTCAAAGACGAATTCCGTGAAGGTCGTCCAAAAACGGCCGTTATGCCAGAGAACATTAATGCCATGCGTGAATTGATAATGCAAGATCGTCATGTGACATACCGTGAGATAGAGGCATCCTTGGGCATTTTTCCCACCAGCATACATTCGATATTGCATGAAAACCTGGCCGTAAAAAAGGATTGTTCTCGTTGGATCCCGCACAATTTGACAATCGCTCAAAAAAAGGCTCGTGTCGATTGGTGCAAAGAAATGTTGAAAAAACGATCGCGGTGCTTCAAAAGACGTTTACAAGATTGTCACAGGTAACGAATCATGGATCTATGCGTATGAGCCCGAAACAAAACAGCAATCGACCGTGTGGGTCTTCGAAGACGAGCCAAATCCAACGAAAGTTGTTCGTGGAAGAAGCACTTCGAAGCAAATGGTCGCCTGTTTCTTCGGCAAAACTGGTCATGTAGCAACTGTTACGCTTGAGCAACGTAGGACGGTCAATTCTGAGTGGTACACTACAATTTGTTTGCCTGAAGTCTTCGGAGAAATTCGAAAAACGAACAAGAGAAGACGAAACATTGTTCACCATGACAATGTGAGCTCTCACTCATCGGCTCAAACCAGCGCCTTTTTGACCGGCCAAAACGTAGAATTGATGAGTCATCCGCCGTACAGCCCTGACTTGGCACCCAATGACTTCTTTTTTTTCCCGCACATCAAGAAAAAAATGCGTGGTCAATGATTTTCGTCCCCAGAAGATGCTGATGAAGCGTTCAAAAACCATGTTTTGGAGGTGTCTCAATCGGAGTGGAAATAGTGCATCGACAATTGGTTTGAGCGCATGTAAAAGTGCTGGAGAATACTTTGAAAATCAATAAAACCATTTTTGATAATAAATATTCGCATTTTCATTATTAGGCCAGAAATATATCGAGCAGCCCACGTATACTGTGTTCACTTCTTGTGCCTCTTTTTATACTCTACACCAAGGGTATATTCACTTTGTCCTTCCATCTCCGTCAATCTGGCTGGCTGGATGTGCGTGGAAATACATTTTTTGGGAAAACTGAGCAAGATAATTCAATGAAATTTGGTGCACTGCCTTCGTTGGCAAAGTTAGTTCGTGGGATTGAAAATGAGCAAAATCGATCAACGGACATGCCTAACGCCCATACAAAAAAAAAAAAAAAAAGAAATTGCAACTTTAAGAGTATTTTTCACGACAATGCAACCGAAATGCACATAAATACTATGGATTGTAAGCGCAAGATCTTAAAAAATAAACTGGGCTAATTCAAACAAGAGGGCGTGGCCTTCCCATTTTTTTTTTTTTTTTTTTTTTTTTTTTTTTTGTGGACGCTCTCTCTCTTTCTCTCCCAAAAATGTATGAAAGCTACTGCAATCCTGGGTTACCAATGCGTTGCAACTTGCAAGTGTTACCATGTTATGAATTATACTAAAGTTTTTTTACAATGACTGAAGTTTTTATTTGTATCAAATACAGTACATTGAAGTATTTGTTAGAATCAAGTTTTTTTTTTGACACTGATAAAACAGGCAGTGTACTTCAGTGTCAAAATGACATCAGCGTACAGTGAAGATATGAATCTTGGATTTTTTGCATCAAATAATTTAGTTTAATGTAAAATGTGCAAGTAAAAAAACCATACTTGATTTCAAGATGACTTATGCAGGCTTAACCAATAATGACACACTTACACCAATAATGTGTGAAGACCTGCAAGGTTTTGTCGATGTGCAGCTGAGACTAATTTCCGAAGTAATTTTCGCGATATCACGACGGGGTTTTGAGATATTTAAGATTATATGATCGAAAAATTGATATCTCAACTATTTTCCAGTTTAAATACAGCCTGCACAAAATTTTTTAAATTTTTATTTAGACTGCATTCAAAAATAGTCGAAAAATTCCTATTAACCTCAAGTTTCTCAGAATGCTGATCTGATTGATGGGCCAATTCTGAGCTTGGATTCAGATTCTACACAAAAAAAAAAATCTTTTCTAAATATTTATTTTTTATGGAATTATCCCATAAATACAAGTAAAGTATACATATTTAAATTCAATTTTGCATACATACATACTCTACACATGCTACACATATGAATACATGTATGCATAACAAAATGTCACACTGCTACCAATAGTTGCATGTTGCATGCCACGATATTGTTAAAATCTAAGCAAAAATTTACAAAAGAAAAACGATAAAAAAAATGAATTCAACTCAAAATGCAATCAGCGCGCATGCGCAAAGCCGCTTTGAGCTTGTGCTTCTAATGAATGCGATGTGATTTACATGCAATTGCTGCATATTTTATTTTGTTTACCTTTTTATTTATGTTGTTGGTGCTCTTTGTCATTGACATAATGGCCATTTTTGACATGCAATTTATTTGGTTGCCTTTTTGCGCGCACAGGTGGTTTGCTGCATGTTGCTGCTCCAATTTCATGCTTTGTTTGCAAAGTAATTGATGCCAAAAGTGAAGGACTTTTATTAAAAAAAAATCCATTTTTAGGTAAATGATATGAAGATTAAGTTTTATATTTGTAAATCGGTTGATTAGTAAAGGAAGGAACAAGCTCAACCAAATTTACATAAAGCAAAACAAACTTGGAAAAATTGCTATTTTTTTTTATTTGGTTTCCGAGATAGTTTTCCTTTTTCCGAATACATTTGTAGTGTTTCAAATTCAAATGCAACCTAGAAACTTTGTGCTATTTCTACTTCCGAACGAAGGGATTTTTTGAAGAGTTTTTTAACATTTTGCTCGTAAGGTGCATTGATGGAAATAATAAGTAACATACTTTTAGATTTATAACCATTTTAAAGGCTTTGAGCTAGTTTTTAAATGATTTTTGAGGTTTTTCTATGGAGTTTCATTCAGAACATTTGTAGTGTTTCAATTGTAAGCGTTGGTTAATATGAGTGTTTATAATTAAAAATGAGTTGCTGAACGTGTAGAAGGCATACTAGAACCATTTTTTTAAAGAAAACTCCCTTGGCTGCGCTATGGCTAAAATTTCAAGGCTGCGTTACATTTTTGGACACTTTTCGTTGCATTCCATATCTTGCAAACTATACAAGCTATTTAAATGAAATTTGGAAGGTAGGTGCCAGACGTAAATACCATATACTGGTTGAAAAGTGGTACCAATCAGAATAGTGCAACGCTCACCTTTTAAACTAGTTTACTAAGTTTCACGCGCTTCAGTTTCTTTTTTTGTGCTTCATGTTACTTTTTTTGGACGAAGCCTTCTTTAAACATTTTCCGTTATAGTTTTGAATAATCTATCCTCTCTTTTCGCTTTGACATACAGAGCGATATCTCTCTCCTTAGTCAAAATATTTTTTTTATTTTTGCGATTAAACTTTTGTACAACTGCTTAAAAGAGCAAATCTGATTCCATTTACTAAACTTAAGTTTTAATGAAATATTTTTTCCTTATAATTTTTGCGGTGTGTAAGTACTGAACCCATAAACATTAGCTTGGCTTCCGCTTGAAAATGCAACACACAAACCACTCACTCACCTAATTAGCCACAACAACGCCAACCAAGAATTCTCACTCGATACACAACATAAAATTGCACTGCGCAGAATCAACCGCAGCGGCCACAGCCACCTTAGTGCGCAGTACAAATTTAAACCGCTTATTTGCCAATAAATATGAAACGAATTGACTGCTGCCGGTGTTGAACGTCAAACCTACACAACATGACACAACAGTTGTTGTCAGTTTTTTTCTTAAAACTACCGACTTTGGTTTATTCTTTCATTCATTTGTGTCATAACTTGACTTTTTAATTAAAAACTGGGAAGTGCAATGCAAAGTAAAAAAAACCACAGCAAAGTAAAAATAATAAATTTTCCAAGTGGCAACAACACAGATGGGGGAAATAGGAGGTGCTACAGTGATAAAATAGGAAGTAGAAATGATCATATGAAACATGGAAATAATCTGCTACTTGTCTTTGCTGGGATGCAACTGAGGTGCCACTTAATTACTGTTGTGTAGTTTTTGTTTTTGTAGGAAACTGTTGAGTTATGCATTTATGTTTCCATTGCAATCATTTGCCTTACTGTGGAAGGCGTTCACTCGGTAACACATAGTGGTAATTATGTTTCTGAAGAAAAAATAAATTAGCTCAAGTTACGTTAGCCATTCCGTATGATATCCTTAGCAATTTTAAATTATAGCATTCGTAGAAAAATAATTCAAATTATAATAAGCAACAGATAACTAAGAATACCTTTAAATTTTGCTTGAAAAAAAAAAAAACCAAAAACAATAAAAATAGAACCAATTGTGGAGATCTTTCAGTCACAATGCTACTATAATTTAACTCAGTTTAAAGCGAGTTGGAGTGCACAAATGATTGGCTGTTTGCTTGATTAAAATATTATTGAATTAAGTATTAGTTTAATGAATGAATGAATGATTGAGTGCATGAATTATTGATTGAATGACTAATTGAATGATTGATTGAATTATTGATGAAATAATTGATTGAATGATTGATTGAATGATTGATTGAATGATTGATTGAATGATTGATTGAATGATTGATTGAATGATTGAATGATTGAATGATTGAATGATTGAATGATTGATTTAATGAGTGATTGAATGATTGATTGAATGATTGATTAAATGATTGATTGAATGATTGATTGATTGAATGAATGATTGACTGATTGATTGAATGAATGATTGAATGATTGATTGACTGATTGTTTGACTGATTAATTAGATGAATGATTGATTGAATGATTGATTGAATGATTGATTGAATGATTGATTGAATGATTGATTGATTGAATGAATGATTGACTGATTGATTGAATGAATGATTGAATGATTGATTGACTGATTGTTTGACTGATTAATTAGATGAATGAATGAATGAATGATTGATTGAATGATTGATTGAATGATTGATTGAATGATTGATTGAATTACAAATTGAATGATTGATTGAATGATTGATTGAATGATTGATTGAATGATTGAGTGAATGATTGATTGAATGATTGATTGAATGATTGATTGAATGATTGATTGAATGATTGATTGAATGATTGATTGAATGATTGATTGAATGATTGATTGAATGATTGATTGAATGATTGATTGAATGATTGATTGAATGATTGATCGAATGATTGATTGAATGATTGATTGAATGATTGATTGAATGATTGATTGAATGATTGATTGAATGATTGAATGATTGATTGAATGATTGATTGAATGATTGATTGAATGATTGATTGAATGATAGATTGACTCATTGATAAACTGATTGTTTGACTGATTGATTGACTGATTGTATGATTGATTTATACTTTTTATAATTGATTGTATTGTATTGAATGATGAAATGATATAAGATTGAAACATTCCTTAATTGATTAATTAATTAAATGATTAATAACAATGTAGATTCTAATGGCTAATGATACGCTATTAAAACCGATACCAGGTAAATTCGTATTACAGAGATTGTATGAATGATAGAGTGACTGATTGGTTATTAGAATTAATGCTAAACTAATCAAATATTTAAAAGATTTTTTGAATGATAAATTATTTGATAAATTGATTATCTTATTGTTTGATATATTACTGGCTAGTTGATAGATTGAAAGAAGGAATGGTTGTTTGAAGTACTTACTGATTCAGAGTTTACTAGATTGGTTTGGTTGACTTTTGTGTGGTTGTTGGATTAGGTGAAATATAAATTTATTGTTTGTTGTCAAACTTACTGAATATTCAATCGATTGTTTCATTAATAAATTATTTGTTTAATTGATTAATTTATTGATTGATAGATTAACTGATTGATTAAAGGAGGAATTGATTGTTTGAAGAACTAAATGATTAATTGATTGAGTGTTTAGTATATTGGATGGCTTCAGAATTAACCAATTGATTGTTTGAAGGACTAATTGATTAATTAAATTAGAATTTAATTTATTGCTTAGGTTGATGATTGAATAGTCACTTTATCATTTGAAATATTAATTGAATGATAGATTGTTTAATTGAATGTTTGATCAATTGGTTAATGAATAGTTGCTAAATAAATAAAATCGATTATTTACTTTCTTGAATGGTACATTAATTGATTAACTGATTGGTCAAAAAAATAATTGGTTGTTTGAAGAACTAATTGATTAACTGATTGTTTGATTCTTTGAAACATTAATTGATTAATTAATTGATTGACTGATAGAATGATTGTTTGATTATTTGAAACATTAATTGATTGACTGATAGAATGATTGATAAATTAATTAATTGGTCATATGAACAATTGCTAAATTTATTAAATTATTGATTGTTCGACCAACTTAATTTTTTATTATTTGATTAACCTACTGATTTATAAATGAACTGATTAAACGATTGATTTATAAAGCATTTTGTTGTTACTAATTCATTAACTTTTGGAAACTTTAATAGATTGATTGATTGATTGTTTGAGTGATTTATTAGTTTTTTACCGTGATTGATAAATTGGTTGATTGATTGAACGATTAATTGGTAAATTGATTAATAAATTGATGATTAGTTGAATAAACGATTACTTTAATATGGCTGCTCTTAATGGTTTCCTGATTTTATATAGAGCATTGTCATGAAAACTTCCCGCTATTTTTGCTCCAAACTCATGCAACAAATTTGAGCAACAAGATGATAAATTTTCAAGCATCTCTAAAAAATCGACGTGCATGTCCACATCGCTCAACGTAAACACAGTTTGAGGCCAACAACAGCCCAACTATACCAAATAATTAACATTCTTAAATGTCTGATGCTTTTGAAAACGCATAACTTAACCTTTTCCTTAATATTTTAAATACAATGTAAAGGTTCTTTAACATGAAAGAAGAAATTCCTTATTATATTGCGTGATTCATTAATTACGTATATTAATAATAGCCATAGTAGTGCGATGCGGCTCGCGCAAGTGCTTTCATTCTTTCTTTCACTATGCAATGCGCATGGTGTTGCGCATGCGTGTTAGTTTTTATAAATATTCTTATACCGCAAGAACAACAACAGTAGGGTCAAAATGGCTTTGATTTTTTTTTCTTTGTGTATTATTAATCATATCGCTTTATTTTTTTAATTTCGACCCCAAAATACGTGCGTAATTTGGTTAAAAGGCATTAAGACCGCATAAGGGTTCTTGCTGTTGCTACCTGTAGCGTTGATAGCTGTTTGCCTTTTCGTTGCCAGCTTCTTTATTATTGATTGAATGCGCGCATTTGGTTATAAATTTTACAGTTTGAAATTTTTTTTCCTTTAACTTCAAAATTCTTTAATTTATTTGTTTTTTATTTTTCATTGAGCATGAAATTTTATCTATTGATATTGTGCTTAAACTCCTTAATGAGCCAAGTGGTACGAAAAAATAAAAATTATGTGGGATTATCATTTTAAATATTATTCATATATTGATTAATGGATCAGAAATGGTTTTGACTATGAAATGAAAAATTTTAGCTTCTACTGCTTTTCGGCTATTTAAGTATTCTGAGTGGCCCCCTCAGGTATATGAGCGTGGTAAGAGAGTGAGCGTTGACTATTTTTTTCAAAATATGAGCTTGATTAATAGTCACTCTGTTACTTAAACAAACATAACAAAAGACATTATTATAGTTAGTTAATTTCTGACGCAAATTAATGTTTAATTATCTAATTATTTAAGCTCAATTAATGAAGATTATGCTTTCATATATGAAGCTTAAAAATAGCATTTCTAATTATGTAATATGAAGAGTTTTTTTTAGTCAAACGGTAATATGTCTCATAATGAAGCCTCCAAGATAAGCCGAAGATGAAAAGAAAAAGAAAAGCCGAATATTTCAAGGTTTGAACCGTACACTGAGAAAACAGCATTGTCAAAAGTGGCAGAAACGTGGATATTTTGAGCATAGCTCGTTCGTTGTAGTTTTAACAACGCGCGTTGCTAAATGAGTTTAAGCTACGTTTGTGATTGATTAAACAACGCGCGTTAGTACATAAAATACAAAAAAAAAAACATATTTTTTAATTCCAATTTTTTCCTGTCACCAATAATGAAACTGATATTATTTTCTTTTTTAATTTTCAATTTTTGCTTTGTAGTATAGTCATTTGGTAGTTTTACCTGGAAAGTTTTGCGGGATTTTTGCAAACGAGTTATTTTATAGATTTCGATGTGCTCTTTCAGAATTTCAACTTTGCTACCTCGAATCGTGTTCGCTCGCGCCGCCATATTGGAAAAATGGCGCCCAAAATCAGTTTTTTACAAATATCTCTTTAACGGTTACATTTAGAGAAAAATTTTGTGGGGCAATATTTTAGCTTATAAAATTTTCTATAAAAATGGCCCATCAATTGTTTTCATACGACTTATAACTCAGGAGGCATCCTAATTCAAAATTTGAAAAAAATTAGTAAATTGTGCATGCCGCATATGAATAGGCACAGTGATGTGTTGAGCTTAAAATGACGATAACTCATGAACGGTGAGTTACACGTGGGAAATATTTTTTAAACAAACCTAAAATTTAGAAAGAAACCGTTTTTTCAAAATGGCTCCAAAACGGTTCGTCCTAGAAAAAAAATTGTTCATGTGTTTTGTAGAACGTTCAATTTCCTATAAAGATTCCTCCGACCTGTTTTTTCGTCCGACTTACCGTTCATGAAATATCGCGACTTGAAAATCATTCAAAACTGATCATAGTACTGCGCATAGTACAATGTTCAGTTTTTAATGATTTTCAAGTCGCGATATTTCATGAAGGGTAAGTCTGAGGAAAAAACACTTCGGAGAGACTCTTATAGGGAGTTAAACGTTCTACAAAATGCATCAACAATTTTTTTTCTGGGATGAACCGTTTTGGAGCTATTTTGAAAAAACGGTTTCTTTCTAAATTTTAGGTTTGTTTAAAAATATCTCCCAAATTATAGGTCATCTGAAAAAAAAAACTGAATGTAGATTGTAGTGCAAGTTATTCCCTATAAACAAGTATTTTTATTTTAAACGTGTGACTCACCGTTCATGAGTTATCGTCATTTTAGCGCTCAACACATCACTGTGCCTATTCATATGTGGCATGCACAATTTACTAATTTTTTTCAAATTTTGAATTAGGATGTCTCCTGAGTTATAAGTCGTATGAAAACAATTGATGGGCCATTTTTATAGAAAATTTTATAAGCTAAAATATTACCCCAAAATATTTTTCTCTAAATGTAACCGTTAAAGAGATATTTGTAAAAAACTGATTTTGGGCGCCATTTTTCCAATATGGCGGCGCGAGCGAACACGATTCGAGGTAGCAAAGTTGAAATTCTGAAAGTGTACATCGAAATCTATAAAATATCTCGTTTGCAAAAATCCCGCAAAACTTTCCAGGTAACATCATTTTATTCTCCCAAATGATTGTACTATTGAATTAATATTTTTTTTTTTTTTTGTTTGGTATTGGAAAGATTTGAACCTAGAATCTGTCGTGTAATAGATGCGGACGTTAACGAACTCAGCCACTGTCATCATTATTGTGAGGTTGACTAAAAGTCTATTTGTTTTGAAATTAGCTTCTATCACGTTCGTGAGTGCTTTGACTATGTTTCGTAGCTGATTTAGATTTAACTACGTTTCGTGGAGTTTTGACCACGTTTCGTTGCTGATTTGAATTTAACAACGCTTGGCAACTAGCGTTGCTAAATAAATTTCAACCACGTTCGTGAGTGATTTAGCAACGCATCATACAAATATGATCTTGGAGCGTTGTTAAATCCAAATCAGCAACAAAACGTACTTAAAACACTCACTATTTCGCAGCTGCTATACAGAGTTCAACGTCGTGCGATGAAGATGATTGGAAATGCGGTAGTTGTATCTTCTATTGACTCTCTTGAACATCGTCGTAACGTTGGGTGTTTTACCCTTTTTTATAGATATTATCATGGAATGTGCACAAGAGAAATTTATGGGTTGGTTCCGTCAGTTCGTATATTTTCTCGCAGCATTTGGGCATCTCATCAGGCCCATTCCTATTGCGTTGCATCCGTGTTCGTTTTTTGGTCGAACTATCAAGTTGTGCAATAATCTCCTATTGTGAGCGTTTTTCCCGCCAGCTGTGACATCAGTAGATTCAAGAAAAATGTTTATCGACACTACTTCTCTTTTCCCCCATCCCTCTAACCTATTTCCTTTTGTGCAAATCAACGTGGTGCATTTCATTTATATGGGCTACCTCTGAGCGTTGGCTTAAGTATGAAAAAAAAAATAAATAAAAAAATGCAACCAGTTGATGAATATGCCTAAAGCCTTCTGAAAATTTGGCAATAAAATCAGTTTCATCAAAAATACTAGAAATAATTCGAACAATCGTGACCCTACTAAACGGAGAAAAAAATAGTACGTACTACTTTATTTCTAATAAACTTTGCCAGAATTTCAAGTCAAAATTTTACCTTAGGCACTGTTTTACTCAATTCAGAATTTTCTAGTCTAGTAGTGAGTTTTTTGAAAAAAATTTAAGTGCTGTAAAGTTCAAAAAAAAAAAAAAAACCGCACTAGGGTTCGAACCGTGGTTCGTCCGTGTGATAGATGGAAACATATGCTGTGCACTACTGGCCCATATGATGAAGAGGTATAAAATTTGTATAAAACATAAATATTTTTATTAGAATTTGAAAGTCAAAATGGTTATATATTTTAATGACGAGGTGTCGTAAACTGATTTTAGCCTTTTTTTTTTCTTCTTTAAAAAAGAATAGAAGTTCAGTTGTAAATGAGAGATTGCACTATAGGTCTAAAGGCACACTCTTTTGGCCAAAATTCAATTTTTACAAGTGTTGCTCTTGAGTTTTCATTGATGCAGTGTAACGGAGAATACTTCAATACAAGCGAAAATGTTTTTTGTTTTGGGGTAAAATAATTTTCTGTTCCTCGGCATTGTGTCAAAGTTGATGCATTTGTATTTTACTGAGATAACTCAAAAAAGTCATGATTTTAGCTCTTTTATATTTTGGTTTTCTGTGGAAAAACTTAAAATTCAAATTGGACCCCTGACTTTTAGTATTTTTTTTTAAATTTGAACTTCGTGTAAGCTTTTAAAATTTTGTTGGAATTTGTTAGTCGTAAGAAACCAAAAACTAGTAAGACGGTGCTATTGTTAATGTTATTTAGAAATATAGACGCTCGATTCTGCCCTTTTTTTTAATGAATTGTTTTGTCAGGTAACTTTTTTTCCGCAATTCCGATTTATTCGAAGTCTGGTTGCAAAAGACAGACGAAAAAGAAAAAGGAAAAGCTGTTTTTCAATTTCTTATTAGAAAATACTGAAGATACTACGAGAACAAGTAACTTGGGTAAAAGTGCGCATAGTTTTTGCATTAGGTTTTTTGAAAAATAGAGATATTTGAGGTCAATATACGAAAAAGAAGTACTTTTGTTACTTTTGAGGTTAGTTGTAGACTGCACAAATTTTTTAAAATTTTTTTTTTTTTTTGCATAATACATTACTGAGTACGACTTACCTTCAAAACGAGCTCTTAAAAAGTGCCAAACAATACTTTCTTCAAAAGTTATTGCAGATTTAAGATGATATCATGAAATCCAAAGTTGTGTCGTTTTACCCGATTTATGGGATTTCAAGATGTCATGACATGTCATCTTAAATCGGCCATAACTTTAAAAGGAAGTATTGTATGACATTTTTTGAGTCTCATTTTGAAGAAACATAACAGAACTACGTTACACATTTGGTAAAAAAAAATAATGAAAATTTTGTGCAGTTAGCATCTATCCGCAAAAATAGCCAAAATAGCCATTTTTCATGATTTTGACCTCAAATATCTCCAAATCCTGAACTGGTGGGTCAATTTTGACCTCGGATTCGGATTCAACGCATGGAGTTACTTCCGAAATGCTTAAAAACAAAACCTTGCTGGTATGTGCTATTTATTTAGAGAATTTATAACGTGCCATTTTTGACCCGGTAGTCCAAGGGTTAACATTTTTTTCAGAATTGTTCTTTTAGTCTAGAGTCAACATAAGAACTACATTTGCAGTCGGTATCCGTTATGAATTTTGGCCAAAAAAGTGTGCCTTTTGACCTATAGTGGATTGGAAAGATGAAATGCCTGAAATAGGGCAGTTTGATTGTAAAAAGGATAAAGTAATAAAATTATAAAATTGTGTGAATTATCATATAAATATTGGTTTTTATGTCAGAGGCTTTTCCCATAAAAAAAAGGATTTTGTGTTTTATTTTACTTCTTAAAATGTACGGAGGAGGTAAGATATACGAAACATTTACTTTACTGTAAAGTTCAAACACAAAAAATTGTAAAGTCAAAGTTATATGAGATATCGTTATTAATGTTTGAAATTTAGTGTTAATTACTTTTATTTTTTGACAACTCGAATGGAGTTAAAATTATGACACTAATTTTTCTTCGTATATACAAGCAAGACCTTCATGAACTCCATAGTAAGGATATTATTTAAGATAGTTCAATTAATTTCACAAAAATTATCAGAATTGGTCGAAGGAGCTGCAATAGCAAACTTCGCTATTTTGGATAAGAGTAAGTGACAAAGTGATGCGAGTACATACGTATATACTGACAGAGTAATTTCGATTTTAAGACCCTTTTAACTTTTTCTAGTTTTTTCCTTTTTTAAAACAACATTCACATATTTCAGTGCATGTTGTCATGTTTGTAACTAGCTATTCGCCAATAAAAAAAGCAAAAACAAATAGTGCCTTTAGAGCTAATAGCTAGCATTTGTTAAAGGGTGCCAGCAATCAAACATGACAGCAAACGAGACTTATTATCATAACTTTTCGTAGACTAATCACCACAAATCACATTAAATTCAATAAATACAACAGCAGAAAAGTGTTGTGGCTACATTGTTGCATTATTAGCTGTCTGTAGATAAAAAATGTCGCATTGCAGACGACGTAACATACGCGTGCAAACATCTAAGCAGCCTGAAAGGAGTGAAGTATTAGCAATGAAAACATTTAAGTGTAAGTGTGTACCATTAGCAGTGCCAAGCGTTAAGAGTAGATAGCCTCTTCTTCTTCTTCAATTGTTTGCAATAATTGCATTCCAACGTGGCTCCATAGTTCGATCAAAAAACATATAAATACTTACATATACATATGTATATTCATTTAATGCTTCCTTATATTTTTGCAATTTCCTTATTAAAGTTCATCAAATACAAAAAAAAAAACAAAAAATATTGCAATGGAATTTTCACTTAATTTGCTAGAAAACAATGGTTGATGCTCAATGATGATTTCCAACGGAGGTAAACGGAAAGTTTATATTTTGTATTTCCTTTGTTTTTTCTTTAATATTGTGATTCTTATAATAAAGTGATTCACTTGAGTGAATATTTCAGTGGGCATATTCCCGACTATTTGGTTAAAAACTCTTAAAATCACTTGATTTTCAACTAAAAGGCGGGGCAAAAGTTATAACTAAGCTGCGATTTTGTTTAAAACTATAAATCACATAGAGCAAAATCCGCGTCATATTTTTACTCCACTCGGGTAGTAAAAAAATTAAAGTAATTAACACTAAAATTTCAAACATACGAGTAAATTACCTCCCCTTATAAATATAACCATTTTGACTTAATCATTTTTGTATTTACTTTACAGTAAGGTAAATATCACAAAAATATGTAAACATTTTGACGTTTAAATTCTAGTAAAAATATTCATGTTTGGAGAGACATTTGCTTAATACACAAATTTTATAACTCTTCAACATATGGGCCAGTAGTGTAGAGAATATGTTTCTATCTATCAGACGGTTCGAATCCTAGTGCGGTACGTTGGTTTTTTGTTAACTATACAGAAGTTGCAGATCATACATTCAACCCGAACCTCGCCATGGCGATCTTTTAAGTAAAGGGTATTACAGCATATACAGTTTTCATCTTCTTTTCTTTGAAGTTTACGAATTCCAAATCATCACTATGGGTGAAAACTGCAACTAGATTCTTAATCTGAAGAAGATGATAAATACATTTGTTTTTAAGACATTTTCCTTTGTTGGTCCTTATTACCCGCAGCACATGTTGGTGAAGAAAATGGTTTTTTATCAAAAAACCATTTATCCTAATAAACATTTTTATTATACCCTACATCCACTTTGTCCTTCCGTTTATAACGCAGAGAAGGAAGCAAGGCAGGTATAGAAAAGTGTATATATTCTTGACCAGCGTCTCCTCCTGAGTCGATATAGCCATGTCCGTCTGTCTGGCTTGTTGGTTGGCTGGCTGTCTGTCTTTGTAAGTATTTTTTACGAGAAAACTAAGCAAGATAATTCGATGAAATTTGGTACAGTGGCTTTGCTCGAGGGATTGAAAATGAGTGAAATCGGTCTACGGACACGCCTACCACCAATACAAAAAATATATTCAAAATGCAACTTTATGAGAATTTTTCACGACAATCAAAATACCCACAAATACTAAGGACGATAAGCGAAAGCGCTGAGCACAAACCAGGCGAACTCGGACAAGAGAGCGTGGCACCTCCCACATAAGCAAAAGCTTCAAAATGCTATACAGAAAGCATTTTTCGAAATAGTTCAACTAAATTTCAGTCAGACATTAAAAAATATAAATACAAGCTCTGAGCAAAAACTAGACGAAATCGTACAACAGAGCGTGGCACCTCCCATATAAGCAAAAGCTTCGAAGTGCTTTTTTGAGATAATCCAACTAAATTTCACTCGGGTAGGAAAAACAGTAAAAGCAAGCTCTGAGCAAAAGCTACGCGATCTCGAAGAGAGGGCGTGGCTACTCCTATTCAAGCAAAAGCTTTAAAATGCTTAACTGAAAACGTTGACATTTGACGTAATTTTCAATAACTATGCCACTCTCATGTTATGATATTACTTTTGCCATACCTATTAATAAGGAATCATATTTGAAAGGCTTAGACTCATTTAATATTATTTTAGTACTCACTCTAAATGTTTGTTGGGCAATGTTACAATGGTATTTTTTATATAAATCATAAATAGAAATTTTCAAATAAAGCGTAATATATCAAATTAAGCATTTTATAATTAAAGCTGCTTGTATTTCAAAAAATTAACACCTTAAGGCAGCAAGCAACATGCAGTAGCAGTTAAACAGCACAGCATGTTACGATGCGACGACTTCCATACAAGTGCAAAATGAAAGCAACAACAGTAGCCAGCAACGTAAATACATAACACACAGCAACGGTAGCAATAAAACACAGTAAAAGCAACAGCGGCAACAAATTGCTGCTTGACAGCCTGTTGCTGACCAAAGCAATCAAAATGCAATTAATCTCAGCATACCAAAGCAATTCCAGCTTTGATTGGCAGCATGCCATTTTTTTATTGTTTTTGTTCCTCACTTGTAACAAAGTGTTGGTGCTGCGCATGCGTGCCGTTTCCTTAAAACGTTTTTTTTTTTTTTTTTTGTTTTTTTGCTATTCAAGTCTTTGACTTATAATGAAAGTCAAATGTTGCTATGTGCTGCTAATGAAAGTAGATTAATTGTTATCCCCGGTAGAGCAACATTAACAAGTTTTATGCAATTTTTATTAAATTAATGCTGGCATGTTGCTTCTCCATCGCTTCTATTTAAGTTTGTTATTTAATTTTTATTGAAATAATTAACTTTTGCACGTAATTGCAGTTGCGCTTTTGCTGTTTTTGCTGTCTTAAGATGAAGTTCAATTAACTTAATGAACTGACGCTAATGCACCATTAACCCACTTTTAAGCCGAACATCGATTTATATGTAATACTTTAGTTTGGCGTCGTTTGAAGTGCGCGTATATTATGCCTCACTCTGAGGAGTACAATGGGCAGACACAAAGTGGGTTGTAAGTTTATGGCTTAAGTTGAAATATTAAACTTGCTGCATGCATTTCAATTATGAATGAATTCAGCTTTAGTCAAATGCAATGAAAATTGATGTACGTAACGTAAATTTCTAACGGATATTTTAAGTCAATGGGGCCTGCAAGATTTACGTGTAGTATATGACTCCTTTTATGACCCCAAGCCCTGAGGTAAATAGCTGTGACGCCATGGAATTTATTTTAAGCGTTGGTCTAAGGAGCACACTTTCTTTTCCTTCTATTTTTCCAATAACTACTAGGTTTAAAAAAAAACTGGTAAGGGTGTAACTTTTGGTCTGGTCAAACATTAAATACCCTTCACAGCAGTATTTTGAAAATTTTGCTTATATGGGAGGTACCACTCGCTCTTGTCCGAGTTCACTCAGTTTTTGCTCAGAGCTTGCATTTCTGTGGCCGCGCGGAAAAATCAGGTAACTCCATTTTTCAAAAACGGGAGAAAAACGCGTTTAACTTTTTTGATGAATTTTTGATGAAGTTACCTGGTTTTCCGCAAAAATGGAGTTACCTGGTTTTTTCAAAAAGATGATCTATTTTCAATATATAGGATGTTACAACCCAACGAAGCGCTTCGAGCCAATGACCTGCCTACTACTGATGCGCTCTGCTCCCCATTGTTAATTATCGATCGAATAATGAAAGCTTAATTGTGAGGAAATCGGCAAGGTTGCGATAGCAGAAAATGTAGTTGTATTTATTTCATCAAAGCAGTCATTTGAAATTTAACAAACATGAAATTTTTTATTTCCATGATATGAATGTGCAATTTCGAAAAGGTCACATCTCCTAAACGAGGCAAAAGGAATGTCATAACCCAACGGGAAACGGAAGCGCATTGAAACGACTTCAGTTGCGCTTCTAGGGAAGCAAGAAGCTGCTTCCAGTGCTGTTCGCACTGCTTATCTTTTTTAACACAGCATGTCCTAGCGGAGATGCACATCTTCACAAGCAAATGAAATATGGTACAAATGCGCTTTGGTGGAAGCACACATTTGAAAGCATATGAAATACGCTTCTGTGGAAGTTTTTCAAAATTTTAAGTTTCATTTCACAAAAATTACTTTTTTTTTCTGTAACTTTTGGTAGATTTATGAAATTTTATAAGCAATAAAAAAAATAGTGTTTGAAAAATTTTGTATGCTACCAGCGATGTGCTTCTAATGCGCTCTTTTTGGAAGCTGCTTCATTTCTTCCCGTTGGGAATATTGATTGGCTGACATTTTCTTAGGAATGAATAAAATTTATCTCTGTTTTCACGAAAAATTTACTAGATGATGTAGAATTAAGCTGAAAAAATGGCATCGATCAAATAACCGATCATTGTGGCACATAATTTATATGACATTATTTTTGTCACGTTTTAGAGATGTTATCTTTTCGAAATTGCACATTCATATCATGGAAATAAAAAACGAAATGCTTCAAGAACAAGTTTGCAGAAACCTTACCGAGGCCAAATAACTGATGCTAAGGCCCTTTTTGAATGGGCAAATAGTGAAAAGTCCGACATAATTTATCGTTATTGTGCAATATGAATATGAAGCAACTGCATCGCAACTCTCCAACGCTTTTCAATATGTAAAAGCCATACCAGGAACTCAGAAATTTCATAGTTTTGTTCCCTTAGGCCGTAACCGTAGTGCAGCACGGCGTATTTTATTTTCAAAATCCTTCGAGGAATTTTAAATGATGTAAATTGCAAAAAAACTTACATAACCCGAAATATTGCATGTACTGAAATAACTTCTCCTGTACCATTAAAGATACCATCTTAATTTTAAATTCATGTGAAAGGTAGTTTTGTCTTCTATTCCAGAAAAATATTTTGGAAGGTCGAACAAAAGGTACTATAGCGATTTTTGTCGTTTAGTGCTAAAATAGTAGTTAATTTAGTATTTTTTTTCCCAATACAAAAATTACTTTGGGCGCATAGCGTAATTCAATATCTTTCTAAAAATGGTCCAAACATGAAAATGTGTTAAGAAATGTTTCAGTTATGGGCCATTTTTTTTAATTTTCAAAAAATCATAGCTTCTAAGCCTCTCTTTTTCATATGAAAGATTATTTTTTTGTCTTTCCAAAAAATATATTTTGAAATGTAAAAAAGGTGTACCTGGGCACATTTTTTGTAGTTTAGTACTAAAATAGTAGTAAATTAAATACTTTTTATCAACAGCCTGATTCAATACCTTTCCAAAATAGGTCTAAACATGAAATTCGGTTAAGAAATGGACAAGTTATTGACAATTATTTGAGGAGAGTTCGTCACATTTTACGGATTTTTCCATTTTTTGCACTCCACAAGCCATAAAAAAATCGCAAAATTTTTTTTTCCCATTTCTCAAAGACTAGGCATGAAACGAAACCATGTACCAAATATCAGCGAAATCGAAATCGGAAATTGTATTTGGATTTCTGTTGCATTTTCTAGTTGAATTAAAAAATTTGAGGAGTTGCCTGGTTTTTCCGCAAACGGTATGGAGTTACCTTGCTATTTCCCAAAATGTATCATTTACGCAATTTTTTGTTTCTTAATAACTTGGAAATGATATGCATTATTCAAATTTCGCTCTGATAGAATGATTGTAAATCAAAAAACATTCCATTTTTCATGGTTCATTTTCCAAAAAAATGGAGTTACCTGGTTTTTTCGCGCGACCACAGATTTATCGTTCTTAGTGTTTGAATGAAATTTAGTTCGACTATCTCCCAAAACCCTTTTAATATAGGGTTTTAAATCATTTGCTTATATGGGAGGTGCAACGCCCTCTTGACCGATTTTGCCCAATTTTTGCTCAGAGCTTGCGCTTACAATTTTTAGTATTTTTGTGTATTATCGTGAAAAATACTCTTAAAGTTGCATTTTGAACATATTTTTTGTATGGGCGGTAGGCGTGTCTATTAACCGATTTCGCTCATTTTCAATCCCTCGAGCTAACTTTTACGACAAATCCATTGTACCGAATTTCATCGAATTGTCTTGGTTAAATTTCCCGTAAAAAATATTTCCACAGACAGACACCCAGTCAACCAGACAGACGGACAAGGTTTTGCAAAAATTTTAAAAAAGTTTTTCTGAGCGTTTCTGAAACCAAAAATTTCAATTTAGTCAAAAAAAAAAATTCAGGATTATATAAGATTTTCGAAAAAAAAAAACACTAAAAATTTGTGTTGGATTTTTAAAAAGTTTATTTAAGTTTTTAAAACAAAATTTTAAGATTTATTTTTGAAATAAATAGTTTGAGCAAAACTGAAAAAAAAAACAGGTGTTGCAAAAAACGACGGAGAATGATGAAACGGTGAATGATTAAATGTTGCGCAAGCAATTATATCGAAATGAAAATAGCAATTATTTTTAAAAATTTGAAACTGGTGGATAGCCCCTTAAAAAAAAAAAAACACACGAACACTCACTATCGAAAAACTAAAACTGACTGAGCTAATGTCGTAGGGTAAGGGAGGGAAATATGGACCACCCATCTTTCTTTTTTAAATAAAACCCAAAATACATAAAACAAAACAATTAATTTTATGTCATTCAGTAAAGGAAACAATTTACCTTTAATCTGCTTCACTTTTAGATAAATATCTCATCAGGATAAAGAAAAAAAATGAAAAAACTGAAAATACTCAAAATGAAGATAAAAAAAAAGTGTAGTGTAATATGGACCATATAGTCCATTTGGTACAGAAGTTGCATAAAAATGTCACTTCCACATTCGGCACATTTTTCATGACTCCAAGGTTGTCAGATTACACATTCAACCCAAAATTCGCCACGTCGATCTTCTGACTAAAGGGTATTAAATTATATGCATTTTTTATCATTTTTTTCCTTTGTAGTTAACGAATTACATATAAGGACCATCAGACTCATCATGAAAACTGCAACTAGATTCCCCATCTGAAAAAGATGATAAATACATTTGTTTTTGAGGCTTTTTTCTCTGGTGGTCCATATTTCCCACAGCACGTGTTGGTGAAATAAATGGTTTTTTATCAAAAACTCTTTTGGTTAATGAACTTATTTGTGCTAAAAAATTAGAAATGGTATTCACTGACTTTATATAATTAACCATTTATTTAAACCCGCGATGTCTTTAAAGTGAATTAATGAAATATACTCACTGGAAAAAAATTATCACTGATCTTTTTTTTAGAAAAATCAACTTTACAGAAACATGCGACTTCACCGAACGCTAAAATCGCCCTATTATAAGCTTTAGGTATTAGCGTTAAGTTTGAACATGAATAACGGTAAATCCTATGTATGCAGTGGGAAATAACCGTGTGGTCCATATTACCCACGTAGTCCATATTTCCCTCCCTTACCCTATAAGTTTTTTTTTTTAGAAAATAAAATAACCTATTCGTTTAAGTAGAAACTCTTGTGAAGTATCTATATTAAATCGTTTAAATATCAAATGCTAAATTTAAACATGGTTCTGAGCCCCAGGACATTGAATGGTATATTTTTTGGACAATCACCCATATAGAGATAATGCCGCAATATAGAAAAACGAAAAAATGATACCGTTTTGAACCTACATACCCACAAAAAAGTATTTTCGAAATTTCACCTTATTGTAGAATTCTAAACCTACACATTGGATAATACAATTTTCTAGAACATCTTAACCCATTATATACTCTTTATAGGTCCTTTGACTAATTTTTTAAGAAACTGGATTATAGTGGGTTAAAGCATTCTACAAAATTTTCTGCAGAATAAAAAAAGCCCCATAAAAAGGGAATAATGGGTAAAAATATGTGGTTGAAAGTTGTTGTTTGCGTGATTTTATGATGACTTTAGAATAACGTTAAATCCAAAATGTAGTTTAGAGTTCTACAGTAGGGTGAGACTTTGAAAATACGTTTTTTGTGGGAATATAATATAGTAAGTTAGGGTAATGTGGACTATGTGGGTAATGTGGTGCGCCCTTTTATTTCCCATATATAACAATTCTGGTTATTTATGCATATTAAAGCTCGAAAAACATATTTTTTACGCTCTTTGGCTTTTCTGTTATGATCCTGACACGTGTGCAGTTTCTTAATATAAGCTGTGAGGTCAAATTGACTTTCTTTAGTACGTACTGAATAGCTAAATAATTTCCTCAGAATTCTGTTTTCTAAAATTCAAATAACTCTGATGCATTTGTGGAGCTATTATTCAACGAAAGAATGCATAAGCAGGTCTGATTTCACATTGCTTTTATTTATTAAGTGATTATTTCAAAAAAGTGGTGTTTTCGGGTAATGTGGCCTACCCCCTATTATTTTACGCTGATTACTATTACACCTTAAAAGCTAATTACATGTATGGGATACCCGAGTTTGAGTAATATGGTGCACTATTTTACGTATGATTCGGTATTCCTTATGACTTATTCATTTGTTAGTATGAATTTGGTTTATTTTACTAAAAAATATTCTTTAATAAGCCTTTACAGCTATTTCATAGCAATTATAATCTAAAATAATACAAGTCGACTTTTAGTCAACAAAATTTGAGAATAACGGTACTACTTTAGGAAATGAATAGGGTGATCCACATTACCCAACACTTTTCTATTTCAGCTATTTTTAGGTACTGTCAATTTATCTGGCCTCACGCTTGAAGAAGTTAATATTTTAGTTTATAAATTATATAATAGTAAAAACAATAGAATAACTAATACTAATTAATTGACAAAACTAACCTACTACCATTACTTTGATAGAAATTGACGAAAAAGAAAAAAGGTAACCACATTACCCTAAGTTACTCTATATATATATTTACTATGTACTCGTATACACAATTCAGTTTAGTTTTGGCTACAATTTTGTTTCAATTGTTTAGCAAAATACGAAACAGTTTGGTAGCTATGACCAAAAATAATTTAAATAATTTTTCGGAAATTGTATGTTTTGAAGTCAAAGACGCATAGACTATAGCTACAACTTTGTTAAAGATAGCAAAACAAATTTCCGAACGGTTTACGAGACATAGCCGTGATAAAAGTGCATTTCCCTTGAAAAACCTCAAAAATATTTAGCACTATAAAATCTGACCTGGTGCCAAACTAACAAAACCTAAATAGTGTTTTGCTAGTACTTTCAGAAACTCCATTCAAAAAGTTGTTTGCATTCGATGACCTCAAAAATGTTGTACAGTGTTATCATTTCGTTTAGATTTTTTTTTTTTTTTTGTTGATCATAAGCTGTCGAAAAACTTTTTGAGGTCAAAGTATTGAAAAAAGAAAAAAAAAGTCAGAAATTTAGGTGTTGAATAGCTTTTTCTTGCCTCTTTCATGTTAAGTTTTTTTTTCACATTTTTGCTTCCATTGCAGTAATAAATCTTGTACGAAAATATTTTTGCGTGCTACTGAAAATTAACAACAATAAGGGCTACCAGTAGCACACATACTGAGCAACAGCAAAAAAAAAAATGTGTCTGTATTGCACATAAGCCAAGTTTTAACAGATGTTTTGATTATTTTTGCAGATATAAAGATATGCCCATATTTGCGCGTACATCATTTGCTTGTCCAAATTTTACAATTTACGAGGCATTTGTTATTTTAACTTTTAGTTTATGTGTTGTGAAAACCTGTTCCTGTATAATTAGAGCCTATTAAAAACGAATGTACGTAAAACACCCTCCTGCAGTAAATTTCACAAAAAACACGCTAATGTGTGCCCATTAAGCTGTTGTACGCCTTTAAAGATGATTTTTAGGGTTATACTTAATTTGAGTTTTTTTTTTTTTTTTTTTTTTCGTTTTTGAAGACAACATTTCACCTTAAGCGTTGCCACCTGTTTGCTATATTCTGTATAACTTAGTGAATGACTGTGCTGAGTGAGTAACTGACTGACTGACGAACTGCTGCCTAATTTACGCTAAATGAGCTGCAAGCAAGAATTCAACATGTTATTATCATTCTTTTTCTTTCTTATCATTATAATGTTTATTAGTGTTAGTATTTTGCTAAAGTTCCCTTTTTTCATTTCGCTTTTATTTCCTGTTTATTAGTTGGCTATTAAATAGCACTGACTTTAATTATTTTTAAGTTAAACGGCCGATGGCAACACTTTAATTGGGCTAAGGCAACTACACGTTTTCCATCAATGTATCTTACATTAAAAGATTCTTACATATATAAAACGGCATGCTTAGCTCTTGATTAATACGTTACATTAGTCAGTTGTAAGTATGTCTGTATCTCAGTGCAATCTAATGGAATGTTTTTGCAATCAAGCAAAATATATCACTTTTCGAATCTTCCTTAGTTCGTGCTTCTCTCATCAACACCGTCAAATTTTGCTCTTCCAAGATCCCTATTAGAAAACCTTGTTCTCTCTTCTGAAAGCTCAATGTTCTTTGCTGCCTCAGTGATTCTAGACCTAAATCCGTTTTAACTTCATCCGGGCCTAAAGCGTTGTCATTTTTGTCAACAATCCACAGCCGCTTCTCTGTCTGTTTATTTGTACTAGAATCGGCCAATGGTCAAAATGTGACCACAAATGTATTTAATAATTGTGGTACTTTTTGTACAGTTTTAGTATTAAATAATTGTGGTACTTTTTGTACAGTTTTAGTACTTTTTTGCTATTTGTTACAAAATAGAAAAGCTCATTTATCATCATACAATGACAAATGTGAAACAAAAAGAAACTACAAAAAAACATGAAGTCAGTGTCAGTCAGCTTTTTGTCTTTCTGTTTGTGCTGTATCCTCTTTTCAGCTCTGAAAAATTTGCATTCAATTTTACCTGGCTTATTGGCAAAATATTAAAATAATTTTAGCTTTGTGCAGATTTACACACAAATACCTTTATAATGGTGTATACTTCAAAGTCGTGCTCCATTTCTAATATAGTAAAAAAAGGAAGACAAATTTTTGTCTTGCGTGTTAACATATAGGTAACAAAGCTTGGAGTTTTGTTCTTCGCTTTCGGCTCAATCACCTGCAGTCCCTTCGAGTTACATGTAGGTATTTAGGGGTTTTGCCTTTTGAGAAGTCTAGGCGTTTGATCTTGAGTTGCACTACTAGGAAATTTAACCTTTGCTTTAGAAATGGTTGGGATTTCACTTTTTTAAACAATTTCTAGCAGCGCTCCGTTCTAGATGTGTACAAGATTTTTGATTGCATTTGTGCACCACGTTTCACAAAAATCATCTGTATAAGCGATGATTTTTACATTATTGAACTATCCAACTCAATCAAATGTGGGGAATAGGTTTGTCCAAATTGTCGTTCATATAAACGAAAAGCAATATCAGCAGACTTGCCTCCAGCTTAACTGTCCTAATGGATCACTGTCGTCAACCAGTGCTACTGTTGGGTGAGTTTTTACGCTATCACTCATAGTCACTTTCTCAGTTTAAGGTATAGAACCATGTTTGCCCATTTGAGGTCTTTTAGCCTCAGTGGAGTCATCCTTTGATCTTTGCCTCTGCGTAGTTTTGCGTGACAGCAGATTTTTTTTTTAAGTTTTTAAAAAGTTTATTTCAACGTCTATTAGCTACTGCCTGCTCTCCAATACTGCTCCAAATCACGAATTTCTTGTTCCAGCGATTGTTTTCCAGATGTCTTCACACAGAAAGCCTGGTACTTTGAGAATTGCACTCAAATGTTTGCCAGCAGACTTACCTTCGTGATTTTCATTTGATTTGAATGGAGATAGAATCTTGTCAGCATTTAGTTTTTTGATTCGGCATTAGAGATTATCTAGGACCTCCATATGTTGAGGATTCTTCAAGCTTAAAAGAAAATGATTTTTGGCAAACAACCTTTGCGCACACTGTAGCCCTTGTATTGATCTTTAATGAGGTTAATGATTGGGGAAGTAACTCATCTAAGTATTACGTGTATCATAACATGGAATTTGGATCAATGTTATCAAGAGCGGTACTACTTATAATCGATAAAGATAACGTCAGTCGGGAGTCCACATTTAAGCAAAGGGTATTTATTTATTAAATATATAAACTGTAAGAGTGAAAGCTCGGCTGTTATTTTCGAACATGAGGCTCCACTCTCTAGCTGAGTATAGACATTTTAATTGGTATTTCCTTTCAACGTTATTTCTAAAATTAATTTTGATACTGATAAATATATAATATATGCAATTTTTTTTACTTAATTATATATTAAATTTATTGGCCATCATAGAAATACCATATTTCTAGCATTTAAATAAAAAATTATAGATTTTATCTCACACTTTCCATTAAAATTTTTATGTTTTTTCTAACGCTTCTTAAAGAATTTGGTATAGTATTAAATATGAATTTTTTTAAGAAATTATTAATAAACCTGTTGTAAGGTCCATAACAAAATTTCCCACTTAATAAATTAAAATTAAATATAACGAATCCCCCAGATATCGAAAGCCTACCAGCTGACACTTTACTAAAGCTTCTTTGATTACAGCTGCCAAGCGCTAAACCAGATAAGCAATGAAATTAAGTAAAAAAAAAGCATAACGAATTTAATAAATTAAGAACATTAACCCAAAAGAAGATTAGAAAAAGAAGAAACAAAAACAATTCAAATGAGATACTCAAAAGCATAAGCACTACAGATACAGTAGACAAAAACGAAAGCGGACTAAAAGCCATGAAATGGGAACATTAGACTGCAGGATTTATGTGCCATGAATCAGTGGAATTAAAAGAAATTGAAAAACGAAATATTAAAACAAAATGAATGTGGATGATATTGATGGTAAATTATGTTAAAAATCTGTAGTTTTCATTAGCTTGAAAAAAAAATTAAAAGTTTTGAAAGCTTACATTAGGCAACATCGTTTAGGATCATTTCCACTTAATTGGTTAAGGCGTTTGCGTTAGCTACACAAAAACCAGGTTAATTTGCTGTATATAAAAATTTTCGAATTGTATGAGAAACAATGAACTTGGAAAATCAACTAAATAAATTTTCTACGATTTTTTTACTATTTGCAAACCTGAATTTCACAAGTTAATTCCCAAATGTTTTCATAACCAATTCTTAAACGTTTGAAAAATGTTTATTTTTTAGAATTTTTACAATTAAGGTCAAAATAAACAATTGGAAAATGTTTATTTCCAAATGTTTTCGCAATCTTTTTCCAAGCCTATTAAAAATTTATCATTTTATTTTTCAATGACTTATCGAGCTAAGTAAACCAAAAGGCATTTGAATAATAACTGGCACATTAGGTCAGTTGATAAGATTGTCGCTTCATAACTTAGATGTCAATAGGTTCGATCCTCAGTAGAGTAGAACGGGGTAATGTCGTGCAGGGGGTAATGTCGTGCACTGGCTGTTTTAGCCCAAAGAATTGAATGATTTACCAACTGTTTGTAAGGTAGGGACCTGCTGATCTACTGAGCTTATGCATATAATACTAGCAATTTTCACCAGTTCGTCTCTACAGAGTAACCTTTTTTTCAAAACGCACGCTTTCGGGACGATAAAAGTATTTTTTTCATCGGGTCAGAAAAATAATTTTCCTCGCGGGATAATATACCAGGTAAGTGTTTTCTAAAACGAAATATCCTGCCAAAGAAAAGAAGTATTTGGTATTCGAAAAAATTTTGGGCTTCACCGAGTTATCGAAGTTGACCTTTAAAACGACCATTGGGGTAATGTCGTGCACATTCACTTACACAAACACAATTTCTCGCTACACAAATGTTGTTACACATGGATGTAACCATTGAAGTTATCTTTCGATCGGATGCTTACTCGTTGCATTCCCTTGAGATGTACGGCTTTACGAGCATGTCAAAGTTGAGTGCGCGACATTGCCCCGTTCTACTCTAGACAACATATTATGTACTTCACACTTGTACAATAATGAATAAAAACATGATAATGCTAAATCTCCTCTAATAGAACCACTACCTATCATTTCTCACACATTTTGGTACCTTTACTATACTCGGAAAACAATGCACGACATTACCCCACAAATTTTGAGGGGGGAAATGTCGTGCACATTTTTTTTTTTCCTCACTTACACAAACACAATTTCACGCTACACAAATGTTGTTACACATGGATGTAACCAACGAAATTATCTTTCGATCGGATGCTTACTCGTCGCATTCGCTTGAGATGTACGGCTTTACGAGAATGTCAAAGTTGAGTGCACGACATTGCCCCGTTCTACTCTAAACATATTTTTTTTTTAAATTTTAATGATATATAAAAATGTTTGGAAAATGTTGTTTAATAAGCATACAAAACACTTACAAAATGTTTACTAAAAAATTTTACGGAACAATTTCAAAATATTGTATAAAAACATTTGGAAAATATTGTATAAAACATTTATAATAAGCTTTTTCCAAATGATTTTCACAAGTTTGCTATAAAGGGTCTAATTTCGACTATAAAACAATTTAAATTCAAGAATTTTCAAACATTTTGCAGGTTGATTTTCAAACGAAATGTTTGCGTAAGCGTGTAATAAGTTATTTTCCAAACGCTTTTATTTGTTGTTTGTTTGTTAAAGCTCAAATAAACAATGTACCCTGAAGGACCACAGACTATTCCAAAACTAGTTTTTAAACTACACCACCGACAAGTCCAAATTTTTGTCCCAACACATGCAAATTTCTTTTTACGTTTTGGATTATTGACTATTGTATGTCTCTTTATGCATTACATTGAGACCAGAAAATTAGCCGATGTGGTAAAGAGTTTGTTATATATTTCTGAGGACAGTGTTTCAGATTCAAACCCCTGTTCGGGTGAGAATTTTTTTATTTAATTAATATAAATTGAAACTAGTAAGGGTGTTACCTTTGGCCTGGACAAAAATAAAATACCATACTGTAGTGCTTTGAAAATTTTGCTTGTACGGGGGTGCTTGTCTGAATTCAACTAGTTTTTGCTCAGATTTTGCAATAACTATTCCAAGTATCTGTGCACTTACCGTTCTTAATGTTTGAGTGAAATTGGGATCGATTATCTCAAAAAAACGCTTTCAGTATAGCATTTTGAAACTTTTTCTTGTGTGGCAGGTGCCACTCCCTCTTGTCCGAATTCACTTAGTTTTCTCTCAGAGTTCACATTTACTGTTCCACCTATAAACAAACAAGTTTTCATAAAATAAAATTTTGTTGCATAGTGTTTCAAATAAAATCACGCATATTAATTCAGTTTTTTGATGAATTTTTCTTATTTCTTTCACAGATTGTTGTCAAAAGAACTTAAAATTAATATAAAACCCATAAAGAAAATAAACAGCAACACATGGTGGCAGATAATTTAAGTTCACCAACGGGTGCAACAGCAGCAGCAACGCCACCGAGCGCTACCAAAGTTACAGCAAACAATTCGCAGCAAACAGCAGCATTAGCAAAATCAACAGCAACTCTTACAACAACCAAAGCACAAACGCCAACCATAACAAAAACAACAACGACAACTGTAACGCCAAAAGCCAAATCAAATACAACAACAACAACAACAAATGCTATAACAAGCTGGAGCAGCAATAAAATACAGCAACAAAAACGTAACGAAGTGCCACCACAAACACCAACGGCAGCAACCGATAAGATAAAAATAACACCAACAGGAACAACAGCGTTACCCTTTGCACCATTGCCTGCAGCAAGAACAACACTTTTGTTTGGTAGTGCGAGTACGAGAACAACAAAACCAACAACAACATTAGTTTCAACCGCAGCAGCAACAGCTAAAATCACAACAACATATATTGTGAACAACAACAACAATATTAATACAAACATAAGTTTAAGCTGCAATAGCAACATAAGCAGCAGCAGCAGTAACAATAACAACAACAATAGAAGCACTGTAAATATGCCCGGACGGCATAGTTGGGATCCGGGTCGCATTGGCGTCGAACATTTGGCCGGTGCTTTAAGTCCACTTTGTATTACAGATTCGAATCATGAAATTTTACGACCAAAGCCAAGAAGGTGAGTGCGCCAAGAGCTTTATTTGTTTTAATTTAAAAAAAAATATAATAACAACAATAACAACAACAAAAACGCTGTTGACAACCAAAATATGTAGTAATTCGATGTGAACTTAAATACGAGTTCGTTGCTTAAGTCTTTCGTTTTTACAAATTTAAAATTAAGTTATGCCTAAAAGTGTGCTAGCTATTTTGATTTTGAAACACTTTTCTATTAATTTAATTAAAAAAAATGTAGCATACTTGTAGGGAACTCTTATTTTCCACAGTTAAGGTTAAAAAAGAAAACAAAAGATAAACAAAATGCTGAAATGTACTTTTTTTATTTAGTTCATTATTTCATCGAAAATATTTAAAAGCTAATGGCGTAACGTAAAATATGTACATAATCTCCCGTAATTCATAGCGGGCATAGGTATAAAATGCGTTTCAGGATTTTCCTTTTCACAATCATTTACAGTTTACATTTGATTTACCACGTCTGCAATATAAAATGCCCTAAAATTCTTGATGACAAACCTCATTGTATTTGTGGAAATAATTGAAAATATTCATATTACGCTGTTTAAATAATGACTAGAAAAGACTTAACCACACAGTGCAACAAATTGAGAGAAAGACATTTTAAATTTTAAATGATACGTAGGGCCTAACAAAAGTTCGCTTAGTTGGTGTCATGTTATAAATTTTTAGTAAATCAAAAAATTGCGTATTATTGGTTATAGTCTTACGATATATCATTTTAATTTTCAAAAAGATCGGTTAAAATGGAGAGAAGCAAACGTAATATTCGTGAACCAATATCAGCAGATATTCCAATGCCAACGCAGCAAGAGATTCGGTTTGCTATTCTTTTTGGATTTCGACGTAAGCTCAAGCCTATGGAAATATTTAATGAATGCCAAATAGCATTTAAAGTTAATGCGCCATCCCTCGTGACTATTTCAAAGTGGTCCCCAAGATTCCAGACAGGTTATTTTTCTGTGGAGGACGAACCTCGAGAAGTCCGCCCAAAATCTTCGACTGATTATGAATGTGTAGCGCTGGTTAAGTCTAAAATTGACAAAGATCCAAGATTGACCCAGGAAATCACTGCTGAGGAACTGGGCTTGAATGCCATGGCTGTATCGCAAATATTAAAAAATGATCTTGGATACGCGGAGAAATCTGCACGATGGGTTCCTAGAATTTTAAGTGATGCTCAAAAAGAGGAATGTGTGCGTTTTGCTAAGTATTTTCTTGAAAAATTCAAAAACGAAGGGTCTAACACCTTCAAGAAAATCGTAACAGGTGATGAAGCATGGTTTTAGAAGTACGACCCTGAAACCAAACAACAATCCATGGTATGGAGCCCAGAAAGTGCAAGTCCACCTGTTAAAGTAAAGCAAAAAAAGTCAGCAACAAAAGTAATGATGTCAGTTTACTTCACCAGAGAGAAAGTTGTAGCTGCTATTCCTTTGAAAAAAGGTCAGACGGTTACTGCTAAGTGGTATACTGAAACCTGTTTACCAGAAGTTTTCCAAAATTTATTGTAAAACGCCATAAAAAGGAGCTACGCCGCTACTTTCTACATCACGATAATGCGCCAGCGCACACTGCTGAAAAAACAACCGATTTTATTTTTCTTTCTGGCGTCGAAGAAATTCGTCCAGCTCCTTATTCCCCAGATCTAGAGCCTTGTGACTTCTGGTTATTTCCAAAAATAAAAAAAAAATTGAGAGGGAGAGTCTTCAACAGCAATGAGGAGATAATAAATGCGGTTAATGGTGAAATTGCAAAACTGCAAAAAGCCGATTTTGAAGACTATTTTTCAAGATGGATTTATCGACTTCAAAAATGTATCAAAATAAATTACGATTACGTTGAAAAAATACAAATAGATGAAGAATAAAGTTATAAATTTAAAAAATTAAATTTAAAAGTTTTTTCAATTCAACTAAGCGAACTTTTGTTAGACCCCTCGTATCTCTACAACTTTTTCTGGTCGCTGATTCTGAATCTAGTAACCATTTTTTTGTGTTCCGAGTTATCATTGTTTTAACTTGCTGAAAACGCTTTTCCAGATATAAAGTGTACATAAGACATGTATATTAGACCGGTTCGAATTTGTATGAAGCAAAAACAAATCATCCGGAAACCGACTCAAAAGTTAGAAGAGCTCATAAAAACGATGTCAGCATTATTGTTTCTTCACTCCGAGAAAAACCAATGGAGCACTTTTGATTCTACTGAAATCCTATTTTGGCTAAAAAAAACATGTTTTTTGGACATTACTTTTTTGCATTACCAAATGGACACCCGAGGAAATAAAGACTATGTTCCTACAAACATGTTGACGTTTAAATATTATGTTTTTTTTTTTTGGGGGGGGGGGGTACAGATAACACTGTTCGACAATTTTAAAAATATAGCAAATTGAGAGTTTTTAGCTGCTAAGCTACGTTCATCAGCAAATGCTGAGCTTACTCAAAACCCCAAGGCATCTACGAAAAAATTTCATCAAACATAAAATGCTTGGACTCCTTCAAAGGGTTTGTGTGAATTTTTCAGAATTTTTTTTTATTTTTTGGATAAAGCATTCCTTGTCTTGTACACTTTTTTCGTTAAATGCTTTGCTTTTGAGTAAAAAATTGTTTTTCCGACCGCAATTTTTGGACGTGAATATTATCTATACCCCAAAATAAAAAAAAATTGATAATTTTTAAATGCCAAAATTTTTGGAAGAACATAATCTTTATTTCTGAAGTACCCTTAAGTATACATTCATTCAACCATGAAGATAGTACATCGTTATAAATGTCTCGAAGTGCGCTTCATAGAGAACATTGATCTGATTTTTTTTCGACTAGTTGTACAAGTTATCTCAGTGTCTACCACCCTAAGGTACCAGGGACACGACAAATAACTAAAGCCCGTAAAAACCCATAAAATTCATCACTACATTATTTAAAAGGCTCTAGATTGCACTGCGACCTAAAAGATCTTTTGTACAGCACTACATAGTTTCTTTAAATTGTTGAAACTGAACAAGCTATAGCGAATGTAAAACTTCAGTGCAAAGTATAAAAAAAAAAAACAGAAATTACAAAAACGGAATCAACATTTTTTTTTTTTTTTTTTTTTTTTGCACTGAGTTATTATTATAATATAAAATAAATTTTTCGTTAACTATTTTTTATTAAAGTAAATATTTCAACTTACAAATTGACATTTGGGAGATAATTTAAAATGAAAGACGTCAGAATAATTTTAACTGAAAATAAAAGAAATAAAGACATTCAGGCCTGTTCCGTAATCCGTGTGGTTTCATTTAGGAGGCTTTTTGATGAAAATGGTGAGTAATACGATAAAAAGTGTCAGCATCTTTTTTGTGGAGACTTACAGGTTCTACAAATAATATTGACTTGCATTAACGAAAAAGTAACCGTTTAGAAAACATTCTTAAAAAACAGCAAAAAGTCGAAAAATTCGACTTTATCGAATATTTCCGAAACAGTTACTTTTTAATAAACACAAATGAATATTATTTGTAGAACCTGTAATTCTCAACAAAAAAGATTCGCACATTTTTTATCGTATGACTCACCATTTTCATCAAAAAGCCTTCTAAGTGAAAAGTAATTGAAACCACGCGGATTACGGAACAGGCCTGATTGAATCAATTTTATCTATAATAGCCGTATTCACGATCTTGTTGCATCATAGCAAATGCAAAATTATTTAAAAGGTTTTTTGAAAAATCAATAGAATTTGTTATTGTAATTTCAAATAATTTTGCATTTGCTATGACGCAACAAGATTGTGAATACGGTTAATATATATTTACATAATTTTATTTTATAGAGCAAATTTCTGTAGTTTCTTATAAGTTGCAGGTAGTGGACATAGCACTTAATTTTAAAATTTATCAGGTCAAATTTGTGGAGATGCGCTGACTGTTAATACCTTGCAATGGGCAAAGAATTCGTGAGAATGAAGAAGTGCCATGTCCACTTTTTAACAATTTAAACAATTTGCTTATTATTTCTCAAAAAAGACTACAATTAATGTCTGATAGACAGGACTAATACTATGTGGTATGTCATAATGTTCGGAAAATTTGTAGAAGAGCGTGACACCGCGGTATAGAGCATAAAACGCTTGGAATCGTCCAAAAAATACGCGTGAATTTATCAGAATTTTTTGAGACGCATCATTTTTCAAAAATGAGTCACAAAAAAAAATTTCCAAAAATTCTAAAAAATTTTAGACGCATTTTTGTACAAGTCTAAGCATTTTATGCCATGTGCACATTTTCGTTAGATGCCTTGCTTTTGAATAAAAAATGGAAAAAATCGATTTTCGGAACCGAATTATATCTGCTACAAAAAAAAAGTACAATTTTTTAACGCCAAAATTTTTCCAATAACATAATCTTTATTTTCAAGCAAACTTAGGTATCCATCTCTGAAGAAAAAAAAAAAAATTATGAGCAAAAACATGTTTTTCATATTGACCCCATTGTTGAGCCAGTATCTTTGGAACGATAGTCGCTATGTAATTTTGAGCTCCGAGAATCTTTTAAGAAATTATCAAGCTGCAGTTAAAGAAAAAATGTTTGATTTTGCGCTCTCTGGTCATTTTTGAACCAAAAAAAGTCATTTGGGACAAGTATGCACCGCCCGTAAAACTTAAAACCATTATATTAAAAGAAATAATAAACTTACAATAAGGTATCTCTAAAAAAAAGTGGACGAAATATTTACAATAGGCGTAGCATCTATCATACAGTCAAAACACATTAAATGTTATATTTATTGAAACTTCTAAAATATGTGAATAATCATAAGAGATTTGATGTGAAAATACCAGTTTCTGTTCATAAAAAGCTATAAAAAAATAACTTAAAATTACTAAAAAAGTAGACATAATTTAATATTTATTTCAATGATTTAGTAATACTAGAATGGCCAATAGTCAAAATTTTACCACAAATGTCTTAAATAATTTTGATACTTTTTGGACAGTTCTAGTGCTTTTTTTGCTATATGGTACAAAAAGCTCATTTATCATGGAACAGTGACAAATGTCAAACGAAAAGAAAACAAAAACCTGAAGTCGGTGTCAGTCAGCTTTTTGTCTTTCTCTTTGTGCTGTATCCACTTTTCAGCTCTGTGTGACCACGTATTTTGTCGTTGTTAATAGTGAAAAGTTTGCATTTAATTTTATTGACTTAACGGCAAAATATTAAATTAATTTTAACTTTGTGCACATTTACACACGAATACCTTTCTAGTGGTGTATAATTCAAAGCCCTGCTTCATTCCTTACATATTAAATAAGGTAGGACAAATTTTTGTCTTGGGTTTTAATATATAGATTTTTACATCCCACAGTTGTCCTCGGTGACGAACCCCACAAGGATACAATAACTGCAAATATTTCAAAAAGTGTGAATAAGCCCATTGCGTTCTAAGGTATCGATATGTATAGTCTGCATTTTTCTCTAAAATAATTTATGATAGAAAAACATTGACCTCTTTTTTAGACTTATTTTTGTATATCAGATTCAAAATTCATAACTTCTGTTTGAGGTTTTCCTGGTATATGAATTGAACAAGTTCATAATGCATAAAAACTGCATCCACCTTCAACCACACAAGTTCGTTACACTTTTATAAGAAGACTTCCATTATACAACACCCGTAAATTCCACTTAACAAAAAGTACTTTGAGTGGATGCAATTGTAACACTTTTTATCACAATTACGTAACAAAAATGGATAAACTTGCTACCGCATCAAAAAAAATTAAAAAATAATGAAAAGTCTAATCTTCCGTTTCCGCGTCGAAGAATCAAAGCAATCAACAAAAATTGTTTTTTTTTTTCAAATTTTTACCAAGTCATTTCTTGGCAACAAATCTGAGAGGTAAAGAAAACGTTACTGCTGCAGAGTAAAAGACGTTAGCAAGATAGCAAAGTAAATATGTTGTATGTTAAAGCCGACATGTATGTATGTATGTGTAAATAATTGCTAAAAGCAAACAATGGCATTAGCATGAGGAATATGTAGGAAAATTCATAAGCGCAACGCGAGTAGCAACAACTCCCACACTTTCGCGCCTGATCACAGGCAATGAAGTTGAGCATGAAGTTGACAGCATCACAAGTGTTGCTGCTGCTGCTGCTGCTCTTACTGGCTTATGTTTTTATTGCTGTTATCTGAATTGTTTTGATGGTTTATTAAAATTATTATGCCGTGCACAAATAAAAGCACAGGTTTGGATTTGTGGCCAGCTTTGGTTGAGAGGCGCTATTTGGGTAATAAACAAAACATGACTTATTTTGTCCCCACCCATTTTTTTTATTTTTTTTATTATTTGAAGATATAGAATATGATGACCTTAATGTCTCAAACCTTTTTAAAAATTAACATAACTTTCAGAGTTGCCATGTTTTTTTTTAAGTTTCGCTTAAGCAATCTATTAAAAAAAAAACGCTTAAATAATATTTTTAAAAAACCTATATAAATTTTAAGGGTTGCCAAATGGTTGTTTTCGAAAATTTTATTCATTTAAACCTTACTTTTTTTTGACTAAATTTTAATTTTTGACGGGAACCGAACCATATATAAATATATATCAAATATTTTGGTATTTTAGTGGTATTTTGACATCACAAAGTTTTCTACACGGTAAAGGATCCCACAATTATGCCATAACTGCAAAAATCTCAAAATCGCAAAAAGTGGAGATAGGACTATAGCGCTCTAATGTATCGATATAGTCAATATAAACCATTTTAATTTTAAAAATGTTTATCTGAGCGTTTTTGAAATGAAAAAAAAGGAAGAATTATATAAGATTTCCAAAAATAACCAGGTGGCAACCCTAAAAATTTATGTTGGATTTTTAAAAAGTTGATTTGTGTGTTTCAACACAAAATTTAAATTTTTGTTTTTTAAATAAATGGTTTAAGCAAAACTAACAAAAAATCCGGGTGGCAACACCAAAAGTTTTGTACAGTTTTTATAAAGTTTATCTGAGAGTTTCTGAACTGAAAAATTTCAATGTAGTGAAAAAAAGATAAGATAAGATAAGATTTTCAAAAACAACCAGATGATAACCCTCGAATTAGTTGAACAAGTCTAATGAATTGACCAATAAACAAGAACCATTTTCCCGGAGTAAATTTTACGGGAGAATTACTACAAAATGTTGCAAAACAGTTATATAACAATGAAAATAGCAATTATATTTAAAAAAGTGTAAGCTGGAGGATAGCCGTTTTAATTGTCTATTGATTTAATTAGGGGTAAGTGGGGTAAAGTGGGAAATGCCCCTTTTTGGGCAAACTAGCAAAGAATAGCTGTCATGCGCTTCTGACATGTACTTGCAATGACCGTAAGCAAATTTTTATGGTATAGCGATGCGGGCATACGTATTTTTGTGATCTCTGGAATCATGCAAAGTTTTTAAGTGATTTTGAAATTTCATTTTGAAGTTTTTAAGAATCGATATTTTTACTGTTTTTGGAGATAAATCAATTGTAAGTACACAAAAATATTCTATGCAGTCTTAATTTTGATAACTCAAAAGGATTCCGTGTAATTCATAGAGTGAAAGAATGAAGCTAACATTTTTTGCAAAATGTGGTATCGGGGTAAAGTGGGAAATTTTTTATGGGGTAAAGTGGGAAATATTATTTTACGATTGCTAGTCCCTACTTGTCAACGTATTATACTATTTCATGATCACACTAAGTGTTGTACATTTATATTGTGAGTAAACACTCCGGAAAAGCTAAGCGAGTTGCAAAAAGCAGCTGAGAAACGTTTAGCAAATAAACGGAAGAAAGAGGGAAACGAATCACAAAAAATAGAGTACCAGGAGAAAAAAAGCACCATCAGCAAAGAAAGCGTCAAAGAAGAAACAAAGAACTTCTAGCTCAGATGAAGATCGTGATTTTTGCACCATTTTCATGGAACTCATGCCCGAAATCATGACCAGACACAATACCATCAAATGCAACCTAAAGGATTGTCAACGCCCATTTCACTTGATATGCGTTAATCTCACTACAAACTTCTTTTATTACTAACACTGCGACTCGGACTTTGATGTTTCATCAGAGAACGACAAATAAGCTACTATTTCACAAATTTTTTTAAACACATTTTTTCATATATTTTTTTCCAGCAAAATCATTATTTCTTTTCATATTTACTCCAATGGGTGTGTTTCTTGAACCTTTTTTGACTTACAATAAAGATATTAGAACTTTTTTTCAACATTTGTATTAGTTTTTATGAGTTTTGAAAGTTTCCCACTTTACCCCACGATTTTTAATTTTTGCCATTTTGGGCATCCTCCATCAAAGCGTCGTACTCAACAGAAAATCCATATTTTCGGTTCGTTTCTTCGGTAAAAATATAGTTTATTTAATTTTCTTTATTATAAGAAGTTGAAACATGAAAAAATAAGCAGTTTTGTTCATTTTATGGAATGACACACTTACTTGCGTTCTTCACAAAATTTTGTAATTTAAAAAAAAACGCACCAACACTCACTATCGAAAAACCATAACTAACTGAGCTGGAAAAGAACAGAGTCTCCTTTTTCTATTCACTTTCAGTTCTTTGTTTACTAAATGCTTAAAAACTTAAAGTACGAATAAAAAAAACTGAGCGGAGACAGTCTTAAATGAGGAGCCTAATTCTATGTGTATCAATTTTGTATAAAAAAATGTTTTTCGAAGAGTTATCAGAGAAAAACAGTTATACTAAATTATATATATTTTTTAGAAAACAACGTTATATGCAAAATGCGCAAATTAAGTGCACTAAGAAGCGGTTAGGAACAGCAGGGAGAATGACTTTTTAACACTTTATGTTATAATTTCATAGTAAAATATTTAGAACTTTTTTTTTTAAACTATTCGTGTAGAAGCTCTTGTTTAGTGTCTGTATTAAATAGTTAAAATATCAAATTATAAATTTAAGCATGGTTTTGAGCCCAGGGTCAGTGAATAGTACATTTTTCGGAGAATCACCCATATATAAAGGACAAATTAATTTTTTGAGGTTTGGGGTAAAAAAAAATTTTTTTTTCTTAATTTGTATGAAGCTTATTGCGCTTAGTTCTGAATTTTTTTGGGGAAAGACAAATTTATTATTATTTTGCTTGAATTGAACTTTAAAAAAAATTTTATTTAAATAACACTGTTTTACAAAATCCAAGTTTTGGAAAAATATCAAGAATAAAATTAAGGTGGTTTGATAGAATGGGATTTTCTAAGAAAAAAATTTTTTATTTTTTTTTTCACAGTTGTAAATTTTACCGGGAGATCATATTATGTTTTTCAGATATAGTTTCACTGAAATCCTAATGAAATCCAAACAAAGTGTTTGATCGAGGTAAAACGTATATCGTTCTTAGAAAATCCCATTCAATCAAACCACATTGATTTCATTCTTGGTATTTTTGGCGGTAAACCAGTGTAATTTACTTGAAGTGTTACATTAGCAGATTTTCAATGATTTAAGACCACTCCCCCCCCCCCCTCCCATACACACTCTCAGCACTTTATGCGTTCGTGAACACTCAATAATTTAGTGAAAGTAGGAAATATATATATAATCGAAGAAACTAGAACGGATTGAGTATGTATCCATTAAATAATTGCTTTAAATAGCTAAAAAGTACAATTCTCTTCAGCATTTATTCATTTTTATATAACCTTTCTCTAACTTCAAGCTTTATAAGTCCAGCCCTGTTCGCAAAACAGTTTTACTACGCTAAATTAAATGTGATATGTTGTGAATACCCTTGCTGCGACTATGTAACGAGTCACTGACAATCAACACGTAATTATATGTTGACACTCTGTACGAGATCATTGGCCGACATCAACAATAACGTCATTATCATCATTAATATCATTAGCGTAATCATCATCGGCGAAGTGTGCGAAATTGTTTACTTTATGTTTTGTCTTCCGCCCCCTGTCCCTCCTTTTTGCTATATCTGCTACCACACTTCAAATTTAAAATGTTCAAATAATTTTCGTTTGTTGATTACTATAAAAAAAAAAAATTAATTTCACTTTCAGTGAGTTCAACATATTCTGCCTGAATAAAAAGAGTAGAAAAAAAAAAACTTTAATAATTTTTTTAAATATCTCACAGACTTTATTATGTGCCATGTTGTTTTCTTTGACAATTAGAGTATTAGGCATGGTAAAATGCTAAAACTTTAAATTATACTATTCATTTCACACCATGTGATTGCAGTAGTTAGAGACATGCCATCAGCTGTATAAATAAAAATTAATTTGAAGTTAATCATTAGGGTTTTTAATTAAAGTATGTTATTTTAAACAAAAGACCGAAGCAACGAACTTGAATTAAATTGACTTTCATCTAAGTTGAATAGACATATGTTTGTAGATAAGTTTTTCATAAAGAAATTTGCTTGTGTGGACAATTATCAACTCAAAAATTATTTGATATCATTATTGCATTTTAAAATTCAAATGAGTTTATTGCAATTTTTTTTTATCGAAATAGTTCACTTTTTTTTTAATTGAATTATAAGAATTTGTGTTCGTTCCATACCATTAGTAACTTTAAAAAGTCTAAAATCTCCGAAAATAACTTGTTCCATTGAATTTCGGCAGTAGTTTGTGCACATTGTAATGAAGCAAAACTTAACATTGCGCTTACAAAGTAGTAGCAACAGAACCGATCAGACCGAAATTTGACGCTTTTAATCATATTTCGATGGTATAATTCTTTTACCAAGTTTGATTTTACACACTTTTTTTACTTTACCTTTTTTTACTTTTGATTCCCTTTAGTATTGATTTTAAACTTTTATGGTATTCAACCGATTTTATTCCAAAAAAATTTGAAATTTATTCTAAAAAAAGTATGAAATTTATTCCAAAATAGTTTAAAATTAACAATTTTTTTGGCATTGTTCTATATAAATACTTTTTGGTTTTAAAATTAAACTAAAATTTCTACTGTGTAGATATTCTGGTAAATACTATTTTTAAGATATTTCGAAATATTTTTCAAATAGAGAAAGCAAAGAGTTTTTTATGTGAATTCAAAACCAAGATGATAAATATCTTCAATGATTTAAGACTTAAGATTTTCTGAACATCTGGGTGGGTTGGGTGGCTGTCTGGCTGACTGGGTGTGCGTGGAAATACATTTTTTTGGAGAACTGAGCAACATAATTCAACGAAATTTTGTATTCTGCCTTCGTCGTAAAAGTTAGCTCGGGGGATTGAAAATGAGCGGAATTGGACACGCCTACCGCCCATACAAAAAATATATTCAAAATGCAATAATAAGAGAATTATTTGCAATAATAGATGCAAAATGCACATAAATACTAGGAATAGTATGTACAAGCTCTGAGCAAAAACTAGGCAAATTTGGACTAGAGGGCGTGGCACCTCCCATGTAAGCAACATTCAAAATGTTATACTGAAACCGTTTTTTGAGATAACCCAACCAAATTGCACTCAAACACTTAAATCAATAAATACAAGCTCTGAGAAAAAACTAGGTGAACTCGGACAAGAGGGCGTGGCACCTCCCATACAAGCAAAAGTTTCAAAATGACATATTGGAAGTGTTTTTTGAGATAAACCAACCAAATTTCACTCAAACACTAAGAACATTAATTGCAAACTCTCAGCAAAATGAGGGCGAAGTAGGACTAGATTTTTTAAGAAAAACCAACCGAATTTTACTCAAACACTTAGAACAGGAAATGCAAGCTCTACGCAAAATCAAGGTAAACTTGGAGACGAGGGCGTGGCACTACGCATAAAAGCAATTTGTTCTTATACTCTCCTAGGAGTTACGGAAGAATAAAATAATTTATTTAAATAAAACCTTGTACGTACAAGAGTATTGCATAGTATTTATCAACGAAGTGTTTATTAATATACCTGAAATACAGTGCTGGGTATTTTAGTTTTTGGCCAGGCCAAAGATACTACGCTTACTAGTTTTTATTGCATTTTTCTAGGTGTCCCATACCAGGATATAAAATTTTAAAGAGCAAACAAAAATTTATTTTGAGAATTGGCCATAACTTTTGCGTGTGACGAAATAATCATCCGTCCTTTGGTTAGATGTTGTGTATTTTTTTTTACCTTTCGAACGATATATAAAGCACTCGAAACGGCTTAGACAGTATCAAGTTTTGGTTCAAAAACAAAACCTGTCCCCTACCCGGTGACTTTCCCCTATGTTTTGAAATCTTAAAAAAATCAAATAGTACAAATATTCAGGATTACGAATCAGTATTATTTTGTTTTTTTTTTTTTTGCTGCCGCCTTTTGTGGTCAGCTCAGCATAAATTTCACTTAACTCAAATAAAACTTCAAGAAAATGAACGCAGGTTCGTTGCTTAAGTCTTTTGTTTTTACAAATGCCAAATGGCAAAACTTATTGAATATTTGCACTTTGATTCATTTAAGCCCGTTATTTATGCTCATTCACATATTTTTAGTAACAAAAAACATAAAATTGCATATTATTAGTAAAAAAAAAGTAATCAAAATTCGACCTTAACAGCAAAAATTTCATTAAAATGTCCCCAATGTCTACGGTTTTTTCCCACATTAATTTCAAATAAAAAAAAATTGTTTTAATTTGTTATTTTAATGCATCATTTAAAAAACTCGTATGCCTAATTAACACCCTTTTAATTGCGCTTTTTAAGTGTTTTTCCTCCTCTTTGTTTAACGAATGGTAAGCATGAAATTACAAGATAGAGAGAAACAACAAAAAAAAAAAACGCTAAAAAATGTTCTGCTATTAATTTTCACTACTAACCTTGACCAGATTTTAAATATTTGCATTGTTATTTTTTTCGCTTTTTTTGTTGCCAGTTTTAAATACCAACTAAACGGTAAACCAAACACTTGCCGCCTGACTTTTGTTTGTTATTTCTTTTTTTCTATTCTGTTTGTTTGTTTTTCGTTGGTATGTCGCTGTCAGGTACGTCAGTTTACGCTTGCGCCGCGGCTGTCATAAATCTATAACGTACATTGAACTGCACTGAGGTATGTTGTTGAGCTTTATTTTTGTTAAGTATTTGTTTAATGCTGAAATTTGACCGACAATTTTAATGCTTGGCCGGTTTAGACCTTCACTGTTGGTTTTTAATTTTTCCTTATAACTTATGGGTGGTGCTTGAATAAAAAATTATGATAAAATTTTAAGAATTTTGAGAACCTTTAATATCAATTTCAATGCAAGACGCACAAATTCCGTGTTGTTTTGAGATAATACAAGGTGAGGCAAAGGGCGAGATGAGGCCAAAGTGAATTTGAGGCGGCTATTTAATTCATGTTAGGAACCTACAAAAGACATCTAGAAATGCAGTGTACTTTTTTTTACACGCACATTTTACACTGAACTGAAGAATTTGATCCAAAAAAATTATAGATTCAAATCTTCACTGCACACTAATTTCATGTGTAAAACGTGCGGGTTGAAAAATTACAGTAAAATTTATGATAACCTAGGATTGTAGTAGCTTTCATACATTTCCTATTGAGAGAATGAGAACTTAAAAAAGAGAGGCACAAGAAGAGAGCGAAAAACTACTTTTGGCACTAAAGTACTATACTACAACTACAGCATATGGACTTAACTGAATTGTAGCAAATCATACAACACAGGTCTGTGTAGTATTTGTTTTTTCTTCTTTCATATCCAAGTACTTTCAAGACAGTTGCACGCGAGACTGAACTGAAGTATTTGATAAATAAGAAACAGGTACAAGACATAACGCATCTTGAAACGAAATGTCTTAAAACTCTAACAAGACGTCTTGTGCGGACCCCTAACTGATGAGTAGTCCAAATGAATTGAAAAGGACTTAACCAAATAAAAATATCTACATATCTACATACAGAAGACAAACCATATACATTTTATGATACAATGGTCTTTTGGCCAAAAAATGGGGGCGCATTTTCGTTATGAACAATTTAGTAGTACAAAGATTTGTGTAGATGCCATAGTTTTTGAGGAAAACAGAGGTAAAGATTTAAAACTGTGACATTAGCTTAACTATCCATAACACTCCATAAATTAGGCAAAAACTTCATAGTTCAAGCAAATTCATAGCCAGGGTTGTCTTTTAAAGAAAAAAATAAATTTTTTACGTATTAATTTTCGAGAAAAAATAGCCAATCAGCTTCAGCAGAACCAAAATATTCCTCTTAAAGGTAGTCTGATATCGGGGAGATAGGTATTTCCAAGCATGCTTGCTAAAGGCTTGGCTTTGTCAGTCGGGTCAAAGAAAATTTAATAATTTTCCTACATATAAACTAGTAATGGTGTAACCTTTGGCCTGGCCAAAATTTAAATGACGTAAACTGCAGTATTTTGAAAATTTTGCTTATATGGGAAGTGCCACACCTTCTTATTCGAGTCACCCAGTTTTTGCTCAGAGCTTGCATATATAATTTCAAGTGTCTGAGTGAAATTTGGTTGGATTATCTCGAAAAAAGATTTCAGTGCAGCGTTTTGAAGCTTTTGCTTATATGAACGGTGCCACGCCATCTTGTCTGAATTCACCTAGTTTGTGCTCAGAGCTTGCGCAAACAATTCCTAGTATTTATGTGTATTTTGGTTTCATTGTCGTGAAAAATACTCCTAGAGTTGCATTTGGAATATATTTTTTGTATGGGCGGTAGGCGTGTCCGTTGACCGATTTTGCTCATTTTCAATCCCTCGCACAAACTTTTACGGCAAAGCTACTGTACCAAATTTCACCGAATAATCTTGGATAGTTTTTCTGTAAAAAATATTTCCACAGACAGACAGTCACCCAGCCAGCCTCCTTCTCTGCGTTACAAACGGAAGGACAAAGTGAATATACCATGGGTGTAAAAACATATAGGCAATTATGATCGGATGATATCGGATATTATTTATTTGTTTTTAAACGAAATTTAATTTTCACGTATATTTCTGAATGGAGAAATATATTTTTGAAGAGGTGCCGCTCAAATTGGTTTTTATTTAATAACTCATAAACGAATTTTTTTTTAATTAACTTTTTAAACTTTTTTTGCATTTGACACATAATTGTTGGTAGCTTTTAATGGAAATCATTATCTGTTCCAAAAAAAACAATTAGATATCCATGGCACTTTTTACCGTGCGACTCACTGTTCATGAGTTATCGCAATTTCAAAATATTAGCGGCCACATTTTGATAGGCACGTCTTTAAAAATATATTACCCCATTTATAAATATACGTAAAAATTTAATTTTGATTAAAAACTTGATGAGCGTGGTAATCCTGCTGCCGGATCTCATACTATCACAATCCACAGAAAGTAAACATACCACATCCGCCGGATCTTAGACTATGATAAATAGTTTGATAAACATTTCTATGTGTAATTTTTAAGAAATTTGGCATCAAAATATTAAGACAATTTCCGCTTTAAGATGTAGATGATAATGAATTTAAAAGTATACACACTTATTTTTAATTATGTTACATATGTATGGTTTAGTTATGCTTTAACATTTCACATGTTTGTAACCAAGGAAATTCCTCATAAAATATTATCTCATTCTTAATAGAAATAATTTTTCACATCAAAACACCAATTTTCCACAATTGTTTCGTACATTTTCCTCGCAACCCCACTGCAACCTTGTTAAAAAGTTCAGCTTGCGGTTAATTGCAAACACCTCCAGCAAACAACACCGTTCACAACAAAGACAACAATGTCAACTTGTCACAAAAGTAAAAGTGAAAATTTTTTCCCACTTCTTAAAAGTGCCCAAGATAGAAAAAAAAAATACATAGAAGATAATTCAGATTTTTATCACAACTTCAGCGAGTGTTGGTGAACTTTTTTGTTTGTTTATAGCGTATAATATCATAGGGACAATGCAGAAAGGTAATTATTACTTGGTTGGAAAGGCAGCAGGAAGCGTCAAACACCTTTAACGGTGATGTGTGATGGCAACTCGGTTACAATTTGCATTGTTTTGGCAGATAAGTCGCGGAAGGTGTTTTCGTGGAATTTACATATCTACCAATCGCTGTTACTGACTGGTTGAAGCTGAACTTTGAGTGTTAGATTTGAATTTGTGTATACCTAGTACTTTAAACATTATTTAATTTGAAATGATTTAATTAAAAATCATTCTGTGAATAAAATTGCTTGAATGTTTTTTTTTTACTCAGTAATTTATAGCTGTAAAGACTTTTTTGAAGTCAAAGGCCACGTTAGGGCTATTTTCGACAGTTTTTGACAATTAATTTTTCTAGACTTTGTTTGGGGTTGCATTTATCAACAATTTTTTTAACAATACATCATTTTTCGAGACTTTTTGGTAGCACAACGTTTTCGAAACATTTTGGGTACTTACAGTTTTTCGACACAATTTTTCGACCCTTTCTGGTGACACATTTTTCGACACTTTTTGGTTATTTTTCCATTTTTCTTTCTTTTTTTTTTGCGACATTCACTTTCGACTTTTTTGCCCCACACTTTATTTGACGACACATTTTTCAACAGTTTTTTTGGCGAAATTTTTTCGTTTCATTTTGGAGATACATTTTTCAAGACTTTTTTGGCGACACATTTTTCGACACTTTTTGGCGACACAGATTTCGACACTTTTTGGCGACACATTATTCAAAACTTTTTTTGGCGAAACTTTTTCGTTTCATTTTGAAAATACATTTTTCAGGACTTTTTTGGCGACACTTTTTCGGTGACACATTTTTCAACACTTTGTTTGCGAAACTTTTTCGATTCATTTTGGCGCACATTATTCAAAACTTTTTTGACGACAAATTTTTTGCAACTTTTTTGGCTTTTCGGCAACACAATGTTTTTTTTTTTTTTCGAGATGCATTTTTCGACACTTTTTGGTGACACTTTTTTGGTAACACTTTTAGGCGAAATATTGGGTGTACAACTTTGCTTCCGCCGTTTTCCGATAGGTGGCTGTACCGGCTGAGGCTGGTTGAAATACATAGATGATAATGCCTTTAAAGTGAGTGTGGACAGTGCCTAACGAATTGTCATCGCCGTTTCAGTGACAGTTGTTCTTGTTTTTGTATTATTCACGCTCGAAAATGTCCGTTTATGTGCCCACTTCTCGCCATTTGCGGGAAGTTTTACTTTTCTGTTACAATTCGAAAAAAAATGCAGCTGAAGCGCATCGAATGCTCTCAGAAACTTACGGTGATGCTGCTCTGAGTGAAAGAACGTCGCGCGCTAAAAGAAAAGCGGCCACAATATCAAGAGCGACATGACAAAGTCATCCTCCAACACGACAATGCTCGGCCTCACGTCGCAAAAGTGGTCAAAAAGTACCTGGAAACGCTGAAATGGGAAGTCTTGCCCCACCCGCCGTATTCCCCAGATGTCGCCCCTTCTGACTTCCACCTATTCCGTTCGATGGCACACGGCCTGGCAGATCAACATTTTCAATCCTTCGAAGAATTGGAAAAATGGATTGCTTCATGGATAGCGTCAAAAGAGGACTCCTTTTTTCGAGCCGGGATCCGAAAATTGCCGGAAAGATGGGAGAAAGTTGTCGCTAGCGACGGACAATACTTTGAATAATACATCTGTAAGCACTTTTTCGCAATAAACCTTTTAATTTTGGAAAAAAAACGGCGGAAGCAAAGTTGTACACCCAATATTCTTCGAGACTTTTTGGCGACACATTCTTCGATTTTTTTATTTGGCAACACATTTTTCGACACTTTTTGGAGACACATTCTTCGACACTTTTTGGCGACACATTTTTCAAAACTTTTTTGGCGACATATTTTTCATCACTTCTTTCTTCGACATTATTTGGCGACACTTTTTGGGGACACTTTTTAGCGATACATCTTTAGCACTTTTTTGAGACACTTCTTGGCGACACAGTTTTCGACAGTAGGTATTTTTTTATTTGGCAAGACATTTTTTGACACTTTTTGCGACACATTTTTAAAAACTTTTTCAGAGACAAACTTTTCATCACTTTTTTGGAGACACTTTTTTCGGGACTTTTCTGGCACTTTTTTGACAAATTTTTTTGAAACATGTGAACATTTTTTTTTGGCGACACTTTGTGATAATACATTTTTAGAGACTTTTTTATGCGTTACATTTTTCATCTCATCATTCAGAATCTCCCCATTTTCGTTTCTTTCACCCAAACCTTATCTTCTAGTCATGTGCTCAAGTTAAAGTTTTTTGATATATCTTTGACATTCAGAACACCCAGAACAATTAAGATGTCCAGGATAAGGAATTGCTCTTTGTTTCTCTTTCCGGCGCGTATGCTTAGAAGTTGGTAAAAATTTCTTGCGCAGATACGAATGCATCAAATATGCCAGTGTTAAATTTTATCTGCGTGTACTTTGAGTGATTTCCTTTAGATAAATCTACTAAGGTAATGTTTCTACTTTTCATGGGTAAATTATAAGAAAAAAATCTTCATTTCACTTCCTACTAACTTAAATGTATTTAACCAATTTACTCGCACTGTTTCCAAAAGTTCTGATAAAAAATGTGTGCGCTTTATGTTCAAAGAAAAATAAATGACTTAGTTTGCTAAGCTATGATCAGTATTTTCGTCATGGCATTTTTCAAAGAAAAAAAAAATGTTTCAAACAACCCGCATAACCCAAAGCCATTAGTCAAAAATGAAAAGCTTAAAATAAGAGCACCAAAATTAATTTCATTTTCGTTTCCCAAGTAATTTATATTAATAATGCATAGAAAACAATTCAAAAAATACATATATATAAATGTATATATATCCGCAGAAAAAACCATGAAAGCCAAATTAAAATAATGGCTAAGAATAAAGTAATCTTATGGCTGGCTTGAAAGAATAATAATAATAATGGTAATAAAATTACACGTAAAGACTATGCAAGAAGTGGGTCAAAAGTATGATGATGATGGACAATAGTAATTAGGGTCTATTTTTCTAGCGACAATAGAAAAGTTAAATGGAAAGTCACGTAGAATATGATGGTGTTATTGTTGAAAAAAAAAAGTACAAAGCAAAAAAGAAACAAAATGATAATAATAATAACAATAAGAGGGTGGGGGTCATTAAAAGAAAAAAACATACCTGTTTTATTATATTTAAGAAAAATTCCTTTTTCAAAATTGTGTTAGAATACTGCCAGCATTTGTTAAAGAAAAATTTTCTAAAATGCCGGTGAACACAATTTTCTTATTTGGGCAGTGGGTTCAATATTGCTCAGTTCTTTTTTTTAATGAACTTCATTAAAAAGAAGATTAAATTAAGAATATATTATAATATAAAATAAAAATATAAAATATGTGTTTTCTTCATTGCCTCGAATAAGAATTAAACACATGACCCAGTCAGCTTAAGGAACATTTGCAAGAAATTTGTATAGTTGCGCGGTCGGAGAAAAGGAACCTAAAGCCACTTGTGGCAATTTTTAAGGACAGACCAAGCAAAACGTAGTTTAGTTTCGTATTCAGCAACCTCAAATTAGTTTAGAAAATATGGTTTTGCAAAATGATACATTTTAGCTCTATCATCAATATACAAATAGACGAAGGGAAAAAAAGCTCAGCCCGACTTTAACTGCCCTAAACCCAACATATTAGCTTGATTTTTTAGAGAATAGAATAAAATACCATTTAAAGCTAAGCCGTTGAGACTGAAGGGGTCACATAGAACCCCAACCATTTTTCATACATCACTATTTTTATTAAAATTAGTATAAAGGAGTACTCGAGTTCTATTGATTTGCTCTAGAGAGTTGTTCAGTAGAGCGCCCATATGTGCAAAATTCTGATTTGGCTTGCTCCCCGTCCATTTCCTGAAATTAGAGGTCAAAAAAATGAGATCTCAAAAAAAAATTTGGAATCGGTAGTGGAAAAAACCCAGCCGGTTTTCGATCAAAGGTCGAAAAATTGATTTAAAAAATGCAAGTCGCTTTGACTGCCCGTTACTTCAAAACTATTCATTATTTCATAATATTTCGAAGACAACTTTTGTAGAACATGACTAGGTCAACATTATCTTCTTAAAAAGTTTTGGCCCAAAAATTAAATTTGTGGCTGTTTCGGTACAAAAATTTCAATTTTTTAAGAAAATTTTCATGACTTTTTTTCCATAATTTGTTTTTTTTTTAATTTTTATAGAGCGGAATATTTGCTCTGGAATTTTTATGTTGTAGGGAATTAAATTTTGATTAATTTGAAAGAAAATTTATAAAAAAATACTAGTTTTTAAGAAATGGAGCCCGTTTCAAAGTTAAGAAAAAAATTTATGTTTTTATTTTTTCTTCTTAATTTTTAATTTGGTAAGAAACCATTTTAGTAGTCATATTTCCTAAACTAATTTGGGATTGCTCAACACGAAAATAGCATTTATTTTCGTTCAAGTGCGTTTTTGGGCTGTTCCAGCAGAGATAATCGAAAATTTCGAATTTCGAGCACACAGCCCAGGAAAAAATTTTAATCATGTTGTCGTGAACTGCACAAAGATGTGAAATTGCACCTGAGCATTTACTGAATAAGAAAAAAAGTTTTTAAAATCGGTTCATGGCATGGTTTTTAAAATGAGGTCGAAAAACGGTATTTTAAAAAAACGACTACAAACCAAAACCAAAATAGTTATTTTAGATGTGTTTATTAATGCTGAATTCGAAATTGGACGCGAAATTGCTGTATCACTTATGGTTTGTGAGATATCTCACCCCTGATGTTAAAAAAGCACGATTTTTGAGGTTGTGTAGAACACGCACAAAACCGTTTTGGTGTTTTGTATTAAATGCGTCATTTAGTACTGTTTTTCTTCTTTAAAATGAGTTACAGAATGGTATTGTATGATTTTTCTTTAAAAAGTTATGACCATTTTAAAATAACATTATAAAAGATATAGTAATATGGCAATTGCTATAGAGAATCCACACATGATTTTTAACTTTCATGATGTCATTTTAAAATGGTCATAACTTTTTGAAAAAAAGTCGCACAAACCCGTTTCATAGCTCATTTTGAAGGCAAAAAGCAGTTCTAAATGATGCATTTAAAAACAACTAGCAATGCATTTTCTTGCATTCAATAAAGTAGCGATTAAAAGAAAAAAATTAAAATACTTATTTTTTTCCAACATTGAGACCGGCTCCATACATTTAAACTTAATACTTTTAAATAATTTTTTTTGTTAAATTAATTACCATTTAATCTTCTGCAATATTAAAATTCCAGAACAATTTTTCCTTCCTTAAAAAATTACAAAAAACCAATTTATAGAAAAAAAGTCATGAAAATTTTCTTAAAAATTTAAATTTTCGCACCGACACAGCCACAAATTTAATTTTTGGACCAAAACTTTCTTAGAAGATAATGTTGAGCCAGTCGTTTTCTTCAAAAGTTGACCAAACAACATTACGAAAAAAAGAATAGTTTTGAAGTAACGGGCAGTCAAAGCGACTTGCTTTTTTTTAGTCAATTTTTCGACTTTTGATCGAAAACCGGCTGGGTTTTTTCCACTACCGATTCCAAATTTTTTATTGAGATCTTATTTTTTTGACCTCTATTTTCAGGAAATGGACGGGGAGCAAACAAATTTACAACTTTGCACATTTCATATATCTTGTGGGCGCTCTATTGTTCAGCTTAGTCTTGGCTACAATTTTGTTTTAATTGTTTGGTAAAATACGGAACGATTTTATAGCAATGACCAAAAATGGTAAAATTTTTCACCATTTTGTTATTTTAAGGTCCAAAACCTAATTTTTTCTGGTTAGTTTTTTGAACACTTTCTTTCCTTTAGCGTATATCTAAAACTTCGTTGAAGATAGCAAAACAGAATCTGAAACGGTTTTCGACTTATAGCCGTGGCAACTTCGAAAAAGCAGTTTTGAAGCAATTTTTACAGTACTATAAAATTCGACCTGGAGCCAAACAAGCGAAACACATATTGAGCTTTACTAGTAATATAATGTGCTTTCAGGAACAGCATTTAAAAGGTTTTTTGTTTTTTTTTTTTTTTGTTGCACTGTGTAATATGATTCCACCATTTCCGGCTATAAGGGGCTTTTCCGGACCTACTTTTTTCTCTTAATTTAAACAAAAGAAAACTGAATCCAAAGTTCATTTTTCGATATTTACAAGGACCTAGGCTTCGGTCTCAAGGGGTTAAAGATAAATTCGGGCAAGCTCCAATAAAACTTTAATCGTTTTGTTCTGAAAACTTATTTTTTCAACTAAAAACTATAACATGTCATACTTAGCTTCACAATTCTGGAAATTTTTTCAGAATTCTAATTTGATTTAGCTCTTATTACCTGATATATTAGCAATCACCATATCGACCAAAAGCAAATCAAGGTCGCTTTTAGAAATATGTAATCACTCAATAGCAAAAAACGTCACTGAGCTCAACATAACTTCTGACTATTAAAAATCTAAAGTACTAAAGTATTTTAACGAAGTTTATAGTCTTTCTGAATCTATTTTACCACAACTTTCTCTTTCACTTTTAATTAAATTACATTGTTTATTATCTAATAATTAACATTTTTCCTACAAACATTCAGATAGCAACCTAAAAAGGGAAAACCAGAGAGATAAACACCACAAAAACCACTAATTTAATCTTTGCGTGAAAAGTTTTCAAATATATACAGAGTACTGAAGTACCAAAACAATGGTTAAAAATGAAATGTTCAGACTCTTTCGTAAATAGTTCGAAGATTCACAGCAACAAAAATGCAAGTTTTGCTATGGACAACAATTGTCATGAAAGCATTTTGTTTGAAAAATGAAAATCACGCACAACACATTTTTACTGTAGCTATCTATTGTTGATGTTGTTGTGAAAATTTATATAAAATAAAAACTAAAAGTTATAAAATTAACTAGCTAAAAATAATGTAAAAAAAGCATGAAAGTAATAATGAGGTATTAAAGCAATTTTATAATTACCACTATTAAACTTGTGATGTGAACTTCAAAAAAACTTAATTTTTATGATTTTAATTGCTGAGCGGGTGTCAATCTTAGGGCGTAGCTTTTAATAAGAAGTTTAGTTAAAAACTAATAAATTTAATTTACTTTAAGTAAGCAAGCACTTTTTTTAAGAAAACTCATTTTAAATCAGCAAAATCGACTAAAACTGTCACAACCTCAGTAGATTGATTTAAAAAAAACTTGCTTACACCCAAAAATCTGACAGAGAGTGTCAAAAAAGTTAGCTGAGATTTTTATAAATTTTTTTGAAGTCTTTTTAGAGGTGGCGCAACGTGGCACACTGAGGCCTCCATGTTCAAAACCACCCACAAATCGCAGTTTTCATCGAAATATAAAAATTTTTAAAGTGGGACATTCGTTTTGTCATACTGAAGAATGGTACGAAGCTTAATTTCCTAAATATGACTTAAGATGGGATTCGGACGCTAAATGGGAGTATCAAAAAAAAGAAAAAAAAAAAATTATTCAAAAAAAAAAAAAGTTTCCAAAAAAATCTCACGCATTGCTTGGACGATTCTAAGCAATCTAAGCATGACATTTCATGAAATGAATTACATTTTTCAAGGTCACTCGGCAAATTGATAAAGTCACACTTAGGAAACTAAGCTTCGTACCATTCTTCAGTATGAAAAACAACGAATATCCCACTTTAAAACTTTTTATATTTCGATGCAAATTGCGATGTCTAGGTGGTTTTGAACCAAATCACTCCTATAGCCCCAGTGTGCGTCGATGCGGTTTTAATTTTATAACGATTTCAAAAATTCTCGAAATGAGTTGTACAATATATCAATTTTTCGTCTTGCATCAAATAACTGGAACCTAAAATCAATAACCTATAGTTTTTTAGCTAAAAACCCAGAAAAAACGTATTTTCGAAATTCCAGCATACTACAAAAAGCCAAATGTTCATTTAGGATTCAAATTGTCTTTCCAAGTTCACCATGAAATCATGCAATAAACAATTTTCCACACCATTTGAGCCCATTATATCCTGTTTTATTGGTCTTTTTGACCCAATTAAAAAAAACTCGGCTATAATAGGTAAAAGTGTTCTACAAAAATATCCCACAAAAAATTTCAGAAGGGGTCGACAAAGACAAGAAATGCTTTAAACTTAAGTACAATGCGTAAAAAAATAATAATGTACATTTAACTTAAAATTTGAAATAATTCCCAATTCAATGGCATTAACGCTTGTAATCTCGATTTTTAGAGGTACCAGTTGTGTCGGAATCTTGTCAACTTCCTAGCGACTAAAATACCTCCTCTTCATCGGGAATAGCTCCCACATGGAAAACCGTTTTTTGACATTGCATCATTTGCCTACATTGGGCATCCGCTATATTTGCTCTTGCAGGGGAAGAGGGCTGAATAGTGCCCATCAAGATCTTTCTCCTTTAAGCATAGTACGCTTTCTTCGTATCATCCAATTAATAACCAATTTTCTTTGCTTACCAACATAGTTGATATGATGTTTTCCACTGAAAGTAGAGCAACGCGTTGCTATAACTCCAATCTTCTCTTCGCCCTACTTATGCAGTTGAAGAACGTATGTATGCGGTCTGGTCTACCTGTTTTCCCCATCCGGTTTAGAAATTTCTAAAAATATTCATATCTCGTTAGAAGCTGCTTAATGTAATAATTCACCTCGCCAAAATTCCTTTTTACCCAGTTTTCAATTGAAGCATTATTCGCGCTGCCCAGCGTCCGATGCTTTTACTTTGTCATCTCTCTTGTCAGTGTGAGGTGCTTTCCCCTGATTTACCAGTTATTTTCCTGCATCCACATTCCACATGCACATACATTCCGCTAATTACCAGCATCGCAGCCTCCGAGTTCGACGAAGGTACCCGTAGTGCTGCTGCGTTTTGCACCGAACTCAGAGCTTTTCCAAAAATTCTTCTTTTTAACTGCGTCTGCCTTAACCTCACAGCCATATAACACGACTGATTGGATAGTCGCCATCAAAAGCTTTCTTTTGCTTGCAGTTGGTTCACTTATGTTTGGCATTAATCTTAACAGTGATGCCGTCGCAACTTATGTATATATGGTAATGTCATAATCTATATATTAATACGCTAGACAAAATTTGTCCTACCTTTTTTACTATGTCAGAAATTGAGCACGACTTTAAATTATACACCATTAGAAATGTAATTGTGTGTACATGTGCACAAAGTTAAAATTATTTTAATATTTTGCCATTAAGCCAGGTAAAATTAAATGAAAATTTTTCAATATAACAACGACAAAATACGCGGTCAGACAGAGCTGAAGGAGGATACAGCACAAAGAGAGAGAGAAGACAGACACTGACTTCATGTTTTTTGTTTTCTTTCCGTTTCACATTTGTCATTGTACCAGTGATGATAAATTAGCTTTTCTATTTTATACCAAATAGGAAAAGAAGTAAGTACTAAAACTTTCCAAAAAGTAACATTAAGTTGAAAAATAATCTCGGTCAAATGACTACCTCCTGCATTTTAAAAAATAGATTTAAAAATTGATTTATTCGTCAAAAAAAAAAAAAAATTTCAAAGCACAATGATATTTGTCACCATTTTCAAATACTATGACGCAATGAAATTATAACATTACTTTTGCCACCCTGGAGAAGGTTACTGCTCCAACTCCTCAACTCATCTTCGAGTCAACTGTAAAAACTTTTAAGCCAAATTTTCTTGCATTCTGATCCAATCAAATAAACAAACCATTGACTGTAACTAAAGACAACAAAAGCTGATTAATGTCAAAAACGCATGATTGAGCTGAATTCTTCAGGCAGCAACAATAAAAGAAAAAAAACCAGACAACACAGAACACAAATCTAGAATAAACACAAAGGGGCAAAGCAAAATAAAAAACAATTAATTCTGATAAATTAAGAAAAACGAAGACTCCAAAAAAAGAACAACTTCAAAAATCAAAAAAAAAAAATCATTTAACAAAATAAATAAAATTTCCCAAGTGACCTAAACAACATCGAAGCTTTCAACATTGCGTATCCGTTGAAGTGAGAAAAAACTGAAGAGGTAGGGAGAATTTTAAACTCCAACGAAAGAATAATAAATTAATAAATTCATGAATGGGATATTTAAACATGCACTCCGTCACTTGCCTCCAAACCAGCAGCAACATCATCAGCAACAGCAACAACTTAAGAAAACTGGGCAACCAACAACACCTCGCTATCGTTGCGTTTATACCGTTTACATTCGGTGAAGGTCTCGCAGCTACAGGTCGTAGGTTTAAATTGTGACACAAAACGTAGGAACAACAGACAACAACAACAATAAAACAGTACTATTCTTTTATATTCATAAACAACAAAAGCAATTACAACAAAAATAATAAAAAATAAGAATAACAACAATAAAATATGAGCGTTCTTTATTTTGCCACAGCGATCTCTCTTTATCTCTCTCTCTCTCGCTCTGTGTTTTCCTTTTACCTGATTTCTCAATTATGATGCACGAACATGCGCGCATGCGTGCTTTGTACTCATTTTCAATAAAGCGGTGCTGCACTTAAAAACAAAGTTCTTCCTCGCACGAATGCTGCCTGTTGCTGCTGCTACCACCAAGATTCTTGTTGTCGAGGGAAAAGCAGCATCAGAAGCAAATGCTGTTGCTGCAGTGTCGCTCGCAGTTTTTAAGTACCGGAACATGTAATTTGCGTGTGTCTGGGTAGTCTCTTTTTTTCTTAGTTTTTCTGTTACTTTCTGACACGTCACACATGAAGCAGAGCTTTTTTTATTTCTTCATTTTTTCTAGCGTTTTTTCCCATTTGTTCTAGAATGGTGTTATAACTTATAAGCAAAATAGTTCGAGGTATGAAAACAATTTGCTGTTGTTATAAAGTTACTTAGTAAAATGGAAATTTTTCATTTAATTTGACTACGTTGCATGCGCCTAACTCATTGTTGGCATAATTTGAATTTTTATTAACATACTTAATTTTTATAAGTATTTGCATGCAATTTTAATTATACAGGGTGATGTTGTAATTGTATGTTTATAAATATTATGAGCAAACAGGAAATAATTATGACAATTCTTTAGAAAAAAGCTGGAAGTTTTCATTCGCTACATTTCCGCTTGACTTTTAAGTTTCAAGTTTAAGCAAGTAAAAGTCACATCTGCGCCATGTCAAAGCCAAATGTAAGTCAAGTCTAAGTAATGTCTAAGTAAATTCTAAGTCAATTTGAAGTGAAGTCAAAGTTAAGTCTTAGTCAAGCCTTAGTCAAGACTTAATCAAGTCTTAGACAAGTCTTAGTCAAATCTAAGTCAAGTTTAAGTAAAGTCTTAGTCAAGTCTAAGTCAAGTCTGAGTCAAGTTCAAGTCAAGGCTAAGTATATTCAAATCGTTTAATCTAAGTCAAGTCAAAATCATGCCTGAGTCAAGTCTAAAATATGTCAAATCGAAGTAAAATCTAACTTAATTCAAGGGTAAGTGAGGTCTTAGCAATTCTAAGTCAATTTGAAGTGAAATCTAAGTCAAGTCGTAGTCAAGTATGAGTGAAGAATTAAGGCAAATCTGTGGCACGTTAAAACTGAGTCAAGTCTGAGTCAAGCCAAAGCAATGTATAAGTCGACTCTAAAATATGTCTCAGTCTAGTCTTAGCCAAATTGAAATCAAATCGAAGTAGAACCTTAGACAAGTCAAGTACAGGTTAAGTCTAAGTCAAGTTTAAATCAACTCTAAATCAGGTCAGGTCAAGTGTAAGGCAACTCGAAGTCAAATTAAAATAAAATCAAAGTCAACTCAAGTCTAAGTCAATTCAGGTTTTAGTCAATTCAGGTCTAAGTCAAGTCTAGGCCAGATCTAAGTAAATTCTAAATCAAATCAAGTTTAAGTTATATTATGTATGGCTAGGTATTATTTCAGCCGATCATATTGATCATGTACACTCTAAATAAAACTAGGAGAAATTTCATACAAACTGTGTAAAAAATGTCGAAAATGAAAAATGTCAACAATGTGCATTAGGCCGGGTCGGTATCCATACAAAAAAAAAATTATTTAGCCCTTTATAACGATATATAACTTTTAAAAATCGGGCATCGCCTGTCAAAGTTATGGAAAATAGATCATTTTGGCTGTTTTAAGAGTGGTCCAAAAAAAATTGTTTTCGTTTCCTAGATACTCTCAAGGTTAGCTTTCAAATGGGGGGAAGTTTTTCCAATATTTTTTTTGTTCGACCTGGCCTAATATACAATAATAGACTGCTACAAAAAATACTTTTTTTTAATATTAACGATTAAGGTGGAGCAAGGCCCATTTATTCAAAATCTTGGTTTGGGGGTTTTTATTTCATAACGATCTTAAAATGAGCCATAAAATCAAAAATCAAAAGCTAAAATACCCTCAAAAACGATTTTACCAAACTTAACCCTACTGTAAGACTCTTCATTTTGGATAAAAATTTTTTTTACCAAGACTACCATGAAATCATGTAAGGAACATTTTTGAGAATATCTTATGTGCCTTTTTAACACTTTTGCGCTCTGTGAAGTGTTTCTCGCTAATACTTGCCACCATAAAAATAAATCAGGGACATACTGATGGGGGGGAGCTAAAAACTCCAGCCCGCCCCCGAAATTTTCTAATTACACAGGTTTACAAAAAAAAAAAAAAAAAATGTCATGGCGTTTTGACCAGACTATGTGTTTCCTAGGGACTGTGAAGTCCTGAATCTGAGTCCGGGGTCGGTTTTTTTCCGGAACGTCTGAGAAAATAAATATTTCAAGGTCATATGGAGGTCATGTGTAGTTCAGTGATAAATTCGCTAAGATTCTGAAACTAATTTTTTGTTATTGAGTTTTTAGTCCTTAAAAAGAATATGTGATCAAAAAGGGTATCTCGAACTTTGTTTCGGAGATATAGCCATCGGATGATCCGGATATATCTTCTATGAAAACCGATATAAGTTGAGAACCCCTGAATGGATTTGGAAAATATTGGTGTCATACGAAAGGTATTTTGTTGCTGGTGTTGTTGATTTATTTGTTGTTGTAATTGAAAAATTTCTTAAAATTTCAAAAAAGGTCATATCTCGAAAACTATGAATCCAATTGAAAATAGGCTCAGTACGTTCTTATAGGCTGTCAAAATACCTTTCATATGACACCAATATTTTACAAATCCATTCAGGGGTTTCCAACTTATAGCGGTTTTCATTGAAGATATATCCTGATCTTCCGATGGCTATATCTGGTCAAAACGCCATGTTTTTTTTTTTTTTTTTTTGTAAACCTGTGTTATCTTGCAAAAAGTCGTATGTGCAATATTTTTTTCGTAATTTTTTAACAAAATAGCTTGTAGGGCTCTTCACGGAATAAAACTCAATCCAAACCTCTGAAATAAGTAGAGGAAGAGTGCCGCCTGCGGGCATGGTTCTGGTGTGGGCACCCCCCGTAACTTTTGACAGAAAACAAATGCGGCTGTTCTGACAAATGTACAGCGGCGGTTATGACAGCACAAAGTTTTTGTGCATTCATTGGAGCAAACAGACGCATTTGCTTTGTGCTGAGAAGAAAATAATTTTTGAATAAGTGAAAGTCAACACAAAACTTTTTTTCAATCATTTTCCAAGTGCATTAAATCGAAGTGAATCAATCGAAAAGCTGAATGCAATCTATATTTATGCAGTAAATTTTATACAATATATTTTGTGATTCAAAACTGAATGCAACCGAAATGTTTGCACAACACAATTTGCTCATTGCTTTCCAAAGTGGCTGTCACAGTCGAGTGTGGGCCCCGAATTGGTTCGGATGTGGGCACTCCTCTTTTTTATTTAAAGAGTGTGTTTTACCGAAATATCGTCATGGATGCCAACATTACTAATTTAAATGGTGTTCTTATGCCTTTTTTTTAGTGGGCTTAGTTTGCAAAACAATCAAGTCTGGTTTCAGGGCAACAGGCATGATGCCATTCGATCCAGACGTTTTCAGTGACGCTGATTTTGTTGAAGCCGTTGAGCAGAATTTTTTGAATTTCTGTGAGTCAATGTTTCCAAAATAAATTGATTTTGCTTTCTTCTCCATTTGATTGCATTTTACTTCATATTTTCCCATATTTAGCCGATTTTTTAAGGGTGACCACAATCGAACTAAATTTTTTTTTTTTGTCAAAAATAATCACTTCACTATTTTTTTTAAATAAATTTTCCAACTGACACAAGCAATTTACTTTCTTCACCAGTAGGTCTCTAGCTTTCCATTGATACTTATATGTCTGCATAATATACATTTAGTCAAAAGTTTGAGTCGAAAACAAAAAGGTGCCCACACCTGGTACTCTTCCCCCATATATTTTAATGGGAACATTCAGACCCAACATTCAAAAATATTCTTCCACAAAATGAAATGGACTAGATTTAAAATATAAACTTAAAAACCACAAATGCTTAATTGCACTTTGATTTCTAATAATGCATTTAAACATTAAACAACTGCAGCAACAGTGTCTTAATGAATCGAACATCAAATGCATAATTAATTTATTTAAAAAAAAAAAACAATAAAAAATAAAGCACCCTGTTGCGCTAACAACAATAGGCAGAGTCAGTCAGTCTTCAACAGCAGTGGTCGCAACCAAACAGCAACAACAAACTGAAAGAAACCATGACAAATTTTCAGAGTTACAGTTTTTCAACCATTGTTTAAGCCCAAACCGATGTTTAAAACAATAAGAAAAAAAAAAAAATAGGAAAACAACAGTGCCGCAAATCAGCCTGAAAATGAACTCTAAAACAATAGATGTTGCTGGTTGTGCTTTTGAGCCCAAGTCAAAGTTAAACGATCTCTTTCGTTGTCTCATGGGCTTTGACGTTGTGCTCCTCTCTTAAGCGGCGGCGCACAACATGACTGAACATTAAAACGGCGTATTAAACTATACACAACATGATCACCAACATCATCAACATCATCATCGTCATTATGTTGTTCATTATAATGATTATAATCATTGGTAGGCAACATCAACACAACGTATTGTTGTGCTGTTGCCGCGCATTATTTTCCAGTTTCATTTCAGTTTCATTCAGAATTTCAACGCGTTCGGACGGTTTATTTTGCCGGTAAAAATTGTAAAATGTATTAGATCTTTTAGACAAAACTTAGCTAAGCTAAGCACCGACTAAGAACTACATACGCTTGTGCTTTTAGCGTTGGTTGCGCTTCGTTGAATTTGCGCATGCGCTGTGAAATGAAATTGAAAAACCGTCAAATAAAACTGCGAAACTTCAAAAATCAGTGAAGCCTTAAAATTTAGTTGCTGCTGCTAACTATGTTAATGCCACGCCCCCCTTGGGCACCCGCGTTTTGTCCAACACAACTATAGTGTAGTGCTGCTGTGTAGTAATTTCGCTTTTTCCATGCATTAATTTTGAAAATGTTTTCCCCCAAGCAATGTAGTTGTATTTTTGGCCCCAAAGTGTTGTAAAGGAAATTTTGAAATTGAAATTAAATTGCACGTAACGCGAAGTGTATGAAAAACAAACAAATTGAAAATTCGGCTAATGGCCAAGTAACATAACAAAAAAACAACAAGAAGCTGGCTAGCAAAAGCGTTATATTAAAACCAGTGCGATTTTTTGCGATTTTAAAAAATTTAATTTTTTTTTTTCGACCGGAAATCGCGACATGTTGCCACAAAAATTTTGTTGTCTTTTTTTTCGAGTTAGAAATAGTAGACTTTTTTTTAAACTTTTTTTTTGTATATCATTATAATCACCGGATAAGCTTTCGAATGCTCTGTATATTGTACATACCTACTATACACTTTATATGAAAAATATGAGTGTTTTTCTTCGCAGTTATTAAATTCGAATTGAGTTTGTGTAATGGAAAATTAATGCTTTTTTATCATTATTATTTTACAAAAAAAAAGAAAAAAACAACACCGCATTTAATGACCTTTAATATCATTATAGGATTATGATCTACTAACTCGATTTAAAATGAAAGCAAAAGTCGGTTTGATTTGTTACAAATTGATGTAATTAAAATGTATTGTTGGAATTATGTTAAAGTTTTCCTGCTAAAGAAAGATTGAACAACAGGAAGATGAAATATAAAACTATATAATACGATTATCACAATTTGTATCAAAACAAATGAAAAAGTTTTGGAAAAAGAAAACTACATAGTACTGAATTTATCTCTGCCCTTGCCAAAAATAAAATATCCCCAACACTATATGCATTAAAAGTTTCGAATAACTTTATTTTTCATATATTTATAAGTTTGTATCGATCGCACCACATCCTATTATCAAAATTATATATACATAAGTATGCCTCTTATGTATGCAATATTATCTGGCATTATCATAAACTAGAGGTTGCCTTGTGGCCGATATTCAACCAGTTCGATTTGACTTAAAAAGACCCCTCAATTGTTAACTTAAGCAAACAAATTCTCATCAGTAACTATGTCTGTGCAGTTTTTTCCATAGCGGCGTGACGAAGCCGACTTAAAAAAAAAGGTCATGTTGTCGATTAACACTATTTCTGTTCAAAATTTCATAAAAATCGATGCAGCGACCTAGCCGTGAGAGCGTTTTTCCCATTAAGGGGCTTAACACCACCCACTTTAAAACATACGGGTCCTATTATCGTTCCTTACTGCTAACCCTAGGTTTAGCCGTGAGAGCGTGGCACCGCTCACTGAAAAACATAATGGTCATGTTATCGGTAGCAAAAATCCAACTCCATCCCTGTGGATGTCATCTTGCGATCTACCGGAGTATAGAAATTTTTCGCCGTCAGGAAGTACATATTCGCCGGCACCGTTCCATCTACACTCGCTTAATCCCAATATCTCAAGGTTGAATTTGTGGAGTTCTCTAACGGCTTGGTGTATTTTGCCTGGTTCATTTAGAGTTCGGACATTCCAAGAGCCGATGCGTGTTCGAGTTTTCATCGAAAGGATTTTAAAATTTTGAGAAACCATATTGGTTCCAGTTATAGGAGAATCATTCCTAACTATGCATGTTTCTTGCACCTCCAAATCCGATGTGCATGCTGCCGAGGCAGGTGGATTAACCACACTCTGGTGGGTACCACTTGGAGAGTTATTTCCCATCGTTTTTCGATCCATGCTTCATTAGTATAATCTTCTCGGCAACGCCCCACGCAGTAAGTTATAAGCTTAAAGCTGGATCCGGCAAGCGCTGCAAATATAGTGGCCAAATTCACTTTTAATTTCAGCCGCCCAATCTGGAACAGACGCTGACCTGGGAGCCGCCCACTCTGGATCAGACGCTTCAGGATTTCGACAAGATGCTTATTTTAAGGCGGCATCGACTCGCCTTGTCAGTGCCAGTTACGGGCATTGTGGGTTTTTCTTTCGAGGCGCAACGCTGTCCAACGCTACACCCTTCCACACCCTGGCTGGTCACCCGCTTTTAGTCGCCTTTTACGACAGGCATGCTTACCTCGGGCATATTCTGACCCCTTACCCGCAGGGCCAAAGGAGTTAAAGGAGAATACATACATACATACATGTTATCGGTACTAATTCTATCTCTATACCAAATTGCAGTGGTTTAGCCGAGAGAGCGTTTTTTCCATTTAGGGACGTGGCACCGCCCACTTTAAAAAAAAACTATAGTCCTATGCATTGCTCCCTCTCACAGCCTTTCCAACAAAAAAAAAATCAAGTAAATCAGTTGAGATTTAGGTATAGAAACAGGGACTGAATCGATTTCGTTTGCGTATTTATGTATAGATAAATCTCAATATGCCATTTTCGATTGATGGTTTCATTACCTTAAAAGTCATATGAGCCTTAAGGACTATTTTCTATTTCTATTTGTAACTAAATATTACACTTCTATAGAGCTCATAAAATGCTCCGAAATAATTCATAAACACTTTGAAAAGAGCAGCATGTTCTTCTTAGTAAGTCCGTTACTAAGAGTTCTTTATAAAGATGGTAAAAGCGTATGTTATGACTCACATTTTCCTAAATATGGGTCATTTCAGACACATAATAACTAGGAGCGTTCTGAAGTTCATTTAGAAAAAATAAGGCCTTTGTACTCATATAGCTAACTATTTTGTAGGCATACTCAGAAAAGCTCCAAAATATGTGTTTTATCTGAGCTAGAACTATGAGCACTCTGGAAAGGATAGGCGCAATGCTTACCGTTTGCCTGATGTATCCATTCCCATTACGCAACTCTACATTGCAGATGGTTCTGGGCGGATTACTCACCAAGAACCTTAAAAAATGAAACTGACACACACCGGCATATATTTATTTTCTTGAAAGTTGTCTTTTATTCATATTCTCCATATAACTGATACATATTCGGGCATTTTGAAAGTTTTGCGGGTCGTTTTACTAAGCCTCAGAAAGTCGAAAATCAAATATTCTAAAAGTCAGTAACAAGGTTGCGCTTGTAGCGAATTATATATAAATTTTTTAAAATACAAAATGGCGAATCCACTATGACGGACCGCTTAGGGGTCGTTTAGATATTACGTAACGCAATTTTCGACCAATTTTGACCCCCCCTCCTCGGTCGTAAAGCAAAGTAACAAAACGTACAATCCCCTCCCCCCCTAGTAACGTAACAAATCTTAATTTTGGTAATTTGAATTTACTGTCGCATAAAACTATAAAATCGACGTTACGTAACGTAGTTGATGACCCTCCCCCTCCCATGTAACGCTTCGTAACAAATCGTCCAACACCCCTTGGCGCTTTACGTAATACGCGAACGGCTCCTTAGTGCAAAAGTGCATTCTTCACCAAAAAGTTAGTGTATTGGAGTTTTTGAGGTCGCTGATTAAGAATATAAAACAAATTTTTGTAATACAAAATGGCGCATCAAAACAGTCGAATAAAACAAGCATCTTTTTCTACAAATCTTAGGTTCATTTATTACAAATCTGAAATATTTTACACAAGTCCTAATAACTTTCTTCGGAAAACCTCTGGGCAGATGCCTAGGGTATATTTTTCTACAGGTGCATGTGGAAATAAGACTTAATGCTGCAAAATCGTCAACATTTGTCATATTTGAAACCACTTCAATATATTTTTTGTGCATGAATTGCCACGCAATAGTTGCCTATTTATAAAGCCTGTAAAAGAGACAGAACGCTCCGGATTTGAGAAACCTATTAAGCGAACTTTCAATAAGAGATTCAATTTTATCGCATAGCAAAAAACTAACCACTTGTTTACTAGAACCTAATAGTTTGATGCAAGGCTATCATAAATCAAAAAATCCAAATTACGGAAAAAGCACGGGTCTGGCCGACCCGAAAATTAGAGGTCCATAAAGGCTCGTTAACCACACAAAGGCTTAGAAGCACAATCTTAGAAAAAAAATCTCTTCTTACATAAAAATATGTAAAAAAATTTATAAATTTGGGCGTTAGTATGACAATGGAGGAAGTCAAGTCTAACAAAAAGTCTTATAAGATAAGACTAAGAAACTCAAATAAGCACTTAATTGATAAAGTTTGCTTCTTCCTCCCTAAAAAAAAGCATTGGTGAAGAAGCTTAATCAGAAGTTTCACTTTTTGTATTTCATAAGAAATAGTGTGTGTATATGTAATAACGCGGTAGTATCCGGCCCAGGCTTTTTTTCAAATGCTTGTTTCATGTTCGTGCCTCAAAAATTAGGCCCGTGCCCACCTCTAAATCCGGGCGAATGCGTTAGCGACTTCACAGCTATCTCAAGTCCAAAATATCATTCGACAAACGGAGCAAAACACTTTCTGAAATATAATGTTTTTGTCTTTCTTTTGACGTGGTCTGATCGTCTTGCAGCTTGTAAGATTTCACTTAAGCTCTGCACCCCAATATATTATTGCTGAAAACGAAGGAGCAGTCTCCGCTGGAGTGGAATTCAGAATTTCAACGAATTCTCTGATTAGAGTTTAATATTAATCTACACGTTAGGTCAAATACATCTCGACTATCTTCGTGAAATATAGATTTTTTTTTTCAAATTTGGCAATTTTTGACTAGTTGGGGCTTGAAAGTGCAAATAAAAGAATATTTATTATTAAAACGCAGCGAAATATTTAATTTTTAAAAAACAAGTTAAATACTAATAAGCTTCTGCACATTTAGATCAAATTTTAATGGTATCTATCGTACAAATTCTTCCAGTCCTGGAGGCCGACTTTGCCATTTGAGCAAGTCTTGCCCACAATTATCAATTCGAGAATAGTCGACCCAAAAACAATAAAAAACCCTTGATATCTTGTATAATACTTTAGATACACATGGTCTGATTTATTGACAAATTTATCAACCCAAACTAATTGAATAATTATATGTTATAGATGAGTTGAAAATGTGAAATAGCGGTTAATGGTGTTTCTTTAATTTGCTTAAATTTATTAATTACCGTCAAATTAAAAAACCACGGAAAAAGCAAAAGTATGTGGCTAAAATTTTTACTTTCATTGATTGAAATTAAAAAGAAAAAAAAGTTATGAAAATTGCCAAGCGAACTTTTACCGAAAAAAAAAAAAACAAAACAAAATTATATAACATGCAAAACTCTAGTGTCACATATTAATGAAGCGTGTAATACATCATTCCGAAAAACAAAAATAAAATCATGCAAGCGATTAGTCGGAGTAATTAACCAAAAAAACAAAAAATAAATAAAATGTGTTCGATTGTGAAAAAAAACTCAACTTTACTTGCCATGGCAAATTATGATATAATGGAAATTTGTAGATAAAGCAAAAACAACAAAATTTTAACTTTTCACAAAATGACCGAACATGTTTTAGTGTTAACAAAGTGAACGCAGCAATAACAAATATACCAAAAAATAAACACCTGGCAACCCTACCCAAAAAATAAAACGCAAAACCTCGCAAACAAATCTCTACCTACTTACACTACCAAAACAATGTACTGCACCAAAGATTGCTCCTGCAGCCTGTGTCGCGAACTACGCGGCTACAAGCCAGTCAAACCACCCAAACGCCCTGCACCACGTCCACCTGCCAGCTCACTGCTTGGACGTTTCAATGAAAATTTCATATTGCGACGGCGCGGCGGTTCTACATCGTTGAAAACATTTCAACCGCAATCGTTGAAAAATAGCGAAATGTGTCAACAACGAACGCAAGCACCGCCACCACCCGGTTCAGCAGCACCAGCACCACTGCGTGCCAATACACCATCACCGACACCAATGTGTAAAGCACCAACAACAGCAGATTTGTCAGGTGTTGGTGGTGGTGGTGGTGATACGCCTCCCGCAAAAACCGCAAATCACAAAGTTGTCATTTATTTTGGTGACTCGATTGCAAATCGTGGTCGACAGCCAACACAACAAACTGGTGAGACACAAAAAGATGCTGTACTGGCAAGTCAGCTGTTGGAGGAGATTACAACGAAACTGGCTATTAGAAATAGCAACAACATTAACAACAACAACAACTACAACAACGATTGCAATGATAGTAATTTAAGCTGCAATGTCAACGCTGCTGCCAATGTGGTGGTGGTTGCTGGCAATGCTTGTGACATGGAGGTTGCTGCTGACGACGACGATTCATTGCCGCCGTATATTGAGAGCGTAAAAGACGGCATCATCAACATCAGAATTGAGGGCAACTTTCGCAGGGCCAACGAGTTGGTGGATAAGGTGGCAAAACCAACGCGCGCAACGGTTGGCGTTACGGCGCCACCAAAAACTGCAGTTGCATGTAATAGAGATGGCTGCAAGGGTGATGTTGGCGGAAAAGTTGATTCATTTGATTGGAGCTTTGTACAAGGATGGAGAGCACGGTATAAGATGTTTTTATTAAATTTGCTTTTTAAATTTTAATTTGTTTTATGAAAGTCTTCCTTGTGTTGCGTGTGATGGTGCTTACTTTAGTTTGTTTATGTTCGTAAATCAATGGCCTTGCATTTTGTCAGCATCTTGGTAATTCCAACGGTAGGAGTCCTACTCTAAACGTGTGGATTTCACTTTTTCATTATTTACTCATTGGAAAAATTTTCCTCAAAACGCGTAATTTTGGTATATCCGGTATTTGTAATTATAATTTTTCTTTAGAGATTTGTTTTTTTTTTTTTTTTGTTTTTTTTTTTTGATATTGAATTTTTATTAACTTATTGGTTTTTTCCATATGCGGCACTTTCTTGCTTTTGTTTACATTTTTATTTTACGCTTATGCATCTTTGTCAACAACGTAGATTTTCTGTTTATCGATAAAAATAATAATGAGATGGAAAAATGGAAAATGTAAATGAATGATTTCAATATAACCTTCAGACAACAAAATTTATCCAAAATATAGATGAAGATTTTTATAGAATGCTAAAATATTGAAAATATAGTACGCTACTTTTGAGGATTTTATCTGAAAAAAAAAAAAAATTTCGTCGTCACCTCAATACTACAAAAAGGTAACTTCTAAATTATAATTTTTGGGACAAGCAAACTTGTTCTTGCACAGTGAGTCTTGTCTTGGTCTTGGTTTTGATTTTGAGTCTTGGTCTTGGCGTGGCGCACCATAAATTCGCAATACTAAAAAGCAGTCTTGGTCTTGATGATCTTCTTTAGCAAGACCATAGCATAGTCTTGGTCTTGCAATGATATCAGCGTCTTGGTCTTGGTGTTGCAAAATAACCAAGACCAAGACCAAGAATCAAGACCAAGACTAATTTGCTCATCACTATTTGGGACAAATGGCCTATGACATTATTCTTGGTTTGATGCACAATCTGCTTTGATCAGAGTACTCTAAAGTGGTACCATTGCGAAGTTATAAGAAACTAGTAAGGGTGTAAAATTTGGCCTGGCCAAACATTAAATACCCTACACTGCAGTATTTTTCAAATTTTGCTCATATGGGAGTTGCTACGCCCTCTTGTCCGAGGTCACCCAGTTTTTGTTCAGCGCTTGCATTTATAGTTTTTAGTGTCTGAGTGAAAAACTTTTTCAGTAAAGCGTTTTGAAGCTTTTGCTTATATAGGAGGTGCCACGCCCTCTTGACCAAGTTCGTCTAGTTTTAGCTTAGAGCGTGCATTTATAGTATTTAGTATTTGAGTGAAGCTTGGTTCGATTATCTCAAGAAACTGTTTCAGTATAGCATTTTGAAACTTTTGCTTATGTGGGAGGTACCACGCCCCCTTGTCCGATTTCACCCAATTTTTGTTGAGAGCTTTCATTTATGATTCTTAGTGTCTGAGTCAAATTTGATTCGAATATTTCAAAAAACGCTTTCAGTATAGCGTTTTTAAGCATTTGCTTATATGGGAGGTGCCAAGCCCTCTTGTCCGAATTCGCTTAGTTTTTCCTCAGAGCTTGCGCTTACAATTTTTAATATTAATGCGTATTTTGGTTGCATTATCGTGAAAAAAACTCCTAAAATTGCATTTTGAATATATTTTTTGTATGGGCGGTAGGCGTGTCTGTTGACCGATTTCGCTCATTTTCAATCCCCCGAGCTAACTTTGGTGACGAAGGCAGTGTACCAAGTTTCATTGAATTATCTTGCTCAGTTTTCCCAAAAAGTGTATTTCAACACACAGCCAGCCACCCAGCCAGCCAGCCAGCCAGCCAGCCAGCCAGCCACCCAGCCAGCCAGCCAGACAGACGGACATGGCTATATCGACTCAGGAGGTGACGCTGATCAAGAATATATATACTTTTCTATATCTGCCACGCCTCCTTCTCTGCGTTACAAACGGAAGGACAAAGTGAATATACCCTGGGTGTAGGGTATAAAAACAAAACTAGAAAAGTCTTAAATCAGTGTAAATTCAAATTTCCAAAAATCTAAACATTTAATTTTCTCAAAACAAGAAATTTGAGTTATCAGTTGCAGTATTTGTTAAAGTGACTATACGGAACTGATGTTAAGTTTGAGATATATTTTTTTTATATATGTATGTATGTTCTACTAATTTTATGAACTTTAGTCATTACTTGCAAATATCGAAAATTCCATGTATTTTTCAAATTAGAAAATAATAACAACTAGGATATCAGAAAAAACTACTAAAGACGGCTATGGTGACACATGGTATGTTTCGGTTACCGCCACGTAACCATCTTCAGACCAATTTACGTTTAATTTAATTTATTTTAAATTAAATGAAATAACAATTGAAAAATTTAACTTTTTGTCTGAGGTTGGGTTTGAACCAGGAACATTTGAAGAAAAACTCTCTACAATGGCATTTTGAAATCAAAAAACGAAATACTCAATGTTGTAGATTTCGAAGTTCAAGGTTAATCAAATACCAATTTTTACAGGGTAGAGGTTTGGTAAGACCGTTTTTATTGATACTTGTTATTTGATTATCGACCTCAAATCAATTGCAAAATGTTCAAAACATGTCAAAGCACTAAATTCCACGTTAAATTGAAAACCGATACAATTTACACTACCTCTTATTCTTAGCTGCATTGTAAAATTGTATTAGTGAATATAAGGTCTCTTTTCCTCTGGACGGTCACATATCATAATGCAAAACGCATGTTGTATCATATGGTTTAAGGGATTCTAGAGAATAATTTTAGTTGAGCGCCCAGCACATTTCGACATTTTCGGTTTTTTTGTGTTACCCTTATGTATATATGTATGTATGTGTGCATTTTTTTTGATATGTTTTTTAATGGTTCATCTTTTGCGAAAAAATAATAAGCTGAACATAAAAATATCGATAAATTCACAATATAATTTTTATGACATTTTAGTATATATTTAAAAGGCACTAATAAAGAAGTTAAATTAAAATTAAAAAATTTTTTTGACTTAGATATTTACGACAACACCTTTTTAATTGGTACATTGACTTCTAATTAGTCGAAATAAACAGAAAATAAAATTTATGCTAATAAGCCATTTTGCATAATATCAGGTTTTGATTATATGAACTGATGACGGTGATCTTTAAAGAGATTCGATCTATCAAAATGATAACAAAGTTGTTACAGAGCAGGTGCAGACTAAAAACTGATATCTTAGAGAAATTCTTTATATTATATAATTGAAAAAAGTAATTCTTTCGCTTTCTTATAACCCATCCTCACTTGCTTGGTTAAGGCGATTTAGTTAGTTTATGCTTGTTCATGCAGTCACATAAAATAGTTTTTGGAGAAGGAAATCCAAGTACTGGGAAAGTCATGGAGAGATTTTAGGAGAATACATGCATATATAGTATATTGACCCACTTATATAAACAAACACATAAATCTAAGGTTGTCATTTGAAAGAGATCTAATTGTTCATAAATCAGAGATGAAAAATGTTTAGCAATGGAACAAATTCTATAAAATTTAAATAGTTATTATATTCAAACAAAAGTTTGACCCATATTTGAATTGAACTAAATATTTGATACACGAAAAGAAACAACTTCATCACAACGGGTCAATGTCCATTAACACATCATTTGACAACGATACCGATACCATGACAATATAACCAACAATATGTTAATTAAATTATTTAAATTCGAATAAAATACAAAACAATATATGACATTATTTGATATCTTATTTTACGTTAAATGATGCTATATATCTTTTTGAAGACATCCGTGGTAGAGCTGTTATTAAGTTATCAATTCTGTTGTGTAAATGTGGAATAGAAATGTTTTTCTTTATAGTGAAGTCATCTTATAAACTCTTAAGAATCTTCGTTTTTGTTTCAAATTAAAATATTACACCAGGTGCTTCCAAGAAGTCTTCTGCATGTCGAACGGCAGTTTCAATTTTGAATTGACTTCATTGTGTGCGAAGACAGCAGGCAGCAGCACACATCTAACCAGAAGCTTAACGGTTCACGGTGCTGTTCTTTAGCAACAATGTTGCGAGCACTATAAACACAGCAACAATTGCTATAATGGCAACAATAACGTTGAACTTCGAAAGTTCTTCAATAGTGTGGTTGATAAGATAGAGCAGATAGAACTGTTTTTGAGTGAGGAAACTTGTTTCCTATAAACTTTTAGACTTTTAATAATCTGACATAATTTGATATCTAAATTAGTAAGAAACTGCATAAATGGATGGCCGATTTAAGTGTGTATTTGTATTAGATTCTGAAGCATCGTCATTTTTGACAAAAACTATCATCGAATTAAAGAAGCAGTCTCAGATGTGAGTCAATACGGAAAAGTGCACATTTTTGTTGCTTAGTTGAATGCAACGTGTGATAAAGTGCAGTGAAGCTTTTTTTTTAATCCTTAGCCAAACTATTTTTATTTTTTTTTTTTTTGCTATGAGGCTTTTGCCTTGTTTTAAAAGCACGTAAGAAATCGTTTAATTTTGAAGCAAAATATTGGGGATTAAGTGCCAAAAATAGTTAATTTAATTCACCAAAAATTACTGGAATCAATCTAAAAAATATGAACATACGACCTAAGACTCTCTGTCATCCAAAATCTACAAAAATTCGAGGGATTACTAACTGTTCCTAGATTTTGTCTAACCACGACGAGAGATATGTGAATTTTGAATATACCAATTTCAATTTAAAACTTAAAAATTTTGATTCGAAATCAAAAATTTTTTTACTGAAATTGATAAAATTTATATATTTTATTTACTTTTTTTTATAAGCTAGTACTAAGTCAAACTTTTTTCAATCTTTTCTGATCCTTGAAACCTTTCTCTCTGCTTCGTTTCAGGCCTGCTGGAAACTTGCGCACAGATTTACCACCATTCACTCCACAGCAACCAGGTGCCCAGCTGAGTATGTCCTCAAACGGTATAACATCACCTGCATCGCTAAATTCACCACATTCTGTTACACAAAATGGCGGAATAGTATCATCCGGAAGGATACAAAGCCCGGCGGTTGCTACACCAGCAACACGTATTCCTAAGGAAGTAGCACAGCGGCCAGCTCAAATGGGTAATAATACTGCCGCCAACAATATCACGCCGATAATAGTTAATAATACAACTACAACAACAACAACGTCACCAACAACAAATTCACACTTTGAAAACTATACGCCACAACACAAAAGCACTGCCAATGCCATCACCAGCAATTTGAATAGCAGTGCCATGCATGCTGCCACCAAGCCTGTGCCACATCGTTCTATTGCTGGTCCCACACGTTTAACAGTACAGAGTACTCCGGTTAAATCGCAGCCACCCATGTTAAGCGGCAGTTTAACACAGTTACAGAAGACACCCGAAAAGCATGGCATTTCTTTGTCAGATTGCAGCAACGGCTTCCAACATAGTCCGCCAGGCGGCGTTCATAACAGCTCTCCCAGCAGTGCCAGTCATCATAAACCAAATGTCACCACAACACGTACGCATCATCATGAATTTCGTGCTCTACAACGCGTTCAAGAGTGTCACTCATCGTCTGATGAGAATCGCTCATCGGGACATGCGAGTATGTCAGACACTGGTGGTCATGGTAGCTCATCGCCTGGCGCTGGCGGCGTTGCTTTAGGACCACTGCCCGAAGATCGTCTCGCTGCAGGTGTGACAAACCGTAGCACACGTTCACGTGCCAGCACACAACACTCACGTCCACGTCATCGTGCAACACCCGCCGCCAAGGTACCCTGGGGTGGCAGTGGACTAGAAGACATCAAATTGGCCATACAACAGCTAACGATGCGCTCACAGACAAGCACAAGCACGTACAGCAGTCTCAGCGCTGGTTCGGAGAGTTCAGAACCAGCACGTCGCCTTGGACGTTACTCTTCAATGGAGACTGTTAACACGAATGTAACAAGCGCCGATGAATTTGTTTGGGTCGATTCACACAATCGGCTGGTTGAACTGCAGCATCCTCCTTGGAGTCAACATTGCATTATGCGTGTTATACGCAATGGACGCTGTAAGGAGCATGCGGAGCGAGTATCGGTTGAAACTGTGCCACGCTTGGGTTATCTGCTACAGCGTGCGCTTGTGCGAATAGCGCGTGAAGTGCAAAGACTTGCCTCATCGCTGGGACTGTGTGCAAAACAGGAGGTGGCAGGCGCTTTTAAAATTGTACTCTGTCCCGCACTCGCGGATTCATGCATCAAGTCATGTTTACGTGCAGCAGCCATGTTTGCGGTAACCGGCGATAGCGCATTGAAGCAGAGCAAGTCATCTCGCGCTGGACTACAGCTGCCTGTTGGACGATTTCATCGCTGGATGGCCGACGCTAGATTGGGCAAATTTATACATGAGTATGCAGCAGTTTATTTGTGTGCCGGCATGGAAAATCTACTGGAAGAGATACTATTGCAAAGCTTTTCAGCAGATATTTCCACACCACTCTCAACTGCGAGTCTTGAACATTCTATAGCCAGTTCGGGTGACATGTGGGGTCTGCTGCAACCATATGCACATCTTAATGCTGGACGCATTGCCTCCGGTGCGCTAACAATGCCACGTTGGGCCAGTCAGTCATCAATTGGTTCTGGCTCGCATCAGAGTAGCAACGCAAGCACTGGCGCTGGTACACATGCGAATTTGGAGCCATGTTTGCTTACGACTTGTGTGGGCAGCATCAGCGAATTGAAAGACTTAGCACTCCGTGCACAACAAAAATTCCAACACACTGCACTCTCGAATGCCGCACTTTCGGCGCTCTTCTATTTTATGCGGTGTTCACAACTTGAGCACAGTGAAGTGGGTTCTCAAAATAATGTTACCAACGGCGGCGTTAATAGCAGTGGTGTTGGCGGTGGCGGCAGCAGTAGCAACGTGCAGGAACTTTGTTACGAACGAGCGTATGTTGTGTTGCCACCTTTAGTGGAATGGCTGCGTGTAGCTTCAGCGCATGCTGAGTACCGTAGCGCTATAATGATCGATAAAGATGATATTATGCAAGCAGCGCGTCTGCTGCTGCCAGGCGTTGACTGTCCCGTACGTCCAAATGGACATGATGAGGAACTGCCTACTAAGAAGACGCATTTTAATCATCCAGGCACCACAACGCCCATTGCCAGCAGCATTAGCGAAGATACTACTGAATTGGGACGACGCGCCACACTGACTTTGGCATTCAAACTAATGTTGACAGGACGTGCCGAACTACTGGCGCAAGCTTCAAACCTGCTGCCACCCACAACACGCTACGATACGCTCAATCATGCCGGACTCTCCGCACTCATGATTGCTAGCATACGTAATGATGAGGTTGTCATACAGGCACTGCTTGATGCGGGTTGTGATCCAAATGTAGAAGTTCCAACTATTGGTCAACCCGGTTGCCCCGCTATACATCCGGATACGCAACATTGGACTGCTGTTACATTCGCCGCCAGCCGCAGCAATTACTTAGCGTTGCGTGTGTTACTCGATCGCGGTGGAAAAGTTGAGGGCGGTGCACGTTTAAGTGAAGAGAAATTAACGCTAACACCACTACAGGTCGCTTGTGGTTCAGGCAATGTCGAGTCAGTCTCTTTACTGCTGGCACATGGCGCAAATGCTTTCCTTGCGACGCAACAAAGGGATTCAATGTGTTTTGCTGGTTCAGCACAACGTGGTTGTTATTGTGCCATTTCGGTGGCAGCAGCGCATGGGCAGCGTGCATGCTTGCGTAAGGTACTTTCGCATCCGATGTCGCCTGGATCACGTGATGTGCTTTCGCTTGAAGAAATGCTTGCAGAAGGTGATACGACGGGAGGAGGAAATGCAGCGGCGCGTACAGGAAATGGGGATAGACAAACAGCGACAGATGTGGCGCCTTCGCTGAGTAAGACTCAAATTAAAAGTTTACAAGAGGCGATGTATCACAGCGCTGAGAACAATCATTTAGGTGAGTGTTTGGGAGTACAAAAAACAGATTTCGCTGGTGGTTTGAATTCAATCTATTTATTTAATTTTTACAGATATAACAATCGAACTACGTGCCTTGGGCGTACCTTGGACTTTACATTGTTGGATGCATGCGCTAGCAGCAGCACATGAACTACGCTTAGATGCTGTCATTGATCAACTGTTACAGGATTTCTTACAAGTCTGCCCGGATGATTATAGTGCACAATTCGTAAGCGAATGCCTACCGTTGTTGTTCAATATTTTCCGCTATAGTAAGAATGAGGGTACTACTTTGCTGCTTGCAGACATATTTGCTACATGCTTTGGCTGGGAGTCGATAAGACCAATTAAGGAACCAGCATTACAGCCAGTTAACGGTTCACGTATTGACCCAAAGTTTGTAAATAATCCAGAGCTAAGCGATGTTACTTTTAGGTAAGTGTGCATAGCCACGTCTCTAAGTTTATATAATCCAATTTGTGCATTCTCCACAGAGTTGAGGGCAAAATTTTCTATGGTCATAAAATAGTGCTCGTCACCGCTTCGCCACGTTTTCAAAATATGCTCAGCTCCAAGTTGAGCGATGGCAATACACCCACTGTGCAGATCAACGATATACGCTATCATATCTTTCAGCTGGTAATGCAATTTCTTTATAGCGGCGGTTGTCAAACGCTAGAAGTTTCGCATAGCGATGTATTGGAGTTAATGGCAGCCGCCAGTTTCTTTCAGCTAGAGGCATTGCTTTGTTATACCGAAGCGCGCTGTTCCGAAATGATAGATATTGATAATGTTGTGGCAATGTATATACATGCTAAGGTAAGCAGTTGATTGGAGAGTTCAGAACTTTTAATAAATTCATCTTTTTGTTTACAGGTCTACAACGCCAGCAAATTGTTGGAGTATTGCCAAGGTTTTCTGCTTCAGAATATGGTTGCTCTGCTAACCTATGATGATTCTGTGAAACGTCTACTCTTCGCTAAGAAGATACCAAATCATGATGTACTCTCAGGCCTATTGGCCACACTACAGCAGCGCATTAAAAATCGTAAAACAAATGGCGCGACAGGGAATTTTCGTCAACAGTTGAGTTCACCGCCACATTCAATGACAGCTGTCATAAATGCAAACACACAATCGATAAATTTGGCAACGAGCAATAATGGAGGCTCGTTGGGCGCCATTAAGAAATGAGAAATTTCGCAATATACATAATATATCTATTCTTATAATTTATCTCTAATATGACTATTATAGAGACTATAGAAGTTATATGTAGCTTAGTTTATAGATTTTTTTTTGTATTTATTATCTTTTTTATAAATCTATTTAAATGCTGTAGTAAATTTTAGCACAAATGGCTTCCTATTGTTTTAGTTGTACTTCTGTAGCATTGTTATCTAAAACTATTTTTTTTATTCTGAAACTTGTAGTACCATATTTCATGACATTATAATGTATAGTGTTCTTATACCGCAGTTTATATTCTCATTATTTATGCGTTAAATCATATACTCGAATATACGTATGACCATTTATATCTTATGAAATGTATCATTATATTGTTAGTCAAAATTATAAAATATATATGTATTTATAATTTAGAAATATTAGAACAGTTTTTTCATTACTATGACAAAATATGAGGCATTCCAGAAAGTATAAGGCTGAAATTTAATTTGTACTTAATAATTGGTTCCTTTTTTATGCCCTACATCATACTGATTTTTTTCAAAACTCAAGTTAAACTTTTTCCAAATCAAATTAGACTTTTTCCAACAATAACCTGTTTCCACTCAAATTAAATTTTTTCCAAATCAATACCACTTAAAATGTATCTACAATCAACTTCTAAAATGTTGAAGGGGTTGAACAATTGATTTGGAAAAAGTTTAATTTCATTTGGTAAAATAGCATGTTAATTTTGATTTGGAAAAAGTTTAATTTGATTTGAAAAAAATCAATCTGATGTGAAAAAGGTTTAACTTTGAGTGCACCTACAGCAGCTATCGTTGGGAAAATTGGTATAAAAACGAATACTGTGTTTACCAAAAGCACAAGGAGACGAAGCACCCCACTTTTAAAATTATTTTGTTTATGTTTAATAAAATCGAAGATCAGTTTCTTTAGTTTAATTTGGTTTGTACATATAAAGGTTAAATTGATCTGAAAAAGGTTAATTTGATTTAGAAAATTTTAATTTGATTCGTGAAAAGTTTTATTTTATTTGAAAAAGGTTAGAATATACTTATGTAAATAGTATAGTAAATAATGGGAATAATTTTGTGTATTAAGAAAATGATGTTATTACTGTCCCTGTCGAATAAAAGTTTACCTAAATCTTGAAAAAAAAAAAAACATATCTGGCGATTTTATGGTGTTTGCAAATGCGATCAGCTGAATAACTGAAGACTATGCCGCGGACGTTGTGCCACAAGAACCCGAAACTATGCAACATATCATTACTGTCACCCTAAATGAAAAAAACTTTATAAAATTGGTAAAATTTGAAAGTGCTATGGATTTAAAAAAATTTTACGCCAATCGTCAGATAATACTTAGTGACGGAAAAAAAAAACTATAAAATCTTAAAATTTTTTTTTGCTTTAGTTACACAATGGGCTCAAAGTTGGACTTTAAATAGCAAAAATGCTCTTTGGACGTTGTTATATTAGAAAGTTCTGGAAAAACGCTCTCGTTAATTTGTTTTAAGCCAGATGCACTTATTAGTCTAAGATACGAATAAGGAGAGATTTGCACCCATCTGTTTAATGGATGAAACCTATTTAATATGAAAGTAAATACGTTTAGAAACATTTTGTGAGTAGGTTGTCTAGAAAAATCCTGACAAAGCTATGGTTCATTCCATATTGAAAAGTGCATTTTTTTGAAAAAATGCACCCATCTGTTTAATGAAAAAAATATATACCATTCGAAAGTTTAGAGCCTCTACAATATATTAAAGTAGGGTTGCCTATTTTTTTCCTGGCAAGGCATAGGGTTGTCAGGCTTTAAAAGGTCGGCCAAAACCACAAATTTGCACCCATCTGTTTAATGAAAAAATTGTATACCATTCGAAAGCTTAGAGCCTCTACAATATGTTAAAGTAGGGTTGCCTATTTTTTTCCTGGCAAGGCATAGGGTTGTCAGGCTTTAAAAGGTAGGTCAATACCCCAAATTTGCACTATGTATTTAAAAAAAAAAAATGTTTAAAATGTTAAAAAAATCTGTTTAATGAAAAAATTATATACCAATCGAAAGTTTAAAGCCTCTACAATGTGTTTACGTAGAGTTGCCTATTTTTTTCCTGGCAAGGCATAGGGTTGCCAGGCTTTAAAAGGTCAGTCAATACCACAAATTTGCACTCATCAGTTTAACAAAAAATTATATACCATTCCAAAGTTTAGAGCCTCTACAATATGTTTACGCAGGGTTGCCTATTTTTTTCCTTGTAAGGCATAGGGTTGCCAGGCTTTAAAAGGTCAGTCAATGCCACAAATTTGCTCTCATCTGTTTAATAAATAATTTTTATGTTAAAATAAAGATAATTTCATTGCGAACACGGTGATACAGGGTTCGTATTCTGTAACACCGTAACCCATTATATCTTGGTTTTATGCGTTTTTAAAAAAAACTGGGTTGTAAGGGATTTAAGTGTTCTACAAGAATATTTTACGGAAAATTTCATTAGGGGTCACCAAAGATGAAATAAAAAAAAAAATTATGATGGCACGTTAAAGAAATAAAGAAATGGACATAGTACAAGAATTCACTGCCAGTATGTATGGAATAAAGCACTGCACCGGAGTTAACGATGCTAGATATCGCTTTTTTTTGAAAAATTACTCTTCGACAGAAGATTCTGAACAGTTCTTAAAGAAAATAAAAGGCTTTGACTCCAACACTATACCACCATGCTGGATATCACTAAAACAAAAAATTTTAAGAACTATTTATGTGAATTTTATGTGGCTGAATGCAACGGATCCTGGACTTGTAAAGCTTAAGCCTGAAAACTATGGTTGGTTTTTCGATGGTTATTTAAAACCAACCGGATTTATTGGGGACCAAACTCCGTTAACAATAGAAGATGTAATAAAAATGACAGAAGAAGATACAGACGACGAATCTTTCGAGTTTGATCACCAAAATTTTACTTCCGATGAATCGGATGCGGAATAATGTTCTGTGATTTATTTTTTTACTAATTTTATGAACTTTTAGTCATTATTTGCAAGAATCTTAAATTCTATGCATTTTTGAACTTATAAAATCATGACAATTAGGATAGGAGAAAAAAACTACTAAACATGGCTATGGTGACATATGTTTCGGTTACCGCCACGTAACCATCATCAGATCAATTTATGTTTTCATTTAATTTATTTTAAATTAAATGAAATAACAATTGAAAAAGTTTATTGATAAATGCGCTGTGTAGAGAGATTGACTTCGAAGGTTCCTAGTTCAATCTCGGCCTCAGACAAAAAGTAAAATTTTTCAATTATTTCATTTAATTTAAAATAAATTAAATAAAAACATAAATTGGTCTGATGATGGTTACGTGGCGGCAACCGAAACATATGTCACCATAGCTATGCTTAGTAGTTTTTTCTCTTATCCTAATTGTCGAGATTTTCTAAGTTGAAAAATGCATAGAATTTTATATTCTTGCAAGTAATGACTAAAAGTTCATAAAATTAGTATAATTTTTAAATAGTCAACATAAACCATTTTTTTTTTTTTATTATTATGGCGGAGACTTAGTCGCACAACTTGCTAGGGTCTTCCACAATTAAAATTAGCGCTATATTGTTATTGTTGTTAAAGTAGTGAGAATGTTGTATATATATGTAAGTTCAATTTATATGTAAGTGTGATATTATTTTGCGATCTTCAGAATAAAATGTTATGTAATTGAACATTTTTTTCATTTTTAGAAATATAAAGATATAATAAAACATAATCCAAAATACTTACAAATGCATTTTTTTTTATGTTTTGAAAAATTATTGACTTGTTTGTTCTTTGTCTCCTGATGATATAACAAATAAAATTTTCAAGATAAGAATGCATCGTAACCAAATAGTTCGCTCGGATCTCTATGTCGCACATTTTCATTTGTACCAATATTTCATTTCTTAAAGATCGGCAACCCTGGCTTAAAACAAGTTTTTCACAGGCAACCCTGTATCACCGTGTTCGCAATGAAATTATCTTTATTTTAACACAAAATTTATTTATTAAACAGATGAGTGCAAATTTGTGGTATTGACTGACCTTTTAAAGCCTGGCAACCCTATGCCTTGCCAGGAAAAAAATAGGCAATTCTACGTAAACACATTGAAGAGGCTTTAAACTTTCGATTGGTATATAATTTTTTCATTAAACAGATTTTTTAAACATTTTAAACATTTTTTTCTTTAAACACATAGTGCAAATTTGTGGTATTGACCTAGCTTTTAAAGCCTGACAACCCTATGCCTTGCCAGGAAAAAAATAGGCAACCCTACTTTAACATATTGTAGAGGCTCTAAGCTTTCGAATGGTATATAATTTTTTCATTAAACAGATGGGTGCAAATTTGTGGTTTTGGCCGACCTTTTAAAGCCTGACAACCCTATGCCTTGCCAGGAAAAAAATAGGCAACCCTACTTTAATATATTGTAGAGGCTCTAAACTTTCGAATGGTATATATTTTTTTCATTAAACAGATGGGTGCATTTTTCCAAAAAAATTCACTTTTCAATATGGAATGAACCATAGCCTTGCCAGGATTTTTTTAGACAACCTACTCACAAAATGTTTCTAAACGTATTTACTTTCATATAAAATAGGTTTCATCCATTAAACAGATGGGTGCAAATCTCTCCTTATTCGTATCTCCTACTATATGTAGCATATCGTTGGAAAGTATATTGTTTCTACTTTGTTAAAAATAACCTATTATTTTTCTGCAGATTTTATGTGAATTATAGTGATTTTTCAAATATTAAAAAAAAAATGGTAAAAATGCAAAAATTACAAACTTTGACATTAAAAAAAAATACATATTCTGATTTTCATTATTTTTCAATATAATATGTGGCCAAGTATGCTTAATCGAAATGCAAAGTCCCTACTGCCTTTTTTGAGAACTTTTTTTCTATGAATTTTTTCCTGTTGCAGTTTTTGAGAAAACAAACTATTTTTATTTCTTTATATTCTTCAATGTTTTCCAACAGATTCATCAATTTTAAGCTTACAGTCTGTTTAAATTCGGAAGATGCTTTTTTTAACGAAAGGGTAGAAGGTAACGAGCATAATCCCCCCTTTCAAACCACTTGAAAACTGCCCTTTCTTTACTTTGACATACCATAGCGAAGTATTTTACCAAATCTTATAATTTGCGCCAGGTAGCATTAGTAATATGACAAATTTTATTTTCGTAGGGCGTGGCACTGCCCATTTTTTCATTGATAATTATGTTTTCAAATGCCCTTTGCATATGTACCAGATTTTGCATATCTACGTCAAGCAGTTTCTGAGATATGATGAATCAGCATTCAGAGGGGTGTGGCGCCACCAATTTTTCCAGTGAGAACTATTTGTTCTAATTGTCTTAGCTTATGCACCCAATCATATCTAAGTGCTGCAAATATTGTCAGAGAAATAATGAATTTATTTTTTTGAGGTCGAGGCACCGCCCATTTGTCCGGTGAACATTATTTGTCCCACTTTTTTAGTATACAACTTAGCTTTTTCTTGTACTATCACAATATAAAAACTTCGTTAAAAACGGTTTCTTAGTTTCCGAGTTAATAAGGGACAAATACACAAACAAACAAAATCTAGTTTTTATAAAGTAGATTTTCGTTTATTCCTCATAACTTGAAAACTCAAAACTTTTAACATTTTTGAAATCAGTGAGGTCAAGTCATTGGAAATTGTTACCTATTTTGAAAAAAATTCGGACCACGCCCCAACTTTGTATGGGAGGTAGGCGTGTCCGTCGGCGGATTTGGTTCATATTCACAGGTTTTTATTATTTTAATGTAAAAACATATGTACCAAATTTCAATAGCCTAGCTCTATTATTACTACATATGACCGCCGTTCCATATAAACCCTCCAATTGTGCGCCGCAACGATCTACATCTGTGCTACTTTCAATTTACGACATTTCAGACAAAAGAACGGATTTCGCCAAAACCCAAAACTCAGAGTTGGTTCTGCAAAAAAAAAATACTGGCACTTTTAACCGGCATATCAAGTTTTTTTTTTTTGCTATAAGTTACTTTGTCTTGTTATATAACCTCAAATATAAAGGAAATCGTTTGACTTTTATTTTTATTTTTTTTAAGATTTTTTTTTTTTTTTTGCTTATATTTTGAAGTTTTTTTTTTTTTTTTTGCTTTATTGTTTCATAATTTTTTTTTTTATTTTTTTTACTATTATTTTAAAATTTTTTTTTTTTTTTTATTTGATGTTTCGGGACAAAACTCTTAAACGAATGTTTTTCCGGACACTTATTTCAAAAGTTTTTTACAAACTTTTATAAAAAAAAAAACAAAATTGTACTTTTGGCACAGAACTGTATTTAAGTGAACAGTAATAATTAACTGTATTATACATTAAACAAAGCCTAAAAGTATGCAACCACTTTTTGGGGGAAAAAAAAAACATTTTATTTAGTTTGCCTTGTATATCAAATACACACTTATGTTTATTTAAATTTTAAGTCTATACATACAACTATGCACAATAAAAGAAAGCACCTTACAGCAACTGTCGCCTGCTTGCTCACTCGTAATAAATTTGCTCTTCAATCACTTTCGGCTTTTTCTTTTGATCCACCTTCGGTAAATTTGCGCCATTTTTTGCTGAATTTGAAATTTCTTCGGGAATATTAACACCTTCTGGTACAAAACCATTTTTATCAGCCTTATAATGTACCACTACTTCCTTGCCTTCGGTATCGAAGAAACTATAGGAACCGGTAATTTCCAAATACTGATCTTCAGTACCAGGATTTACAACAACAGCGGATTCTTGACGGAAGCTGCCATCTTCACCACGATAACTCCATGAATATGAACCATCCTGTTTATGCTCTTGATCACTTTCGATAATATCAATAAATGTATCGGGTTTCGCAGTTGACTTAATGCGTATTTTTAGATCATCCTCACCATCGACAACATCAACGGGTGCGGCATAAAGCAATGTGATGAATGTAAGGAAGATAAGCTGTAGATAAATTGGGAATTTAGCATGTTAAGTTATGAATTACCAAAATAAGTACTGAAATAAAAGTAGGTACACTTGTGTGTTAGACACATTTTCCGAGAGATTATTTACTAAAGAAACAAAACAAAATCTGCGAAGCAGTCGGCATTGTTTACTGTCTAGACCCAGATAAACAGAATGGTAATAAAATGACCAAAAGTGGCAACGAATAATTAAGGGGACATTCGCTTTTATAATTGAAAACAAAAAAAAACACTTTTTAAAAATTTTATTATGAAAAAACTAATACATTTATTGACAAAATTTCTTTTGAACATTGTTAAGTATTGTCCGAAATATATGTATGAAAATTTATTTTTTTTTTTATTTTTAGTTTCCCTTGGCTGCTGTAGAGGGCGTCATCCAAAAGTTACTTTTCAAACTGGTAGGAAATTTTTGTCCGAATCTGCTCTACGGATTTTAAAAAACCAAAAAGCATTCGATTACTCATAAAAAATATTAAACAATAATCCTCTGAAAGTTTCAAAAAATACGCCCCCCTTTTTTTACGGGGCATTTTTTGAGATTAAGTCCCTCAATTTTTTCGCATTTTTCATAAATATTCATACAAAAACTTCAAAATATAAAAAAGTATGAATTTTAAAGGCTTATTGTATAGTTTTGGGTCTCAAGAATAAAATCCATTTTGAATTTTTCAGAAATCTGTTACAAGAGGTCTAAAATATTTCCTACCGTTTAAAAAGTAACTTTTGGATGGCGCCCTCTACAGCAGCTAAGGGAAACTAAAAATAAAAAAAACATTTTTTTTCATATTTCTTAAATAGTGTATTAACAATGTCCAAAAGAAAATTTGTCAATAAATATAATAGTTTTTTCATAATAAAATTTTTAAAAGGTGGTTTTTGTTTCAATTACAAAAGCGAATGTCCCCTTAAGGATCTCAACTTTATTAACGATATTTGCCTTTACTATTGCCCAGTCACTCAGGCATGCAAAATGAACTTGAAGAACTATCTACATTGTTGTGTTGGTTCTAAGGAAGTTGGGCAATTTTCAGGGGCTTGCAGGTCTACTCTTTTTTCTCTCTGGCCATATTATTGCACCTGATACTGATTCGTGCTTATGGTAACATCAAAGTTAGCTATCAGACTTGACGCTGCCGTCTAATGCTCAGAGTAAAACTACTCTATATCATACTGTTTTGGGACAAATCCCTCCGAAATTGACATCTGTAAGCTCACATTGTGTTTTAATAAAAACTATAATCGCCAAATTTTCAAAATTTGACCACAAATGTATTTAATAATTTTAGTACTTTTGGGACAGTTTTAGTACTTTTTTTGCTATTTGGTACAAAATAGAAAATCCCAATTATCATCCTTGGTACAATGACAAATGTGAAACGAAAGAAAACAAGAAACATGAAGACAGTGTCACTCAGCTTTATGTCTTTCCCTTTGAGCTGTATGCTCTTTTCAGCTCTGTGGAACCGCGTATTTTGTTGTCGTTAATATTGAAAAATTTGCATTTAATTTTACCTGGCTTAAAAGCAAAATATTAAAATAATTTTATCATTGTGCACATTGACACACAAATGTTGTATAATTCAAAGTCGTACTTCATTTCTGACATCGTAAAAAAAAGGAGGACAAATTTTTGTCTTCAGTATTACTATTTAGATTTCCACTACAATGATAGTAGACAAGCCTGTAAGGGAGGTATTTTCTCTCGAGAGTTCAATTAACCACTCTCTTTAAGTCTACCAAACTAATGTAACGTCTTTCAAGCGGAAGTCATCGTGAAAAGTATTGTGTGAAAAATATCTTCATTTTTATAGGCAGTTAGGCTGCTTTCTAAATTCTCATCTCCAATCAAAGACTGATATCATAGCAAATGGTCAAAAGACTCATTGCTATGTGGTGATTGGTATCCTCTCTGGCCTTTGTCTTTTAAATAAGCATGTTAGACGTCTAAATGATCCCATGAACGACTACTTCAGTAGGTGTTGCTATGACGAACAGAAGGAATGTATGGAGTAGATTTTTTGCTATTGTTCTGCTCTCTGTAGGAGCAGATTTATTTGTTTTGGGGCTTGTTTTTTTACATAATCTGGTTGACTTAGTCAGCAACGATCCGAAACTGATTTTAAACCATCAAAGGATCTAACTTGTCTATGAAGAGTAGCAGAGCTGTCCATATCAAATTGTATTTGACAGTAAAACAATGAAGTAAATTAAATTAGGAAGTAATTAATTTCTGAACACTTTTGAAATTTTTCTTTCTTACACACAAGTTATATGTTTGAAATCTGTTCGAACTTACTAATTTAAACATTTTTTTTTTTAAATTTTGCCTTTTACAACGAGCTTGAAATTATAACTAAACTTGAAATTTTTTAAAGCTTACACTTTTATATGAAGCATTCAAACGAAAAAATTTACAAATATCTTGCGTAAAACCAGTTCCGTAAAAGTTCTAAAATATATGTTATACTGAGAGTTTTTGTAATTAAACTCTGCATCCTGTTTTGTTGTTTTAAGCTACTTACATTCGATATGAGAAATTGGTCATTAAAATATGTACTTAATATGTACTCATTCGATCAGCAGAGCTACTGTCACAAGTCTAATGTGACCTAATTATAGATTTATTGAAAATCGTGCAAATGCTTGGGTGCACTGAAACAAAAATTTATATGATACATCTATATAACTAGTAAACAAAAGTTTCTACGGATCGGGAATAGCTGCTACTTGTAGTAATGAGCAAAATTTGTCTTAAGCTTCGTAATTTTTCGAGTCCAAGACGCTGATATAATTTTATGACCAATACTGCTATGGTCTTGGACACGATGAACATTAAAACCAAGACTGCTATTTGGGCTTGGTTATGTATAGTTCATTGATTTGTTACGCCCCTTTCGAGCATAAAATCCTCTTTAAATTCGGAACTTAGCATCTAAAGACCCTTTGAAAAATATGGTTTGGAAATTTTGAATACTCAACAATCTTAAAAAATGTTTTCAAGACCAAGACCGAGGTAACCTAATGCCCAAGATCAAAACCCCATGTCCAAGACCAAAAATGCTATGGTCTTGGGATTAAAAATGGACGTAGTGGGTTAATATTCACGTCTGCTTCCAACACTGAGAGAAATAAATGTCAAGCCAAAATTGATCATAAATGAAATTGGTAAAATGTATATTTTATAGAAAAATCGTGCTCAAATTTGAGTATAACACAAATAATTAACATAATAATTAAGATCAATTGTGTTCAATGCATGCCATTTTGGAAAAAATTATGCAATAATAAATTAGAATACAAAAAAAATTGTTTGCTTAATTCAAGCTCTTTTATGCTTTTTTATCAAAAAACAAATCAACCCATTGACAAAAGTGGGCATTAGAGTTGCCAAAAATTTTAAAATTTTTTGGGATTGCGCTCTTACAGCACCGACATGTGCTCTTTGATTTAAATAAGCACCATGTTAAATTTAGTCCATTTCAGAAAATAATTGATGTATACCAAACCATAATAAAAACCGAAAAGTGGTCCTGAATATGGAAAAAACTTACTTTTTTTTTAAATTTGAACTGTAAGACATTTTATATGGATTTTGAGCCGCTAAGTTCGGACCTGCAATTTTTTGTAGTTTTGTAAGTTTTTAAGATATTGGCCATTCAAGGAGCAAAATGAACATACGAGATGGAATGACCAACATCTCTAAAATTACAAATTTTATGGAAAAATAAATTGTTTTCTTATTTTCATTTAAATAGCGTTTTACCAACCTTTAACGGCCTGGCAACGCGGTCCGATCGGACCCAAATTTTTTTTGCTTGGTGTCTATACCAAAGAGACAAAAATAAGAAAAGATAAAAAATACTGCTTCCATACCAACTGAGTACCTTAAATTGGTTTAACATTATTACAGTGGTATAACCTGTTCGCTTCACATTACCTGAAATCAAATCTTATTCACATGTGTACAATAGTTTCAGAGATATGACAAATTTATTTTTTTAGAAGGAGGGCATGGCCCCACCCATTTTTACTGAACATTTGTTTCCCATTGCCAAATAGATATGTACCGAATCTCATTCCCCTGAGTCCAATATTTCCAGGGATACGACCAATTTCGGGCGTGGCATCGCCCATTTTTTTATTGAATGCAATTAACTCAAGTATTGTTCATAAACGTACCAAATCTCATTCACTTATGGAAAATAGGATAGGATTAATCCTTTGGGTTAAAACCACATATTTTCATAAAAATAATATTTTTTCCGAACTTTAACGGCTTGGGGCACGGTCAAATATTTTCCGATCAGGACCAAAATTTTTATGCTTGATACTTACACCAATAGCCCCTGGGTGCAAGGTTTTTCACATTTTTTTTTTTTTTTTCAATTTTGGAGTTTCCCTGAAAATCAGAAAGATGGTGACCTGGTGAATTTTTCCAAATTTCTTGAAGGTCGTTTTGAGCTCATGAAAACCGTTCCACGCAAAGCTTAATTTTGGATAAACCTTAGAACATCTTAACCCATTAGCTTTTGTTTTATGGGTGTTTCTGATACTTTAATTAAGAAGTTGGTTTAAATGGGTTAAAATGTTTTACAAAAATAACCTACGGGCAATTTCACTAGAAGTTATCAAAGGCAAGAATTCGGTTTTTGCTCTTAAAATTGGATAAATGTAGAATATGAATTCTGCTGGCTCACTTGAAATAATTTAGTGTCCATTTAATTTTATTTTCCAAATTTCGCTGAAAACATAAAACGTAATGTACATTTTTTTGGTTCAGTGTGGGCCAATTTACTTGAGTCAAATTTAAAAAATGCAAAATAACTTAATGACGTACTAAAATTCCACTCCATGTCATATTTAAAATTTGTTCATCATAAAACAAAATATGCATGACTGAAATGCTTTTTTTGTATAATTGGGAGTGTTGAGTGCATTAACATTTAAAGTCTTCAACTAAATAAAAATGCTGACTAAGTTCTTGCCATTTTTAACGAACACAAAAAAAAGTGAAGAGATGTCAATAAACTGAAGACATGTGTGATTGTTTAATGACAAGAGGTTGCCAACTATGGTATAATCATAAGTAAAATTTGTATAATTAAAAGCACTTCGATAAAAAATTATTAATTTACAATAAAAAACCGAATGACGGATTTGGATTCACCTTAAAAGACCATTGACATAAGATAGAAAATTGTAACTTATCTTGAAATACTTAATCTTTACAGCGTGGTTGTAATTCATATAACTAAATTTTCCTGCCGTTCTTATTAAAATGTTTTTGCCATCTGATGGAACATTCCGCAGTTCTCGATCCTTCAATGTACGCACTTGAGGGGTACGAGGGGTACTATTTATGTTTCGGGAACTGGCAACACTAACGTCAATAGCTAAAATCTGGCAACACCATAATAAAGTTTGACATTTTTTAGCATAAACGTACTCACAACGTTTTGATGTACAAGTGCTATTTGTTTTGTTTACAGTGAGTTAAGAAAATCAATTTTTCCATTGACAACACAGGTTTACAAAAAAAAAAAAAATGTCAAGGCGCTTTGACCAGACAATGTGTTTCCTAGGGACTTTGACGCCCTGAATCCGAATCCGGGGTCCGTTTTTTTGCAGAACGTCTGAGAAAAAATATTTCGAGATCATATGAAGGTCATGTGTCGTTTAGTGATAAATTCGCTAAGATTCTGAAACTAATTTTTTATTATTACATTCTTAGTCCTTAAAAGGAATATGTGATCGAAAAGGGTATCTCGGACCTAGTTTGGAAGATATAGCCATCGGAAGATCCGGATATATCTTCTATGAAAACCGCTATAAGTTTAGAACCCCTGGATGGATTTGGAAAATATTGGTTTCATATGAAAGGTATTTCGTTGTTGTTGTTGCTGTTGTTGTAGGTGTTATTGATTTATTTGTTGTTGTAATTGAAAAATTTCACAATATTTCAAAATAGGTCAAATCTCGAAAACTATAAATCCAATTGAAAATATGCTCAAATAATTTTTGTAGGCTGTCAAAATACCTTTCATATGACACCAATATTTTACGAATTCATCCAGAGGTTCCCAACTTGTGGCGGTTTTCATAGAACGTATATCCGGATCTTCCGATGGCTATATCTTCCAAACTAGGTCCGAGAGACCCTTCTTGATCACATATTCATTTTAAGAACTAAGAATTCAATGATATAAAATAAGTTTCAGAATTTTAGCGAATTTATCACTAAACGACACATGACCATTTTGACCTCCATATGACCTTGAAATATTTTTTCTCAGACGTTCTGGAAAAAAACGGAAGCCGGATTCAAGACGTCAAAGTCCCTAGGAAACTCAAAGTCTAGTCAAAACGCCATGACATTTTTTTTTTTTTTTTTGTAAACCTGTGTAATTTAAGCGATTGATAAATTATGGGGTTTCCAACGAGAACAAACGTTTTTTGCAACTAAGTGTTTATGCAAAATCTAATTATTGAAGTAGAACTAATGTGCAAGGATGCCCGTATCTCGCAATATGTCACATGACGATCTTGCATTGTCAGTGCATGCACTGTATTGATGTTTTGTGGCACAACTACCGATTTTTTACGACCTTCACGGAATTCGTCGGCGACCGAACTACGACCACGATTGAATTCACTACACCAGCCATATATTTTAGGTTTTGATGGTACATACCCCACGTCGAAAGTAGTGAAAATTAATCCAGCGAAAGCCTTCTCTTGAAATTTCCATTTTTTGGCCAAATTGATTTTCTTAACTCACTGTAAACAAAACAACATCAACATCAAAACGTTGAGAGTACGTCTATGCTAAGAAATGTCGCACTTTTTTATGGTGTTGCCAGGTTCAGCTATTGACATTAGTGTTGCCAGTTCCCGAAATATAAGTAGTGCTCTACGCAATATACTCAGATGGTAGTGATCTTGATAATGTAGCAACTGAAAATTCTTCTCACTAGGTAAGTGTGTTTGTACCCGAGCCATAATCTTACATTTTCTTATAAGGTCGTGATTAGACAGCGCGCTATGAGCAAAGTTGCGCTCAAAGCAAAGCGTTGCGAAGATCAAGCTGCGTATAGCGATCACAGTGGGCGGTTGGAGTAACACGTGAAGCGGCACTTCCAAAATATCTTTCTTTGTATCTTTCTCTTTTGCACCATCTTCAAAGTTTATTTGCTAATGAGATGGCAAAACTATGCTATTAGATGAAGCAAACCTATATATTGTTATTAAGCTACGTGAAAAATCCATTTTGAACTGCTTTCATCACAATATGCACCAAATTTTCTTTCTTTTTTTTTTGAATGAATGCGCTCTCACAGCTAAACCACTTTGAAATTCGATATAGAGATAGGCTTAAGAATAACATGACCTTTGTGTTTTTCAGTGGGCGGTGCCACACCTCTTAACGGAAGATACATCGCTACGGATAGTACCTTGAATTTCTTTTTATGAAATTCGGTAAACAGATAGAACGATTCTTAAGGAAGAATATAAAAACCATATTATTTTTGAAAGGGTGGTGACACGTCGGGACAATACGTTGCCAATGCTACACCGTCTTATGAATTTTTATGTAATGTAGGGAGAAAGCCTTAGCACTAATGAAGGATATTTTTATGTTTTTCAGTGGGCGGTGCTACGGCGTTAAAGAGAAAATACGCAGACATGGTTACTAATCAGAGGTTTTTTGCTTAAGATCACAGTTGAGTGATCTCTTTGTAATCAAATTGAAATGGTAGAATTTCGGCCAAAACGCGAACTGTAGTTTAAATAGAAAGGTCAAAAGTTACGCAAACTTCCAACGAAAGTCTGCCGTCAAATATTTTTGTGTACTCCCCAAGGTAGCAGGAAACGCGGCCTTCAAAGACTTTGCACAAACAATCACTGCAACAAGAAATACGTCAATTTCGGAAATATAGGCGAAAATTTAAGGAACTAAGTAGATAGTTGACACATGGTTTATCGACCAGTTCTGCATTAGCAGAAAAGGGAGAGAGTCTTCTGATCGTCAAATCACTATCTTCTCGAAGCGGTTATTCGACTTAAACTTGCCACTGTGGTTGTAATGGGAGCATTCAAGTATCATGGAAGGCCTCTCAGGCTGCTTTCTTAATTTCCAACGAAAATTTACTTGAATGAGCGAAGAAACGTGCTGTCTTGTTGGAACAAGAAGAAGCGTGAAAAAACCGAGAGACGACGCTAAAACTAGAAACCAAAAGAACAACGCCAAAAAAGGCTTTAAGTCTTTCAATAAAGAAGAAAAGCGTTCTTGCAGACAAGACAAAAGAAGAATGTATAATGCCCTCGCAAGCGAAGCGGAGAGCGCTACAAGGAATGAAAAAAGACAATGCCGCCGATATCGATGAAATAACGTCTGAACTACTTAAAGCATGCCCAGTAACATCAGCTAAAATTTCCATCCTCTGGTTTCCAGAATCTGAATTATAGAGAGTTCGCCAGAAGATTCGTTACATGGTTTGCTAGTCAAGTAGCCAACAAAAGGTGCTCTCCGTACTTACAAAACTGCATCTAAACAGAGTAAGCAAAAAACTCGGCCATCCAAAAACAACAAGCAGGATTCCAGCGAAACCGATAATAATTATGCCTCGATCAAACCATTAGAATAATTGTCATGCAAGTGCTACGCTTAAACTTGTCATGAATATAAAAGGTGAAAGGAGCTTTTGCTCAACTGAAGAAAATATAGTCATCTTGCGTTATCGGTACCAAAACGAAAGTGGTCATTTTTGATACGAATGTGAAATCGGTTTTGTTATATGTTTTGAACAAGCTACGCAAGTGAGAATGGATAGGTCATACCCTCCGGAATCTACACAAATAGGTCCGCCGCCAGGCCCTTGAGTGGAATCCACAAAGAAAAGGTAGTTGAAGAAGGAAATCCCAGAATCGGGAAAGTTGTGGCGAGAGATAAAAGCCATCGCAAAGGATCGTGACAAATGGAGACGTTTCATTTTGGCTTCCTCCTTGGAGTTCCGGGAGAATACTTATATACAATGCATCGGGAGGAGATAAAGGATACAGAAAGAAGCAATTAAGTTTTATATCCGGTATCCAAAATAGAAATCCTAATGCATACTATACATATACGTAAAGCAATAAATTGTAAAAATATTTTCCTAAAATTAAACTAAGAAATTGCTTGTGTTTTTTTTTTCCTCCAAAATCAAAGTACTTTTTTAATGGTTGGTTTTTATTAAACACAAATTAAAATAACAAATAGCAATATTTTCCAGGTACTTTTTGTATAAATATTTTACTTTTTCCACCCAGTGATCATAAAGATTTTCGAGTAATAAACACATCAATTAAAGTGATTTTTATGATTATTTTCTTAAGACCGACCGCATATTCACCATATCCACTGGGAATTTCAACGACTGTGCAGCAGATTCTTGTTGCTAACTGAGTTTTACTTTGGCTACTTGGTACTATGGTGCTATGGTATTAAAATGTTCCGCAATGAAATTTATATAAAACTCACTGACCATTTAATGTTTTCCATGAAAAGTAAAAAAATTTAAACACATTGCTCGATTTAAAACGCTATATGTAATCAATATATTTTCGAGTACATATGTATTTACATTTGACATGTGTGTTGGTTGGCTGCTGGACGTCTTATTTGGATTTCGTTTTAGATACTTTACTTACATACACATATGCATGTGTTTCAAAAATAGCAACATTTTTATGTAAACAATTGAAAAATGAATATCGGAAAAATGAAAAGAATTGAATATCTTTCGATTTCGTTTGATTTGATGATGGTATTTTTTCTTCTTGTTCTTAGTCTTTTTGGTATTCGACGATTTGTTGTATTATGTAAACGAAAAATGGTTGGCGTTCATTTTCTCAATTGGCAGCTAAAGAAAAATTCCAAATCATTTTGTGATGTTCTAAATATTTATTTTATTGGAACGGCACAAAAATGCAAGAAATCTTTAGTATTCTATATTCTATTAACAACAAAATTATACACCACAGTCTCGAAATTATATTTAATAGTCAATTTTCTATGAGATCATACTTCATGCTTCACATAATCAAAACCAAAAGACAGGGATCACCATATCTTTTTGAACACTTCAGTTTATGAGTTTATGAGATCTTAGTTAGAACATTGTACCTTAGTGTTCTTCCTTAATGTTCAATCTATCACCATACCGAATTTCATAAAAATTAGTGCATTAGGTAGTAGCACCGTCCACTTATAAAAAAAAAGTATATTATTAACATTGCCGCTTTCTACAACTATTTCAAGAAAAAAAAAAAAATCAACCAACTATGTTGTAATTAAGGCAGTTCAAAAGGGTCTAAAGAAAAAATGTCATTTAACTCCTAGGATGAGTATTATAGAGCCAAAGGATGAGTTATATAGAGCCAAAATATACAATCTCCATCGAACGCGATTCTTTGCGATTGCTTTGATATCTCTCACTGATTTCCTTATTTTTTGGATATCTTTCTCCCTTAGCCATTTTCAATTGATTTTTGGCCACAGTATCTAAAGTCTTGTGGATTCCACTCAAGATTTTTGCGGCAAACTTCGTTTTGTTATTTCCGGAGAGTGCGTTTAATATATTCCCAATTACATTTAGATGTAATTATTATGTTAAAATTTTCGAAAAGGTACTTTTCCAGAAAGTTTTTCCATCTACTTAGAACACACTGTTTTTGCAACCTTCAAGAAAATGCAATCATCCAGGCTTGGAGCTTAAAAGCTTATTAATACATCTAAAAAGATGTATTGCTTTTTTCACGGCTTTCCGGATGACTAAAGATTACTCCGCGTTTGGAGCTGAGTACCTAATAGGAAATTTTAATATTAATACGTAATTTTTCTGCGTGAGTTCCTGCTGTAACTTCAATAATAAGTGGATACATTCCAAAGGCCTTAACTTAATATATGTTAAACGGCCAAGTTTCCCGAGAAATGACGAATGATGAGACTGTTGAATCTTTTGACTATCTCTCGGGAACAAATTCTAGGGAATAGTCTTCTAAATCTTCAACGTGATCGATATCGTCCACCTTCTGATTTCCTTCAATGTTACAATAGCCGGAAACTTAGATGATAATGATGTTCCAGCATTCCTTGGCCAGCTATTACTTGTAGGTGTACGATTTGATAACCTTTAGTGCAGCGTTTCTGTCAACAAATATTTCAACCTCCCACACGGAGAAAAATACGTATAATAATTTTTACTATATTGGCTAGTCGAAAAATTAAAGTAATCAACACTAAATTTCAAATATAAATTACCTTACGTATGAACTATTTGATGGGTCCGTAAAGTCATATCTACAGGG